>JAUCMO010000248.1:0-1200000 GCA_032399605.1 Melipona beecheii | reverse complement strand
GTAGAGTCTCGGTAGAAAATCGTTTTACGTACCTTGCATATTTTGCATTTATAAATTCATGAAAATCTGCGTGAAATTGCTCGAATGTAGAATCTATAGATACGCGTGATACGTGAAAATTTCATAAATTAAAAATTTAAAACCCATCTGGCTATATATTTAGCGAATATGTTTATCGAGAAGGAGAGAGAAAAACCGCAATTTATTCCGTAACGCAAGATGGAGGAAATATTTCACCGAAAATGTCGGCGACACGTGATCTTTGTCGGCGGAAGTGCATGGGCGTGGTGTTTAAGGTTTGGCGGCAATTTGCGGCGGTTTCTCACGTTCTCGCGTTGGATGAATCGGCGACGAGTGACGCGAGTGACGAGCGGCAGACCGAGCGTTTAACGAGGCACTACGCGTCCCGACGAGTGACATTTCCGGCGAAACGACCCGAAATATTTGGCCATCACGGTTTGTCGATTGTTCCTCGAGGAGATTACCGCGGATTAATTGGAACGCTTCTAATTAAAATTTGCGGTGGGAGCCGAGCCATTGTGTATCGCTTGGAAATTCGTGTCTGACTCCCTGCCCTCGCGGATTAAACTTCGTGAAGTCAACGAGCCATCGTCGGCTCGCGGACAAACATTTAATTCGCTTTGTGCGTGTGCACTTGCGACTCGAAACACCCGCAGTCACAGGAGAGAGAAACGTGCGTTGTACTTTTAAAAGGGACGAAATCCTGTTAGATTGGGCATCTACTTTGTTTTAGAGGTAGAGTTTTGCAAATGATTCGTCGAAAGCATTGGCCTCATCAGAATGTCATAGTTTGCTTCTCGAAGTTTGTTCAAGTTTGTACGGAGAAGAATAAAATTAATTTTCTTATCTTTATCTTCTCCGAGTGATATTTTGTCCAATGACTGAGAAAATGGTGGCACAAAGAGGATTTCGAACGACGAAATAAATTTGTTTATACCTTAAATAAAAAGAAACACAAAGATGATATTCAAAAAATTAACTACATAGTTAATTAAAATTGAATACCTACTCGAGATCGAGAAACAGGAGAAACACAGCTCTCAAAAATGCAAATTCTAAACATTGAAATTTTTCATAAATCGTATCATTTCTCTTGACGATGGAAATAAATTACCAAGTTTAAATTAATTAATATTATTTCCTCGCTACACGATCGTTCACGTACGAATTTATGCAGGAGATGAAGCGCTTTCCAAGCACAAATTTCTTATGTGTAAATGTCAGAGCTTACTTTGAAGTTCAAAGTACCGATGCTAGTAGTAGCGAGCAAAAATCAAGTTCGATTTGCAAGTTAAATTTTTTATTAATGTTATTTATTTTCTGTGTAGCTTCTATACAGTTTCTATACACATTTTTAAATCTGTTTCTAATTTTAAAACAATAACATCATTACACAGAGTGCAATGAAATTTCAAATTGTTTCGTACTACACACATTGTATCGATGAAAAATATTTGTGCTGTAAATTCACTTTGTAACTTGAAAATTGTTTATTGCAGAAATCAGAAATATATTTAAGAGTTAATCAAACAAATTGTTAATTGTCCATTGTATCAATAAGGCTAAATATTCACTGAAGCCGTGATGGTTTTTTAATTTTTCAGTGACATTACGTTGCATGTTATATTTGCAACAAGTATTCTGTCATTTCTACATGAATTGATTACACATTTCGCAAGTGTAATTGCAACAGTTTCGCGTTAAAATTCCAAAATGCTTTCCCATAAAAATTCTTGATGCAACTACGATGCAACCAATTTTTCCAACGGGGTACTAAAATGGAACGTTTTCGATTTTCTGGGTCGGAAACTCGGACAAACACGGTGGTACCGAATTACTGGCAAACATAAATACCAATCACTGCGCACGATGGCGCCTACATTTGTCTCAAACAGCCAAGCGGTCGCAATCGAAGCACACTTCCAATATTTTTCAATCCATCTACCTCGTTTCGCACCGTTCTCGCCCCTCGCCGTGCGTTTTACCAAAGTAAACTCTCTAATAAGACAGGTTGGCGAGCAAATATTTTCACACGTCAGGTTTAACCTGAAACTTGTGCCAATCGAAATAGCATCAGAGACGAAATTAAAACCTCGTTTCCCGCTTGCATTCTCGTAATCCACTGTCTCCCATTTACTAGCATTAAGCGACTCTGGCTTTTTTCCATCCCGATAAGTATCTACACGTGTACAGGCCAAACAACAACTGGCGGTAATTGCCACATCATTCGAAATCCCAGGATTGCAAAAACAATTGCACTGGTTTCTAAAGTCTCTTAATCTTACTGCAACTTTTTCACTTTTATCTTCCAGTCTCGTATTTCCTTTTTTTTCTCTCTCTCTCTCTCTTTCGCATCAAGTCAAAAAGTTACGTACACGAGATAACAATTCTTTCACATTATCCCTGGGGACTGTGGAACGTCCGTTAAATCGTTTTCAATTTTCATCCATCTCCATTTCCCTCCTCGCACTATTTCACATTTTTGCTTCGTACAAACCTAACCTGAATAAATGCGCATCTTGTTCCGACAGTCGTTGGATTCAAAGGTATCAAGAAAAATAACGCGATCGAGTCCAAAATCCAAAGTCGAAAAAACGTAGCGGAATTAATGCGACAGAGTCAGCGACAGATCGACACCTTCAAGGACGTTGTTCCGGAACACTGTTCGACGATATCCCGTTTTCACGTTTCTCCCAGTGAAACAACCCTGGAACGGACAAATTCATCTGCCTCCCGCCGAGACGTCGACGGAATGTCGCTGATGAAACGCGCGAAATGTTTACACAGGCCTATCTAATAGCGCGGACCGCGATCGATATGCTGCCATTTCTGGCTTACGTAATGCATATTGCACTTGCGTTCACCGACCATCCCTTCGAAACGCACACAGCCGCGCCGAGAGGTTCGAGACCCACTCGAAAGAGATGCAAACAACGAAACGGAGGGGGGAGCGGGGGGACACCGGCTCGATGAGCAGCGTCGATCACGAATCAAGGATCGTTGGTTCGTTGGATACCCGTTTGGAAATGATAACCTTTCGGTGTGGCAGGTTCAAGAGCCTGTGTCCAGAGATAAATGGTCAATGGGAGCGCGGCCGACTGTGCGAACGATTTTTAATTTCTTTGACGGAACGAAAATGGCCGCAGCCGTTCGGTGGAAATTGGAATAAAATTTGAACTGAATGTCAATGACGATGAAAAACGATGGATACGAGGTCGAGTGGATCGTTGTGCGATTTCCTTTCACAAAGTTGCGAAATTATCGTGTAAATTGTAAATTACGAGTATCGTCGAATTTTCAATGTCAACTCTAGAATCAATCGTGCACTGCTCGTCATCTGCTAAGATTGATACTAATATTCGTGAGAATAATTTAAGAATGTTGCTACTTAATTATCGTTTCCCTGTTCGATTTGATAAATTTCGTCTTTCTTAATTTTATTTGAACATACGTACATACAAATGGCAAATATTGTTTGAAGTACAAAACACTCTGTTTATTCATTATGATCCATCAAATACCTTTGTCCTTCTATTAAATTATTCCACGGTATTTGTATTTATATTATTCCATATATTGTATTTGCATTGTTCTAATTATTCCATATTAACTAATATTATAACTAATATTAATGCCTGTTGGAACTAGAACAGACTATTATAATTTAAAAAATGAATGCAAACATTCGTTTGCACGAAGGCAGAAGTATCGAGTTAAATATAGGTCTGTCGATTAACTTGGTGACGAAGTAACTCCTCTCTCTCTCTCTCTCTCTCTGTATTCGACGGAAATTTCCACTTCCTCGAAATGAAAGGTGCACATGCCACGACTATTTCGACTATCAGCACGTCTCTTCTTTTCGCAGCTAGCTTCCGCTACAAGCTACACGTTATTTTATTTTTCAACGGCTTTGTGCGATCGATCGTGCGTGCAGGAAACAGTCGCGAGTTTCAGCTCGAACGCGAGCAAACGAACATTTTATGCAGGAGTAATGCCATACGTGCCACCGTTTGTCGAGCTTTCAATACTCAAGCGTGACGCGTGTTTGGAACGAAGAACGCACGGCGACTCGAGTCTTTGTCCATGAACCGATGTTTCGATACGTATGAGCAATGCTCGTACGTCTGACTCCAGTACTCTCATAAGTGAACTCGTATTCGTCCGTCGCTGTACGTACATATATTTGATAGTTGAATTAATTTGTATATTATTTTGTACCAATAAAAAGAATATTTCATTGTAAGCAACTGTAATTAAATAATTTATTAAATATTTGATAGTAGGTTAAATTACGATACTTTGGTTGTATTGTGTGTATATATATATATACACACACAATTCCAATTACACTTCTTACAATTGGGATTATCCTCCCTCATATCCGCTCTTTCTTTCGATGCCAATTCGCAAAACTTTCGCAAAGCTTATGAGAGCTGTACTGCTGTAATAATAAACGCGAGAATTTTATGAAGAACCGTAGCGTAGTTTGCGATAGAAACGAAGAAGAAGAACAATTGGCGCAGGTGACAGTGCAAATTGTGATTTTTCTACGAAGCGAAAACCACAAGGAATTTCCGCTGTCCGTCTCAGTGAGCATGCACAGACTGCTGGAATTCGCTTTGATTAACAGGCATCGGCATCAAGAGCGACCTGATTGATACTCTCTAATACCGCAAATCACTGGTCGATCATGATTATTTGTCACCAAGAGGACGCACGTGTACGGATGTTCTAATGTTTACTATACAATTGAAAATGTTTAATACAATTGAGTCGACTCTGCTTTTCAGATTCATGGATACTGATTCTTCCCCTTTGATACTTTCAACTGGAATTGACAACTGTGAGATCACAAAGTCGCGATGTCCGACTTGCGATCGACCCGAAGTTGTGGGAACACACCTGTTGAGAGGCAAAAGTCACAGGATCCCATCTTGATTTAGTTCTCTAGTGATGGAACTCCGTCTTGCGACACGACTCAGCTCGCTTAAACTCGGAACTACAAGACCAAAAATAGTCTCCAACTTGGGATATTACACCTGCTGATAGCGCCGGCTCCGGTCACACTAGTTTTTACAGAATGATCTCTCAAACGGATGCATTTGCAATTTTGCAAATTGCGAATTTCGCTCTCCAATCAGAAATGCAAGTTACAGCGCTTGGCATCGCCGAACAAGTTCGAGACGAAACTGAAATTTCGCCTCGCGCGGCAACAAGCTGAACCGTCAGCATTTTCGGAACGCTATCCCGTCACGGACACCGTGCACGAAAAGGAGCACACGTAGCCAGTTGACAGAGCGGTCGAGAGTCGCCGCGGAGTGAACAAACTCGCGAACAAACGACGCGATCACTTCTTGCGATCCGTTAAGTTTAATCAACATTTAACCGCTTAAGCAAGCAACGAAGATGGAAACAAAGTCAACGCGGTAAATTTCCCGGGGATCAGGGGAGTTTCAAATCGAAATCAAGAAAACGCGAAGCTTTCGATCGATCAAGCTCTATCGAGAAGAAGAAGGTGTAATCGACGTTCATTGTCTTAATTAACGGATGTACAGGAGACCTGTTCTCACCTGTGCTCACTTTACGAAGCCAGCCTTATCTGTGTCCTCGAAACCCCGCAAAGCCAGTCGGCGATTTAACGACCCTCGTGAAGGTTCATCGATCCTTCGTTATCGGCAAGTCGCGAGGCCGAGAAATTGTGAAAAGTTCGCGAGACAGGCCAGCAAGTTAACTTTGTTAACTACGGAGGGAATGATTTTAATCCTCGACTCGCAGCGCTGCTGCGTATAATTCACCGAAACGATTGTGTACATTTCGCTCTTCTAATTGTTCCCGTTAATCACTAGCGTTTCCTTTTCTTTCTTTCTTCCTGAATGAATAAAGAGTCAAGATCGCGAGAGGGAATAATTAGAAACGTTCGCGAACGGCGAATTTCCATTTCGAGCCAGAAAGATTTACTCGCGTTTTTCAATTGTCCCGTCAGGAGGCAAGCGAGAAAGACAGATTAAAAATTCAGAAGAATTAAATTTGAAAATCCGCGAAGATACGACGAACGGAATGAGCGTTGCAAGCGTCCAGTTTATTTCTCGCTAAATCTGGCTTGTTACTCTGGATCAGATATCGTCGAGGGCGTTGACTATTGCAACGATAACACGACACTGCAGTCGCTGCAGTCCAGTTAAAATAATAAACTAACCTGAAAACTGAAATGGATAGTTTATTATCAGATGGCGCGGGGACGTTCGCGAACGTTAAATATGCCAGATATATACGTGTGACGTTTATACATTTAAAGCGCAAACTATTAAATTTACTTGAGCAGCCATCCGCTCAAAATTCCAAACGCACGTGATTAAATTACGATCCACAGTTGAGATGTGGACCGTGCATCCAATTAAGACTTTATGCACTCGTGACAGGCCGAATTAACTTTGTCGAGATAAACGTGTCCCGTTTGCTCCACAAAGTGCAGAGCGACAAACGTACTTTTATAATCTTCTCTATCTTTGATTTCTGCGACCTTTTGGAGTCCTTTGGCATCTTCGTAACTGCCCGCTCAAATCAGAGTTCGCAAGTTGACGTTACGTCGCAGTTGCAGTTGCAGTTGCAGTTCTCCCGGGGTAACTAACAATAGGTAATCGAATTTTTAAAAAAGGAACGAAGCCATCATTCCCATCGAGAACAATCTCGTCCGGGTTTCCGCTGGATAATGAAAATGCCGATATGACGGGCCGTCGCCGATGTCGCCGAAAATACACCCGGCGAGCGATCTTAATCGAATCAACGTCCGTCAAACGTAATGGGGGATCGTCTGGCGAGAAACGAGAGTGCATAATGCAACGCTGAACCGAATGACCCGGCGCTTCGGCGGTTCGATCGTTTTCGACCGCTCGGCACCGAGGCTCGACGTGCTTCCAATTAATCGGAAACACACTGACGAGAGAACACACTGCCCTGTAGTACGTTCCCTGTCCCCTCGCCAAACGGTGCCCAGGGAGCCGTTATTATTCATGAATCCCAGACATTTCTTGCTTGCCGTCCTCTGACCTATCCGGTCGTCTGTCTGCGTCTACGTGCGTGTGGCGTGTTCCGCGGCATTCCGCGCGGATTCCCTCGAAAGAATCGGATTTTCTTGGGGTCGGAGGGAAAGGGGAAGAGAAACGTCGCAGTTCTTTCGATGGCAGACGGTGGTAGATCGTGCACGGTGATTCGCGTTTTTAATCATCCCCTCTGTTCGCCGTTGGGTAGTTTTCCTCTTCGCTTCGATCATCCGCCGACGTGTCGCGTCGCTTCGAATCGGGAGACTTTAATTAAACGTTGCGTTCTCTCGTTACGCAGCCTTGCCGTCGTCTGCTTTGCTACTCGTCGGCGCGCGAATCTCTGTTAACGGAATCTTTTTTTCTTATATTTTGACTAATATAAGAACGAAAAGTGAGAAATTTTTCCCGCGAAATGGCTTCGTTTCTAATTATGATGTTAATCCTTAATTTGCAGCACCGTCGGAAGCAAATGGAAGTTCACGAGAGGATACTTTGGTCACGGAACCAGCTACTTGCTCTCTCGATACACGCAGAAAATGTAATACGGTAAATGCACTTTTTGCCGTAGCTCTCTCGTGTCTCCTGATGCGAGAATTCCACGTTGCTTTCAACCCGTGACAATGAAAATATCGAGCCAGTAGAAGACGAAATTCACGGTCAGACACATTGGTGGTTCCCTTTGTAACTTTTTCGTAAGCTTGAGCATATTCAAACAAGCCGTATATCGTCTTGTACGTAAAGATTCTTATGAGCTACGTATCTGTTTTTAACGACGGTTTTTCAACGTTTACTCCAAAAATTCGCTTACTTTACTTATTCGTTTCTAATCTAGGAAAAATTTTTTAAATCGAGACATTAGACTGTGAATTTTCATGCATTCACAGTAAAATTTTATGACACAAATTCTACAAATGCTTTTTATAATACTCATTCTTTTTTACCAAGGTTACATCTCTTCAATTTTATATACATATACATATATATATGCAGAAGAATTTTCATAAAAATCCTCAGTCTAGTCTAGATTATCGATTCAAATGTAGCCAATGTTAAAAAATTAGAGATTCTCGATTACACCTGATTCAATCCCTTTGTTAATAACAACCACGTTCCCTGTTACATCGAAAGACCTCAATTTCTGTATCGTACAACAATATCGCCGTATTGTTTCGTCAGTTCGAAAACCTTTCAGTCATCAAGCAGCAAACGATATCGCTGTTCCTCGAGCAATGAATCCCGATCCCCCCAAGCCTCCATTGGGGAAGCGTTTATCGCCGTTTTCCAAACTCCTTTGCCCGACATTGTACACAAAAGGAACTCGAAAAGATCGAGGGTCCGTCCCCTTTGTCCTTCGACTGGTTTCGCCGAGGGAGAAATCCAATCGAGAGTCCAGGATTCTCGAATCGATCATCCGTGACGCGCCGTACACCGGAAGCGTCTTTTGTAAAGGAAACGAAAACGTCTCGTGGCTGGATGTGTGTTTTACTTCCTTTATCTTTCGCGTCCGATAGGATGCGGCTCTCTTAAGATTATTGAACGGTACCAGGCGAAGGATAGCCGTTGCGAACGGAAGCACCCAAGGACAAAGATTTTCGAGTGCCGTGCATTTTTCAATTTGTGTAATGCTCTCTGCCCGCGCATCGCGCCGGATATAACTTACATCCTTATCCCCCCGGTCCCGATGGCGTACGCATGCAATTTACAAGATTGCGCGATACGCCGTTTTCTTCTTCTTCTTTCTGATATGAAAGAAGCACCCTCGTTCTTAGAAAAATTGATATTCCGCGTAAGCCGTTATTAAAACTCGTTGTTAAAACTAGCGCATTTCAAATATATTACAACGTAAATGATTGTAACGTAAGTGAAGTGTGTAGATCATACGCTTTTTGAAATATATTATTTAAACGAATAACTTTCACGCAAAATGGTACAAAATGGTACAATAAATTTGTTTTTAAAAAACACTAATTTTATCAGTGTTTGTGCAAAAATTGCATCTTCAATAACTTTCGAGATATTTGACGAAATAAATTCTGGAGCCTCGATATTTGAGGTTAGTTTGCACCTCTTCGATATGCACGATTGCCGATGAAAGGCAGGTACGCGTGTCAAATATTTTTTCGAAACAACGTTTGGTATGTTACACCTTGTTAGTGTTAAAAGACAGGCAGACTATGAAAATGCTTAAATGTACATGTGTGAAATATTGAAGAGACGGAGAACACGCGTGGAATGTATAAAGTATTCAACTTGTTGGAATATTTACAGGACGAAACAAATCTCTGTTTAAGCTCCGTTTACGATTGGAAATGTTCACATCTGTAATCCAAAAATAGCTACGTTCATTTAGTAAATTTAAAACTGCGAAAATATTTCTTTTTCTGCATTTGTCCGTTGTGTTAATTTAAATATTAAATGTGGCAAATTAATATTTCTTACCGTACTCTTCTTATTCCATAGATCACCGTCGACACAATTCAAGCTCGACGCCACGCTTTTTTCAATACCAATTTAGCAATCCTCCATTTTCTCCTGCTTTCAAGTCCGCTCGACTCGCCCACCTCAATTACCTACCGAATCTCATTCTCATCCCGAAACTAAGAGCATTAAAGAATTACTAATTACCGAACGTCTTTCACCGACCGTCGCGAAAAATATTCCTTTTCATCATGTTCGTTCAGACGACGGATCTCTCGGACGGAGAGGTATATACCCCGACAATTTCTAAACCTACGAACCTAATCAGACTGGCAGCCACTCGTCTCGCGAACCGTTACAACGCCTGCACTTGTCGAGGAAACTGCAGCCCCAGCCTCCGTGTCGAGAGTGGAAAAGGGCAAGTAGAAAAAGCCGACAACAGACGGAGAGAGACCGATGCGAGTAAGAGATCACGGTGAAAAGAAGGTCGGAACACGAGTGCCACTCCCGTCGAGACCAACCAGAAATCCCTCTTCGCGACCGAGCAATTTCCACGCGGTCGGACAACGAGTATCGACTCTACGATCATATTGTTGAGCGGAGAACGCGGTAGCGGCACAGCTACCCTGCTCCTGTTTATTCTGCAGCCTCGCGAAGACTATCGTACTTGTTGAGACGTCAGACGCGATTTTACCCTGTAGTTTTTGACTTTTAGATTTTTATCATTTAGCTCTTAGTTCGGAGCTAGATTTCAGATTCTTCCCAGAAAATCCAGCCTCTTTAGGTGCAACGCTGATGCAACGAAAATTAGCGATTGGTTGATTTTGGTCACGTGATTCGCGAGGGGGCGTGGAGTAGACCTCGAGTAGGAGTGGCGTTGTCTGGTACCGAGCGATCGCGCCTGTAATTTTCTATCGATTCGAATGTTTGCATATTGATAAAATTTTAAAATGACAAAAAAGTCGTCTTCGTTTCCTAGTCAGAACAGTTGCTTCTGGGCCCTTCAGCGAGTACGAGTCGTGCAGTTTTTCACTTAAGCTTCGTTCAGAGATGGGAGACCACGAGTTTCAGTTTTCTTAAGGTTAACGGGGAATTCGGAGCTTCTTCTCCTGCATCTCGGCGGTAATTGACATGTTTCATCCCGAGCTCGTAGGGTTGTTTCATGCAAGCGATCGAGATCGATACTTTGGCTTTCCTCCGAGCTGAGTGACGTATAGTGTCGCTAAAATGTCTCGAAGGTGTCGCGAACGTTTCGGGTGTTCAGTTTTCAAATTCGCAATCGATTCAATTTCATTGATCAGCAAGATTCTTTTCCTTGGGAAAGATAGATTACGATGCGGATTCGAGACTCCTCGTAGAATCCAGTTAACCAGCATAGAATAGACTTACAGCAACAAATATTATTTCAGCAAACGTGTATGTTTTTCTATTTAAAAAATCGGAACGTTTATTCGTCGCAGTTCCACCAAGAACGTTAGACGAGAATATTTGGACAAACGCTTTCGTTGAGGAGAGCTCTGGTTCTTGAATTCGTGCCAGAGGTAAAAGAAAAATAACGTCTTTACCGAGGGAATCGAGGCTCGCGGCAGGATTTTAGGGAAAGAACCTATCGAAATGTCGGGTCTGGATCTTTCATTATCCCGGATTTAGCTGCGTAAAACATCGGGGAACTTTTTTCGACTCGATTGCACAGTCAGGGATACCGCTTAACGCGTAGAAATCGGATAATGTGCCTCTATTAAATTAATGACGGAGGAATGACGCGTACATTGGTGGTAATTTTCAACGGGATAATGATTATGGGATAATTACGAAGGAACATAGAAATTTTTTGAGCAAAAACGCGTAGGATTACTAATTGTAGTATTTTTGAGGGAAAAGCAATTTCCTGCGTTCATTGCTTGACTTGAAAAATTGTGAATTTCGTCCAGAAATTTTAGTAAAATAATCGAGATGTAAATTTCGATCTCCTTCTTAGTTTTGTTCCATGCAACATCAATTCCATTCCCTCTAACAATTTCCATCCGCGTTTTCATCTATCAAACCGCGATAGAACCGGAATCTCGTGATTAGTTCCTTTACTTACTCGCTCGGCAACACTTTTATCACGACGTTTTATTTCGTTTGCCTCTCGCAGCAGGAACGAACGAACGGAAACTATCTCCGAGCGACGCGGTTCACTGGTCGATAAAGTGTTTGCAGCACGTTGCCTTCGTCGGTAATCGATGACGTCGGGGGTGACCACAGGGCGTTGCGGAACTCCGTTTCTCCTCGGAGAGCACGGTGTCGAGACGGAATTCAAAGAAACGACACGAAAGACAAAGAAGAGAAGACGCAATGGACATTCGCGAGTCTTGAAAGAGGCACGTGCAACTTTGTTCGTTCAGCTCGTTTCAGAGACTGTCCAAAGTCGATCGCGGGAGGAAGTGAACGACTCGGGGTTAATGGCTCTAAACGGCCTCGCGATTCTTCACCCTCGCCAACACGCCACCGTCTTCGGCTAATGAATCGAAGTTCCTCGAGCGAGGGAAGACCCTTCTCAGACTTTCAGTCGCCCTTTGACGTCTTTGTTGCAACGACGCGACGTCAGAGTAATCAATTGATCTGGACTTTCGACTTTGGAAATTCTCCGCCGGTTAACGTGAAATTTATTTTGCCCAATTTTTCCTGTACTACGACTATTTCTGTGCGAGCCAATAAGTCCGTGCGGGTTTTTTCCAAGTAAATGACACAAAATTTTTTCAGGTTTGTCAATCCATTACCTCTTTTTATCTTTCTAGCAGCTTCAAAATTCCGTGCTCAGAAAGTCTTGGTCTTTTGCGATAACAAACTGATCCAGGTGCCGTCCAGATTTTATCGCTGAAAGTGATTTTAGCGGGGTCGCAAACGTAACCCAGAAAATCGAGCCTCTTCGGGTGCAACGAAAATTAACGATTGGTCGATTTGGGTCACGTGATTTGCGAGGAGGCGTGGCGTAGACCTCGAGTAGAAATGGCGTTGTCTGGTACTGAGCGATCGCGCCTGTAATTTGTCTTGTATCGATTCAAATGTTTGCATATCGAGAAAATTTTAAAATGACAAAAAAGTCGTCTTCGTTTCCTAGTCGGAACAGTTGCTTCTGGGCAATGAGACGAATCGTACTGGGGTACGAGTCGTGCAGTTTTCTCCTCTTAGAGAATTCTGAAGAGAGCGAAACAAGTGAAAATCTGACGATTTGGTGAATAAAGGGAATATGGTAACACGTTTCATTATAGCTATAGTACATCACTTCAAATCTTCCAACTCGGTTTTTTCCTTTTTTAAAACGAAACAATATACTCGTTTTGATTTTCCATTTTTAAATCAATATTATTTAACAAATTTGCAGAAAATTTCTTTAAAAAACAAGCTTAAAATGTCCTCTGCCAACCAACTGTCGGAAAAAACCGCACGGATTTATCGGTCGATCTGATACGTGCGAATTTTCAGTCTCGTAAACACTCGAACAACGTCGACGCGCTTCCCATTTCAATCCACGAGCAGTGACGAAGATCCTTCAAAATTAGCTCGTACTGCCACGATAAAGTTACAAAGCGATAAAGTGAACCGAATCGACAGATCCGCGCGTTCCGATCGATGCTCATCGATACACTTTCGTCGACGTTTCTCTATCGTCGCAAAGTTCGTCGCTACGATTGGCATTGTTTCCACGCGTCTCTAACAGAATGATCGAAAACTATGTTACACCATCGCGAACAAAACAGCTCCAACACAATCGGTGTCGATCGGTATTCGCGAGTCGACATTTGGATCGACGATTTGCAGATCGCGTTGGACAATAGATCGGGACTGAATTGAAAATAATCGAGAATAAGCGAGATTGTTAACGAGAAAGTGGCTTGTCAGTTTCGCGCGAAAGCGAGGCTAGTAGCGTTTCGGAGATTTACCGCGCGTCGTGGCTGCTCCGCTTTAACTTCAGCCTCCGATCCCGCGAGCGTCGCTTTAAACGCGCCATCCTATTAGTGAAAATGTCGCGAATTAAAATACCGACGTACCGTTGTTCTTCGTTTCAGTTTGAATTCTTTGCATAATCTGAATCTTAGACGCCGCGATGCGAGTTCTCCCATTTTCTACGCACAGCGCCTGGGTCACAGTGTTTGGGTTAGGTTTGCCGTGAGAAATCTCTCACGAACGTCTTTTGCAAATAATGGTGATCTGGCAAAGATAATTATATTCTTGGGCAATACTTGGGCACGTTGCTGGACAAACGATCAATAAATGATCGAGTTATTTTATGCGTTATAAACATACCAATCTTCGAGTACGTTTCGCCTATAACTCCATAAATGCTGCAAGTCAATCGTGCAAATGAATCGTTTGAAATATTTACAACAGAGCAGCAGCTGAAGAAAAATTTTTGCCGGATCTCGTGAAAATATCTGCTGCTGGGGAACAACTTTTTTTTTTTTTTTTTTTAACTTTTCGATCAATTATTTGGGATTCTCTGGGGAAGTCTGAACCGCCGAGGTGTCAGTGGCAATAAATAAGTTTCGAAAGTTTTTTTCCTTCCTAAAAAAGAAGAAAGCGATGGAACGCAATAAAATTTAATTTCCAATAAGCAAGTGTACGCGCGCATATATATTACATGCGCAGTTTGGAAGCAGATTACCAGTAATTGAAACGCCCCGTAATCAAAACGTTAGTACGGACGAAAGAATCAATTCCAGGTAATCCGCGACGACGCATTGGAAAAAGGAAAAAAGAAATAAACGATTTACAAACAAGGGACAACTTGGGTGACAAGTTGAAAAGCCAAATAACAAATTTAACAGATTAAAGCAACACCATTATAAAAAAAACATCTTCTCCCGCGCGATATCGCGCTCGAATATGAAAGAAAATATTAAGCACCTAAGTAGCCGATAATGAGAGCAATTATCGCGCTGCCGTGTACACCGGGAGATGGTTTTCAAGTCGGTTTCCTGTTTCCAGGGTACGTACGTAGCTTTAATCCAGAAATGGATATCGAGCTTCTGGGACGATGGTGGATATTGGATTGAAAAAGAAAAGAATCGAGCGTACAGAGGTCGAAGCGGGTCGAGAGGGCCATTAGAATTTTACCGAGGAACATCGGTATGGATAAAGGCGTCAAGGATACGGCAAGGTTAAGTACGTCCCTCTTCTTCTTCTTCTTCTTCTTCTTCTTCTTCTTCTTCTTCTTCTTCTTTTCTTTTTCTCTCTTTTTTTTTATAGAATTTAAAGCGCGCTCTTTAAACGACGAACAAACAGATCCAGGTATTCAAGGGTAATGTCAATACGCTTTTACATTCCTGTCGCGATGCTATTACATTTCAAAGAGCCGCGCTCGCCGCGCCACTGTGTCAGAATTACGAGATGCATGCTTAATTCGCGCGCTAACGAGCTCAGGGCTCTCCCTACGACGCGGTCCCGCGGAGGCAATCTGCCTGGCATGAAATCTGAAAACATGCCAGGCCTCCGGCACGATTTTATGCGCGCCGCGCAACTCTGTTTCGTCAAATTTGCATCGGCGGAAAACGAATATTCCATCCCGAACGATTTGTTCTCGTGCGTTTTTGTTACATTACGTTCGGATCGCAAACTCTTAACTGAACTTTCCAAAAAGCCTGGAAACGAACCACTTGGTTGGCACCAAAGGACCGATCTGTGGCACGTTGAATCGACGCGGGAATTTCAATTTTCGAACATCAGACGGACTCTTCTTATTTCGGCGATTCTATTCTATGGTCGATTTATTTGCGACGTAATTTGCATTCGCGTGCTAAACGCGTAAAATTAATTAGACAACTTGAGAACTGTTTGGTACAATAAAGGAAACACAACTTTATTGGGGATGGGTAACGTCCTCGTTTCTATCCTCCTTATCCCAGATGCATGCATACATCAGTTACATCAGTACGCTGCTGTTACACAAGAAATAGAATACGTCTATTCATTACGTCTGTACTGCTCTCTTGGTAATCGATCTTAATCGATCGTGTTCCAATTAAAACGAAAAGTCGTCGACACGTTCTACGATCACTGTTTTAACCAAAGAATTCAAGTTAACTAGGAAAAATTCTTGAAAAAATTAAAAATTTTTCGTTTTTTGAAAATATTCTGTTCGAACTAATGTATTTCTTTAGGATAGTGTTCCTTATCGGAACGGACATTTTAGAAATACATTATCCATTTTCATTGAATAATATCATGTCAGTGTCTGTTACAAATATTCAGAGCTTTTTTTGTTAGAACTTTTTCGATCCGTCTTCGATCCTCGGCATCTCCAAATAGCGGAAAGATATTTCGAGCTTCTTTAAAAATATCAAAGCAAGCTCTAAATTAGAGTAATTGGAAGTAACGTGACAGGCATTTTAAAGAAGCGTTAATCCATCAAGATCTTGTAACCATTGTGCTTTTCGTCAAGAGCTATCGACGATCGAAGATCTCGTTAGCTCGACAATCATCTGCTCCATTCGCTCGACGTCGCTTGTACGTCGTTATTACGAGAGGTTTACTCCTTTCGATACAGTTAAAGAAACTGTAACAATTATTTATTTTAATTAATGCACGACAAGATTTTATGACGACCTTTGATACTTTGATCGATCACAGTATATTTTCTGCTATTTTATTTATTTTTTTCTCTTCGCCGCTGTCAAACTCGCTTTTAAAAATACGCGCGCCGCCACGTTACTCCGAGAGCGTATCGAGGCGAAATCTTTAAATAACAATCGAAGTGGAGTGACATTCGTTAACCTACGTGTCATCCGATGGCACGTGACACGTAATTAGCGGATGTTCCGCCGGAGTGATCGCGACGAAACGCGGCCTACGCGACAGCCGCCGTCCCTTAAACTGTTGGTCAACTTCCAACAAGTTACTACACTTTGTCTACGCTTGTCCATTTCCGCTAAAAACCGCTCCGTGCCGTTCTCGTTGAAACGGAACGCTCCGGAGGCTTTTAGTTTTCGGACATGTTCCTTGGCAACCACGCCGAGCAAGTTTTAATCGTTCGTGTCGACGGAATTAACCATTGTTCCTTTTGAACCAAGCGCGCGGAGCTGTTCCACAGCTGTTGTGCGATATTTTTCTTTGCGGGGCAGTTTTTTTGAAGCTTCGAAACTAATCCTCGGGGGTGGACGAGCTAAGAAATAACGCGTACACCACGCCACGCCACGCCACACTTGTACTTTCATTTTATCTCCAGAGTACAGAAATATCGTTGTATTTGGTAAATTGTATCGGATACCCCGCCAAATTTAGAAATAAATTCCGAAAATTACAAAATAGTAACAAGCACGCGTCGTTATCTCTTCCTTTTTGACGCTGGGCTCGTATAATTTAAAGAGAAATGAAAATTAATACTGATCGTTCACCGTGCCAATTCCACTCCCCATCGACCACTTGTTCCCGACCGACGTTGTCTCGACGCTTGCGAAACGCGAATCGCCCCGTGCCCGGCCATTGCACCGACCAATCCATCCGTTCTTTCGAATTCCTCGAACACGTTGTTACGCCAAGTAAGTGTGTTCTCTCGTTCGTTTTGGCTCGCGTTCAACCTCGCGTTGATATCGCTATTTTTCAAAGTTTATCGGTCGTTTCGGAATCGAATCGAATCGAAGGTTTGTTGACGTTCTTCGTTTGCGAGAACGATCCGTGGTTCTTGAACTTGGACGATCTTTCGATGGTGCGGGACGACCGCGCGAACGAGACAAGAGCCGACAAAGAGCATTACGACGCTCGTGCAGACGTCCCTCGCGAGAAATCGATCGTACAACTCGTGACGTTCTGTACACAGCCTACACGTCAAGTTTATTGACTAATTAATGTCCAGGATTCCCTTGCACACGGCCATGACGCACGGCCTATCCTAAAAGCGATTGCAGTCGCATGCACAGCGTAATAATTTCGTAACTCCGCAGGTTTCTCATAACACGATACAGAGAAGAGAAATAAGTTGCCGTAAAAAAATTACACAGTGTGTAATTAATTTTGAATAAAATTCTAACAGAAATATTTATTTAACAAATTGAATCGCGATGGAATTAATCGATAATCGTTAGAAAAAATGATTAACGATATGATAATAAAAATTCAATCAAATCTTTGAAATACATTTGTTGAAATTAACTTTGTTTAAAAATTATTCTGTTATTATATATTACGATAAATTAAACGTTTCTAAATTTTAAACTAGACTATGTTAGAACTACTAAGATCTTACAAAAAATACACTGCTTTTTATCCGTAAAATATCATAACTGGTCATTTTCATTTTAACCATTCTTGATTATTTTTAGTTCTAAGACGATAGTCTTTTTATGAAAAATTTCGCACAGATGGAGAGTACACTTAAGATGCTTGCTATCAAATTCTTTAGCACAGGCAAAGACCTCTACATTTCTCGAATTTGACGACTCTTTACGGTCTATACGTTTGCTCTGTAAAAAATTTTTTACAAAAAGAATACTTTCTGTTTTTTAGAGAAATGGCATCCACGTTCTTATTAAACACACTGTGTTTAATTCTTTCCCCCTTTTGGGAAATTTGGAAAAATTTTCTCTCTCTGGGTTTTCGAAACTACAGTGTTTGTTGAACCTCGACAAATTGTGCGTTATTGCTGAAATTATTACGGAAACTAAGAGCGGATTTAACGTTTTTTCTTTTTATTTCGTGCGGACACGTGTCCGTTCCCGTTGACACGATTGCAACAAAAACGTGCAATGCGCGAAAACGTAGAATCGTACGTCAGCTTGAAACAGACGATGTAACCAATTTGTTTTGATTCGCGCTAAAAACACGAAGATGAAGATATATCTCTCGAAAACAGAGAAGACACAAACGTATCGAATAACGATGCTGTTCTCTGTGGGAATATAAATCGCATCTCGGTGGCGACAAATGCATTCAAACTTGTCCGCTCCGAACGAGACGGTGCAGGGTCAATTAAATTCGAAGTGCCAACAGATGCAGTTAAGTACAGTTTCTCCAAACGGAACAAGGAAACCCTGCGGTCCCACGGAAGAAGATTTACCGACAGTTCAGCTCTGCTCCGCGTCTCTCAAGATCGGCTCTATTAAACCCATTATTCGCGGAGAAATCGTGCGTTAGAAACGAAATCGAACTCAAAATTGCGTTCCAGAAGAACCGGAGAGACACATTGTCGGCCGCTTAACTTTCGCAAGACGTGCAAAAATGACTTCAGGCTTCGAATTCCATGTTTATATTCCAACAATAGGGGTATCGTTTTTTGATAATGTTGTGACAAGTTAAATTATTAATGTCGCTAGATGGAAATAAATTATTAAATTTGGAAAAAAACGACGTTACTTATGAGTACTCCTAATACGTAAAAGAAAGTGGAGTAAAATAAGAGCTTCGATACGTAACTGGACTGTGGCATGATGCTCGGGTCGTATTGTTCCATGCAGAAAGAGTTAAAAATTTCAAAGAGTAAGTAACATTTGTATTCTTTTTCACCTTTCTATCCATGCTGAAGTGCAAATACTGAATATTTAGTAAATTAATACATTTGGAGCAAAACCGGATATATTTGGGGTAGAACCAAATATGACGCACTATGTATCACAAGTGAGCACACGTTATGTGCACAAGCGTTGAAGAGAGCGACGAATATTTTATTCGCGATTTTTGTTCCATCAATCGAGATGTATACGTGTCAAAATGATTCAAAAATTTTACATTAAAATTGTTGAAAATAATTGTTTTTGCCACTTTTCGATTAATAAAAATATAAAAGTTTCGTAACTGTATGCATTTTATACGTCTTTTAATAGGTTTAATAATTTTATTTTCCCGTGAGCCAAACAATTTTCTCCAAAAAGTTTGGTCATTTTCTTATTATATAAAGTCCAATTAAGGAATCTCCTGGTTTTACTCTACTTACGCACTTGGCTCATGAAACGTGAATTTTGTTATTTTTTGGAAATAAGCCCGTCGCGCCTGGTTGTAAATTCTCTGATATACGCGAAGGATGTGAAAGATGCGTAAAAACGTGAAAATCTGTAATTTGACGAAGCTAACTATTATCGATAAATGTAACAGTGTAACAACTACGAACAATCGCGTAAAATATCGTCGATGGCGGCAACCTAAAGACGCGAGAGGAAACACATCCGACAGTCAAAGTGGTAACGGTGTTTACCCTCGGCGTGTACGTACGTGCATATCTGTCCGCGATGAAACGTCCATCGGTTGGTCGTTTCGCACACGTTCGCTATCACGATCCTGAACGTGGTTTCTCCTGGTCTTATAAATAGGGGCACGGATGAAATTTCTGAGAATGCTTTATCATCCGGATCCTGGGCTCGCGTGTAAAAATAGACGAGGCTGCGCGATGCTTTCATGCGCGCGTGGTAGCATCGCCGTCGTTTGATCGCTGCCACGGTATCTGCATCGGGAGAAGAGAGCGAGTCGTTGTCCGCGCGGAATCGCGTTGCACGCGGCCTTCCCTCCTCTCTACGAGTCTATGTCGGCTCTACGACGACAGAGAGAAGACGTTCTTTCCCCGATAAACGAAAACCAGCTCCCTCTTGTACGTTCTCATTCTCTTTGGCATTTTTCCCTCCCTGTTTTTATTGAGATAAGAGCGCGTTTCGAAGATAGACGATAGACGTTGTGTGTAAAACGGTGTAAAGCGACGTTTGGAGACGAAACGGAACAAATGCAAATGAAATCCGCACTCGATATATTTTTCGTGCAGTTTGGAAATTTTCTATCGAAAAAATAAATAAAGATTCGCCTCGCGTGCGAAAAATGCGTTGCTTTGTATATTTTATTATGTATCCCCGCGCGTATTTTGTTTCGTGCCGTTGTAAATTTCTCGCGGAAAATTTTTATTAAAAAAAAGAAAAGAAAAGAAAATGAAAATCTCCGACTTGGTTACAGCATTCTAACAATATTTATAGAACATCCGATTTATAGGGTGGTATACTCTTGAATCTACGTGGTCACGAAAACCCGTAAGTGTCAACGTATTTTCTCCGAGTTTACAGAGGTAGGATTTGTCTGACGGATAACCTGGAGCAGATGGCATAAACAAGATCTCGCAGTTGAGGAACGCGTTCCAAAAAATATTACACTTTATCAGATGTAGCAAGTAACTACTCGGCTTGTGCTAGTAATAGAAACGATTACGATATTACGAGTAATATCTACGGTGAACTTTAATTTAATCGCAAATGGCTTGTTAATTTCATCTTGTTAAACTCGCCCACGTCGAAATGTGAGAAATTAATCGAACCTAGTCCAGTAGATCCTTCTCTCTTCATCCATCAATTTCGTATCGTCAATAAATTACCTTTTCCCTCTTAATAAAATTTCGCAAACGAAATTGAAACAAGTGAAGCAGATACTTTGTCTCTCGTCTTCGATTTCACTTTAACGTAAAAAATTCCCCAGGAAAAATTTGCGTATTATTAAAAATAACTGAAACGGAGTTACACTTTCGCAGCCAGCTCGTACGTATAAAATATTACTCGATAAAAGTTAATATTAATTTTTTCAAAAAGAAAAAGAAAAGAAAAGAAAACATTCGCAGGGTGCATTTGCACGCGTAGACTGTAGAAACAAAAGATTAAAATTCCGTCATTTCGCGGTGTTTGATTTTCAAGCTTTTCAATTACGCGCGTCGCCCTTTTTTTCTTCGGCGATAATTCCTGGAAAAAGCAGTTCTTCAATCTCGCGCTTTCTAGAGTAGATGCAAAACAATTTCTCAGCAGAACGAGAGCGAGTCGACGATTAAAAGGTCAACTCGTCCTCCTGGCGAAACGTCCAGGCAAGTCCGTGGCGGATCTGTACCGCGAAGAACTGGACAAGGGACATAAACGAGCTCTCCGGCCATAAATACCACCACGAAAACCCGCTTTGAGACAAATATCTCATCCGCGTAATTTTTATTAATGGCTCGCCCTTTCGAGCACGGCCACACGTGCGCACATCTGAAAGGAACTTATCATTTTCTCGTCCGGCAAACCCCGAGCGAACTTTTCGAGTTTGCACCTGGCTCTGTCGAACGGGCAACGATGGTCCGCTGGTCAAAGCTGAATAAAAGCTCGTGCTCGTATAACCGAGGACCGTTCATAGAACCGTTGCACACGTTCTTTTTTTTTTCCTCTTTTCTTCTGCTTTTCTTTTTCCTTTTTATCAGAACGTTCACCGGTAAGAAAGAACGCGATTGGTAGATCTTGATCGAGTCATCGATAACTCGCAAGAGGATACCGTTTATCAGGAAACATTTCTTCAGGATGGATCCATTCGTCGTCTGACGAAATCTGAATTAACTTCGCCTTTCTTCGCTGTTTCTCTTTTTCTTTCTTTTCGTCTCTTCTTCTTTACCCTTTTCTGTTTCCTTTTCCACCGCGATCGTGGTTTCAACGTTGGAACGCCGTATCGCCCAGAGACATTTAAAGCGTCGACGGACGACTCTGATTCGTCCGTCGTCTTTGTCTCTTAACCGGAATGCTACTTTACATTGTATCTCACGAGAGTTTCACTCTCGAGCACTTTCAATCCTTTTGTCTTCTTCCTGTTTTTCTTTCCCGTTTGCCGATCTCTATGGATCATATTTCCAGGAGCGTTTAGCGTTAGGGAAACAGAACCTGGATCGAAAATTGTTTTACGTACCGTTGTACGTAACGTTACAAACGAAAATTTTGCGTATTAATATTTGACGTATTTTTTCACATTGCAGTTTTCTGTGCAGTTATCAACGAAAAATTCCCGATTCGATAATATCGAATTATCGGAAAACAATTGAATTGTAAAGTTACAATATTGTTTCACATCGTTGAAACTATTTGGAGAATAAAGAGGATCGAATGTAGAATAACTAACAACAATCGATGAAAAGTTATTATTTATTACTTTTAGGGGGAAAAAACAAATGAAGAAACGAAACATTATGTGGAGAGAAAGTTTTTAACAAACCTGGAAAAAAGGTTATCAATGATGAACTTTATGCTAACATTTCACTGCATTTCAGAATAATACAAACACCAGAGAATATTACTACTCAAATATAAACATGGAGTTTCGTCTAATGTCGATCGAGTGATGTTCAGTGTTGAAACAACTTTTTCAGGTGTAACAGAATTTGGCCAACATTATGCGGAATATTTAAAAAGTCGAACTTCTCAAAGAAAAGTTTGAAGAAAAAAGAACTGCACGACTCGTACCCCAGTACGATTCGTCTCATTGAAAGGTCCAGAACCAACTGTTCTGACCTTTTTTAGGAAATGAGGACGATCTTTTTGCTGTAAAATTTTACTGATATGCGAACATTTGAATTGATCGCTCACTACCAGACAGCGCCACTCCTACTCGAGGTCTGCCCCACGCCCCCTCGCGAATCACGTGACCCAACTCAACCAATCGCTAATTTTCGTTGCGTTAGCGTTGCACTTAATGACACAGAAGGTTGCTTGTAAGTGACGAAAATATGAGACGCGTTACACGAAAACGAAATTCATGAACAGCGGTAAGTGAATGTGTGATCGTATTGTGTTGGAAACAGACGTTTTCTCTCAAAAGAACGTAAAAATAAGCAGTCACAGTAAAAGTCACGAAACTTGGTCTGAAGTTTCTCATGGGGATTGGTCGAACGTAATTTTCAGCGATGAATCACAGTTGTATATTGGAGAACGGGGGAGAATTCGTCTGGCGCACGTCTGACGAAGAGTTCCGCGAAGAATGTTTAAATTCTACGAAAAACTACCCGCGATCTCATACGACTCTACGTCAAAATATTACTATCTTGGAAAACTTTTTGATTCCAAGTATCGAAAAATATGGTCCTCGTGAATACTATTACGTGAATACTTAATATAGTATAGCCAAGATCTCCCAATTCTTCTTTTTTTTTTTTTTTTTTTGTTTTTAATCAATCTTGAACTGGAGTTGTCTGCAATTCATCGGATACTTTTTCCACTTCTATAAAACGGAGAAGCGTTGACTTGATTTATAGTTGTAGCTTTTGCTCCGTGTGTCTTGGGACTGTGCGAAATGCTGTGTTGCACAGACTAAAGGGTAAATAGAGCGGGAGAAACGTTTCGAACGTGTACGCAGAGCGTTTGTAACGTTTCGTATGCGAGCCAGGACCCGATTCGAACAGACTGACGAATTTATCGTTGCACATATTGCATTCAAATAATATACCGTGCAATATTTCGTGTAAAAAGCTGCCAAACAACTGTTTCGTGCGAAACTGTTTCCCACCTCCCCGTCGCTTGAAAGTTGTTCGAGCTTGTGAAGAGAAGCATCGTTGTTAAAATACAGAAAAGTGGGAATACTTCGTTCGAGAGGAACAGAAAAAAATCGCGAGTGAAATTGAACTTCGGACGAATCGCGCAAAGTTCGAGGAAAGCGAAGCAGAGTGACAACGTGACAACGTTACTGCTTCTCCAAAGTTACCTTGCGAATTTCTGTCCTTTGAATAAATGCAAATCCTCGTATCGTTAAAGAGGAAAAAAGGAAGGTACATACCAAGCCCTTCGTACACGCGTGATCTTTCGCAAAGTCTGGAGATTTACGCTGCTGAAACTTTAGAAACGTTAAAACTGTTTCTCGCTTTCCAAAACAACAGGGGACGCGAAAATCGAGACGTAACGATTCCAAGTTCGCAGCGCGTTTCGTTGCAAAGAGAGTCTGATGAAAAAAAGAAGAGGGAAGAAGCACGCGAGTTTCTTCCGACGGAGATACGTAACTTCCATTTGGAAGTTTACAGAGCGACCGAGTCGCTCGTTTGCCGCCCGAGCGAGAAAATCGACGATCGTTTCGCGACGTTTGAATGCCGGCGAAGTTTTCCTTCTCTCGCTGGTCTCCCAGCAGTTTACCTGTCACGATGCTGCGGCGGATATAGCTCGATCGTCGTCCGACCAGTTCCAGCCTTTCGATAGCCCTTTCGTCGCGAGAATTCCGTCGTAGAGAATTCCCTTCCCACGGGAACGTGCCAGCTCGCGTTTACAAACGTTTCACCCCCAAAAGTTACTTTTCGCGTTTCTTCTGCACGTGGCTGGAGTTCCACCTTTTCCAAACACGTACCCCTCATTTCACGTACGCGAAATCGCCAATATCGACGAGAAATTCGAATACAACAACGAACGGTCTTTGAAGTACGTGATTCGAAACAAAATCATTTGTCGATGAAATACAGAAGAATGCTCGAGCGGAAGCAAAGAAAGGTCACAAAGATCGCAAAGATTACAAGTGAAGACTATTCTCCCGTTCGAGACAGTTGTCATCGCTATGAGGTTGATAATTTTTTTGTTTTCTACTTGCGCATGCTTCCTCGTTTTCCCTCCGCCCAGCTTTTTCGCTATTACCATTCCCGGATCGTTTTCCTGGTAAAATGTGAAATAAGATTTTTTTCACAAGACGCTTTTTCTACGAGGAAATTTGAAAATTTGGACCAAATGTGTCCTAACTAAACGTGTCCAACTTCTACTTTCTGCTTCGTACCACGACAGACCATGACAGAAATAAACGGAATAATTTTATTCCAAGCTAAATCTACGTACTCTGGAGAAAATTTCAAATTCGGTCTTGTTAGAAAAAGAACGAACGACGACGCGAGCAAATTTTATCGCACGATTTTCGCTGTCGTAGAATTTCATTCCCTCGTCGATCACCGGAACACCTCGTACAGCGATCTAAATTGACGTGAAAGACCTTTTATCAACTCGTCTGTCAAACAGATGATCTTTGTTTCCCTCTTTTACGATCAATGACGTCTCTATTCTTCCGTTACGTCGGGTAAAACATTTGTGTGAATCGCGGACACGAATAGAACGACACGGTGGGAATCGTCTTTAAACGAGCGAGGGCTTCGATTCAAGGAAAGCGTCAAATCGTGCCTCGGGTGTTACCATTGAAAAATGGAAGACGTAAAAGGTACAACGGAACCATGGAACAGTGCCAAATGTTTAATGCAGGCCTGTAATCTCGTTTTTTCTTTCTTTTCTTCCTTTCTTTCCTTCGCAGCGACAGTTCAGGCCTGCAATTGCTTCGAGCAGGCTTATTTATTCACCGTGCCTTCGTCTTTGAATTAGCGCCAGGAAAAAGATATAGCCCTGGTCGTGATTTTGCTGAATAGAAATTTTTTCTTCCGTCGCAAATTTCTCTTTACTAATGTTAATACATCGTGTATGAATTGCTATCGTCATTTATTACTCAATTTTAATAACATTTTCATCAAATACCAGACGAGCAATTATTTTCCAAGTCGCGCGTTCTGAGTTTGAGCGAAGAGATTGAAGAATTCGAACTCTCGCCAAGTTTCATATCCGAACCAGTTGTTGTTCCGTTCCGAACTTGTTTCGCGAAAATGAAACAACATGCAAGTTCCACGGCTGTTAATGCCGTTCAAGTTCAAGCACAGAATCGTTCAGGCTTAGCCTCGTTTTTGTGAAATAACTCCACATTCCGTGCAGCTCGGAATTCATCTGCAACTACACCGCTCGCAAAAATTGGGGGATGTTTCAAAATGAATACGAAGCAATTGATTTTTTATTATCGCTCATCCGGTTATCAATTGTACCAAATAAAAAGGTACCGATTAAGTTGCCTATTTGGCAAAGTACCCTTACCAAAAGAACCATGCAAAGTCGAAACAACCACTCGGGGAAGGGAAACTCTTCTGAAATTTCCTTTCTCGGTCGAGACCGTTTATCCAAATCGCTTTTTCACGAGATCGCGAGGCCAGGCACTCTCTCGCGTCACGCCACTCTCTCGCACGTGCGCCTTCTGGTTTGATCTCCGCGCGGATAAAAAGAGACGACGATCGTCTCCCGAAGGGACCCGGAGGCAATAAGCCCTTTCAAGAAGCTGCCCCGCGCTGCAGGATTGAACGTTGCCGGGATTAATGCAATGAAGTGGTCGGCTCAATCGCCAAGAACTAAATCCAATCGAACCACTCCCTCTGCTGTTCCGTCTGTCGGTCGATCGGGAAAAGCTCGGCGGCCAACAGGGAGGACGAGGGGGAGGAGGTGTCTGGAACACCGATTCGGAACAGGCAATCCGGGACTCGATCGAGCAGAATCGTTCAGCGACCAGCGACACCGGCGAATAATTAACACTGGCACCCAAATGAGTGTCTCGACGGTCGTCGGTAATCGTTCCGCAGTAATTACGAGCATTTCCATTCTGCGAACGAACGGCCACCGTGACAAAAGAAGACTACTTCTTTTACATAAGCGAGAAATTACGAAAACATTTGATGGATCGCAACAAATTCTGTGACAGAGGGATTCTACAAGTTTTTGGTTTCTCATCTTTTAATACTTGTACCTGTGTTTCTGGTTCACCTTTGACAGTTTTTATTAATTGAAAAAATCAAGTTAAGTAACAAATAATTCTCTTTCAATTTTACCAAATATATGTATTTTCCAAACAACTTTGTCTTTTGAACAGGCCAATTTTTTTGTCGAAGCGCGCGAGATACTCAGACTTTTGTCGAATAGTAAGATTCAAGGAATATCGCGAAATTGATTCTTTTAGCCACAAACAACTATTAATAACTATTAGTCCTCGTAGTAACTGAGACCTTTCATTTCTGACACACCGTAAGTTTCGCATCGTAACGATTTGACCAAGGGAAATTAGAACCGGCCATCTACTTTCCCCCGATGAAACGGAGGTGACGGTAAGTTAATTCAAAGTTCCCGCTGAAAACTTTCTTACCGCTGCAACTCAATTCTCGCGGTTCAGCGCGACGATCGACCGTCAGCCCAGAAAAACCAGACCAAACCGTTTCGCGACGTTCGACGTGTGACTTAAACTGCCCGTTAAATGTTCAAAATCGACTGCAGATAATTGCAATTTTCAACGCGGAATAAACTTCTTGCCACAAGCGTCGCGAGATCAACTTCCTCTTCGACGTTTCACGATTTTGCATTGATACACAGTCATCGGATATTTGAATTTGCGAGCAACTCGAAGCTTCATGCGCGACATGCGCGAAATACATTCAAAGAACAGATTGAACCAACTCTCGATATATTTACTGAAACGTTCCGCGTTAACGTGTCCTGCTTTAGTTCGTATTTCGATAAAATATGCAGCGAAATTAATCATTCGCTAAAGGACCTGCCGATGATCGATGTACCGCGCTACCTTTTCGCTGGCATTGGCACGACGAATTTTCGCGAGCGAATAGCACTCAGACAGATAACTGACGCGACGGTCGACAAAGGAATCGCGAAAGAACGTTCGGCGAACGATTAATTTTTCCAGAACGCACGCTGGACAGTCGCGTGTCGATGAATAGATGAAAATTAGCGATTCATGCAGGTCCCCGGTCGTTGAAAGAAGCGTTCAATCGGTGACTCGTGAACCGATCGATATTTACTAAATTTCGCTCTTGCGATTGATAATTTTAAAAATTGCAACGTGATATACGACCGCGCTTCGATCGCAAATAATTCCTCGTGAAAAATGGAGGTGTAATGTTTCTGCGAAAGCGCGTGTTTTTAATGCTAAAACCACATTCACGAGTAAAGTATCACGTACAAAAATACAAGAATAATGAGAGCGCAAGTATTAAAAGTAATAATAAAATGAACAAAATAAATGTGTAAAATATATAAAAATATACAAATAAAATACTCGTTGTGATATCCAGAGGATGGAACGGATTCAAATTTTTCAACTTTTAACCGTGCTTCCGTCTGTCCGTCAGTCTGTATATCGTTCGCTGCTACCGACGATAACATTTGACGGACATTAGTTTTCGCTTCCATTTTACGGTTTCTAAAATTAATTCCTAACGCTAAAAGCAAGACGCGTTTAGAATGCAAAGCCACCGAGGAATTTCAGGGAACACAGAATCTCTCGAAACGACGAAACGCTCTCGCCAAGAAACTCCGGATTCTATGGGAATTGTTCTATTTGTGTTGGACTGACTGCCGGTGTTGTTTCTGTTAAATGTACGTTGTAATAAAACCCTAAACCTTTCAGCGCACCTTGATTCGAAACCATTCACGCAGAGGCTTCTGAAAATACATTTTCCAATAGATTCGCCGAAGCAGCGGAGGAAATAGAACGCCACCAGGAACAGTTGGAAAGCCTTCGTCTCTCTCTCTCACTCTCTCTCTCACACACACACAAGCTCATTCTCCGTGCCAGAGTACACACAATAAAAATAAAAAGGAAGGAAAAGGAAAGGAAAACGCGCGATTCGACGCGTGTCCGACTCGTTCCACGATGCAGCAAACACCGCGACGCGGAGTGATTTGCATGAAAAATCAATTTAGGTAAGAAAAGTCGCTCCAATTACTGGGCGGAACAATTTAACCGTCGCAGTCTACGAAACGGAGAAAAACGCTCGTGACGGGCATCGTCGGCGATTATGGGAAACTGAAATTTCGCAGCGACGTGGCGAAACTCGCTACCTTTTTCTCGGTACGAACAGTATCAGCGTAGTGAAACAAGAGGGGTAGAGAGCAAAAGAAAGTGCAAAAATTGCATAGAGAGTTGCAAACGAATTGGCACGAAGAGAATTTATTCCCAATTCTAAGAGAATCGCCTCGCAGAGAGGCGAGCGCGGACAAAGAGCGATTGTCTTTCGACCGGCGCGAGGAAGCGCGTTGCCACGACGAAAGCTAGCTACCGTGGAAATTTCACCAGGTCGGCTGAAATATTTATATTCTCGTTTCGCCGAGCCGGCACGGCGCAGCGGAATTTTTTATAACGCCGGCCGTGGTAAGAAGAGAAGGCGAGGCGAGGTCATCGAGAAAGAAAACCACCCCCGGGTTGGGTTTACGATGATCCATGCCCTGAATGTTTCACGTCACGTGAAACTACGAGTTGAGGAACATTGGTATCCAATTCCGGCTGCCTGAGAATAATTAAAGAGAACGGTATACGGCATGCCGCGACGCGAGATTAGACAGACGTTTCGAGTGACTTTCGACTTTCGATTGCGCGATCGTTGCGTGAATTTTCCCGAGGATCTTTTAACTTTGCGCGTTTTCAACTTTTGCGCAACAGCACGATGTGCCATCAGCCACGGCTATCGTTATTTAGAAACGTATTGCACAACTTTATTAAACATCGATCAATTATGTGCCGAATTATTATTGAAATATTCAAATTGCACGCAACAATTGTTGTGCCTTCGCATCGTGCCTTCTTACAAAAGTGACTATCCATTCGTCCAGGTTAATTGTTTGAAGGGGAAAGGAACGTATCCAGTTATGATCGAAAGAGTTCTTGATTTAAAAATCGTGCTCTTGGAATTACGTACCAATTACACTTTAATGTCCCTCGCGCCTGGAAAGTCAAACCGACGATTTTTGTTCGGCTACACATAATCAAATCGAGAACAGGCTCACGTCGCAGAGCAACATTTTACAACCATTCGGAAGAGTAAAACGTCGACGGTAGATTCCAGATGTTACCATCTTGCAACAAAGTGAATAAAACGTCGATAAAACCGACACGTGCAACTTCGTGACCGTGCGATAGGACACGCGTATATAGACACAAAGGTATAGCTCGCTCGGGAATAAATAACTCTCGATGAGTCTCAGTCAATCTACTTTCTGCACGAGCGACCCGATACATAATTCGGAAGATGCGACCGCGACTGTTTGTCCCGGTTTGATGTCATCTGTTGCGTATTCGCTAAACTACGTAAAATCGTGTTCGAACGTTCTCAGCTCTTTTTGAAATTTCTGAAAACACAGCTTGTTGAAAGTGCAGCTTGTTTGAAAGTTGATACAACCTGCAAATTGAAATTCTCCTAATTGAGGGAAAATAAGGAATCACTGATCTCGATAATTGGCGGCAAGGAATGTTGATAATTCAGTCTCTCTCTCTCTCTCTCTCTGTATCAAAATTTATTACGAGAAATGTTATGATTCCTCCGACTTTTCGACGTTGCGATTCAACAGCTCAAAAGTCGGGCGAAGATCGTACATCGGTACGTACGTATCCTTTCCTGAGAAGCACGTGCACAGCAAATATAGATAAAATGTAGGATCGAGAAACGCGGCGTGGAACTTCCGTGGCAAAGGGAAGCAACATGAGAATTTAATTCCTCGATGTACCATCTCCCGAGGAGCAAAATTTCGCCGGATATCCTTCCGAGATCCTCCCCCTTCGTAAATTCGCCCCAACTTCTTGCGCGTCGTACTCGCAACGAGAGTGCTCCACCAGAGGGATAATTTATAAATAGAGAAAAAAATGTAACAGAATCCAGGCCATGATGCTGCCAACACTGGAAACGGAAACGAAAGGCAGAGGCTGCGACCGTGAGTTCAAATAAATAGAATTTCAGGCGAGAGTGGCAGGGTCGAAGAGAAACATCGGGACGCGTGACTCGCGCGTCGATGCGACGAGGAAGCCATCGAATCAGGTTGCTCGACCTTCGAGCGAACAACTCGCGAAACGGAAGGAGCTTGAACACCGCTAATGCGAAAAAATGAAAATACAGAGAGAAAGAGCGTGCGAAGACGGGGCAAAATCAGCGCGAACGATGGGGAAACGAAGGGGAGTTCGAACCGTCTGATAAACGGGGAAATTGTGCCAAGGTCAAGGGTAAATATGATCCATTTGAGCGTGGCAAATTAGAAATGTCCAAACATTTGTGCCTCGAACTCACAGATATGGGTTTCACTCAAATTAGTGCTGAACAATAAAATTAGTCTTTGTCAAAACTAAAATGTATTAACATACTTACGATTTATGTTTGAGTATATAGTATTCGCAAACAAATATTCAGAAAAATTTAGTTAAAAAACACTAATTTCATCAGTGTGCACAGAAAACGGTGTCTTCAATAATTTCCGAGATATTTAACAAAATATGTCTCGCATTCGCAACTTTGAGGATGGTAAAAATTAACGTGGGTCGAGTATTTTTTTTGAAAACTACATTCATGCCAAATTGCATGGATTCGGGATTCGGTATACTCCCTTCTCCAGTGCGACAAAGTTCTAGTTTCCAAAAGGTAACTGTTCTCAGAAATCAGAGTCACTCTCATGGGCGGCGATGGGAAATTTTGGATCCTCCGCTCTGCAAAGGAATTGCTCAAAGAGTGACTTGGAAAGAGTGACTCGAGACTCCTTATAAAAGAAATCGGTAATTTTCCACATTTTGATCGAAGCAAGTATCATAGAAGCCAGCAGGCTTGTTGTACACAATAAAAGTAGTCCACGTTAACCATACAGTTTCGTTTCTTCGTTTCCCACGTCAGTGGCTGGTACTCCGAACCCCAAGTGATACACCGCAGTCGTGACTGTCCTTAATACATCGAAGGCCGTCATTACGAGGGATAAAGTCGCGAAATCGCTGCAGCCGAGCCGCGCGAACCGGAGCTCTCGTTCGACGATATTGCGTCGCGTTGATCCGAAAGAAAAAGGGGAGCGACCCTCTCGTATCTTCCCTTCTCTCTCCTCTCTCTCTCGGTGTACTTGCCGCGCTAATAAGCGACGTCTCCCTCGACTGCAGCGGCAAAAGTGATTTCCCCCGTTTTGATCGGACGACGTTTCTCATGTATGTAGGTCAACGTAGAAAGTCGACCTCTGACGAGTGCACGTCGCACGGATCGCAGCTTTTCGTTCTTTTTCTTCTTTTTTTTTTTTTTAATTGGCACCACCAACCGAGCTCGACAGCGAACGCATGGGTGATCCGACATCGATTCTAAACTAGCTTCGACGGTACCCGTCTCTTCGAGCGACGAGTCGTGGAACTCTTCCATTTTTATAAATTATGCAAACAGAAAGGGAGAAATCGAGGACACTAAGGCAGGGGAAGATAAACGTCGCGTGAAAATGGAGGTGAAACGGATGAGACTGGCGGTCAGGACGGATCTGTGTATTCTGCTAAGTGAAACGTTTGAAGAGCGATGCGGAGCTGTTCGCCAAGTTCCGAACAGTCGCAGAGACACTTTCTAGGAAATATATTACGGAAAACACAGGAGGGGAGTATTTCTTACGCTTTTCGGGAAAGTATTTTTTTTTTTTTTTTTTTTTATATGCGTTGCCGATTTCATATCAATGAAATTGTCTTTCTGACTTGACGACTTTAGCTTTGAGAGGGTTAGCTATTCTTAGCTAAAACTGTGAAATTACAGCAAGGACGAAAATATATCTGCGAATGATAGAAACGATTATACGGTTTAATCGACGAAAATGACGTTTGTCCGTTCACTTGCACGATTTCATTTTTCTCGGCCGTGACGGCTAACAATATTGCACGTGTATTTCTCTTTCGCGTTCGACGAAGTTCGAAAGAGCCGATGATTGGATTTTTTCATTTGAAACTTATGAATAAACGATTTGTCAATGCGGGCTTTTCGTCGTCGATTTTTGAATACGTAAAAAGTTGGGGAACTGCAGCGTGTCCAGTCTGCCGTCCGTATTTCGCGATATCTTGAGCGGCAAGTTGCTGGGTATTGATTTATGGTCGCTCGATAATCGAGTCCGATCGCCATGCGCCGGTTCAAATTTGATAACAAAAAATTCCAATACCGCTGTCCCTTTCTATTTTCTCTAGCTGATCGAATCGAAACTGTTTCGTCAAAAAAATTTGTGTCGCAAAAGAGAAGGAAAACATGCGTACGTGTATATTGTCTTCGAATATACTTTTTTTGTATCGATTTAATCCGAGGACTAAAGTGATCCGAAGTAACTAAATCTCGCGAAAAATGTTACCTCGCGAAATTACGAGTGTTTGTACGTTTGACATTTTGCAATATGGCCTTGAATGTAATCAACTCTTTTCAAAGAGTCAGACCTTCAATCCATCTTTTACGATGATACGAAAAAAAGACTTGTCGTCATACAGCAAATTAAATTATTCATTCCGAATTCTTCGTTTAATTACGCCATCTGAATGTACCATTGACATGAACTCGCGCAATTCCAATAGTTGTTGTCGTTTTCTCGATGCATTATATTATTACCGACGTCGGGTACTCGCCCGAATATCTGAATAAATCGGCTTTCCTCTAGATTCCGCGAGGAGACGAGCGATCGATCGATCGACGAGCTCCGTAAAAGAACGCTTTGGTCGAATTCCGTGGAATCTTGTAAGCCAAATCCACGCGCATCGATCACTTGGCGACCGACGTTCTGAATTTTTACGCTGCGAGTTTTCGTCTATGTAAACGTCGGTCGATGATCGATCGATGAGAAGACATTTTCTCCGGTGTTCCGCGTCGTTTGAACGACTTATGCTCTCTCCACGAAATAAATAATTCAGAATCATTGCCTCGGTTGACCTAATTATGCGCGGTTCGATGCTGATCGAATGCTTTCTTCCATTCTTAATCGAGTCTTGCAGACCGTTGAAAATAACCGACAAAAACTGTTCCCGTCGAGCAGATAAATTTCCGCGTATCCGTAACAACTCGTTGAACGAATTGTGCAATTTAGATCAACGATTAATCGATTCAACGGGACAAACTTGAAACTTGATCGAATTTCAGGCTTCGACTAAAGACGCCGAGTTTCCAACTTCTGCTTTCGACGTTGACGTACAATACCAACCTGTCGACTGTTCTCTATTCTCGCCCGTACGTATATCTCTTCTGGTTAAAGAAAATCATAAATTTCCAATGGCACGCGTCGTTAATTTCAACAGCACTTTCAACCATATTTCTTCCACTCAACTTCTTCCGAAAGACGAAAGATTAATAAATGCCGGGAGAATAGAAATTTAATTTTTATATTACGTAATTTTATTATTACGTTGCAATAAAGATATAATAATAAACGTCCGGTTATTTGAAATTTTATTACAAAAATCCTGTCGTCACAATCTTTCAATAATTATTTAAAATCTCTTGCCTTCGCGACGTTCGTCTAGTGCCAGTTTATAAAAATATCCGTCCACCGCGTCGGACTGTTAAAACAAATTGAGTCGAGCGCGAACAAAGCCGAATTCTGAAGCATCTGGTTGGCGAAAATGGCAAACGCCGACGGAGACGGAAACAACGTCGCGTTGAAATTACCGAACGTTCGCCCCGCCGACGTACATAGTTCGCTTCTTACGGAGCGAACGTGAGGTCGAAGTCGAGGTTGCAAGCTCTGTTGACCGAGTCTCGGCCATCAGCAGGGGAAATTACGCCGAAACGCGTTCAATGGCGAGTTAACCAGCCGCGCGAGGGTCGCGAACAATGCCGGACGTCCGTCGACGGAATTTAAAACTGGTCGACATTTTCCCGTGAATTCATACGGAAGATAAAGCGGTCCCCCCCCCCCCTTCACCCTTCTCCGCCACCAATGCGGATTTTACGCGAAATTATAGCAAGCTGGATATGTCGCTCTTTCTCGCGGAGATTAAGCTTATTGCCACACGGCGAACGGCGACAAAGTTGGTACGCGCGCGCGTGACTAAAAACGCGTCCCTGTGAAACGTCGTTGATTTCACGGATTACGGGAGTTGGTACGTACCGTTACGTGTTTGGAATTATTCTCCTTGATAATTGGAAATATTCCAAACCGCAGGCGTTGGGCTCTCCGTTCCGTTTCGCGTGTCATAAATTTCAGATTTATTGCATTAACAACAGTCGCTCTCATATTACCGATATTTAAAAGAAAAAAAAACGAACGTTATTCTGAAAGAAGAAAATATTGCTTTGTTACTTGATATATTTCTATTCGATTGTTTCATTATAATAGTAATATATTTCTATTCGATTATATCATATCATAATCGCAATACATTTCTATTCGATTATTTTATTATAATAGTAATATATTTCCATTCGACTATATTTTATTATAATAGTAATATATTTCTATTCGACTATATCATATTATAATCGTAATATATTTCTATTCGATTATTTTTATTATAATAGTAACATATTTCTACTCGATTATATTATATTATAATCACAATACATTTCTATTCGATTATTTTATTACAGCAGTACATCTTTGAAAAATTGATTGCTGCCCATTTTTACTCAATTACGCTCGTGAGAATGTGAATTGGACTAAATATTAGTTCTTTCGTGCGACCGAGAAAGCAAACTGTCAGTAACTCTGAGGAAAGAATAATTTTTCTCGCTACCATATATGCCCGTTCTATGGTTTGATGGTAACGATCGCTTTCCTGCAAATGAAGTATGATTTCAAGAAAGAGAGAAATTCTCGTATCTTTCAATGACGATATTTTCCAGAAGACTGTTTGAATTCCAAAAGCACGTAAAAGTCGAGTTTAATTGTCGCGAATGAAAAGATAACTTTGTCCTACTATGAACTTTAAAGTTACTAGGCTTAGGAGTTTGTCACAACGTTACACCGTGGAAGCATCGATTGGCGACAACTTTTACTCGCACGAAACATCGAAGTTGGAAACTTCGAGTGACTAATCAGGGGACTAATTTATGTAATGGACTGGACAGACATCGCGTACGTAACTTGTTGCTTCTTTCCCTCTAACTTTACTTTCATTGTATCTGCCACAGAATAACTTGCGAACCTACCTGCCGACGATTACCTCGTGAAAAGAATTCCAAGATTCCGGGAGAATTATTTTTGCGCGGGACTAATTAAAATTAGAAAATTAATCATAGATCAGCGTACGCTCGTTTTTTTCACGCTGAAATTCCTCTTCGCCTTCGATCTAATTTTATTGCGTCCAGTACCTCCGTCACGCGACGATGCCTCGCCGTTATTAACCATCGGAGGCTCGTTGTGTACAATTTTCTACGCAATCGAGAGATTCTTTGAAACTTTTTTTTTTTCCTTTGGATTTAGAAAAATTTCGTCAAATGAAATAGAAATAATTCAAACGCGAGATACCAGAAAGAAAACAACCTCGAAAACTTGGTAACCATAACTTTGCACGGTAAATACATTGCCAGAAAAAGGTACTTCGCGTAAGGACGCACCTAAAGTTCCTTTCGAGGACGGTATGAATAAATGAAACTCGAGGTATGTGCTTTTGGATCGAGGGACACGAGGGGAACGAATGGTTGCTAGTATACCAGGGGTCGTTCGGTGTTCGATAAATTGTTCGTCTCAAAAATAACTCTTTTCGTGTTCAAAATTTATTAAAATGCGAATTATTACATAGCGAAAAGAGATGTGTATGAACGTGATCACGAATATATTAAAACACCTGTTACGAATATACTACGCGTCTCGTATTTTGAAGTACGAATAATCATCGGCACTGTCGTGAAATTAAATCTGTCATCAACAAAATCGTGATTATAAAGTTTGAAATAGATTTAAAAACTGAAGGTAGCCCAAAGATTTAATTGAATCAGATCGTATTAGATCTGGTGATAATTTGTTACATATTTGTTACACATTTGTCTCGTGACATATATTTTCAGATTGGTTTGAGAATCGTACAAGTAGTCATATAAGCTTTTTATGGCAACGTTCAAACAACTTTGTAAACCGGTGCATGCATAAGAGGGTTAAAAGGTCTTTGTGTGATTTTTCACTTTTTTATATTTTTAATTTTTCATCGATTCTCGCGACTCGACTTGAAAGGAAGTTTGTAACGATAGTTGAAGAAAATCGAATATTTTGATTACAATGCGTCGCAATTAATGCTCCCCGAGGCTCGTTTACACTCTTAGAAACTCGCAGGAGAAGACGGAGGATGCACTCGTTAAAACGTCCTCCTGCTTCGAAACGTTTCTCTGGCTTACTTGAAACTTACCCGGAACCTCGACGAATCTTTCGTCCCTGCATCAGGACTCATTAATATTTCATTTTCGATCACTGGTCGGTTAAGCTTGTCCCCGAGCATTTCCTCTGTAAATATTAAACGCGAGTTTCAATTAAGACTTTCCGACAAGGAAAAGTTTTCAATTTCTAATTAATTTCAGTAAACAGGGTGACTATACACCAACGGGATATTTCATTTCACTTCGGATTCGTTAATACCTTCGCTACGGTTAAAAGACTCTCTTGAAGAATGAAAAGTCCTTTTGTTTGCTGGAACGGGAGCAACGGTGGCGAAACGTTAAAATTAGAGGCAACGCGGGAAAACAGATCCTCCTTTATTCGTTTCCAGTTCCTCTTGGTAATTTGATTCTATTAATTAATTTCTCTTCCATTCGATTGTGAAACGTAACGTTATAAAATCTCAACAGGCGTAATTGAATGAAACTTTAACTCGTGCGTTTCGCTGATATCGAACTGATATCGCGTCAGGAATCGCTAATGGTTTGATTGAGGAAACGCTTGCTGTTTCTGCAGACTGGCCGTAAAAAATCGATCCGATTGAACTTTACGATGATTTCGTTTGCGAGGAGGAGCAGGGGGAAAAAGCCGACGGAGAAGAGAAGGTGCGATTGAAACTAACGGAAGCAAGATTCGATCGGTGTCATTCCTTTGACGAAGCCACTTTTCCTAATTAGTTCCGATAAAACCACCGAAATTTGACGGTGTAACTGATGAAAAAAAACGAAAAGAATTGGTGGAAATTGATTCTATAAAGTGATTCGGATGGCGGAAACGTAAAGAACATTTGCGAAAGAAAGCAACGACTCGACGTAGAAAAGAACTCGCGCAAAGTGTAAAGTTTTGTCGTAAATTTTACCCTACGTAATGCTGAGAGAATATTAACGTCAACGTATGTTTCAAGTTGGAATAAAAAAAGTGAAATGACGTTGTATAGTATCGACGTATCGAAGTATAAGTTAACAAGGTAGCAAATAGCCTGAATGAACGATCGTTTCGAACGACAGCTCTAAAAATGCTCTGTCGAATTTCCAAAATTCAGCAGCATTTAGCTGCTGCTAAAAATATACGTCCTAATACGTCTTGATACGTCTACCAAACGAGCAGTTAAATTGAAGAGAAGGAAGGAGAGCTCGTTAGCGATTGTTTCCCCGAAATCTGTTTATTACTCCGTTTCTCGTCCATCACCTAACGGATGCGCGTTTCGACCCTCTCTTTGAGCGATCGTGCTTGCTACTCGCAAAGCCATTATATCTCTGTCACGATTTAAAGCCGAAAATTCAGATAATCGAACGAAGGAAAATTGTTTTAAAGCTTCGAAGCAGCAAAGTGTCGAGCCAAGGATAAAGATTATTCTAATCGCACTTCTTTCAACGCGTTCATTTCTCTTCGTTCCATTTCGTTTACTTTATCCATCTCGATCATCTCTCTGGCGAGCTAACAGATCAAGAGCACACCACTCGTGGAGAGATCACCATCCGTCACAATTCATCAACATCGAGGAAACGGAGTCTTTTGATGCACGACAAATCGTTCCGCAGTATCTCGCAGGCGCGTAATTTGCCTGATTCGCGTGCCATCCGGCGACAAAAATGCGTGGAGGCACGAACAACTTCATTTTGTCTGCCAGTGGCAGACAATTACATCGAACTGTGTGGCTCGACACACACACACACACACACACAGGGCGGCTCGGTAATCGTTTTAGTTCGCATAATATCGCGCAAGGACGCGTTGCTAATGCGCGATAAACCAGATAAAAGAAAAGCCAATCGATAAAACAAATGGCAATCCTTTCGGCCAACGATGTTCTTTCCTTTTTTTTGTTTTTCAGTTTCTGTCGTTTCTAATTTTCCGTTTTTTTTTTTTTCGTCGGCGAAGGGCGACGCGTAATGAATAACGAAAGAGAGGAAAGAGAGAAGAGAGAGAGAGAGAGAGAGAAGGATTTGACGATTTGCACGGTGAAATGTTTGCAGCGACGAAACAAACACGCTCGAACCACGAAGCTCGAACTCGGAGGACTTTGCTTTCGCTATTATTTTCGTGACGGCCGAATGTTTCGAGCGACTGATTTTTTTTCTTTTTTTTTTTTTGGTTTCGCGAAAAGCTATCAAACGAGGCTTTGACGCCCATTTACACGAACGATTTTTTTAATTTCTTTCACCAATGTTTTAAGGCAAATTTCAAGTGAAACATTTCAGAGGCGAATTTATCACTCGAAGAAAATTGTTGTTTTTACTAATAAATGAGTAATTTTATTCAAAGGCGTGTAAATGTACAGGCTGTCTCAAAATTGAGCAGCCAAGCTTGCGAGAGCTTGATCTACACGTAAAAAGAAGAAAGAAAAATGTCATGCAAAATTCGACGCCAAACTCTGTGACAGAGTTACGAGCAAATATTGCATACGTGAAATGTGTAAGCTACGAATTTTTCATTATGGTACACAAGTAATATATTTTCAAAAGTTGCCAAGTATATATATATATATATATATGTATATATCTTTTTTCACATGCTAGCAATTTCGTATCATTAATTATAATAATGCAATAGAAAATAATTTTTAATTCCATCAAGCTTGATATTTAAAGTTTCTGAGATAAAATTATTCGATAAAATTACGTTTTTAACTCCTTGCACTAGTTCTCCATGTGAGTCAATTTTTCGGTCGTAGCTTTATACATTCTTTTTTCTTCCCATGTTTCAGTTTTATCAAACTTGGGTAGTTTGGCCGTTCAAGTTCAGGACACTTCAATAATCTTGTAGAAAGCTTCGAAGCTTCTTTTCCGTACTAAGTAAATTTATTTGATAAGCGCGTTTGTATCGAGGTTCGGAATCGATATTCGACAAACAGAGGCGCACAATGGAAGAAAGAGTAACTATAAATAACTATAGACGAGTCCAGTCACGAAGAAACGTTGACACGCGACAATGGCTGAATTGACTTACATAATTAACACCAGTCCATCGTAATTTCCGTCACGAGGTTAAATAATAGAAACACAGCACCCTCGTGGCTGCGAAACTGTTTGCAGAAATGCGCAAACAGCTCTGTAATTGTAATTTATAGAGCAGTTTCTCGTTTCGTTTCGCTTCGAACAACGGGAACGGCGAAAAATCCGTCGGTACGTTGGCGTTGGTCAGCGCTTCGCTTTTTCTGCGAACCCCGACACAGTTAACACTGATTTGCATGATTAATCCGTGAAATCGATGTGTTCCCCGAATATACGATTCGGCCGGTGAATAATGAAATATTCACGGTATCGTGCATCGAAATGGTCATTCCGAAATAACGCAAAGACAGAGCGTTATAACGATTCGATAAAGAATTCATCGTGTGCTCATTTCGTTATGCAAACCGGTTTCGATGCAAATTCAGCACCGCTATTTCACAGCAAATTTATGTACAGGCGATCCTCCACTTCCCAACATTTTATTTTCGTACATGTGTATTTAAAAGTTAGATTTGCAGCGGTCTAGGATTACTCAACTACGAGTTCCGAACAGTAACTACCACAAGCCGCAAGAGGCTGCCCGCCTAACGTCGAGGTCCTACCGATCTCCAACGTTAAGCGAAAACAGAGTGTGGGGGGCCGGCACCTCTAGAATGGGTGCCGTCTTTTTTTTTACATTTATCTGTGCCAGTATTTTACAATGATATTTACTAGTTTAACGAACAAATAACAGCGATAGGTGAGGCCTATTTCAGATTATAAGCACCAATCCTGATGCACGCAGAATCTCAAGTTAAAGTTTTATTATTTACATTTATCGCTACCTTGTTACTATGACCAGCGTTAATTTTTGTTTTATTATACAACAGAGCACGAAATTGTATAATATTTTATGTCTGAAGATGGATGACGGTCCAACTTAGGGGGCAGTTACGAGGACAAGTGACTGAGGTAAGGAGTCTCGCCGTCACATTTCAGAGGCGTTGCGTGCGTATATGTGAGCCTACTACGACCGTTGGTTACCACCAATGTTTCTCGATAGATTTACTAATCTCGGTGATCTTTCTCGCTTAAAAAAACTGCAGAGTCGCATTTTCGTCGAGTCTCTGACTAAATCCGTCCAAAGAGCCGATGGAGCAATGATGGCTGAATGATATTGGTTACTATTCTTCATTTCCACAGAATGATTGTATCGAGAATAAAGCAACGGTGAAGAGATGCTGAAAGTAACAGTTTGAAAATAGGACAGCGGAGATGGAAGACTAGGCCGGCAGTTTCAAGCGTGAGAGATCACCGATATTAGTAAATCCACCGAGAAGACTGGTAGCAAGGAATTGTAGTAGGCCCATGAATACATGTGCAACGCCTCCTAAACAAAGAATGCAGCAACAAATGAAGAGAAATGAAAGATGAGAAGAATGTACGAAAGAATGGGAATGGTGAGAAAGAGAGAGAGAGAGAGAAGGTGAAAGTTGCGTTTTGTCTCAGAGTCACTGCTAGACTCATCAGTGGGGCTGATGACAGCGAGACTCCTCGGACGCTTCTTCTTGTAACTGCCCCCTGAGTTGGACCGTCATCCATCTTCAGACATAAAACATTATACAATTTCGTGCTTTCTTGTATAATAAAACAAAAATTAACGCTGGTCATAGTAACAAGGTAGCGATAAATGTAAATAATAAAACTTTAACTTGAGATTCTGCGTGCATCAGGATTGGTGCTTATAATCTGAAATATGCTTCACCTATCGCTGTTATTTGTTCGTTGAACTTATTGTAAATATCATTGTAAAATACTGGCACAGATAAATGTTAAAAAACGAAAAAAAAAACGGCACCCAATTTTAGAGGTGCCCCTACACTCTGTTTTTGCTTAACGTTGGAGATCGGCAGGAATGATCGGAACGTGTAGTTGAGGAATCCTAGGCCGCTATCTTCATAAATTTGTAAAGAGAACGCCAGATACTAATCAATAAAGTTATTTATTTATTTATACGCTAATACACCTCGTTAAAGAATAAATATTTTAAAAACACTATTTTTTTTTTACATTGTTCCACTTTCGTACACACTTCAGAAACCAATTAGGTACAAAAGTCGAGAAAATCGCCTGTACAATTTCCCCCTAGCTTTTCGTCTTCTCAGAAATCTTTCTTTTCCTCGTGCGATTATGGTATCGGGTGATTATTCTTTCGAAGGGAATATAACTAGCGTGAAGGAAAGCTCGCGAAAAATTGTCAAACGTGTCGCGAAGGTAAGTGTCGTAGTGTTCAATTTTGCGCAAAGTCCAAAGGATTTTTTCCAGACGACGACGGAAAAATCTGGCAGGCATTCAATCAGAGATTGAAATTTCTTTCGGAGCTATTTCCATCCCCTTCGTGCGCGCGATTTCACTCGCGAACGCCGGTTTTAAATCGCGTTATCTCTCAAACGTATACAGGCACGGAGAATCGTTGCTAAACGAAGCGAAGTTACGCTCGTTAGCGCGTGTGTACGTGTCCGGCCGAAATTCGATCGGAGCCTCGGACGAGCGAGGGGCCGCATATTTTCCTCGAGGAGGCTTAATGAAAGACGCGTGACAGCGGGTTCCACGCGATTTCGCGTGATCGACGTCGCGATAAATCTATCTAAATCGGCATTGCGAGGTTACGCGCCGCGGGATTGACGTTGTAAGAGAAGCTGAGATTAACGAGAGCTGATAACAAATGGGATTCACGCTGGTAAAGTTCAGATCGGACGAGGGAGACAAGGAGATAGGAGGGCGAAAAGGGACAGGTATGTCGGGCGGATGGACACCGAGTCACAGGGTGAGAGGAAGACAAATAGCGACGAATACGTAAGCTCAAGGAGAGAACAGAAATGTGGAAGCGAGAGGGAAGACGAGAGGTAAGAGGTGAGTATCGAGAGGTGGTTGAGATGGTCTTCGACGGTGGAAAATGTCAGGGAGCGGAGTAAACGTAAACCGCAATGGAACGCGTGAAAATAAAAGAGGAAAAAATAGTGGTATTTTTTTTTTTTTTTGAAAGTGACGCAAGTCCAATTTTGAAAACAAGAGATTTAAGATGTCATATTTATAATAACAAAGTTAATGCTGTACAATATTCTTATAAATTTGTCGAAAGAAGTTTTTAAGTGAGGTAAATCCATTTGTAATAATCAATTGTTAAAACAATGAATTTCAAATTTCTAATGAATTATATACTGCTGAGTGATAAAGAATTGTCGACAAACAAACAACGTCCTTTTTTACATGAAATAAAACGAGAAGAATCCCTGGAAGAGGCAATATCAAACAGAGAAAGAAATACGGACGGAGAAACTGTACATTAGGTGAACGAGATTTGAAAGGAATGAGCTCTACAAATTAATTTACGATACTTCCGTGGAAGAAAATGCACGATTTAAAGTTCTGAATTTATTTGGAAAACAAGAAAGGTAAAAAAATTTTGTGCAGAACTCGAAGACTTGTAACAAGAAATAAATATAACGATATTATCGTTTTACTCTTTATAGTTGTTTTGTTATAAATTCTTTTAGTATAAAACTGAGAATATTTCTAAATAGAGTCTTAATTTTAATTATTATATTTTATGTTTTAAAAACACATTTCAGAGAAAGCTACTTCTATTAAAGTTGACATTGTTCGTGTTTTCCAAAATTGTCACCTTACGTGTTTTCATTTTATTTACTATTTTTTTATATGAAAAAGAATACACTTCAAAAAAGCTCGCTTCAATTAAAACACAAATTTAGAATTGATATTGTTCGTGTTTCTCAAAATTTGTTATTATCGAAAGTCCAGTCATAGCTAAAAAAAACTTAATTATCATCATGCGACAAAATTTAATATGTTTATAGTTTTAAAACCACTATCCGAATATTTTTTACTCAATTCAAACGCAAATCCTCAAATGTCTCAATATATGAATAAATCACTTTAAAAAAAGAAAACAATGTTGAAAAAGAAACTGTACAAACTGTTCGTCTTGTCGAAGGAAGCAAGTTTCCAGACATTTTTGAACGATAGCGTGTACCAAGAGAAGAACAACGGGAGAACGAGCAAATTTTAAAGAGCAAATATGCAGAATTTATGAGGTTAGGAAACGCAAACGAGACAAAAGAAGAACAAATATGAACGACAATAAGAAACTTGGGTTACATCTAAGATATAACGCAAGAAGCGAGCTGGACACAATTAGCGTCGAAAACGTGAAACGGGCACGAATGTCACGAGTTCGACCGACTCGAATCGACAAGGCATCACAACTGGGGCTACAAGCCGCGATGCTTGATCGCGTTACACGGATTTTTACGCTGCCACTAATCGATGTGCCTCGTTAATCGGTCTGCTAATGAACTGCCGGCCAAGTATCGCACTTGACGATCGTGTTACGAGGATCGATCGAGGACCAGCGCGTACTTTCAAATTCGAAGCGAATTCCGCGATTGATAAATATAACGCGGCCGTGTCTGATATCTGTTGAGCACTGATGCGTTCTGCGTACGAACAATCGGCAGAAAAGACCTACAATCGTTTAATGTTTATACCTATTTTCAAGTTCAAAGCTTCGACGTGCGAAAGGGTAGTTTTCCTTACCCCCATTGCCCTGTTTGACTCGTCGATGAATTAGAATTTGCGTCCGGAATGGAAATTTCGCAAAAGCGATCAGAAGCGGATTTTTCGTTCGACCTGTTTCGGTGAAAAACAACGAGAGGTGGAAGAGAGAGGTAGGTAGGCGATCGACGCACACCGATCATCAATTTGCTCTCGTTTTTCCGTTAACGTTGTCGACACGGTTCATCGGTTCCTCATCTAACGAAGTCACGTTCTACTGCTGCTGCTGCTGCTCCTCTTCGAGGAGTTTCATAAAGCTAACTTCAAGGTCGTTAGAACGATCCACGTAACTAGATAAAAGGTTCGATTCGGGCTAATTTTCTCAACGTGTTATCGATAATCGTTTTCGCTAATCAGGGAAAAATAAACCCGCGAGGGAACGACGGCGTCGAAGTTTCTTCCGTGATGTCTTGTTGCCGTTGTTGCGTGTTTCGTGATAAAGCACGCTTTAAAACGCGAAACACGATCGAACGCTGATGCAAAATATTGCAATAACACGATATCGACGTGAAAGTTTTGAAATATCGCGGGACACCAAATTTGGACAATTTATTTTTTATAATGTTGAAAGAAAATTCAAATCGATGAAATAAGGAAACAAACGAGTCCGCTAACCGGCTGGTTCGGCTTTAAAAGCTTCCTGGCAATCTTCCTGTTCTCGTTACCGGAATTTGATTCGCAGACGCGATTTAAATCGTCGTGAAATCGCTAAATCTCTCGAGTCCGCGGCGGGAGTTTCCCCGGCACGGTAACTACCCATCGGACTACATTATTTTTAACAATTCCATCCCGCCTCGAGCCATCCCGTTCGCTTTAATTTCATTTTCAATTTAACTTGTCGCCGAGAGAGCGACTGTCTCGGTTTGCTCTGCGTCGTCGCGCACCCATTTACATCGATATAATTTCGCGACATCGAGCACGAGCGATGGAACAAGGGGAGAGAAATCGAGTTTTCCCTGTCGCTCGTCGAACAACGTCAACAGGCGAGTCCGTGTGTCGTCCGCAACGTCGACGCAGCTTTAACGCGTTTATCCTTCTTCCTCCGGTTTTCGCGTAACTCGAGTCCCCATCTCTGTTTGACAAGGGCGTGTACGTACGAACGACTTGTTTAAAACTCGTTGACGTATTGCGAAATTAAATGAAAATGTCGATACGACCAAAAAAATATATATATAATTTTTATATTTATACTGCAAAATGTCAGAAACACAATTAAAAGTGATGAAGAAACAAATTAACAGATTCAACAGTTCCTTGGGAAACGCACGACGTCTCCCACACGTCAAAAGGTCAAAGTGTACACCAGGGGAGGAGAGTTCGTTACGTGCTCGAGGAAATTTAACAAGGATAATTTTTACGTTCTTTGCGCAAACTTAACAGAGATAATTCTCGTACTCTTATATTTATACTGCAAAATGTCGTGAATTAATAAAAAATGATGGAGAAACAAATTAACAATTCAGCGGTTCTTTAGAAAATGCACGAGGTCTGCCAGACGTCATTGCACGTGAGGGGATTGAAGCACACATCGGGGGAGGAGAGTTTGTTACGTACTCGAGGCTCGAATTGCAGGATAATACTGTTTCATTAACAATCGCTGATCCGACGAATTTCCTTTCAGACCGGAAACTAAGAAATATATATGGGATTCGGGATAATCCGGGGTAAGTCGATTTATATACGGGGTGTTCCGTGCGAAGCTAACCGCGCAATTTCCTCTCAAACTATCTATATTTGTTGTAGATGATGAATCGTATTCACTTTAACGTTTTAAATGTTGACTGTCGTTTGTATTTATGCAATTTAACAAGTAAATATCACCGTTCACAGGTTACCTATAAAAACTCGGCGTTAAATCAGATCTTATAAAATACCTCGTCTTTCTATGTCGAACCGTGGAAAATAAAACAGCAAAGACGGACGGTGGATTTTCATGTTCCTCAAAGGTAATTTATCTCGCAAAAGTACAAGTTGCTTTTGCAAATAACTTCTCTATTCCAACTCTGGAACGAAGCAACGCGGAACCGTTGCGAACTTGAATCCCAAAGTTTCTCCCCGGCGCGCAACTGACTTCGTAAGAATAAGTTAAACAGTATTTACCCGGCGCTGAAATTTGTCCCCGTCGGGAAGTTCGCGCCGTGTGTTCGACAACTTTTTCTGTCCCGGCTAGGTCCAAGACGAAACTATAAATCAGGACCTTGTGCTTTACTGCCGTATCAGATTCTACGTCCGCGTTCCACACCAGAGACACGGTGTATTTTCGCGTGTCTCTCACGCGACTCGAAACAAAAGTGCGACAAGCCAAGTGCGTCGCAAGTATCGACCAAACGATATTCCTTGGATTTATCTACCGACCGAAACTTGGACGTCGTGGAGAGCAACAGCTTCTCGGATGAGGCAGCGAGAGTGATTTGGCAAGCGAAGAATTCACGGCACGAACATTATCTCGCAAAACGTCGTCCAGAGTTCATGAGTTCATTGTGTCGTAGACATATTACTATTTTGAGAGATCGTAAATAGATTTAAACGCAAAAGTTTCGAAGCAAAATAAAACATGAAATGTATTTTCGAGAAACACATCGCATTCGTTGTTGTAGCGCGCGTTGTGCCCTCGTTGAGTAGCTTTAGTGTCGCAAAGATCAACCTAATTGCTCGGAACTTGAACCGATTCTAAAATCCTGGGTCGAGGAACGCGCAGAGATAATCTCGGTTCCCCTTCCCCTGGGTCGCGAGCGCAAGGTGGGGAACAAAGGTCGCCCGTGAAGTCGCACGCGTTCGAGAGAGATGGTTCTACGCGACAACCCCGGTCGAAGGCCCCGACTCCGGCAAACCAAAACTCTCGCAAACATCCATAGACAAGTCAAATCCTTCGAATCAATTTTTCACGATAATATAGATATCACGTACGGTAAAACTCAATAGATATCTGTATTCTGTATCTGTATTTCTTTTTATTTGGATAGCCAATTTTCTACGAATCAATTACGTTCTCGGGGAAACACACTTTGTCACATTCAATTCTCACAGGCATCACAATCGTGCGATAGCGATCTCAATATCTCTCAACAAATCCGATGCACGAAATTCAATCGGTTCACACTGTTGCAGCTAACTGCGAGTGCAAATACTCACCGCGTCGATTGCATTCAAAAATCGGGAATAGCTGCAAGAACAATTGAAATTCTTCAAACCTTTTTTCCATTTTTCCGCGATTCGTACGGGGGAATCGCCCGAAAACGAGGTTGACGAACGAGAGAGGGAAGAGTAAAAAGTTCAGAGGACGTGAAATGTATCGATTATTGTCGCCACACGTAAACAGGCGTGGAAACGTGGTTGTGTCGCTGGTATCGGAGCCTCCGAGCTCCGGTCGTTTACCACACGGTTCTTCGGTTTATCTATCACTGGCTCGAGCATTTAACCGTCCGTACCAGGTGGCTCGTTTACGAATAACAGCGACACCTCGAAACCCCGAAACACTCGCGTTTCGCCAGCCTAAATAATTCCAAATAATTCTGCAGGAGTACGCCACTCCCCGGTAATAATAAGCTTTAACGGTAAGCTCGGGGAAGACTACCCCGGGAAGCGGGCTCGCTTGCTACGAGTTCCACGGAATTTGAATACCAATGACTCGATCGAGCGAATAGTTTGGTGCTTCCTAATCGTCAACGCGTTTATCATTCAAATGTGTTTCCACTGTCGGGCATATTCCCCGTTCGTTCTCGACCGTTCGAAAGTTTCAGGATCAGGCATCGCTGGCAGAAATCTCACTCGTTCGAAATATAAAGCTCTGCAAATAGCGTTCAATGGTCTGGCAAGAATAGAAATTTTGCGAAACAGCGAATACATCGATATGTATGAATGCGTGGGAAAATGCTATTCGCATGTACACGTATTATATATATATATATATATATATATCACATTTTTAAATATTTTTTCGTTAAAATACCTATACATTTATGGAAACTAAACTTTGCTGTAATTTTCTTTACACTTGGAAAATATAAACCGGCTAAATTGTTACATTTGATTGACTGCGTCCCTTTATATTCGACTTGTATTCGCCTCAATTTTCTCTACATTTAGTTTTACACAAAATACAAATCATCCGACTGTCGTGAATTTCTTACGCAACTGTTGTCAATTGACTGTACTATCGTCAATTCCAAGTTAATTTATTAATGTACAGTAACGTAACTATTATACTACGTCTAATTTCTTCGATACAAGAAGAACAATTTACGCGACAAACAAGTCGATCAGCCTCGATACAATTTCTGCCGGTACTTTAATTTAGGAGCTCGTTTCACCATAAAGAATGCCGTAAATCACTATGCACGTGTGTGTTGCCTTCGCTGAAGTTTCAGACACCAGCGCACATCATCCAGTTTACTTGCCACGCTGGATATTCAGCAAGCTGTTGCGCCCTGTCAAAGTGTATCGGAATTTTCTCAGACATGCAGAGCTTAGTCCAGAAATAAACCAACTGTGCGAGATTCGCGATAATAACCGGGGGACACGGATCTCCAAACGGAGACAAAACGCACGTTACGTTTCTTTCTCGAGCGATCAGCCGGCGACGATTTTTTTTTCACTCGACATCGATCGAATCACGCGAAGCTCGATTCAATCGCTTTTACAAACTCACTGCTCTTCGTCGTCAGAAGTTTGTTACTTTACTACCAAAAGTAATAAACTCGATGCTTGAATTTTCTCTGGCCAGCGTCGATGCCGTCGGTGAACTTTCGTCTCGCTCGCTCGGTGAAGCGATATTCATTTCGTAATTAACCCTTTCAGTGCCGAATAACGATGTATCGTAGCGGATGAGTCAATATGAGCGTGTATACTTGTGTTGTATGTTACGCATCATGGAATAATTATTTGTCCATCTTTTGAAATACAGAGGCTCTTTATTCCTTAACGAGTCCTTTTGTGATTTCTTCTTCGACCTTCGTCAAACTGCTAATTTATTTGGGTCGGCGCATTTCAGGATTGCTCTTTTTCTTTGCTTTTTTTTTTCTTTTCCTTTTGCTGTTAAAAGGGTTAACAAACGAACTGAAAGGGTCCGACAATAAGTCAGACAAAGTTGAAATATTAACTATGCCCGCTCGTCAAATGGAAGAGAAAAGCACCGCAAATGTCACGTACTGTTTTACAATCAGCCGGACGGATATAGACAAGTTGGAAACAGTCCATCGCAGAAATAAATAACTTTCATTGATTGGCAGCAACTTTAGAGTTAGAAATTTAAGCGTCGCTTTCGATCAAGAGTTTCGAGATTGTTCCAGTATCGATTTTGCTTCTAATTTTAGTTTCGTCTTATTACGCAACATCCGTCTGTTTCTGTGTCTAAATTCAATTAATGCGAGGCTCTATCAAAAAGTCTGACGCGGATATTATTCGAGACTCGGAGAGTGAAATGGCAGGAACAACAACGGCTGTGATTCGTCAACAACGAATCGTTGCCCAAAGATCTATATACGAATGATCTATGTGTGAATATGTCGTTGTCCCTTTTAACAGAATCGTTAAATGAAGACGCAAAATATTGAAAGATATGCGTTTCATCTTTTTCGTATTGTCGTTGCCTTTTCCCATAATTGTATATAATATAACATAATATAATGTATTAAATTGTATATTAAAATTCTAGTGAAAATTGAAGTTTGTCGATGCAATACTGTATAACTTGCTCTAAAATATTCGATTCGATGAACGAAGGTCCGTATTCTCCTTTCATAATGAAATTGAACGCGATGCAGAGAGATATCGTCAATAAAAAATAAAAAACCGTGTGTAATGTAATTACAATTGATAATTATCTCGCAATTTTCGCGAGGAGTTCGCAAGAGATTCGCGAAAGAAACGTCGTTATTCGTTTGCAATTGCTACGAGGCATCTTTCACATTCGATGATGAAGCAGTTGGAAAGTCGGACGGACCACTTCGTCACGTCGTGTCGCCGTGTCTACGCTGCTCGTTCAAGAGCTCGTTTCTTAAGAGAGAAAACGGAAATTTCGTAGCGGTGAAGTCTAACGTTTGAGTACTTTGCCACTCATCGAAGTTCAGCCAGGAGAAATTGCAATCGCACAACTTTTCGGAATGTGGTTCCTCCGACTTCCGAAACCGGGTTTTCAATGAACCTGCATACCATTCTTGGCGAGGGCCTTGCGCGAACGCAAACCTCGGAAATTCTTAGGCACCGCGTTCGTTAAGAGTACTCCCAAAAAAGCGCGAACAAACGACTGCGGCTTTTTCTTGCCGACCTACATACGCAAGCGACCTTTAGAGGCACTTTCTTTCTTTGTCAGATCACCTGCCTCACGGTGTGCTTCAAACCGACGATGTGTTTCGATAAACAATATAAATCAGCCACGCATCAGTTGCGACGATTTGATAAATTTCATCGAACGAAAGAAACAGCGTCCGTGCGTTAAATCCGTGGCAAAGATTTTATCGCGTTTGTACTCGAAAATCTCGACTCTGTGTGCATCCGATCACGAGTTTCGCGATAAACTTACATTTTTGTACAACATTGAACAGGAACAAAGTCTTTCAGAGATATTCGTATCAAACAGAATGCACACGCGGTAAATTATTTATTTTTTTTTACGTGTAGACATCGTAGACATTGATCTAAAATTGAGCTTTAAAATTTTAACAAGATTCGAGAAAGAGTAAATCAAAAGATAAGTTTGAGAACAAATCATCCGAAAGAATTAACATCAACGACAAAAGCAAAGTCGAACTTTCGAATATTTCAAGCAATGAGGATAATGAGTTCGTGCTCTCCAATTAAAAAGAAAAGATTAATTGTTTTACTTGAATTACACTGGCGATAATGATACTTTTGTTTTCTGGAATTGTTTTTCATTTATTTGTTAACCCACGTGAAATAAATATGTATTTCTATAACTTGTAGAAGCTTGCTTTTCATTCCAACGTTTGATACTCTTTTGCAACGACAAATTCTATTTAGGCGATTTTCATTCGCGTGTAAGTTGAAGGACGAATGTACGTTACTTTATTTCTGGCGCGTTATTACGCGTTACGCTTGAGGGTGAAAAAAGTGAAGTAGCCCGTGAAGAAATAATTGCGCGTCATTCGGGAGATCCTAACGACTTTTTCGCGGGTTATTTCAAATCGATTTCACTTTCGAGGTTCTTCTTTAAAATTGAAGGTATTCGGGAAAATGTGCCAAAAAGTTTCGTGAACGCGCTACTAACGATACGCGCCAGCAAATTCTCATTAAGACGCAAATTCTCATTAATTGACAAAGAAGAGACGCAGAAAAAGGATATTCTTGCAACACGGCGTGAAAAGAGCGAAAAAATCCGTAGCTTTTGCTCGCTTTGTTTCGCCATTCTGTGCTGCTCTCGTTCTCGCGTCTGATATTTCGACGTTCATAGCGCTATCCCGCGAATAAAACCCTCGCTAGAGCAAGAGAGACTTTTGAGCGAAATATTTCTGATACCGCGAGATTTTTTTCCAGCCTCGTTGTTTATTTCCTTTTTGTTCGCCCCGGCGAACAATACCGTACTGAAGCGAAATTTGTTTACTCAAGATCTAACATTCTCAGCGATAGCGCGAGCTTTGTTTACGCTGATATTTTAAAAACATCGACCACGGTTACGTATCGCTATTTCATTTGAATATGCCCAACAAATTCTGTCGATATCGTTTCTCAACGAGAGGGTATTTGTTGCTGTTATGGAAATTGATATTTTTGCAAACACAATTGACAAAAATATTAATTAAACTACCGGCGAGAATTGAATCGATCGCTAAATATTCGAAGCGATATTCGATATTTATAATTGGGCAATGACAGAATTTTAAGTGAATCGTTCAAGAGATGAAAGAGTTTGCGCTTGAATTATTCTCATCGATTCTTTCACTTTTCCGGAAGTGACGAGAGAAACATGGTATTATTTATTATATTTTATATACATATATTTATTTATTTAATGAGCGAAAGTCTCTCACTGAAAGTTTTAGCGAGGATAACCCAGAAAAAATCGGGCCTCTTCGAGTGCAACGCTAATGCAACGAAAATTAGCGATTGGTTGATTTAGGTCGCGTGATTCGAGTTTCGAGATTCGTCTTCGTTTCCAGAGTCGGAACAGTTGCTTCTGGGCCTTTCAGTGGAAATTCCTCTCGATAAATTTCTCGATAATTCCGGCCTTTATTTCTTTTACGCGTTATCTTGATTCTTCTATTATCTGATCTAGCCTCGAGACCCCTTCCAAGTTGATGATCCATTTCCCCCGGCTTCTCGAAGCCCATGCATATTCCTCTTCAAAAGCTGTCGAAGGCAACGCGCCAATAACTCAACATCGGGTGGCACCGTTTGCACATAAATTCCGAGATTCGCATCTTAAGTCTCGGTTCCCAGTGTGAACGTGAACGTGACCTCGCCGGTACGGCTTATTAAGGCCCGGTGTAATAAGGTCGTTCGTCAGCTGGAATGCGGAGAAGCGTGCTCGAGACTCTCTCTCTCTCTCGAAATGTTTCTTTCGACGACCAACGAGACGTCGTTCCTTTGCGCGGAGAGGATCCTCTGGCAGAACGTCGATAACAAACGTACCGAAATACCATGAGAAAGTATTCCCTGCCGGGGATCAAAGTGCACTCCCCTGCCATCTGAGTGATTCTGATTGACGGCGAGTAGTGGAATTTCGTGTGAAAACGTCGGGAGTATCTCGTGAGAAACAGGGTAAAACACATCGACCCCTTTCTACCGATTTTTTTTCTTTGTGTGTGTGTGTGACGCACCGCTGCGTTCAAATATTTTTCTCCTTGGCGGACAACGTAAGAGAAAACGGTCTGTTTACCGCACAGTGAGCGAGGGAAAGCAAATTTTTCTGGAAATCGTCGAAACAGAAAGTTAATAATACACGAGATGTCCATTTCTTTCTGTTAAGGTAAGTGTGTTTTCGCCTCGTAATCGAAATTACATAGCTTGAATCAATTACGATATTTCTATCCCGATACGTAATTTAATTTTATCTTGAAATTGATCGTTGTATGGGGATGTGTCGCTCTTTCAAAAGCAAACCGACTACGCGCAAAACACGAAAGAGCAAAGCTTTCCTTCGCAGAGACAACTTCTTTTTTTTCTTCTTCTCAGTCCGAGTGAAAATATCGTCGAATTACGCGCAACAAGGGGCAAAAAGCGTTACACGGTTCTCCTTTTTAGAGGAAACGGCGACTAAATTGCGAGCGAAAGAGCAGATGCACTGTTAAAACGAGCTTACGACAGCTGGAAAGCGTTGTCAGTAACGTAAAATGACAATTAAAGTTGATGAATCCATTTCCCGATGCATTGAAATATATTCTAACGTACCGCGCTATTGTCTGTCGTTACTTTTCATCGCTATTTGCTCGAAGAATGTTCACGAAACAACGGCAAGACTCGAACGTGACGATCGTGTCAGCTTCAACTTGCGCTTTAACCTCTTGTAAGAGAGGAAAGAATACGCGTCGATAAACTGAAAAATACATAAACAAATTCCTCCAATTACGCTGTAAAAAAAACGGGATACGAAAAAAAAGAAAGAGAAAATACACGAAACAATTATTTTATCGTTCACACGATAGTCGGCGGAAATGGTGCTTCGGGGAAACAAACAAAATTATAATTTATAGGATCGCGGAACGCGGAACGCGGTCCCCTCGAACAACGTCGTAAAAAAAAGGCGAAGAGAAACGAGTCGAACTTTACGAGCGCGTACGCAATCGTGCAGCGATGTGTTGGACGCGTCGGTCGGAAGCTCGCGGCATCGTGATCGAGACCGATTGCGAACGCGCGATTGATCTTGAACCCCAGCGATAACTCACGGCCACGGCTTTTCGAACAGCGACGGGAAAAATTTTTGCCCATCGATTTATCCGCTTTTATACTCCCAAGGCCTCTCTCCTGCCGCGACCGCACTGGCGCTCGTTTATTTATAATTTCCTCGACTCTCTCCGTGTAACGTCTCGTCTGTTGCCCGGATCGTCCACCGATGTTCGCTAATATTTTCGTTACTTTAATCCTTCGCGGTGGCGAGCCGCTCCAGCCACGTCGCGCTATTACGACGTGCTATTTCGATCTGTATTCCCACCCGCCCCACCCCCTCGTACCACGTACTACCACGTTTCATTTGCCATTCTAATGTCGCCCGGAGTTCGAGCGTCACGCGTGCTCGCCCGACGTCGTGGAACACCCTGACTGTCACTCGTGTTACGTGAATTACCGACCCAAAAGACCGCTCCTTTTTTTCTCCAGTTTGAACCGTGACGCGTAATCCAAACTCGTTCTAGACGTTTTTGCTTGATTTCGCGAATTTCACGAGAAGGCAAGCAACAATGGACGGTTGAGAGTAAATAAATATAAGTATCTGTCGTAAGGGAAGCGTCCGACGTTTGTATTTAAATCTTTAAAACTTGGCTCGATGGCGCGAACAGCGAACCATCGAACCATCCTACCTCGCTAAGTAGAATTAACCAAGAGCCACTGACCGCAACGTTATCGATCCACTCTCGAAAGCATCGATACTGTCCCGTCTCGTCTGCACGACAGTCTGCTACAGTCGTCAAACGTGTGTGAAAAAGTAGTTAACAAAATATTCAAACTGAACGGATGTCTTCTGTTGGAGAGTCGATAGAAACAGATCGCAGTGTTGCTCGATTCCCTGTTTGTTTCGCGACGTTCCAACGCAGTCGTCGGTGAATCATCGATGTCTATAGGATCTCTTGTAAGGGCAGTGCCAGACGAGGGTGAACCGCTTGTCTCGCAAATCGAAGTCGCGTACCCCGTGTCTGCGTGTTGCGTCCAACAGAAACGTCAGTTTCGGTGATATTTCAAGGCACACAGCCAGGCAAATGTACGCGAACGCGTAATCGAGAGAGAAGGATCGGGGCAGGGGATCGTTAAACCGTTATTATAGAGTGATTTCAGACACGTTTGTGATCGAAATATCTCGATGGTTCCTACAGTGATCCCGCCCCGTATCCACTTCCTTAAATCACGATGCTCTAAAACACAGGTTTATCGATAGCCCGAATTTACGACAGTCAAACAGTCGTAAATGAAAATCCTCGGCTCCGACGAGATTTCTGCTTTCGCGTTTCTTCGTCTTGTACGTGAAAGAAGAATGAATCGAGCCAGGTAAAGAGCAACGAGTGTGAATTCTTGCTTCGGATCGATCGCTACTTGTTTCAGAAAACTTTTTTCAGAAGGGGACAAAATTGTGAAGTAAACGAACGAAAAAAAAGTCGAGTCGACAGCGAAATTTATGAGAAAAACAAATGGGACAGAATAGAATTGCAGCTCTATTTGCTGTGTTTATCTTTGGTCTGTTTACTCTTTATTTAATTTTACCACAAACGGAATTTTCAAGCGAGTATTCCTAAAAATCTGCATGAAAATATATTTTATCGCGGTAGAAAAGTGTATACAATGGCACACACCAAAAAGAGATTAATAAACTACATTGATATCTGTTTTACGCTCGTCTTCCGGTTAACATTACCAACTAATTTACGTATCGGCAAATGTTACGTCGGTTTTACACAGGTTCTATTTGTTGAAAGTGATACTTTACTGTATTGAAAGATATAAGATATGTATCGAAAGAACATTTGCATAAATACATCGTTAAAGTCGATGGAAATTTTATGAAGGTACACCAATACTTGATAAACATTCCACAACATTTTCCAGAAATTGTATAATTAAACGTACAATTAAAAAACGATTGTTGCTAATAATACGAGTATTAAAATTTTGTCTTTCCCCTCTTTTCGAATTTTGGTTTTTCACGGGATTACATAATTGAATTACACAATGCTTTTCTAAAGAGACTTGTTCCGTATCAGAATTTATTACATTTATTCACGTATCTACAAAATCGGCAGAATGGAGTTCAATTTTTCTTAAAATGACGATCGTAACTCGTGAAACGCGAGAACTCTGATCGTAAACTCTCCGAGTTGCTCAACTATCCACACGGTTTACATATCGAATTAACGAGTTGCGAATGAAACGCATCAACGGCGATCTCCTTTATAGCGTAACTGCGGAATCTCGATCAATAATTCATTTTGCATCTAATTTGCAAATTAATAGGTTTCACTGTAGCACGGCCGTTAGAACGATCGATACGGAGGAATGATTTACGAGATGAAAATGGTAAACGAACATAACGGCCCGTGAAATATTCATTTTGTCACGAGCGTGGATAACGCTTTCCCCCGTTTTTTTACTTTCTCACCCTTATTCCGTCGCGTAAATAGTCGAAACTATTTCTCGGCTATCCTCTGGAAAAACGAAGTAAAGTTGAAATCGAACCGCCTCGAACTTGAAACGTAGTGACAATCCTCGATCCCTGCGCGTGTTTTAATTAAGAAATTCGAAGAATATTAGATCGGGGGAACAAAAGCTTCGCACGTAATTAAGATCTCCAGTCATTCTCGCGCGAGAAAAAATTGATTATTTACGAGTTTTATCTCGCTACGAAAGAGACTCATTAAATTAAAAAATTCGCTACAGCGAACATCGCCGTGCAGAGTTCCCCGCCTTGATTTACACGTTCCGCTTTAAACTAGGAGCCCGTTACGTTTCCATCTCGCTGCCTGTTTCCAACGTCTTTGGTTATTTCCGTGAGTTATACACGCGAGTTGTCGGAAGATTTCAACGTGAAAAAAAAGTAATAAAACGGTCTTGGAGTCTTAATTAATCGGCCGAAATTCCGATCGAACGCATTTCCCGTGGTTCTTGCCATTTTGCGAACTTGAAAGCTTTTTATTTAATCCTTTTAGCTATTGCTTATTCGACAAACTGTGAACTTTGTTACTCTAATAATCGAATGTGTAGCGTGGCCAGTATTTCAAACTACACGACGTAATTTTCGTCATATTTCTTTCCTTAAGACGACGATGCATATTTCGGTATTACGTATTTCGAAGGGCAAAACTCCAGACAGCACAATGTAAGCTTTAGCTTACTTCGCGTTGCGTTAATATTTCACGGCGAGCCGTCTCTCATAATGCCGGCGATTAATCACCCATCACGCCTGCAGTCGTAAATTTCAATTCACGGGATTAACGCGTCACGGCTTCATTAACATTCTTTGGCATTCCGAGTTCGAGGTGTTCGCGATCGTGTAAAGTTCCAGCGCGAGGAAGAATTACCCGGCAGGATGTTCGAAGCGTCGAGCTTTGGGTCCAGGAATTGCTCGAAATAGACGTTAATTAGCAGAATTTATCGAATACCGACAAAGCAAATTTAATGTTGATACCGTTACCGTGAATTACACTGTTACGGTGAATCGGACGAACGTTAACGAGCGACACGGACGATAAAACGAAACGGCGAAACGATAATTGGACGTTTGAAATCAGTTGATCTCCTCTCGCTTGAAAAACTATATGTATCAAGTTACTTTATTGCTTAAAAAGCTCGAGGAGTTTTTCGAGTATCGAGTTCCTCGCAACTGCCAACAAGATCACGGGTCGACAAGCATTGATCGTTTGGATCATCGAATCTCCCAGATGTTTGTGAAATCTTACTGAAAATACTCGACCAAGCAATTCACTTACGGATCAGTATCGAGTGTATTTCGTGTTAACTCGTCGATAGAATAATAGAGTTTGACTGTTTTTTACGTTAAACGAAAATCTATCGTTTCCTTGAAGTCAAACGGAACCTAAGAGAGAAGAACGGCGCTTGAAAGATCAACGATTTGTCAAGTTAAAGCCAAGTTAAAAGAACTTCAACCTGTTTGAAGAACGTAATTAAAACTCTGCGAACGACACACGAAACTACGCTTTCTCGATCTGCAGAGTACAAAACGAGGACGTCGATTCGAAAATAAGGCAGCACGCGTTCGTTTCCGCAGATCAAAGAATACGGTTTCACGGCCGTATTCGAAGATCGCGTCCGCGACAATAAGGCTTGTAATTTCCACGAGCACTAAGCTCAAAGAAGCAGAGGCCTCTCTCTCTCTGCGACCACCCTTCGTATCCCGGCCGTACGTAACTTTTTGGAGCCCCCTATGAGACAACAGACGCACTCTAGTCGCGGCAAAGCAGCGTTTGTCGAGGATAAGACGAGAAGGAGCACTTTGAACTTTCTTCCGGAGTCGAGACGCGACGCCTTTTGTTTTCCTCTCTGTCTCTTCGAGGACCTACCTTGCCCCTTCTTTTTCCCCTCTGGTTTCTTCTTTACACGTCGAAAGATCTCTCTCGGCGATACCCGAGACATCGAGCAGAAAAGAAAAAAGGGAAAAAGAAAAACGGTCTCTTCCGGTGTGTCGCGTCCGGAAGTAAAAATAAATCTCCGCAACGCTTCCACCATTTTTCCTAATTCTCTCGGACTCTAGTGAAATTCAATTTGTTCCGAAAAAAGGAGAAAAACTCTCTCTCCTCTCCTTCGCTCTTTTTCCTGTTCGCAAGGTTAGAGGAGAGGGTTGAATAGACGGCACCGGGCTAAGGGTTTTTTCAATTTTCCATCTCACGCGGTGAATCGACGGTGAAGTCGACCTGACGCGGCGTCCAAGCGTCTCCGAGATGCATCTCCTCCGCTTCGGAGGTCGGTCTTCCTGCGAACGATCGAATACCATGGGGATCGAACTTTATTTTTCTTCCACCGAAAAACATGATCTTTTCGGCTGCGGACCTTTACTCAAAAACAGGGCTGTCCAATGGTCGCCGGCTATCGATGTTTACGATCTGTTTCGTCATCGATTTTCTGCTTCTTTTTTTTTTGTTTCATTTGTAAATTGAAATGTTCCTGCGTGGAAGTTTTGAAAAATCGTCGAATCCATGAAATTCGAATTTATTCGCTGATATTTTAGTCCTATCTCTGACACGATCTCTATTGCATTTCTGCAAAAAATAGCGTGGCAGTTATCCGTCTTTCAGGTAATTGTAACGTCGGTTTCCAATCAATCTTGCCCCGTTCTTTTTGCGCAAGAACAAGCGAAAAAGCACCCGTTACTATTGGCTCCTCTCTGTCGGATCGCTCTTACTTCGCTGCAGAGCTTCCTTTCGAAGTTTTGTATAAATATAACATCTTTAATAACGATAACACTTGACTTCTGTTTACTCAAATCGCGAAACTGAATTTTATTCAGTAAATTAATTACAAACTACATCAATGGATTTCATAACGTATTCCCGTTATGAAATATTTTTTGTAGGAATTTTAGAAAGATCAACCGTGATTTAGACGTAATAGAATTAAACGTTAAACATCAAACAAAGTACGCTCCTTCAATGAAAAAGTGTTAATAAATATACGTTAATAAATAAACGAAGTTTTCCTTGATCAGTCACATTCTTTTTTTAAAGCAAATATACATTAACAACGAAACATAGCGGAGCAATGAACGCTTGTCGTTGTGTAAAGGTTAGTTCTCGTCACACGAGAAGCATTTTCCACCCCCTGGTCAAATCCAAACCTGTGACCTGTCACGTTTACGTACGTTTCCATGCCGCGAACCCTCCTTCCTCGCGTCACGAAAAAAATACCACCATTTGCAAACTTTGTTTGGCATGTAAGATACACACTCGAGCACTCGTGAATGAATTTACCGTGACCACTTAATTAATTATAGAAAACAATTGCTCGGTTAACAGCAACTCATTTCGCGCAATCCTTTTAACGTTAAATTTCGTCGAGAGTAACCTCGAGAGAATCAATTAACCTCGAGAGAATCAGAAGTAATAACTGGAAACTCAATTATTAAAACACCGGCTAGCGGAAGATTCGGTCCAGCAATCTGATTGTCCCATTCGTTTTATGTGGATGACTTTCGGACAATGAATTCATCCCTTCAGCCTTTGATCTTCCATTTTTAATTTGAAATCGATCTTTTCTATTCTAACGTGGGCAGTTGGATATCCATCTCTATATTTTTCTTCAATTTTTTTGTCTAGTCCGTCTCGAAATTTCTCTCCGTTCTTCAAACGTTTTGCTCAATTTTATGCACGTGAAAGTGAAAGCCAATAAACAGGGAATTCGTGAATATCGAGGTTGTGCCTCATTTTCCTATTGATGAATTGTTAATAAACAAACAGGTATCAACAATATATCGTATAATGAATTTATATAATACACTTATAATATTATATTATAATAATTTTCTATAAACGATCAAAGCAGGGCTGTTACTTTTGTCATCTTTGCCACGATTACGCGCCTTTCGCGTACACGCGATGTTCTTCGTGCCGGAAATGTTCATAAATTCAACTCTACCGCGAGTTCTTCTCTCCTATTGCAAATGATTTATTTTTCTACCTTAGTCTCAAATTTCCAAATTCGACTACACCCGCGTGAATTTCTTTTTACTCGTGCAAAATCATATCGGCGATTTTGATATTCTTTTATCCGGAGGAATGAATATAAATCTTTGTCCGTGATCGCGGATCGCTTTTGTCTTCGTTAACTTTTCTCCGTGCCATTTCGCACGAGACAGAAGGAGATCGTAGTTCCGGCACGCAAGTTCTTCATCAATCATCGGATACGAAACCGATAAATTCTTCTTTGTTGCATAAAACAGGCTACGCAGGAGGCTCGGAGCTTGTTCCGCGTGACAAATCGTTGCATCGCTTTCGAAATACGAAATGCGTGGGGTAACCGTCGCTTATTTTTCCCAGCGCGATTCTTCTCTCGATTCATAAATATTTCCCCGGCGTAAAATACATCTTTCATTCATCCTTTACGTGCACGCTGTTATATGTTGTCCATTAACACCCGATCATCGTTTCTTTTTTATTCGCGCGAAAGATATACGACAGTTTTCGAAAGTATTTCAAATTTTCTAGCCAATAAATCCTTCGGCTCTCATAACTCGAGCGGTAAATTGTAAAATACAGTTTTCTCGCGCAAGTGGTGGATTCGCTGATAAACCATACCACATTACGCAACGAGAGATCCAACGCATCGCTGAGCTAATGTCCGTTCTGAATTTTTTCATTACTTTGAACGGTGCGGTTTATTTATCACTAATAACGTCGAGCAATGCACGGCGGGATTACAGTTCAACTCGTAATTGTAATCTATACAGTAAGGCGAGAATATTACAGCGTTATTATGATTAACATGCCGCTGTACGTACGTACAATGTGCTATTCTTCCCTGAAGTTAAACGGTGCTTTCAACGTTTGAGGAGAGCCTGTTAACGGGCATCATCGTTTCACCAACGACCGAAGCGTGTTTACAAAACGCTTATGCTCAATTTTGAGAACCTTCCGTGTGAGTTTCTAGAAAGAAAAGAGAGACGATCGTCCATATCGTTGTGGACGAGTAATCGCGATATTTCAGTACGAAAATAGAAGCAGCGGAGTAAACTGAGTGACTGAAGTTGCGATCCGCGAGAAAATTTTCTTCCGAGGCTCCTTTCGAACGAAACGTTTAAACATTCTCAGTTTATAACGATTATCTATTGTTTAAATGCAAAGCCTCGCGAAAGAACGTATCAGCTTACAAATCTTTCTTTCTCGTCTCCAACGAGGACGACCCCAAAAACGCGGAAACTTGAGAAACGGAGAAACTTTTCAAAGTTTGATCAATGCTTAGAGGATCCTTCACAAAGATTGCGGGATAAAGAAAAAAGATTATAGGTTGCAAGGAAGAACAATGAACAAAGAGTCGATGTTTCCTTGCCTCAAACAAATGAGATTTTCAAATTTCCACGATATACAGAAGCAACTTGGTTATTCTCCGACATCGGTTATTATCGATGTAATTAATTAGACCGTTTTACGCGGACGCGGTCCGACTTCTCGAAAACAATTTCCGCGAGAATTTCATTCGGAACTTGCCTATTTGCACTTAACGCGGAACAACACGACGAAAGCAATTCGCTTTGGTTCTCTTCAGCCGCGAGACACGACAATTACGCTCGAATTACTCCGCTGTTGCGAATCGTAATTCATCAAATAATTTGACAAATTCTCTACCCGTTTCTTTACTCGACAACTTGCCTCTTCCCACAAGGATACATCATCTCCCCGTTTGGAGAATAAATTCCTTTAAGGTGGCAGATGCAATACATATCACGTCCTACTACGATCTATCTACTATATCTTGCCACATCTCAACAAAATATATTACATTCGCTTCGTATATATCGTTATCACGTCCCCTTTTTTAGAGGTCTGTAATCCGACGAATGAAAAAGTTCTTTCGTTTCACTTATCGATACATCTTGCTCTCCAGCCTGTTACGATCCCGTAAAAGTTACTTCGTGTTGAATTACGTTTCGTCTGCCATGACACATACTCGTTTCTTCTCTGCCCGTGTGTAACTTTCGCCTCGTTAAACCGCTCCTAGAACCGTTTAATCTATCCCCTCCTGTTTTATCACAATTCAGCCCCGTGCTGTTCTACACCTCTTCCATTCGTGTTGTGTAATAACAGTATTTCTCAAGCCTTCCGCCCTCCCTCCGTTCTATCAAGAAAACAAAATGAAACACGAGTTTCATTTACCTCTTACGAGCGAAAAATTATTACAGAGAGATCTTCGTACGAAGTTTAAAAAAACAAAAAAATTGCACGTTCCACGTGTTTTGCAGAAAATGACGAACAATTCGAATTTCTCCCCTCGGCCTACCAAATCAAACGTTAACTACCTGCTTCGACTTTCGTCGCCTTTTTCCTCGTGCTCTCGTTGCCATTATCGTCGCGTGCATGCGAGCAAATAAATTACATGCTTCCAGGGCTATTTTCGCCCTTTTCAACGGTGCCGCGCGAAGAAAGACATGTTGTGTTTCGTTGCATATGTGGCACGCGTGCTTTATCTATTCGTGGCTCCACTTAATAAACTCCGCCCATTTTCGAACCTGTTAAGGCGCATTAACCTCGAAGATAATCTCATTTTTATCGTAAAGGTATACGTGCTTTGAATTAACATATGTTAATTCAAATCACAATATTTACTCGCAATAAATTTTTCCAATTTGATGATATCTAACTAACCAACGTTATCATTGAAAGTGGTACACAAAGTGGTCCAATTTCGTTTTGTATTTTTTTACTCTATCCTTTACGAAGATAGCTACTTGTTGGAAGCTATTAGTTAATACAAATCACAAATTGAATTAAAATGTACTTGGATATCAATTAAAGGAAAAAAATGGAGTATAATTAATTAATTTATGCAATTATAATAAATGAATGAATGAAAACGATGTATTATTAAAATGTTATATTAGGTGCTAAAATTCCACGCTGATTGATCCAACGAGTAATTATCTGTTTTATCGTAACACATCGAGTCGTTTAAATTTTGTCTCCGTGCCATTTTCTACCGACAGATTATTACGGCAAATATCACATTTTGTTTTACCACCTCTATTGCTTGCTGTCACCGCGCGTAATTAAATGCAGCCAGTTGACAAAATGTGGAATCAAAGAACTGTAAAGTAACGCGCAGTTTACGTAAATCTGCGAAATAATTTACGAGATAAATATACCGTGCAACCCGAATGAAGTAAACACGTTTCAACCTTTGGTTCTATTTATCTACGTTTCATCTCGAGTACAGGCGAGTATAAACAATGTTCCATATGGTCGATAATTATTATGTTATTAACAGCCCCGCCTTCCTAATTCCAAGAATCTAAAGGTTACTTTGATTCAAAACAAGACGCGTCCGCTCCAATAACTCGACGAAAGAATCGTACACGTTCGTACGTAACTATAAGTTTCCATCGATCAGTTTAGCTAATTAAAACAATAGAAGCGTGACGTCGCGTCGCTGAATTCGTGGAAAATTGCACGGCAACGGGAACACCGAGAAACGTACGCGTGGCAGATCAATGGAAATTAATGTTCGCCGAAAGCAACGCGCTTGGAACGTGTCACGAGGTGGCAGCCGCGTGAAACGGGGGATCGACGGTCGAAGTGTGCGCGAGAAAGAGCAAAGGGGGAGCTGTTGGCGGAATTCGCGGGCAAGGGGTACCAACCGAACGCGGCGAACGGGGGAATGATGCTTGTCGAAATACTGATCTGACAGCGTTTATTTTACCGGGCGAAGTTCCTCGCGTGCCAACGCCACCGCCGGTAGGGAGTACATTGAACTCTTACCTCAGCGTCCCTCTGCATCGAGTCAACTGCCAGTCACGTTCATCGGTCCGCGGTACGGCGTTTCACCGGATGCATGTCCGCTTACACGGTGGCCGCGACAATCAAATCCGCGCCGTGGACAACCAGCTCGGTGCCGCGCTTCCGTTGTCACCCCGCGACTCGTCCTCGATTGGAACACGCGGCAAAATCGAGCCGACTACGAACCGATTTTGAACGCTTCGTGCTCACATGGAAATCAACTCACAACACTGTTCGCCGGCTTTCCACCGCACCCCGTGTATCTCCATCGAGAACGGCCTCTCACCTCGGCGTGGGCGAACGTTGCACGGTAGTTGCACGACGATTTGGCGCGCGCCGACTGCGTTTCACGCGAACGCGAGTTACCGATAAGAAAACACCGTAGCAGAGAAACAGTGACGCGAACGGAGGAGGGAGGAAACGAGAGAAGGACGCGTGTACTAGCGCACCAGCCGGCCGACAGGACACACCACGACAGACTGAAAACGAGGGTAGAAAACGTGGTTGCCGTCGCGACGCCCTCGTGCGTACTCGGCCTACATCGGCACGTTTCGCGTACCGTCGTCTCGCTCGGTGTTCAGGGCCGTCGCACTCCTCGTCGGCGCCATTCGGGTCACGTGGTCGCGATCAGGGGTGAACGACGTGGCGACGATCTCTTTTCAATGTTCGCTGTCCGCGTATACTTGGTTTTTACCACGGTAAAAAAAGGAGGATAGTCGAAAGAGACGAATAACCGTGATGTACGAGCAACTACAGTGGAACATCGCGCGAATATACACGTGTATACACAGGTACTCCTTCATGTTTTCACTACGTTACATGATCTCGATGAATGCGTAGCTTACACTTTACATACACAGTCGTCGTTCGAACTGTCCAAGTTTTGATTTCGCGCGGTTTTAGGCAGAACATTGGTGGCACTGCAAGCTACGTATTTTCGTTCGAATTAGGAAATGTACAGTTAAGTCGATGGTTCGCGTTAGATACGACAATATGACTGTGTTGTGAGAATAATTACTATGATAAGGAGATTAACTAGGTTAAGTACGCGTTATTGAATATCAAATATTCGTTACAGACTATTGACTTGTCGTAGAAATACCTACGTCGATAAATTATCGATAAATTTGTATACGTTATTATCGATAAAGTTGTAAACCTATCATTGTGCAAGTGTCGCGCGAATAAAACATATTTGAATAAAATATATAAAGTTTGTTTATCCTCTTTTTTTAATGAAAATGAATTAACACGCGCATGTCTCCCGATGCATGAAACTTGTAGAATATTAATAGTCGGAGAATCTTAATTAACGTTAAAAGTTAATATCGATGAAAACGATACTATCGATGAAAATATCGATATCATTCGATGAAATGATTCCGGTGAAATATTTCTACGCCATTGTTTCAAATTACTCGCATAAATAATATATACTGCATCATGAAACAGGATCTCCTCGAAGATTTCCCGATAGACTGTGACGTTATCTTTCGAAAACGATGCTTCAGGGAAACGAGTTTTTCCGGAACTCCGAAGCAACTCATCTATTCATCTCTAAAGACTTCAAATACCAGATGCAGTCGAGGTAACGTACCGCAACTTGTATTTTTTTATATAATATATCGTTGAGAGAATAATTCAAATTTTCGTAAACTTTCTCGTGGTTTAATTTGATTGAGGTTATGTTATGTAATGTGTGAGCTATTTGCTAGAAAGTTAGACACTCGTGAATAATAATCATGAATAATAGATCTAGCGAGGGTAAGTTAACAAGAAAAAAAAGAAAACAGAAACTTTTTTTATAGCGTTTTACACTGTCTTCTAAATTCTTTGTTGAAACACGGCAATGCGTTAAACAACTAATTTAAATGGTAAAAAACTCGCAAAGGCGGTTTTCTAGAAGATTGAAACTAATCGTTTATGGTGGCCACGTCTTTCCCGTTGTAAAAAAAGAATGAAGCATCATCTCGAAGGAAGCTTTTACCTTCTAAATCGTGTCGAGTTTCATTGAAATACCAACATTCTCGTCAAAGAGCTCTTGTAAAAAGCACTCAAAGCGTTGTCGATGAAATTGCTTGTAAACAAATTATAAATTGCTATTTCGTTGAATACGAACACATCAACATACGATTGGCTGCACTTAAAGTTTTTATTATCCCAGAAACAATTTCCACAGTAATTAAAAACTTTTTCCAATTATTGTCTTCATAAAGAACAAAGTATTGTACTTTCTACTGCTTGAATATTAACTCCAATAAACAGTAAAATGTTTGAACACTTTGGCACGTGGTAACTGAAGTAAAAAGAAAAATCCCAAGATATAATCACGATTGTAAGGCAAGATCATGCAACAAGAAAAAGGCAAGGCAAAACTGCGTCATATATTCAAATCAATTCTTTTTATACACTTACGATGGAAAAAATCCTACTTTTTAAATACTTTGTTGCACAAAGGTATAGTTAATCTAATTGACAGATTGGTTACCATATTTAGTACGTTTTTTTATGAGGAAATCATATCGTTTCGATTAGGAAATTTATTCCTTATTAGATCTCGTAACTTTATCAATATCGCGATCCTCCAGCGTGTCGTTCATAGAACTTGTGCGAAACTTTAGTACGACCTCGTTTGCAATCGGTGTATGCACGATACCGCTCTCGTGACAAGGTGGTTTACGCGAGCGAATGCTCGGAAATTTGTCTTGCGACGGAAACTTTTTCAGGGCATAGTTTCGTTGTAAGCCGGATGTTAGGTTTCGTACAGAGGGATGCTTGCTTATTCGACTGTTGCAGTTCTTGCAAGTTCTATCTGTGACGATCAACTGTCACGCAGTTTGCTGCCGACTGTTCAAAGTAGCCATGAGAATACAAACTCAAAAGTACATACTCTAATTGGACGAAAAATTAGAAAAATTAGATTCTTAAGAAGGTATATATTATTAAAAAAGTAAAAGCGACATTAAAACGGTATATTTTTTCGGATAAGTTCTTAATTCTTAGTTAAAGTCTTCCATCTAGTATCTTTTTTTCATTTCAAGTTCTTCGCGTTTATTTTATTTTCAAATGAATGAAAAAAAGAAGAAAAATAGGGAAAAGATAATTCGAGAACTTGCGTTTTCTCGAATGTTTTAAAATAATAGATGGAGCACATCTGGATCAGTCGTACATTAGTAGTCACAGAAATCTAGATTTGACGTGGAAAAAATAAATTCCTAAATACTTTTGTGCAATTAACAGCTCGTTTAAATAAATTGATACTACAAGCTCGCATTTAGAAAAGCGCAGGCTAATCCACTTTTATTTTCGACGCGTGATTTGAAAAGGCGTATTCTTTAATATATCTTTTGGCAATAAAGTTTGAAAAATATCGTCGTCATCCGCTATTATACCACGTCTATTAACGAACGATGTTACGAGAAATATTTATTACGGTATTATACTGAATCTGCTTGTCTGGCAGCACGATGCCAGGTGGTGTAAAGTAAATGCAAAGAGTGGCGCGCGCAGAAGTCCTCGTTCACGTGAAGTAGCACGGAAGAAGGGACGATTTATGGTCATTAAATAATGTAACGAAATTTATTCCGCTGCCTTCGTTCCAGGAACTCGCGGCGTTAAATTCTCGAGGCACGAACGTGTGTCTACGATTGCGATATTAATGGTCGCGGTGTAATAGGGATCCGATAACTGGCTACCGTCCAACAATCGACTCGCCTCTGCTTCATTGCGAAATTCCGCGGCCGAAGAAATTGCACTCCGTTCCGACGTATGCCGCACGTGCCTGATAGTTTTCGTAGTTTTCACGCAAGGAGTACAATAGCAGACACGTGCAAACACGTGGAGAATGTTTCGCTTCTCGCCATTATCACGTTGGAACGTTAACGCAACCGCGTCGTTTTCCCTCGGTGTTTCTGAAAAATTTAGAAACCTCGTGAAACTTTATTCTCGTTCCACTGCATGCGGCGAATAAATTTTTCCTTCGACCATTGACCACCTACTGGGAAATAACAAAGTTCCTCACTTTCAAAGAATCTTCCGCCTCGTCCTCTTTTTCCTTACAATTGTTCTCTCTCGCGCCTCCTAGTTTCCGATGGAGATGCCGTATCGGAGGTAACTCGCTAGGACGCGTGGCTCTCGTAGTCTTCTGAGAACATATTTAATCGAGACGCATCACTACACGCGTTGCATTGTGAAAAGTAAATTTCAAAACCTACTCGTATTGAACAGTCTCGTTCGCAATGTTCGCAAAGCACAAAAGGGAGGGAGGTGAAAAAGGGAGGCGAGGAAGATGGGTATCAGAAAATTGTGGAAATCTTGGTCGAGATATCAACGATTGCCCGTATCGTAACAATCGCGTCATAAATCCGTTGGTCGGTAATAGAAGATCTGGACAGGGTCGTGGATGAAGTTTCGACGTTATCGCGAAACTGTAGCAGAAACTTTTCATCGGGCCGGGTCATTGGCCCGCAATCCAGAGATACTTAGTCGGATAGAGCACGCGATGCATTAAGACTGAATTTAGTCGACGCGGCGCGGTGCATGCACTCCCGGACTCGTGCATATGCATTCGCGTGACTCCGCTGGCCTGTAATAAGTGAATTCACGTTCGCTCGGGCCGAAAACTTAGCTGACAAACTCGACCACCGTGCTGCACGAGGCCATTCAGCTCGCGAAACTGCCTTGTTTTGAGTCTGTTTAACGGTTTCCCAGAGACCTGCTTTTTCGACGGGGCGCGTGCAACGGGCGAACGCGGTCGTGAACTATGGATTCGCCAGCGGGACCGCATGCAGGTTCGCGTGTGTTCACCCCTTTCGCCTGCCCGCGGTCATTGATTCGCCGTCATGTTTATTCCCAGTACTTTGCCTCGTGCACTCGATTTTCCTACACTCGCGATATGATTTTCACCACCTGAGAATTTTCTTGATAATTTCGCTACGGAAAACTTGAGCATGTTGGAACATTACATTAGGCCGACAGTGGTTACCGTGTCGAATTTGTTACATGATACACTGCGGTGCAGGAGAAAAAGGAAGAATGGCTCTATTCGTTTATTTTCCTGCATTTTCGTTTAGGCGAGGGATATTCATCGACACGGAGGAACGTTCCACGTGGACATACCGCACATCCATTTCGCACATCCGCGCGTCAGTCATACTTGATGGATTCGTCGAATATGTCGAGCAAAACTAGTAGGGGTTCGGAACGTGCTCTCGCGTTACAACGAAAATCCATGCAACGAGTCGCGAGGACTGGGAAAGTCTCGATATCAATAGATATTAAAAATAGAAGTTTTTCTTTCGAAGGAGAAAGAATTTTCATACGAAGCTCGTTCATTTCGAGAAAGTTGTGTAATGTCCACCGTTCCCGATATGAAAGTCGATAAAACTTTCTATATATCTACTGTCTAGCGGACACTTCTTTCAAAGTTCACGCGCGAGTATCGTCGCAATATGAGTAACTTTTACCTCTTGCAATTTCTTTTTGAAGAAGATTCCAGATTCTGTATCCGCTTTCCTCCATGGAATAAAACAAAAAAAAAAAAAATAGAAGAAGAAAAGGAACCATGTTTATTTCATTTGAGAACAGCATACGATGTCAGTCTCATTCGCAATATTTTCGTCTAAAAGCTAAACGAGAGATACGTCGGTATAAATCCGATAGGAACGCAGCCGGATTTATCTTTTCGCGAGAACGTCACGTTCGTCGGAAAAATCGCAAGTTGCGGTCCGTGTCGCGACGGAAGGAAGAGGAAGATTAGATTACTTAGAAGCGTCCCCTAGAGTTCAGCCTTAAAGAGATTTATCGTGACGAGAAACAGAAGAGATGGAAGAGATGGAAGGTACAAAGGAAACGAAAGCGTTGGCCGCCAGCGTCGTAAAAACTGTACGGACGGGGCGTGCAGCGGCCATTAAGAAAAGTCGAGTTCAATAAACTTTCGAACAAAACGCTGAGTTATTGATCTTCCAGTTACGTCACGTTACCTCTTTTCCACCTGCCAGCTCGTCTATCGAACCGTACAAACTCAAACCGCATTTCCAACACGCAAATGGATCCTTAAAAAGTACCTCGAATCACGAAAAAGTCGACGAAGCCCTCGTCGCCTCGATTTCTGCATTTTTATTCGTCGCGTGTTTCATCCGTATCGATCCGTTTCAACCAATCTGTCTTCGAAAAGACAAAAGGTGCCCGCGAAGAGCTTTCTTACGATATGATCGCCAGATTTCCATTTCCCTTGAGAACAAAAGTAAATGAACGAAAAATTTACTGAATAAATAATTAAGGATTAGTGACAAGTTAAGATACAGTCCTTTGATGATAAATTTCTATATCATCGTTAATTTTTGAGAAAGATTCCTCATTTTCATCAAATTTACGTACAATGTATGAGAACGTTTCTTGATTTCAATAACGTTGGATCTAAATTTATTTTACCGAACACTCCGCTAGCTTTCTCTTTTTTCCAAGTTCAGCTGATTTTTAATAGGAAATATCATGGAAAATAACACGAGTATTCAAACGTACAAGGAAATTTGCAAATGGTTCTGTACCTTCGTCAAAGATAACAGACGAGTCGAGTGGGTTCGATTTCGATTGGAAACGTTTCAATTTTCATGTACGTACGTCCGACGTACAAAATCGTTGGAATCATTTATTTCTCTCGGAATGAATGGTGGACGGGTTCGATGTTAAACGAAAGATCATATTAAACAATATCCTCTTTATTTCGTTCATGAACGCAACTATATTAACGCAACTTACGATATATAATTACGAATATAATTATCCATTAATTCGAATTTACGATAAACAGTTGGGCGTTTAAAATAGTTGTTAAACAAGTGGGATGGATCGTTGTGTCATTATTTCACAATTAACGGTGTCTAAACAACGATGATGTTGTCGTGAAATGGTCAGAATCGATATTTCACTCTACGACCCAATTCCTGATTTACGATCGACCAGCTGCAATGGTTCCCGATTCGATCGGGAACGATATATCTTCAGTGCGATCGTTTTCTTCCTTATTAGCCGATTCAGGCGCCGAGAAGCCGCTTCACCAGATAACCAGGGAAAGCATAAATTCCACAGGCTGCCAGCAATATTATCAGCACGCACACGAAGAAGCCTATTATCCTCCATTTGTAATACCGACAAACAATGTAACGGAATGCTTTCCACGGATTCCGGAACCAGGAGAACGAAGTATCTGGTCGGCTGTAAATTACAAAGGAAATGAGACCTCTTCCTTTCTGATTGATTCGCAGTGAAGAATGATCGTCAACGATCTCAATCGGATTAACAAATACTTGTCGGCCGAGTTTGAAAGCCATCGGCCATTACCGATCGCTCATTAATAATATATGGCTGCTTAATGTGATCGAGTTTAATTACAGTCATCGAATGACTGCCATTTTGTTCGAATAGCTATCAAACGTTTGGATTTGATCGATTTTGCTCGTTACCGGTGCGTTATTGTTAATGAAATGTAGTGATCTATATATATATTTTTTGTGACGAATATATTGTATTCATACATTCTATTCGAAAGGATTGACTGATTGATGAATTAAAGTTGCTTAATGATGCGACGAACGTACAGCTACGGATTGTGACTTCGTTACAGAATGAACTTTCAACGTTCGGTGTATTACGAATCGTACGATAGGTTTAATTTTGCCTTTCGATTCTTTTCTTTGTGTTCCGGGTGCAACAGACAGGTTGCGCTCTAAGTGAATAACTCGATTTTCTAAAGATTGTCCGGAAATATATATCATCGATGCTTACCGAGCCCGAATTAACTTCGCCGATTCAACGAAATAATTACCGAGCTATTCGCAGTTATACGGATTGACGATCAAAATCGAAAATTAATCCACTTAGTTTTGACGGCCGAGAGATATCTGCATTAACTTCACTTCTGGCTAAACATGCAATTATCTTTGAAACGTTCGTTATGGCGTGGTTTTATTTCGAACCTGCTGGCTGTTAACTTTATATAGACCAACAAGTCATCGACTTTGTTCAGTAATTCAGTAACTAAATATTTCTCTGATTTTTGCATGCTTTTATCACGATGGATACTTGATCCTTCAATGCATTTGATGTTGTAATTCGATACATTCATACTGCTATCTATATAAAATATAAATGTATATGAATAAATGGAATATCCAGAATTAATTATTTGTTTCCTTATATATTCGTGTAGCGAATACATAAAATACAGAGAGACAAATTTTCAATATTATTCTTCTATAGTAGTATTATGTTACATATAAACTAGTGCATTTAAGGATGAAATATCTTTAAACAAAAATTCTTCGGTGTCTCCTTTTTTTTTCACCGATTGACATAAAGTTCTGCATATTTTAATTAATAAAGTGTCGTCATACTCTGGTGGTGGCAGATTTTGAGGCGAGTCCCTTCCTTTGCCCGCGGGTTCCTCGTCAGCCTCCTCCGCTGGCAATATTGATATTTCCAGTTCAACTTTACCCTGAATCGATATATATACGTCATGTGCCCGCATTAGTGTTTCATCAATACTTTTGACGAAAAAAAGAGAAAAAAAGAAGAAAAAAAATAAACGAAGACGAGAGGTCGAGGCGAATGGGTATATCCGCGGTGTACTCGTTATCGAAGCTACACATTTTCAGCGAGTAACTCTAAAAGGAATCGAAAGCTTTCATTTTAATGAAAACTTTCGAACCGACTTGACACATCGCGAGCGTCGGCGTCGCGACTTTGATAAGATCTACGAGAAACGAGGGATATATTCGTCTCGTCCACTGTTGATAAGTGTCGGAAGTTTCGCGATACGCACCGCCTGGACGTATCGACCTGCGTTCACACTACACTCGAACGGCCACCACGCTTTAATTCGTGCTACTTTGAACATGTCGATCGTCGGCAGAGTCGGATCTAGTAACGATAAGGTGCAAGTTTTGGAATTCGGACTTCCCCGTGGCATTCTGGCTAGATCCAACGTCACTGCCCCTGGAAGTACAGAACAGAAATATTCATTTCGATGGCGTTGGAGCTTTAGCGGTCGTCGTGCGTATGGACACGTGCCAACAGTGCTGGAAGTTCGTCTGCAAAGAAAAAAATTAACGGATAAGCGCGACGATTAATTTGAAATTCGTTTTACCGAGAAAATCGTCCGGAGAAAAATGATCGCTGTCCCAAACTTGCAAGTGTAATCTGCACGGCAGTTTGTCTTCCGTCTCGCTTCGCGCGAAGAAGGTTGTCTTCCTGCGTACGATCATAACGCGCTCACCCTTGCAGTACATGACGCGAAATATAAATCGCCAATTAAAATTCCCCTCTCCGTTCAGAGAATTGTAGTGAACGTCGGTTTTTTGATACTCGTCGTAAAGTATCCAGCTGAAGAAATCGGTTATAACGATTTACGCAAGGAAAAGTTGAAGAATCAATGCGAAATTTCTGAACTCTTGCATATTATTTCGGTATTTTAAGATATTTTTTAAGTATTTTAATTCCAAATAAAATTACGATCCGTACAAATTCCTATTTCTTCGTGGCGTCAACAATTTTTTCCACTTTTCCACGATTCGATCGAAATAGACTTTCGTTCATTTTCTAGTAAATTGTTACAGCCTCACCCTTTCACGTAAATATCCGAACACTTTTCTCCGGTAAGAAATTGACTGTCAACGAGAGGCACGTCCTCGGTGTTCCAAACGATCACGCGAATTTCATACTCCTCTGGTACAGGCGGACTGATGTCCACTGCCGGTTTTGGAGGAAGTTCGCCGAATTGAAACATGTCGATCCAAAGTTCCAATTTACCCTGGAGCGTCGTCCCAGAAAACAGATCGTGCCGATTCAGAAGGGCCGATGAATATTTAGGCAGTCGAGAAAAGTGTGTAATTCCCCGAAAGTTGCGTCCCGAAACGACACCGTCTTTGATCGATTCTTTCGTGTTTATCAAATGTCGTACTGTATGTGTCTGTTACTGTAATCTGTCGCGTTGATTATCACAAAAAGCTGAAAGTAGGCGAGCCAGGATTGAACGAAAATTATAACAGTATCTACTTGAATCTATTTAAACCGTACTAACATAGTATGTCAAACAAGAAGTAAAAGTAAATTAGAAGCGACATAAAGTTCAGCGATAAAATTCAACGTTTTATGTTTGCTTCTTAGAGAGGACTCGTGAGTGTCTTGGAAAGTTTAGAGAAACTGGCGAATTTTCTTCACGATCCAATGTCTGTCGCGGTCCTAGCGTAGATAAACTCACAGACTCGTCTCTTTTTACAACCTGCTCTAATCCGGGTCTGGCGGTGTTAAAAAGCGGTCGTCTTTCGACGTGTTCGGGCACTAGGACGCAGCCGCAAACGGGGAAATCTTGCCATCGATGAAGCACGCTCAATGCCATACGCTCTTCCCTGTCTGAATAGAAATTATATCGGTCTCTCGATGAAATGAAATTCTCCGACCGGATTAAACGATTAATTCTTGAAACGGACCGTCTTCCGTCTGCTGGTCGACAAAGGGGAATCTTTTTCGTCCAATCTTCACGCAACGATCCTGATACTCTGGCAACGAAAGGTTGTTCCTCTTGCAAAGTTGCTCGAGTATCTGCTTCGGTTTCTCGCGGTCCCTCCACGTATTGTACCCCTTCTCGTTATACGCCTTGGAGATGCCGCAAGTTGCGCGATGCCTGCTGTAGAATCGATTTTCCAAATCAATCTTCGTCTCCCCTATCAGATCATCGGCGGTAGTTGCGTCGTAGTCCCACACTTGTACGATCATCGTGTGATCTTGAGGGAAAGTGGCTTCTATCTCGAAGAGCCTGTAAATCATTCCGCGTCAGTCTCTCGACACGTAATGTCAGAAAAATTAGAAATTGTGTTTGGCATAAATCTACGATTCTACGTTAGACGAAGCAATCAATTTGTATCTTTGAAAATTCACTCGTGAAGCTATTAATACCAGTAATACCAGTTAGAAGACACTTTAAAAAGGTTCTGCCGAGCAAAAAATGGAAAAAAGATCCTGTAATGTCAATCGTGTGACAGACTTAATAGCCTTTCTCTGTAAAAATAAAATTGCAAGAATGACTCGCTTTTGAGTGGGTGTTACCAAAAGAATGAAATTTCCCGCGGAAAGTGGATGAAAGAATTACGATGTAACGTGGAAAATGCAATCGTCGGCAACGTGTCAACGAAACCGATGTGCCATCCTACCGTCCGAAAGTGGGATTCAGCTGGTTCGGTATGTAATTCTTCTGGTCGTTGATGTACGTTTTTCCAAGTTTGACGCACAAATACGGGTCAGATTTTCCGGTGAGGGGGTCGCTGGGCTGCAGGTTGACACCTACGGATGAAATCGATTCGTTCTCGCGAGCTTATCATCACGTGCTGTCAAGCGCCGTGACGCGTCAAACGTCTCACGAACCTTTCACAACGTAAAGCCTGACCAGAAGCTTGATCGGTTCCGTATGCGGATAATCGTCGCACAGGCCATTAGCCGCGTTTCTGCCGCTTCTCGTTTTGCAGGGCAAGTTACTCGGATGCGGCCAGTGATACACGCAAATGCGTCCCTGTCAATGAGTTATTTTCGATCAACGTATTACATAATTATAAATAAATATTTATCAATGTTAGACAATTTGTAACAAATTCGTCCGTATTTGTTCGAATAATCGAACTATAAATAATTGTCTATCGTTTTGTGCAAGATTTCGTTCATACATCGTTTTGTAAAGAATAAAAATTTCTGATAGAACAACAAGTTTGGTTATTCTGCGCGAGGTTTAAGATCGAATTTGAAGACATTGAACCACGAGTGACTGGAATAACTCTCTGCCTTGCTATGCAAGGATCGAACGGATGTTTTAACCACCAGGTTCGAGGTAAACCTTGAACTTTCCAACGTAATTGTCGATATAGTGGTCGGGATCCTCGCTCTTCCGTCCCTTCCATAGCTCGAACGTTCTCAGACGATCCTGAAAGCCGGCGAATTGCGGCTGCATCTCCAGCTCTCCGTCGTATACCTGTTTCCCGTCCAATAAGACAGCTGAGCTGGTGAAAACACGCTAAAGCGTAGGGTACCTTGAACGTAGCCACGAGCTTCCGATCACCTGGAGAAAAGGTGCCTAGCTCTCTGCTTCTTTCCTCCTGGAAACCACCACATTTTACTCATCAAAGATTCACGATGATTTACATATATTGGATGAGTCGCGTGACCGACTTTTTTCCCTCGCGTACGCTCACCTCCAGGGAAGCGAAATATTTACTCCACCAGTCGAGGGACACGTCCATCTCCAACTTGTAGTCCTTTTTCTTCGTCCTCTTTCTTCTTCCTGCTATCAGACGCGCGAGAAACTTCCTCACTGCCCGCAACATCTTTCTAATCCACATTTCTTCCTCGATCATCTTTTTGTACGGAATTAATTTCTCGTCTTCTTTCGCCGGATCGTAATCGATCGGCAAAGGCGCTTGAAGATGAAACGTTTGCTTACTACTAAAACTTATAATTTGTAAAAATCTCACCGTGTAACAATTCAGCAAGTGACATAATTAAATATCGTGGAAACGAAGTGTCACTCTGACGTGTCACTCTTTATTTGCCATAATATAAATAAAAGGGAATTAACGAGGAATATCCTCTCGTCTCCAGTAAATTAATAACGAATCGACGAGACTGAAATATCGAATAGCGAGGAAATTCGCTAAATAAGTAATAACCAGGAGGCAGGAGTTAATCTCGACTTCGAAGCGGATAATGCTCCCCGGTCATGTTCCTCGAGTGGTAAAAAACATTTGCTCGTAACGTATAAACGTCCCACGGAACTTTAATTAGCAAAGTTTTCTGTTACGTGCCGCGCGGATTTCTGTGATTTTCCGCGGCATTATTAACTTTCGTTGAAACCGAGCGCGTCCAAATATTTAACAACTACTTGAAATATCTCCGAAACGGTCGCGCACTTCCGGTGTGAACCGACGGCTGATACGCTGGCCACGTGTACCAACGCGGTAATTGAACGCTCGTGATCGAACGCTCGCTTCTACGTTCCAGCGAACGTCGCTTTCAATGGTGTTACTTACAAATGGTCGCAGGTTGTCTTCTAGTCCACGGAGGCTTCAAAATCGATTTAGTTTCGCGTATCTGTGCATCGTAATCCTCTTCCGTTATTAATTGTTCCAGAAAGATGTAAACGCTCGGTATTATGCAAATCCCGACGTATTTAAAGCAGCCGAATCCTCGCGAGTCGTATGCTTTTATTGTGATGCAGGGGTAATAGATAACGATTTCTGGCATGTCCTTCGAGAATTTTCATATATCAACGCGCTTATAATGTACACCGCCGTTCAAAGTATCTGGACACTTGCTCGCATTGAATGGGACAAAATTTTTGAGACAGGAACTTACGAGCTGGATCACTATGGATCATCTACTAATCAAAATAATTTTATTCTTTGTTGAAACTGAAATTTATTTTTAAAAGCTAATAAGGAAATCTAAAAGACATCCTAAAAGAGGTTGTTGTTTCGTTGCAAATCCCTTATAATTAGATTTATGTATTGCGTTGATACATGTAGATCGTGTCCATATACTCGTTAGCCGCGGTATGTATGCACTTGAATCGAAATGAACACTTTTTGCACGATAATGTAATAGCGAAAAGTGTTTGAAACGTTACCAATTCGACGACGACGTGAGGTTCCTTGTAGTTGCAGAACTTCTTGGCATTCTCCATTACTTCTGACTTGACTTGAACGGCAGCGCATTCTATAATAATCCGAGGATTTAACACTGGCGTGTAATTAATCTTCTTCATGTCTCGTACGCCCCAAAATATAACTTCGAGCCTGTAGCTTGTCATTTTCGGTCTGATGTCATCCGGTATATTAAAAATAACGTCCTGGATCGAAGGATCCATGATCTTGTCTACGGACGTGTCATCCATTGTCTGAAATGACATTTCACTTCACAAGACACACGTGAGAATGAAAGATGCGGAATAAAATAGCTAGAAAGTAAAAGGTAATGAAATACACTCGATTCATATATCGAAGTGGTATGCGATACTTTAACATGAACTTTCACTTCGAGGCAAATGCATATAAAACGGAATATTTACAATAAATTATTTTACATTTCATATATTTCAAACTGTTTGTAAAATGAACGTTTATTTTGTTTTACGCAAATGTAAAAAACACGAACGTGGTCTCTGACGGATTGTGACAAAATGAAAGTATCAATTGCTGTCATTATACAGTTGTAAATTATTTATCTTCAACGGTCAATGAATAATGAAATTTTCCAAAGAACCATCGATCACTGAGTTTCATTTACGCTCACGCGACCGTCGTTATTTTTGTAACTTAACCTTTGCGTTTTGATTTACGCTCGCGTTTATAAATGGATAGATAAAACACGCGTGGGAGGAGGATATTAATCTCGAAATCAATCGGCGCGAAAAATGACAGAAAGGTTCGTTAGCGCGGAAACGGAAAAGATTCTCTCTCTCTCTCTCTCTTCTGACGAGTCGAATATCGATTAGTATTGCTTCTCTTACCTCTATGAGCTCGAAGGCAGCGAGCACCGAACCGCTGCAATCCCTTTGCGATTTAAATTTGTACCACTCAAGTTTCGGAGGGAAATCAGGCGGCGAGTAAGTTTCCTCCGCGAGTTTAACTAATGGGATAGCTGTGCATCTCCCGCAGAACTCCTTGAAGCCCTGCGAATTTCGATTCGTCATGATTTCAGCCAACCGTATTTACAATCCCTGGTAACTCGTATGTAAATTATTTTCGCAACTCGACGTTCGAACGAGTTTTTCTCGGCCTCCGATCGAAATGGAAATTCGCATCGAAGAACGGTATGAATTTGAAATGTGAAATTATCCAGAGATTGTTCACGCTACTGAATATTGCGTTTAACAATTGGAGAACTTGAAAAGGGCCGTAGAAATTCATACGTATATGTAAAATATATATAAAATTCTACGAGACAAATTTCTAAAAGAAAAATCGACTCACTAGTATATCCAGATCGTACACCTGCAGAGTGACTTTCGGCGGGTTTGATTTAATGTACGCCTTCGTTCCGCGAACGGTCCTCGGCGGCAGTATTAAAGTTTGATCCCAGAACGGATCGAGAGTCTGCTTAATAACCTGAAAAATTCGGAACATTTCCAATGTTCGAAATCAAACTCGCCTCGGAGGGAATTTCGGGCGGAACTTTGAAACATCGACGATTAAAATGCTCGGGATCGAAAGAAGGATCGAAAGACAGTCGGGTCGCACGCGTGAAACAGTTTGCCACCGGATTCCGTGGAAATCCACTTATAAATAACGATATTCTAACGAGGAGTGGGACCGAGGAAATCTCCGTGGTAATAATAACGGCGGCGAGTTCACGCGCCACCGTCAGGAAGCGTGGGTGAATTATCGGCCTGTGAAACTTACTCTGGTGGAGGCCGTGTAACCGTGAAACGCGACACGCACGATCGGATCCAATAAACCGGATGCATCCATGCCGGGATCAAAGCGACCTTGGAATATGTGGGCTCGTAGGTGAAACGCCTGCAACGCGACCAATGATAAACTCACTTTGTCACTTCGTTCGAAGTACGCGCGTGTATCTCCACCGACGTTACGCCGCTGCGTTTCTGAAGTGGTTGAGGCTTTTTAAACGGATCAAAGTCGAAAAAATTTTTGGACGGTTAAACGCCATTCAAAATGATTGTGCACGAGGAAGTGATAGCCACTTTCTTTCAGGCAAGGAACCACTCCTTCTGAGCAAAAAAGAAAAAAGAAAAAAAAAGGAATGTTTTACGTCGCGATAGTTTCAAAATGCACTGAAGGATTAAGTCATTTGTCAAAGTACTTTGCAAAGGACTGTTTTCACAGGGCAAACGCAAAGAGATAACAGTGAAGCGTGTACTTAACTTGAAACGTGATAAAAAGGTGTACACGCTCTGGGACTACATTACGGATTAAAATGTTGAAATAACGTCCATCGGGGACGCGTCTCGTTCCGATTGTCTAAATTTCTCTAACGTAATGAACGCGTAACGTTGTGAAATTCCGTTTCATCGCATCAACGTCGGCGGCTCTGCCGGCGCGAATAATTCCGAGAGAAAGGAGAAGAGAAAAAGAGAAAGAGAGAAGAAAAGGAGGAAGAGGAAGTTTTAACTTTCCAAAGAGGAGAGTAAATAACCCGCTTCGTTGATTCTGGAGAATTACGATCGCGCGTCGACCGTCAGGTACGTACGACGAGGTAATTAAAAAAGGAGGTATCCTTGGCGAAGGAAAATATAGCCTCGTTTCTGGTTGGCGTCCGCTGAATGCCGGGGTTTAATTAAAGCGCCTGGCCTACTAATTTCGGCCTACGAAAACGACGGAAACGCGGCGAAACCCTTGACCTTGCCCCGAAATTTTCACCGGCCGAGAAACTGTCATACCGTGAAGCGGCTGTACTCCAAATATTTGGGAAACGAATCGACGTCCCGTTCGTGGTCCACCGTGTAGCCAGGTGGAATCGAGGCCCAACAGGCACCCACGTGCTTGGCGTTGCCCAGCCAGAGGAAGATCTCGAGTTTGCAAGCCATGTAGTCGGCGCCTTCCTCGTCCCGCGGATGCACCAAGGGAACGTCGACCTTCTGGCCGCAGAGCGGCCCCCTCTCGGCTACTTCCTCCGAGTAAACGATCCTTTCGGCTGGAAATCGCGCGTACGCCACCCGCTTCGAGCCGGCTATCATCCAAATGAAAACGTCCGGGAGACCGTGCTGGGGCTGGTAAATTCGTAAGGAGTCTCGTGTTGCTCACGGTGAAATGAATTTTCCATGGAGACGTGCGAAACGAGAGGTACGCTCGCGTTTAAATATTTCACGGCGATTTGCGGTGCCCGCGAGTCAGCGGGAAAGGTCAGCGCGTCGTTCTCTCGCGATCTCCACGGAAAATTCTATTATATCAAGGGCAAGGAGATTGGCAGAGGCAATCCCTCCTCGTTTCTCCCGAAAATCGGCCTCTTCCGTTTTTGCCAATCGAACGAAAGGAAAGAGATCGGAGCGAAACGCTCCTCGGAATATTTGAAACTTCTCCTTTCCTCGTCGTTTCCTAACGACGGAAATCTGGATTGAGTACACGCCCGGTGAAACTTTTAAGTAGACCAGGAAGCTTTCAAGTCGAACGAGGAAATTTGTCAAGTCTGTGTAATTCGTAATAAAGAATAACTAATATTGCGTAAACTTTACTTTTAAATTCTTATATTGACGAGCAAAGTATTCGGATGTTTTTTTCTTTCTTTTTTTTATATATAATTGAGCTTTTCAAATACCGAGTATCCTCTTTCCGCAGATTAGATTTCGTTGAGCGATAGTTTCGCTTCCAAACGAAACATTCATAACTGCCAAATGAATCTTTGAAATCACAACGAGGGACTCTTCGATTTTCCACTTTTGGAAAATGACCGCTTTTACGAGCTCAACTCGTTAACTCGAGAATGTTCGAGCGTGCAAAAAATGGAAATTGAGATTCTGTGACATTTTCGGAAGAACGTTGGAAGACACTCGGTTGTCAACGTGAAAATTAAAAAAAACGGTTCGTCGATATAGTTTTCGAAGAAAAAAAAAGGAAAAAAAAAAAAAAAAAAAATTCGCTCGACAGAGAAACGTGAAATTCGACTCACATCTTCCCGCAGCTTTTTCACTTTAACCAGATACTGATAGGCATGCGCCATCGCGATTCTCGTGTAGTGATTACTCGAAAGTTCGCCGTTGATCTTGATCCTCCTCAGGATACTCTCAATCTCTTTGCGGCATAGATTCACGCGATAGCGATCGAGCTTCGTGGTGCCACCCTCGTCGTCGTATCGTCCTGTGTCCAACACGTGCAAATAATGCATGCAGTGGCTCCTCGTGTCACGGATCGTCTCGTTGTAGAATTTGTAAGTGTCCGGATGCTCGAGCGCCGCCATGCTCTCCAGCTGATCCAACTTCTCCTCCTGTCGCGGCGAATTAAAATTATTCCGAGACAACCGTTCCAGTTTGGGAACAAACTTGCTCGGCTTTCTCCCCGTGAGAACTCGACCCGCGGTTCTATAAAATATTTCTTTCGAATCGATGAAACTTCCCGGTTGCCCGTTACGACGCTCTCATATTAATCGCGATTTGCAATTTTAACACGTGCATCGACTTTATCGAGAGATTAATGCGAACGAAGTTCCGAAAGTTTTTTTGGACGAAAGTTTCGCTGCCAGAGGCGGAAGAGAGAAGAAAAAAAAAACAGATTTCGAAGAAGGTAACTTCGAAAGAGAAAAAAGAAAAAGTAAGTTCAACCTGATTGAGCGTTTAGTTCGCGAGGTCGACTTTGGTCACGTGGTTAACTCCAACGTGACACGGGATCCATTTCGTTGAACTTTTCGCGACCTCGAGGAACTTGTTACATTAATCTGGTGACATTAATCAACGCGAGAATGTTCGAAGAGGGAAATCTGAATTCTGCGACATTTTCGCAAGAACCCAATTGCCAACGTAAGAGCGAAGCATTCGAAACGAAGCGAAAAAGATAAACGGGACTCGCTAGGAAATCAGCGATGAACGCCAGGCTGTTGCTGTTGTACATCCGCCAGTCGAGATTCGGCCACCAAGACTTAACGTAGAGGCAGGGTTTTCGCGAGCCAAGGGGCACGTAATTATATTTGCCATCCAGCGTTCCAGTCAATCGTGGCGCAGTCTCGCTCTCGAACTCCGGTCGACGATCTGGCATCTGGTTTCCTGTTGAAAATTAATCACATGTTGCCAACGACCGCCGCAAACTTGTCAAGCGTATTAACGAGTAATTGGAGAATGGGAGCGTAGCTTGGAGTGCCAGCTCCCAGATTCCCCAATTTTCGATCATTCGAAAGGAGTTGTTAGCGAAAGTATACACGAGAATCCAATACCGTCGTTATTGTCCTCGAAGCACTGGCTGCGAGCAAATTGTCTGTTACCGGCGTTTCCGAGGCTAACCTCGAAGCTTATCGATTTCGTCCAAAATTTTCGCCGATCGATCATGCTTATGTCGTACAACACAGCGACCAGGTAATACTCTTCCGTCTTCCATAACCTTCTCTTTGAAAAGCGAAACGACTCGAGTTAGCGGCCGTGAATTCGAGCCAACACAAATTCAAATATTTTAAATACGGAATTGCGTCAGACGGTAAGTTTTCGAATCTTCTAGCGTTTAACAACTTTAGGGAATTTAATTTTATCCTCAAATATCGTAAAACATTGTCCGACGATGCTCATAAAGATCTAGCACTATGACGACTCGACGTTAAATTCGCTACAACGGAGTCAACCATTAGCTTCGTACAGAATCACGCAAACGGGTCGTTAAATCGATGAAGCGACGTTCCGTCAACTTATTTTATACGTTATTTACACGCTCATTCTTGGTAAACGCAAAATAAACCGTGACGCTAGATTACTATTTATTGCTAGCAAACGAACCGTTGCTTCACTGTATTTATTGAAGCGTTTAATTACTCCAGAAATTCGTTTCATGGCGCAAAAAGAGATGTTAAATTTTCATGGAGGTGAAAGCATCCGTATAACATCATTTAATTGAATTTTAAAAAGTTGAAATTTGCAATCGAGTGACAAAGGAAATGAAAATGATCGCTATAGTATTACCTCGATTATTGGTGCCGCGAGCTTTGTTTCCACGCTGATTCCAGACGTTGTTTCCGAGTCATCTATCTCAGTTTTTAGGGAGACGAGAACCCTGCCGCGGTAAAAGGGAAGGGCTGCGGAACACTTGCCAAAACAGCTGTTCTTCTCTGTACATCCAGACCCGTAAAGGTGAAGAAACGAAGGACCGAAAGTCGGCAGGAAACCTGATAAAAGCGACACCCAACGATTTATGAGGCTACCTTACTTTTCGAGCTTTTCGGGGAAAAAAAAACACACCAATTTAAAATATTAATTATATTACAAATAATTGAATATTTATCGCAACTGGCATTCATAGAGCACGTGTCATCGTCGTGGGAAAATTTCTTCACTTCAAAAGTTCAAACGGAAGATCGATCGGTAATGTTTCAATTTAAAAAGGTTCTCGATTTGAAAAGTAGACTCGAAACGAAGGGGTGGTTAAATCGACGTACGAACGCGAGTTGAAAAAAGAGGAAAGAAATATATCGGAGTGCATCGAATGCAATTCACATTGCACAACGTTACATTAAACGCAGGCGAGTTGCCTGCTCACGGGGAAAAATTCACGTGGAAGAATTTAAAGTACAAATAGAACCGAGCAAACAGAGCTGATTAATCAACGTTTCGCTTGCAAACTGATTGTTTGAATTTCGTTTATGCATGATAGTTCGGTCTCTTGATTTATCGATTTCGATTCGACGCCGTTTGTACTCCGACTATATTGTTCCACGACACTTGCTTTTTTCCCTGATTTTTCTACGGTTCCTCGGCGTTCGATAAATTTTCACGGAGAAGAATTCTCAATAATGCGTGACGCGAATTTACCGTTCTCCCCGGGACCCGATATTTTGCTTATATCGAGAATATAAGAGGCGACGACACGCGTTCGATAGCTGTTAACACGGTGCTTGATAACGATCCTGACACGTTGACACAGAGATGGAAACATTTCTCTGAACGTGATCTTCTCGTTAAATCTCGGCCTGTAAGTTTGCCATGCTTCTCTCGTCGTTTCCTAAAAACGAATTCATTGAAATGAAAAACAGGTCATTTTGTGCGTGCTATCGCGTCTCATTTTCCACTTCCATTCGCCAGCTGAAATTGACAATTTCAGTTGTTGACTATAAACTTTGCAAATGATTCAGTTAAATATTAAAGTGGAGACGCGCTCGATGATCACCTTCATTCCAGCGAACGATATCTGCACGAACGGGTTAATATTCTCGAAATCATTTTTCATGCATAAGCTGCTCATATCTGGCAAACCATCGGCCCGATAAATTGTAAAAGTGTAGCAGGCTCGTTGCCTGAAACGTAGAAATTCACCGCCGACCGGTAACAAGAGGTTCCTGCAATTATTTGATTTCCATTAATCGATCGACGAGTCAATGCGTATCGAATTCGTTTCCAGCTTAAATCGAAGCTGAATAACATTAAAAGCGGTACTGTTCTCCTCTCTTTCGCGGGAAACACAGCTGAGGGTTGAGTTGTTGGGAAAAGAACGAATAAATTTATGAATAGGCCTCTTGGAACATATATGATACAACACTTTAAATCTATGGATATTTAACGAGATATTGACACTTGTTTTTCTTGATTCTCTAATTTTTATACCAATTGATTGTAAGTTGTTGATTTGACGAATGCATCGGTTACATTCAAAGTATGAATTTTATAAAATTATGTGATGAGATTAAAGGCGCTCGTGAGTCGGAATATCGATTTAACAAGAATTTTCGTGCTGTAAAAGAGTCCGATGCTTTTTAATTTGATTCTGGAGATGCAGAAAGTTTAAAGTTCTTCAATTTGAAAGTTCCCAGTGTCGTACAGTGCACAGAGCGATATTACTTGTTAGATTATTTTCAAGTGGAAATTACCCCTCGATGTCATCCTCGTCCTCTGTGTCCGGCTGCACTTTCAATTTCTCTCCTTTCACATTAATCGCGATGTTACATTTAACGTAACCTTTCGGTACTGCAAAAAGGTCTTTCGGATTGGTCAACATCACCCACTTGTGAAAATATTGACGATCTGCTCGGATAAATTTATCACGCTGTTGACTCGTGCCAATAATAAAAATTAAAATTGATCAATTGAAACGGAGCAACGTGGAATCGAGGTAATTGGAAAATTTTCAATATTACCTGGCTGATCCCACACCAAAGCAACCTCGAACGTTGTGCTTCCGTGAAATTTAAAACGTAAATAACGTTTCAGATATACGGCTATCGTAACTTCGGTGCTCAAGAGTTCGTCCAAGTTACAAAAGAGATCGAACACGAAGTACTGCAACACAATTGAAGGATTCAATAAATGGCACCAATGAACGTTTCGTGAAAAAAAGGAAACGTCGTCCAATTTTACATCGTTGTAAATCGGTGAATCCGTTCTTTCACGGACCATCGTCCTTTTCCTTCTGTTTCCCACTTTAACCACGACCATTGGATTTTCATTTTGGGGCAAATGCCTCGCTTTCAGAATCTTTATGCAAATCTGATAAGCATTCAACCGAAATCTCCTGGGGCTCATTGCGTCTCGATTGTTTGCATTTCACGTAGATACTTCATGCTGTTTGTTGTATCGTCTATTTATTCGGCAAATTTCATAGGGTCGTTTACCTACTAATGTCAATTGATTATTTATTCTTTGGTAATGACCGAATTTACATAGTTGCAAAACTGAAAACGACTTGAACCAGGTGATTTTTTCTAAGTGAAAGTTGAAAAATGCCTTTCTAATGTTATTTTATAATGTTACTTTAGTGACACCAGGGAAGTTTAAATGTAGCTTCGATATGGCTTTTAAAAAATTTAACATTCATGTTTTACAACAAAATTTAGCAGTATGTTGTCAGAAGTATAAACGTACGATAAAAATTTAAAAATTGCTAAATTACTGATAACTGTAATATCATCTGTAATATTATATCAAAAATCACTTCTTACAATGGCAAAAATTATTAATTTTCTCCTGATTTATGAAGAGGAATTATGTCACTTTATTAAATTCGCGTTCATTTCTACTTAAACTTTCATACCAACGAAGATTAGTTGTTCATTTTTTATTTTACTATAATAATTTATATGACAATTTGTAAAGATTTTCATTCCTATATTTTATTTTTAATTTCTCAGAAATTAATCTCTTTTTGTTTTAGATTTTACCTTCAGGTTTCTTACAAATATACTTAAAAATCTTATTTTTTACTACCTTTACATAGGGAGGAACAATATATAATTTCATATATTCTTGATAACTATTTTAAACTTAAGAATTTTCATGAAATAAATAAGGAAGGATGCTATATCACCAATTAATAAATTGTGTCCTTTGTTATATTTAAACATTTATGTATAATTTTTTCAATTTTTACAACAAATAGTTTTGTTGCAGGCGAGGTATATGAATACACATCTGATAAATTGTATTTTTTTCAGCCTACGATTGAGGGGTCTCAGGACTCCCTTACCATTTTCGTGTCACATCCTGTCGTACCGATTCAGGCAAGTTTTGTACTGCAGCACTACTAGTGATGAAAATTAAAATTAAAAAATATTGACAGTATTGCCACATCTGTCCTACCGATTCAGGCAAGTTCTGTACTGCAGCACTACTAGTGATGAAAATTAAAATTAAAAAATATGGACAGTATTGCCACATCTTTTTCGAGAATTATTTATTGAATTGAACGTAATGATACAACATCAATGAAGGACTACAACGATGTAAAACACCGATTGATGGAAATTGAGATAGAGTACATTATATACTTCACTATTTACATCTATTTAAAGGTATTAGAAAAAATTGATAATGTAGCATAGTATATGAATATATTCGTTCTTTATAAAGAATGAATTTTGTGTATTTGATTTAAACCAGAGTTTTTTATTTTTTATTCCAAATTATAATTATCATTTCGCGCGAAACGCGCGATTACAGCGTTCCAGCGGTGAAATATGCAATATATTTTCCTACGATTATCGAATCATCGATATTTCTCACGATCGATATTTAAACGGGAAACATGGCGGAAAGGAGCACGCTTCGTCTGTAAAGAAGGAAGTTTTATCCAGTGGAATAATCCAGAAAGATGTATCATACAAAAGTTCACAGGTAAAAATATAAATCAGTAATTCTTGCATTTGTGATTGTATTGTGAATTTATAAACTAAAACGTACATTTTTGGCAACAACTCAATGTAAGTTTTAACCAAATAATTATACATATAATTTTCAACAATTAAAGAAATAATGGCACATAAATATTTAAATAGACCATATTATGCTAAAAGTTATTTACAATTTTATACTAAAATTTAACTTCAGTTCTAACCAGTACAAATATTTTAACATGGTAGTTGACTAACTCACTGTTTTATATATATATATATATATATATTATTTGTGTATATATGTATATACACATATTTTATTATATGTTTTTACACATACACTTCTATTATTTGTTGATACTTTAACTTCATATTGCGTAATTGTTAACAATTCTTGTATTAACAATAATTTATTATTATAATAAAAATGTACGTATTTAATAGTTAAAATAATAATTTCACTGCGTAACATAATGAAATTTTTCAGTTCTCAAATAAAATAAAACGTAGAAGGACTTGCAGCTCGAAATTCGGAGTAAAAAACAATAAGAAAATGTTTATGTTCGTCGTAATAATCGTGCCTGTTCGGACAGAATCACTCCATCCCGTACTACTTTCTCAACTGAAGGGCGAGACGAGTCGCGGAAAGTCATTCGGCTGTGGAATTTCGTGACAACAACACGTATTACGTGGGATTAGATTCGTAACTTTTACTAACCTATCAGTGGCGTCTCTTCGGTGGCGTCGTTTCTTCCACACTCTTTTACTTCCATTTATACCTCATTAATAGTGTTATTTAATTAATACATGAGTGCTTGACGACTCATGGAGCATCTAGATAACGAAGTCGAGCAAGATTTTGAAGCTTTTCATGCTGATCTTTCTTCAATCATCGATTTCATTCTTACGGTTACCGGTAGTTTGTCTCGTACGGTTTCTTAGTAGAATCTGAAGTTGATTATCGATTCACTTTTACATATTTGCCTCCATTTGACATATTTGTTCTAACTTTTGGTTTCTTTTTGCGCAGGTTATTCCTTGGTTGCAAAGATAGCATAGAATGCATAGACACCATGATCACTAATGAACAATCTGTTGAATTTCCACGAAAAGTTGGCAACATTTTATTCGTTCTAGATATCATTCGTTATACAATTTATGTATATTTGAAATACAATTCGCGGTAATTTTGTAATTATACGATATACAAGGATGAAAATGGAAAAGATTAAATGTTTCGAATATGGAGATCGTAGTGGCTTAATGGCTTAATATCCGAGAGTAGTAACATCTTTTTTTATGTATTAGATCAGGTTAGGACTTCTTGCACATCGCGATTTTAACAATTAGTTCGAATATATATACAGTTACAGTAATATATACAGTTATAGTAATTATAGTAATACTTGTAAAATCAAAATATATTCAATATAAATGTTTGCAAAAGCAAAATATTCATATAAATATCAATATGAATAAATAAATTATAAATAATTATTATTAAAATGATCTTGTTTGAGCATTTCATAGTAGAGAAGACGGATATCCTCCGACTTCGTTGCTATGAAAGAGGCAGTTATTACTTGTTAATATACTAATAATATATTTTGTTATGATAATTGTTATAATAATTAATAATTTCCAACTTTATCTTCCCTTTTATAATAGTATTAAATGATTTAATTAATTGAATTTTATAATTATGAACTTCAATACAATTTGATTATATATAATAGATTAGAATTCTTTCCGTAGAAAAATATATAAAATTTTATGTGCAAGAAGATACTTCGCGACAGGCAGATTTTTGAATCAAAGCAACAAGTTTGAATACTGCTTTCGCATTTTTGAAAATGTGCTTTGATGAAGAAAAATCGTCTGAGGTTATTTCTATTAATATTTAATTTAGAGTCAATTGTTTAATTTTGATTGTTTAAGTCAATTATCACATTTCATAGTATCTTGTTTAATAAATTCAATTCTTGTCCATTGTCTTCATTCTCTTTCAAACTCAATAATTTTTGAAAGAACAGAGTCATTTATTACTAGTTTAAGATGAAATAATGCAATAGTCCGTTAGATGCAAATTATACAAACTAATCATTTTTTAGTTTAGGATTTTCAGGTTTAACCCCTTCCGTGTTCATTGTCAGGATCTCACTCACGTGCCCAGGTGCTACTTGGGTGGGTGAAAGACATTGGGCACGATGACTATAGTTTGTAATGTTATAAAAAATTTCTCAGCGACTGACAGTGTGTTAACGTACCGTGCACGACGTATTTTCCGCATGTGTGTGTGTGGTTAGGATGTGGAATTGCGTCATTTCTATTATTTTATTCGTTATAAATATTTAAAATATTTATGCACTATACAAGTTGAGGTATGAATTTATAATAATAATCTGTTAAATACACTATAATTATGTTATTAGTTATACTATCAATTATAACAATGATTCCAAATCAATTTGCAGAGTTTCTGTAGAAATTATATGTATCTTTCCTTAGTTACTAATATCTCACGTATAAATATAAACGTGTTTTAATCACGTTTTACGCAATGGTCGTTAGCCATTGTCGGTCGATTTCAGAAAAATGGTACGTAAATTAAAGTGTGAAAGTTGTGTGTTAAGCTCGGGTGTCGGAGGCGTCCCGGGGACGTTCTCTCTAGTTTAGGTCTGCGCCCGAGTGGTATGTGTGAGAACCGTGGAGTGAGTGTGTTGGTGTGCTTGTTTTGCCATTTTTTAAATATAGGGCGTCCCGTTAGGATAGGTAGCTTCTTTTCTGGTATGCCTGTGTTTAATTATAAGTAGGTAGGGCCGGGCAGGTTGGCACAGTCTTTGGTCGCGTGTCCCCTTTTCGCGTGTTCAACCTGTTTCAGGAAATCTAATTTGAAAGATCGACAGTAAAATTGGTACAAATGGAGCATGCCATTGTTTCTGGTTTTACTCTTCGATTTTTCGAATTTAGTATCGCGGTCGCGGTCGCGGATAGGTCGCGAGTAGGTTCCGAAACGAACGTTTATGTAGGTATTGCTCGAGCATGCACATGGACAACGGACAACGATCACTATGATCGATGGTCGTCCGTGTGTATTGGTAAATTAGTTTCCGCGTTTATCTATCTTTTCATTTCACCTGTGTAAGTTATTTTTTGGTTTGCGGTTACGAAGACTCGAGCTAGACGTAAGTTTCAGCGGGCATTGCGCTGAAATCATCACCGTTCCTCATCGTTTTGGGCAAATCGTGGTTTTTCTTGTTAGCGTTGCGAGAAATTGATTACGGTTTCAATTAGAGTTGCGAAAAAATGATTATCGTGTTTGTTTTAGAGTTGCGAATTATGATTTCGCGATTGTGAATTTTTAAAGTTGTTTTAGAGTTATACATAATAATATTTATCTTGCTTTCTGTTGCTTTGAATTAAATTATAGAGTTATTGCTTTGAATTAATTTTAAAGTGTTGGAGTATTTGAATTAGCTTTTCGTTTGTACAGTTTTGTATTGTTAATAATAATTTTCATTGAATTTAGCATTAGAGTTAGTGTTGCGACATTATTTCATCGCGATTTCCAGTTTTACTTTTACTTTTAGTGTTACGATAATGAATGATCGCGTTTTTTGATGTAGCGTTGCGTTTACAAAATGCCCACTGCCAAATTCTTCCACTGAATTCGTGGAAGGCTGTTCCTGCTCCTGGATCACCTAATGCAGTCACAAGAGTTGTATAGGGTAGCACCTCCAGCATGGTTGCACTGAACGCGTCGCAATTAGTGTTACGCATTTTTAAACACGAGTGCATAGATTAATAACGTCGCGTGATTATTTTCGGGAGTTTTAAACGTGACGAAGCACTCTTCGCGTTGGATTTTAAAAATTTCCTATTTCACAGTTAGTGCTAGTATATTAGTGTTGCGAAACAAGATACTCGGGTTTGTTGCTCGGATTCCTTTTTTTCCAAATGTCGGGACTATTTTAGTGGTGTGGAATTTTTGTGTCAAGTTTTTTTTAAACTACTAATCCAACAAATAAGTTTGTTACAGATTTATCAACTTCCAAATGCATGGATGAAAGATGGAATAACATGGACTGTGGAATTTAAAGAAAATGATGTCTGGGGCCCGTCTAATAGTAATTAAATACATCTTGTAAAATTTATTTCACAAATCTTTTTGACATCAGCGAAAGAAGATTGCACGTAGAATACACTAAATATAGAAAATTCTATGAAATATCCAAAATAGAATGCTCGTTACAAAAGTTAACGACTGAAGTAATACAAGTTGATTGGCTGCGATCTAGGCGTTTGTGTAAATCCATTGTGTGTACATTTCCATCAGATTGATAAAAAATAAATAATGTATAGTTTATTTGGTAACTAATTTGTAAGCGTATGGAAAATATTTCATACGAATTTGTATATTCGTACAAAAATATTTTAGAAAGTTTAGGATTAATTATTTCCTCTACAATAATTATATCTGCAAATGTATCTTAAAATTTATTTAAGCTGATAAGTTCTTTAATATTTTATTAATAACTTTGGAATTTTAATTTACTACATCAAAAGAAGCCATCGCAATACCGCGTAAATCATGGATAGAGCTCTTTGGTATATAATAGAACGATTTCGGGTAGTTACTAGCTTCACGTTTCAGTATTGAAAATTTAACAGCATTGTAATGGATTTCAAAAATCTTATTTCTAGCGCATTCACTACTTAATCAAATTTGATCGTTTTATGTAATTCCCTAATTCACCGTTGTTTGAGTGTAGAGTGCGTTAAAAAACCACTGATTGTTTAGTACGTCGGTATTTCAGGTCGCGAAATCCCTCGTCTGTAACTTAAACAACCGGTCTTTGTCGATGGTGCGATCACCTATTTTATCAACTCTCAGTAATTCTTTGCCTCGGAATTCAATTGGCATAACTGATAATTTCTTCAAAACTAACGAACTAAAAACTTCGGATTTAAGTAATATTTAATTTCAGGCGAGCCACTGATTTTTTAGTGACTATCTTTTTTAGTAACTTTTTATATTTATGTCGGTATTTCAGAGCGGGACACGAAATTTCATAAACTGCTTGGCCTATTCATATATCTTGTCTGTGACTTCTTGAAAACTAAAGAATTAAAAATTTCTGATTTAAATAATATATAGTCGCACTTCATATCTGCATATCTGCATAAATTGAAATTTAATTTTATCGATGTGTTTCAATTTCTAGGAATTGAAACTCTAATGGTATTGCAGAACAGTGTAACACTCGATCGCTTCTTTCTGTTTTATCAACATTATTGATCTTTTCACCATCCTTAATTCCAAATATTTCCACTTGTTCGCAAGTAGTTAATACAAAATTTCGCATCGAACGCAAACGTAGCTATAACTCATTTAAACGGTTCAGTGAGTGGAAACTTTTTATCTCGATTATCACGGTCTTTCCTTTTCGTTGTAAATTTTGATGAATGTTTTAAAAATCATCCACCGAAGCGTTTGTGGTAATTAAAAATTTGCAGAGTTGCAATATCCGCTGTGTCGGGTTTAACGCTGACTCCTCGAAAATGATTTTTTTCTATTTATTGAACCGAATACAATCCAATTAAACGGGCCCCGTGAAATTTTCCTTTATCTCCACACGCAAAAATTACACAGGATGTTTCTACTGTAAACCATCGTGCAAAATCGGCATCGGATCGTACATCGCCGTTTTAGAAGCAAATCGCGCTCATTTGCATAAATCGCATAACTAGACCGTTCATGCAAATTCACACGTTTGCACGTAGACAGGTAAAACTTGAACGAGAGAATTCTTTACTTTTTAAATACACTTTGCAATTTATTAATATATTACTCCATTTCTAAACGTCCTTGCGGATATTCTTGTATATTTTTGCATATTCATACCTGTCACAAATGCATAATTGTCCACGGTCCACGAGTGTTTAATACCACGGTGGAAAGTGTGTCTGATTTCTAATATTCATACGTGATTTCCCTCGAACAATGGACAGTGGGGCTTTTTCTACCCGCTGCCTCGCGTCACTTCGAAGGCTAAACTGTCAGATACAAGTGTGTACTTCACACGTCAATTTGCGTACCGGTGTGTAAATAAAAATGCTGCACGATGACGTGCTTCAACTTTTTCCCTCGATTGTCACAGCAGCGACTATCGATCAGCCCGTCAAAATTAGTCCACGAGCTTCGCGACGATCTGCCCTCGCACTGCCTTCTGTTTACTCAGCTATAGATTCATCGTCTGAATAATTCAGCGATAATTGATTTTACGAGCGATGGATTTCATTAAAAAGTTACGAAACAATCGAATTTTATTGGGTTCGATGGATACAGTCTGTCTATAATATCGAAATGCTTCTATCCGCGGGTAAAATCGTTATTTACGAATACTTTCCTCGTGCCGAGTTAGAAATCAATTTTTCATTTCTGCTTCTGACAAACAATTGACGTATCAATAGTGATTCCGTTCCACAAATATCGAGTCATTTTAATTAAAATGGTTTCATGCGAGGCATTTTCTATTAAGTGCTAAATTATTATTATTCATTAATGAAAAATTCGAAATTTTTTTACCTTCTTTCTGACAATAGCTTCAAACTTCACATGAGATCACACGATAAATAATATTTTTAATGACGATGATAATATTTGTCGATTAAACTAGATTAGAAATATTCATAAATGAAAGTTGTTTATTTAAACGATGGTAAATCACTCTGATAAAAATCCGATAGAAAATAAATAATTGCTGTTGAATTGAATTTATTTGGACGATCATCGTGGAAGGAACAACTTGGTCGCTGTTGCAAACACGATTCTCATTCCGAGAAATGCCGATCGCGCGATGGCTTCGATAAATCACCGGGACAATTAGCGAAAACGTGCGGCGCGATTTGCGGCGACACGTCGGAAGTCCGTACTTAGGATACCGAACGACGGGGATCCGAGACCGCGTAAAGACACGTGTCGAAATAGACCGCGTGCCTGTAATAGCTTCTGAATTGCGCGTGCACGCCCTTCGCTATTCCACCCGTCCGTTTCGTGCACGCCCCATGGAGAACCTAGTCGATGGGGGGCCCGAAACGACGTGACGTTTTTATCCCGACGCTCTATCCACTATACACGCGTGTCACCGATACCCTGATTTCTGGCATCATTACAGGAAAAGTTTGCCGCGCAAGTCGAAATTTGACGACTGAACCGCCGCGTTTGCGAATACAGCTTTTTCCAGTTAAACTTTGATCAATCCGAAGTTTGTTTCAATCGTGAAATATACGCGGGCAAACACGCGAGATTTGTATTTGAATGTAGGAAAAACGTTGGAAAAATATTGTATATAAAATGGAGTATTGGTCGTGTAGAGATTGATGATTATGTTTCTTAAAATGTTTAGAAAGTGTGACGCAACTTCATTTCGGTTACGTTTTACTTTTGAAGCTACGAATTTGCATAAACGTTCACGATCTGCTACTTGCAAGTGTGAGCAGCTTGATCAACGACATTCTTGGTAGCATTCTTGTGGACTCGCGAGAAATATGCAATAACTTCTTTAACAAGTTGACCTTTATGCGAATTTTGTATTCTTTATGCACAATATTTAAGCGACGACTGCTACGTTTTATTATTCAATATCTCACTGGAACGAAGACTTGAAAAATAAATTAAACGATTGAGAAATCGTAATATCCTGAATCCGAATCGATGTCTGAAAATAAAAATCGTCGAGTCCTGCCAAGTTTTTCAGAACTTTCGTTAATTAATTTTCAAAGGATAATGGAAAATTTTGAAATTCGTCCACGGTGCAATGTGAACTAAGAGCCTTTGATATAAAGAGCAATACAGCTTCGTAAAACACAAGTGAAGCATATAAACAGTACTTGATGCAAAGAATATTACATATTGTAATAAAAAACAGAATACATTACACTGAACGAGGAACGCAAGATCTTTCGTTCGAACGTATCAGTCAGCGATCACAAGGAATCGTGCGAACCAGATCAAACGCCCCTGCATCGTCAGTAACACGAAATTATTACCTATCGTATATAATAACTAGTAACAATTCGACAGCGCAAGAACGAAGAAGTAAAAAAAAAAAAGAGACGGAAAAAAACGTTGCTGTGGGCAGGGGATGAAAGAAGAGGCGAAAGAAAAGAAAAATCGTATTCCAGCACGTATTAGCGATGGGCTTGTAAGTTAACCCCGGTAACTGGTGGAGGACACGAGCTCGGAGCGTGCCCCCTGTGGGGGTTGCGCCATTGGGGGTGTTCGTTATATTGCGAGTCCTTTTGAAAGGGTCACGTGGCCAGGTCTGCGTCCCCCTCGAGCCGATATCGTATTTGTACAACACGCATCCATTATTGCAATCCGGCTGTTTGTGTGTTTCGCGCACTCTTTGTACGGCGATCCTCCGCTCTCGTGGGCTCCCCGCAAGCGTGAACGTGAGCGCGAGCGCGAGCACGAGCACGGACGCACACGCCTTCGTTTTCTTTCGCTCGGAACGGCGCCCTCTCGGCTTTTCGCACACTTGTCCTGGCTTGGCTGTGCGAGCGAAACGCAGGCCCATTATTGTGCCGTGAAACAATGAGCACTCGCGATCGGCGGACCACTCGACACAAGAGAGAGAAAACCGGCTCTTTCGTTTCGCCGGATCACGTGGGAAAAACGTCGTCGTTTTATTCCTTTCCTTCTTCTTTTTTTCTCTTTTTCATCTTCCTTCTTTATTTCGTTCTGGTTTTTTTTGTTTTTGCTCTCTCGGTGGAAGGGAGAGTATCGATGGGGGTGCTCGAACGCGCGTGGGAGAAATCAGCTTATTCGGGATCTTTGAGAAAGTTGGCGCGACGGTGGCGTTTAGTACACATCCCTGACATCGATTCGACAGAACTGCTGTTTGCGTTTGTCGAATAGTCCGCGTTTAGTACACAGTTTTCCCAAGTCGTTTAATCGTCGAGTGCTTGATCTTCCACTCGCGCCCAATGTTCGAATTGCAAAACAGTCGACTCTGACTAATCTCGATGTCGTCGTCTGATGGCGACGGTACATCTAGAGAGTAACCGAACCTGTCACCACACGCGTACGAATCAGCCTCGTTGGAGCCAGTTGTTCGTTCCAACGCAAAGTGTTTCGCTGGCGCTCTTCATGGGTGGCTGCGGGCATTTCGAAGTGAGCGCCCACCGTCTAAATACCGGAACATTATTCTATCTGGCGCGCGCGCGCGCTCGTACGTACCTGCTCTCAGCGGCTGGATATCATCCTCTCTGCTCGTGCACAACGACGCGCGATGTCGTGTCCAGGTTCGAGCGCGGATGATGGGATGACGGACCGCGGGCGTGTCCGAGTAGCCGATACCGAGCGCGTGATCGGGAGACCTCCCGGGGCCGACCACCCTCGAGGGGCCACGAGGGTCGACTTGTTAGCCAGACACAACGGCCTCTCGAACTAACGGACCGCTCCTCCAGCGACGACAGCTCCGAGCCGACAATGTTTCTGCAAGGCCCCTCGGCTGCCAGCTGAGAAACGCTTTGCATCGGGCCCCTGGCCGGCATCAGTTTCTCCGAGTATTCCACGGCTTCGTGACTCTGCCGGAAGATCGCCGATTCGGTCGAATCGTATTCGAGCTCTGCGCCCAGGCAAACCAGACGGGGTGACGTTTTGCTTCTTGCTTTCGCGGATCTCGCCTGCCGATCGCGGGACTATATCTAACTATATCGGTTTCGCGAGGAACCATGTCGTTTCTCTTTCTCCGTTGGGATTCGATGAACACTTCTGGATTTCGTTCTTCTTTGAACAGTCCATTCTAGCAATCCGTTTAACGTGTAATTTTCCCAAAAGTCGACTACACCTAGAAAGTACTTCAACCTAGTAATAATTGAACTTGAAAGTGATTGAGATCTTTTTATTAGAATTCGATGAATTTTTCTGGATTTCGGTTCTTCTCTGGATGATCGATGAAACTTTAATCTCACGTCACAAGTTGAGTCGAGGGATGATTGTATTGATTTACAGCAGTCATATTTTCTTATGCAATGTTTAACGTTTCATTGAAGATTCCTTTTCAGTCGTACGAACTTCGGCAAATAAGTCATTTATTCTTGAAGAGTCTAATCTAGTTCACATTGAAAACTGTGTAGATAACACAAGACTAATTGCAAGTTATCCTCCGTAACATCCCGATTGCCATTGTTCGAAAATGAAGAATTTATAAAGATGTCGGATGACTAGATGATGAGATTACAAAAACACGCCTTTGTTTCTACAAAGTATAGATACTTTGTACAAAATGTAGAAGCGAAAACTGTTCAATTTGCCAATTCTCGTATATCCAATTAGTGATTAGTAGTAGACGAAATAAACAACTTGGACGAAAGAAACTTGCGTGTTTCCTTGGAACCGAACAAAGAGCAGAATGGACGAGTTTGACTTTTCGAAAGCGCGGTCGGTGAAGTGCGAGCGAGGTGAAGCAGCCGATGAAATGTTTAGCAGCCATCCGGAGTCACGGACCGTATTGTCCGTCGTGATAGCTATTGATCGGGCCGCGCTGTTTCAAACGGGTCGGCGTCGTTAAACAAATTTTCGGTGAAGGTATTCCAGCTCGCGGTCGGCCTGTCTAAGCCCGGCTACGAAAAAATGTTATTATTGGACGTTTCGAAGCGAAAGCGAAACCGTGTTCGTCGAACCCGCCTTAATGAAGGTACATTCTTCGCTCGCCCTCCCGATCAAGATATCTCCCGTATAAATTGAATGCTTTTCACCGAAGCTCAATCAAGCCGTGCGGTAGTCGAAAAAATGCCCACGGTGGTACGATCTCGATTAGAGGAACCGGCGGCGGTCGCGCCGCGGCATGCCGCGCGTTCAACTTTCTTTTCCAGCAGATTATCTTAAAAACGAGACGACGTCGATGCCCGTGCCCGTGCGAGGGTGTATCGAAGCAAATCTGTTCCGAGAACCGTCCCTGCGACACGATGTTTGTAACTAGGAACATCGAAGATGCGAGATTCCACCCTCGTAGACTTCTCTGTGCCTTTGCCTTTATCACGACCAAGTAGACGCGTACTCGGATCATTTTGTTTCACTTAGTAAGAATTTTGCGAGCGTCGGAAGATTCGAGATTTTATGGATACTTTGTTTGTGAGAATTAATTTTAAACGTTCCAAGTACTCTTGTTGATCCCTACAAATTCCAAAATGTTGTTATAATATAATTAATAATAATCAGCGTAGTTTTAGTGGGATGCAAAGAAAATCGTTCCGAGTTTGACATTCCTCAAGAATGGTCAAAGAAATTAATCGCAGTATAAATATTAAATATCGAAAATTTATGAAAAGAAAAATACTCAACATCGTTAAAGGAGAAGAGTATCTTTGTATCTTGAAATGAAAAATGAAATTCTCCCTTCTTCTTTCTCGAGTTGTTTCTTCAAAATGGGATTCGTTCAAGCTTCACGAATCACCAGAGAAGAAACGAATAGCTTGACGAATGGCTCAATTTCTGTGGCACAAGCGCCATAACTCTGTCGACGAATTAAAAATTCCGTGAGCGAACAAAGAAGAGGAGAAAGGGGGGAAAGTAGAGATTCGATTTAGTCCTCGAGACGTAGACCGGACAAACGAAATATTTTTGGAAAAAACCGCCCACGGTCATGCTAACGAAGCTTTAAGGTCGTTATACTCCTTTTAATTAATGGCCACTCTCGTCTTCTTCCGCCCGTCCTTACTCTCGCTCTCCGCCGTTCGTGACGCCAATCGCCACCTTCCCTTTCCCACTTCTCTCTCATTCAAGTGCACGCCTGCATAGATCGAACTTCCAAATAGATTTTTCGATGAGCATCCTTTTCCTTCGGAAAAAAAAGAAAAACATTTTGTTTGAATGAATCACAGTTTTTGGACTGTTTAAACGACGAATCTTTTAGTCTAAAATTGATTTTCGTTCGATTTTAGGGAATTCGTGTCTTTCTGCTGTCTTGAATATTGCTGAATTACGCGAGATTGAATTGCACGAACGTATTTAACTTGAAAGGAGATCAGCTGCTAAAAATTGTAACCTTTGTCGACTTTTGTTGGTTAAAAATCCGATCTTTAAAAAAACAACGAAACACCGATCGATGGTTTCGGCCTCCGATTCGTTTATCGCGTCATGTTAAATTTGCACGAGATGCAAACAAAGGTTAAACAAAGGTGACAAAAAGAACGAGTGCAGCCGACTCGGGGAACGGGCATGTTTGTTTAGCCAAGACCTGCACTTACAATTAGAAGTGGCGAGAATCCTCGTAGAACAGACGGGAACAAGTGAAGTAGTTCCGGCAAGAGGACGTCTCTCAGGCTCGTCGAAAACCTGATTCCGTGCCACCGTGGCAAGCACGGCGCTTGCCGCGCGGCGGAGGTCGCATTTCACGAGACGGCCGGAGCGGGTCTAAGCGTAATCAGCGCAAGCACGCAAATTAAAGTCTCTCCCGTCAGTCTCGACCTCCCTTCGCGCGTCCCACTGACCTGATTTCGTTTCCTCGAGGAAAAAAAGGAAGCCGACGCTGCCGGGGGCTGCTCCTCCGCAAGGTTCGCGATCCGTCCGCTTCGTGCGACGAAGGAGGGAAAAGGAGAGAAAGGGGGATAGACGGATGCAGAACGGGAGTGGAACGTCGAAGAAAGGAAGGAAGGAAGAGTAAGAAAAGGATGGAGGAGAAGAATCAGCGGAGAGCCTGGGAGTCTGTGAAAGAAGAAGGAAAGGGAGCAAAGAGCAGAAAGAGAGAGAGAAAGAAACGAAGGGTTGGGGTAGGGGGGGAGAGAGAGAGAGAGAGAGAGAGAGAGAGAGCGAGCGAGCGAGCGAGCGAGTTTAAGGGAGAAAGACGAGGCGAAGCCGGACGGAGAGAGGGAAAGAGAGAAAAAAGGGTCAAACTCGTTTTCGTTTTCGTCGCTAATTAGACTCGTTAACCGCCTCTTCTGGCGTAGCAGGCGTAGCCATAACCGGGCGACTTCTCTTGGGCTCTCTGAGAGGCCGCCGAGAAGCGAACGGAACGGCCACCAATGCTCGGAGGCTAGTTTGTTCTCGTCGCCCAGTCCTCCAGGGTGCGTTTGCCTTGATCGCCCCTCTTGGCTATTCGACATGCGTGCAGCACGCGAAATTGCAGCTGCACCGGGGGCCTTCAGTTCCCCCCTTTTTTCCCCGTTCCACGTCCACCTTTTCTCGTAGTGACCGATTCCTTGGTGTACACACGCGTGTCAAGGGAAAAGCTTGGAGAGCTTCGTGTTCGACGCGACGACGGTGCTGCTCGCTGGTGGTAGTGGTGGTGATGGCGGTGGTGGTAGTGGTGGTGGTGGTGGTGGTGGTGGTGGTAGTAGTGGTAGTAGTAGTGGTGGTGACGATCAGGTCATGGTGGATGTTCGCACGGGATGACCGGTTATCATGGAACACGATGGAACAGCGACGATACCTAAGTACCTGTTGTACCGAAATTACGCAGCCGATATGTCGCACAGGTGTGCACAGGAGGCTGTGTGCGTGCGTCCGAACAGAACCTTGGACCTCGTTACGATGTCCGATCGAACATTGTCGCTTCGACATCCCGATGATACTCTCGATGATTGCATCTGTACTTGAGCTTTTGGATCATCATCGCGTTAGACGATTGGCTGACATTGATAAGAAGAAGGAGAAGAAGGAGAACGCTTTACTTCCACCTTGAATAGTAAGTTCGAACTAGTTACGTTCGACAACGGGCGGTAGTCACGAAAGGTCTGGGAATCGAAGAAGCACAAATGGAGGAAAGATAATCAGAAACCGGATCTTCCAATGGCAATGGGAGTGGTAACCGATAATCGATGGCCAACAATGTTCCGAAGGCGAACAGGCCACGCCAAATCCCAAAGGAAACGTAAAAAGTGGCGAGAAATTATCTGTTACCTTCGTATGGACGATGATACTCGTGTGACGGCTGTCACTGTTGGTTAATCGTTCTGTTGACTCGCGTGCGTTCTCCGCTCGAGAAGAGAACCGATAACGATCGTGTCACAAGACGCACGGTGTTGCTCGTTATCCTGGACATCGGCCACAACACGATGACACGGGTAATGATAGTTTAACTCTCACATGCGCCGAGAGAATCCAGCGAATTAACTTTTCTTCGAGGGACTTGCTCTCGTCCAGCGTCGATTTATTCAGCTAGTCGATCGACGCGCAGCTACGTACGTACGTGTAATTATCGCTTCGCGCTACTCCGATCGATCGTTACGGCGTCGTCCCACGTTACAACAAGGTGTTGCGTTCGTCAATTTACTTTCGTTGTCTTTCTCTCTCTCTCTCTCTCTCTCTCTCTCTCTCGTTCCTGAGAGTTACGCTCGCGCAAGTTGGAGAGCGTAGATACCGCGGGAATCGCTGTATCTCGTTGGTCGACACACAGCGAGTCGAGCACGCGTATTATACGCATGTACGAAGACGAAGAAGATCGAATTGCGAAGGCGACGAAGGCGAGTCGCAAGGCTGGCGCAGACCAGGCGCGATCGAAAGAGATCGACGAAGATTACTGAGCCTGGTGACCCTGGAAAGCCGAACGGAAATCGACGGCTCGATCCGGTCGGACGTCCCGCGGATGATGAAGCGAACGGAGAACGAAGCGAACGGTCGGCAAGTAGCATCGGTTCCAACCGGTGAAAATAATTAATCAAGTCACCGATAAGAACGTCGAACGCTGACAGACGCGGATTGCTTTCAGCCGAAAGATCGGTTGCATCGTCCCTCGGTGGGAGAAACGGTTATGCCAGATCGGCACGCCATCGAGAATATTACATCGAGACTAATGGTTAGCTACCTGAGCGAAAGAAAGAAAAGGAAACGCGCAAGTGGAAACTTCGTGCCGGGGCCAGAAATCGGCGTTGCCGATCTGGAAAAGTGACGGGTCACGCGTACGCCGTGGCTTCGATCGGCGGTTGTGCACCTCCAGAGATTGTGCACCTCTCTGTTCCTCCTTCGGGGAGAGGGACCTGCTCTCTCGGAGATCGGAGAGAGAGAGGCAGATTGAGACACTCGCTGCTACCCGATCGCTGATAGAGAACGAACGGTGAAGCCGTGCTGCGCGCCGTAGAGGGGCCACAAAACGGATAGATAAGGATCATTTTTCAAAGGCGTGTTACCGAGAACGCGCGACGCACGGGAGACGAGTCACGTTTTATGATAAATGAACCAACGGACGCCCGTGGACGCCGATTTTCCAACGAGGGAGAGAGACATCCTCGAGCGAATTGGTAAATGAACATGAAAAATGAACGGACAAGCCGTGAATCGCGAGGCCATTGAATTTTTGCCCGGAAACTGAGACCGAGGTAAGGATCGAGCTCACCAGCGTTTATCTCGAATGCGATCTTCTTCTCGCGTAGATTACATTATATCGTGGGTAGCCGGGAATGATGTACTGCAAATGGAATTGCTGTTCCCATTGGACCCGCCGCGTTTTTTCTCGCGCTTCCGAGATTACTTCTATCGTACGGAACGCGTCGATAAATTAACGCCAGGTAGTACGTACGAGCTCCGATGATTTTTTGCTCCCGAAGTAAATTTCAAGAGTCGAGGACAGATCCTTGAAACTGATGGCACGCCTCTACCTTCGCGCTGTAGAAACATTGGATCGCAAGGAAGTTTTCGCTGATTATAAATATAAAGTATCAATAGTAACACGATCGAAACGACTCTTTGAAAGTAACTCTCAATTCTCTCGTCGAATCTTCAGCAGTTCTTTGAACGGTCCTACGACAGCTGTAAGTCAAACTTGGATGTGTTGTAACCGGGTTGTTTTTTAATCTTTTAAACTTTCGTGACTTGGAATTCAAAATGAACTACAATTAAGTTTAACTTTCTTAATCTTTGAAAATGTAGGAAAGACGATCTCTAAGTAACTCGCCTTAAATTTCATACAATATACCAAATTCTTGCTACGTGTCTAAATTCTACGTGCACCATTTATCCAAAGTGTCCACGCGCGTTTCTCGACTCCTTTCTTCCGTTATCGATATTCTAGCATAAACATAGCCTGGATTCTCGATCGTTATCCACGCGCGAATTTTTTTTTCACGATACGTTTGATTTTTCTCGAGCCATCTAGATCACTTTCCAAGACGCGTATCGATTTCAGCCGAGACAGCTGAGAGAGAACTGTAATTTCTGCGTTCATTGTTGGTTGGCGCGGCTGGCTGTCCTTGATGAAGTGCGCGCGCGGCCGATGCACGATATACCGTATTTCTTACATAAAGCGGACATTGACGTTCGCCATAGGGTCTAATACTCGCGGTGGGCGGCCATATTGGATCGTGATATGGGCCCGCAATTAAGGCCGAGTAGGCCACCCGGACGAGGGAGCGCGATAAGGTGAGGTTCAGCGTCTCAGGGCTAAGCTTGACCTTCTTGGCCCCCTCGGCTCGATGCGCTTCCCAAAGCGGTCCGCGCTGGAGGTTAGGTCACGATTAAGCACTGATTGGGTGGGCCTAATAACCGGGGACCGTGCTGTATGCAGAACTTTCACCGAGGGAACGCCGCTCTCTGATGGATTAAAAGAATGATTTCACGTGCGCGAACGTTCGACAAGCGTTTCTGGACGCTTCGGGATTAACGGTTGCTGTCAGCTATAATATTTGGCGATCGAAACGTCGATGAATTTTCATTTGGATCGAAAGTTTCGAGTGACTCTTCTTCTTACAAGGGATTAGTCACGATATTTGTGATTCTTATTCCTCTTTTGAGAGGAATTCCTAGTTTTAGTTGAGGAATCTTCTTCTTCTTCGATCCGATCTTCCGATTCCGATTCTATTTATCTTAGATGAACTTTTGCTGAAAGTTGGCAGTATTGAAATATTCCGTTGACAGAGGATACGTTAATTAGGTCGTTCGCAATTTTTCAAAGACCAAACGTTCGACTTCGAACGGTTTCAAATTTTCGACTCTCGGGTATCAGCGGAACAACCGAACGAAGGTATTTCCTTTGACACGAGGAACGTCGAAGGGACGTTAGGAACCCCACGCTGGGGTAGGAATACGCGACACGGGGCAAGGACAACGGGGGAAGCTCACGGGTCCTTCAACTGTTGTCGCTGGCCACGATCAGATAAAAGAGCGAGAGTCTCTGGTATGCAAATTCTAAACCAACTAATGAAGATTAAGAATGCCCCTGCTGAAGGAGTTCGCCTCATTTCGAAAACATGCTGCGGGCCCCCTCGTGTTCGCCCCCGTCGTCCATCCGTGGAGCCTGGCCACGATTCACCCGGGGATTCCTGGCAGAAACGGCCATTGTCTCTGGCTATCGTTTCAACAGTGTCAACCTGGCAGACCTCCTACGGCGAAATTTCAACGACTATGAGGTAAAATCTATCGGCCACGGAGCCCCCGTCATCGGGGACCCGCAGAGGGGTCCGGGTACGGGTTTACCGGTAGCCGGCCGAGATTATCATCTTCTACGGTAGCGCCGCTATGAGGGATTCCCTCTTAATAGCTCCTTGAATCTTTTTTCTCCGCCGTACATCGGCTGTGTCCTCGCTCTCGTCGCTTCCTCGTATCCCTTCGTGGAAAAGGGCAACCTGGCGGACCCTGCCCTCCCGATCGTTTTGTAATATTTCAGCGACGATTCCACGCATCCAGCCGGGACCCTAATTTGGTGGCGCGAATAGGGACGTTCCTTGCCACGGGGTAATGCTCGGTGTTTTTCGGTTAATGAGAGGAGTAGAAAGATTTACGGGCATCTCCTGGTCAGAAATATGGGAAGCTCCGACAGCTGACCGCGAAAGGTGGTCGGTCTATTAATACGCATCGGAAAGGACGCGTCCCCTGCGGACTTGTGTCGTAGATTATCGGATCTCGTTTAAATAGATTCGTTTTAATAGCCGGTATGCGAGAGGAATTTTATAATTCAATTTTTTTTCTCTTTCTTTTCTTTCTTTTCTTTTGTAATTCCGCGCGAATCGAATGTTTCGATTCGATTGGACTGATCTTTGCTCGTACCTCTATGAAAGGAGTTGGTCGGTAGATGTATTGATAGATGTATCAATTTGTGATGGAATCGTGGAAATATTCACTCAGGAAAGGTACGATACTTCAGTTTAATTCAGAAATTCGATAGTTTTGCAAATATTTGTGCAAAAAAACGTCGAGTGTAATCTCAGTAGTTATAGTTCCATCGGTCTTGTCTCTTCTGGAAACACGGTGAATTCGGTGATACGCGAGTAACATGTATCGAACGCAGCAAAGATATCGAGGTACAGACATCTCTCGGCAATTCAATGGTAAAGAGCCAATCAACCGCGGGAAGGCAATGGATTATCGAAGCTAGGTCCGATATAACGTATAAGTGTATACGCGAAGGAGCACGTTTGCCAAGGTTTGTCAACGAACTCGCGTGGTTATGTACAACCGCATCATTATCCAGCTTGTTTATACAACGCGCAGCATCCTTACGTCGCGAGATTCTATTCTCTTTTCCGGCGTGGACGCATTCCGCGGCACAGCTGCTACGTTTGTTATTCCTACGTTTCGTCGAAACTGGGACGCAAAGAGCGATCAGAGGAGAGGTGTGTAGAGCACGACACTAAATCATACGCTTTTTCGTTGCAACACGCTTCGTTCGTCGGGTCATCGCGCTGTCCGGTTAAATCCGTTGCGAATCCATTCACACCCACGAGATGCTCTTTTCTCCGGCGATAATTTCGCGTGCGGGTCGCGTGGATGCTCGGCCCGTGTGCGAGCAGCGCACGCTGGGGGAAAGTGAAAGGATCCGCGTAGTACGTATCGACGACGTACGTTGCCAGACGTACGAGTCAGCCAATTTCTCTCTACCGCCCACGCAACGGGTCCAATTAAAAAACGTCGATAATTCAAGCTCGAGCGGGCAGGCTCGGCCGGCCGAAGCGGACCAACAGCCCTATCCCGAAGGAACGGTCTCGGACGCTGACGAGACATTACTTACTCCTTACGAAGAAACGAGCCACGGGAGAGAGAACACGGCGGAGGGGGGAGGTTTACAGGGGAGGGCACCTCGGCGTAATAATTACACCCACGGTGGAATTTATTCGCGGTTATCGCGAAATAAATGCGCCATCACCGACGGGGGCCTGGCTTCGTCCTTCTAAGCGGCGCTAAGACCCGACGTGTATCCTCCACGGTTGCCCCAAGGGGCTGCACCGTGCCCTCGCTCCTCTCCGCGCGCGCGTCGGATGAACCGTAGCTGAACTTATTTCCACCGGACCCATCCCATTGCCTCTCTTCTCTCGTTTCCTCCCTCCTCCCTCCTCTCTTGTCGCCGCTCTCGCCGCCTCATCCTTCTCCGTTCGTGTCCGACCGGGCTGTTTCGCTAGGCTAAGGCCCCGGCGAAGGCGCGCGAGGTGATAAATCACCGCGCCATAAACAACCAATATTTCTCGTCGAATGTTTACCGAGTACGCTTTAAATGCCTTGTTAAAACAAACCTACGCCCGCGCCCGAGCCTCGACTGCTGCACACCCTTTTTGCCCTTGTTCGGGTTGCCCCGACAATTGCCACCCCTCCCGCCTCGTGGCCCGAGCGACGGGTATATATCCACGGACCACGGACCACGGACCACGGACCACGGCGTAAACTCTGTGACCTCGCGCGAAACCTCTCGGCGCCGATGGAAAAAGTCGACAGAGGGTCTCCATCGGCGAACGACGACTCGCTTCCCACGGCCGATTAGACCGCGCGATCTTTTTACGCGCCCTCCTACTACTACTCCGGCTCTCTTACCTTTCTCGCTGTTCCTGCCAGCCTCGTGCGCTGATCGAATCGAGAGGTTCTCTCGACGTTGGATTTTTCTCTATCCTCCTCCTCTCTCGAACGAGTCGGACGTTCTCGCCGTACGATGGCTAATTGAGTTATCACGCAATTGAAATTTCGGCTCTGCCGAGAGTGGTAAACTTTCCGTATTTTCGAGAGACAAAATTCTTCTCTCGCGGAAGACGAGATTAGAAGAAGCAAGTTGGAAACAGTCGCCCATTAGAGGGAATCGTTTTTCTTCGATTTCCCATGGCTGTACTAAATTAAACCACGATACCTAATATCCCGTATCTGAGAGGTTGAACCATCTGCCCCCTCCGCCCCACCTCCACCCTCCCGAATCAGAGGTGAAAACGGTATCCTCGGACGATAAATTACTTCCTCGAGCTGTGCGTGCCGGCTTCTATGTTGTTGGTTCTCCGCGCGTAATAGAATCCTCCTGCGAACGAAATTAATTCCTCAGCATTCACCGACCTTACAGACCGGCCGGCGCTGTATTCCGTATTATCTGAGAGACGACGGAATGATCGAGAACGAATTAAGATTAGGAACGGGACGCGCCACTTTGTTCCAAACCGCGACCAGCGCAAGCAATTTGAATGTTAATCGGCGCTCTCTCTCTCGTCCTCAGTCTCATTTACGACCTGTTCCGAGGGGCCACGGGGAGAAAGGGAGAGTTCGGTGATCGAGTCCCGACGTGGTCTTTCGTGGAAAGTCGTTGGAAAAGAGAACCGATACGTGGGCGTAGTCCGTAGCTCATCGGTTGATTGAGTTATAGCACGTTAAAAAGGCGCTCGAGACTCTCGAAGCCTTCGAGTTCGAAACGAATTTTGACCGTGGCCACGAAAGCGGGATGAAGGCGAGATGAAATTAGCGATGAAGAGCCGCTCGTTGATGACCCACCGCCAAACATGGACGCTCTTTCTGACGCAGATTGGTTAGAACGTCTGCGAGACGCGCGTGGTATTATATTTTGGAGAAATGTTCTGATCAACTCTCTGTCGATCTTGAGCAATTTTCGTTAAATTGCTTTCAAATCGAATTCTATCGTTAACGAGTGTCCGAAGAGAGAAATTGTATTTTTATATAAACATTTTTTTATATAAAAGCGCAGACAGACGAAGACAGATGAAAGTCGCTTCACGTTGCGATTTATTACTTCAAGTAGAACGCTTAACGAAGCGAGTCGTAGAAAAATTTCCACGCAGTATCTATTTCGCGTATTTCGACCGAACCAACGCGTACTTCGCTTCGCTTGGAATCGCTACTGAAAGAGCCGTTCACGTTCCCTGTGGCATGTTCCGTGACGTGATTTCTTTTCACGCCGGCGATCGGTTTCGAGCGATCTGCTCCGGAAAAAAAGAAAAGGAAAAAAAGGAAAGAAAGGAGACGAGAGCACGAGTTTCGCGCTATCCGCGATAGGAATTCTATCGGCCGGCGATATCTGATTTTCGAACGGCGGCCAGGAGAATGAGCTGGAGGATATCCGGCGTCACGTAGCTGTATAGTTTAATGACACCCCCATGATTTATTTCGCGTTTCTCCCAGCAATAAATGGCCGATTAAAAAATGAGAAAGATTTATCAAGCTCGTCTGGAAGCACGGCAGACAGAGAGACAGAGAGAGAGGGAGGGAGGGAGGGAGAGGGAGACCGAGCGAGATGGAGAGAGAATGAGAATGAGACGCACGAGTGGCCTAGAGGCACACTCGTGGCCGGCGAGCTTCGAGTCGAGATACAAGTTTGCTTGAAAAACACACTGTAGACACAGCGGACATGGCCACTGGCGGGTTATCAACCGATCAGAAGTAAATCTCTCGACCACTGTCAGGGAGCGTTCGACAGGGCACGATAGTGAATTAACTGCCGGAATAAATGGTGCCTCCTAGGACGAGATTCCATTCACGAAATTTCTCGTCGGCGTGCCACCGTCCCCTGATAAGAAAAAAATGCACCTACTTCTTGGAAAAATCCTTTTGCCCGTTGTTTTTTCGACCTCTGCACCCATCTGCAAAAAAAGAAAACTACAAAAAGGAGAAAAAGAAGAGCTGCGCCGTCGCTCCTTACGCGGGATCAATGATCTTGATAACGCGGCCAGCGAACGCGGGACTCGCTGACTCCGTTCACTCCGTCGATGGCTCTTGCTTCTCCTTACTTTGCCGCTCGAATGATTAATTTTATAGGTATGCGTTTGACGAGTCGACGATCCTTCACCCTGGTCGGAGTAATAAGCGACCGTGCGACTTTGGATGGAACATCTTCTGGAGTCTCGCAGAGTGTTTTAACGTCGAAGAGTGGCGATGACGAGTCAATAAAACGAATTCGGAATTCGACGAGGGGGAAAGTATGCGATGTATTCAATGATGTAAGCATCATTCGTGAATGAAGAGTACATACACTGGCGATGAATACGTCGATGAATAGAGAGACTAATAATTTACGATTATTGCAAGGGATATGGCCGACATTACTCGATATAAATTTTAAAAGCTTCTCCGTATTTACAGTCTTTCGAGTCATTACATTGACCTCGAAATTGTTTCAAAATCTGCGTTCTTATAATTTCTAATTTTCATTTCATTTATCGATTAGACTTACCCGTAACTGTCAGAGATCGATTAAAATTTCTTTTCTCGCGAGCAAACAACAGTTTGGGCAATTGAAGAGGAGTAAGATATCAGGGCTCGAACGATTTCGTCGACGTATGATCTATTCTCGTCGAGATGCCGTATCTCTATACTGTTGTTCGCGAAAAGTCCGTGGCCACGGTAGCCACGACTACGCGAAAAAACCTTCAATTTGCATCGGCCGCCATTCTTCAGCTCCTTTGAATTCCGTCGCTATAGCGACCTTTGTCCGGATCGTGCCACAATGGCCACTATCTTCTCCCTCGGCTCTCCGCTTCTTCCTGGAGAAACCGTCGCAAACAAAGAATCCTCCCTGCACCCCCGGGAGAAAAAGGGCAAAAAGGCGAAAAAGGTCGATACACGAATAAGCGATGCGCCGCTTGGATAATCCGAGAAAAAAGACCGCGAAACGTGAACTCGCACTGTGCCGCACCAACCAACCCTTTCTCCCCCTCCCCCTCCCCCTCCCCCCTCTCCCCACCCCACCCCACCCCATCCCTCTTCCTCCACCTCTTATACCGCCTCCTTCTCCACCTCGCTCCCTTCGATCGTCCCGATACCGACTTATGTGTACATGTACATGTACAGGGTGAGTCCACGGTGTACCGCGTTTTTGGAAACGTGCCGGCCATTTTGTCTGTTCCCTCTTTCTCGAAAGGAAGGTAGTATCTTTTCTTTCAAGAGAAGAAAGAAAGTTTCAACTACTTTTTCACGGCGTTAAAAGTTTTCTTGTTACGTTAAAGTCGACGTATGGATCAAGTTGGTTTCTAGAATTCAACCCTTTCTGTACCTTAACGTATCGTACAATAAGCAGCACGGATATCGCACTGGGATTTAAACGTCGAACTTTTTTCGTTTGTCAACTTTTCAGTTGTCAAATCGGATATAATATTTTATACGCGGTATTGCCTTCGTTTAATGAAGATTCAAGGACAGGGATACATCGGTTGATCATACACATTTGTCGCCAATGACGGGTAATAAATTCTTGTAGGAAGCAATATGGAAATGATTTGTAACCTGTAACCGTATATAAATTACTTTCATTATAAATTGCACCAATGTGCGCTGCCCTGTTGTAAAGTCGATGAAAAATCCTCGAGGAATATTTATCTAGTAGATCCTTCCCCCCTTCGTTCTTTGATATTTCATACTTCGTGCATCCTCCGCACAAACACGTTAAACGCAACGTCTCTAAACCCACGTCGTTCTTCCAGATCGCGTCCAATGAAAATGACGATTCGGCCACGAGTCGAATGCGAGAAAAGGGGGTGGCTCGCTCTCTCGCGGTTGGGCAACGAGGAGCGCTTCAAAAGCTAAAAAGCTCAAAAGCCCGATGGAAACTCGAAAGCGCAGCAGATCGGAACGACGTCGACGGGGGCGTACGAGTGACTCGTTACTCGAATGGGGAAGGAGAGGGAAGAAAAGGGGGAAAAGGAAAGTCACTCGTCGTCGGTTGTGATCCACCCTCGCGCGCGATCGTGCGTCGTCCGTGCGATTTGCATGGTTGATAAACGGTGGTTCGCCCCGGCGATAGCCCGAGCTCACTTCTAGCGAAATATTCGGCGACGTGCCGATGGGTTAGAGGGTGGTCGGAAAACGGTGGGCGGGCGGGGACGGCGAGGGCGATCGGGACAGAGACGACAAAGGAAACAAAGCGAACGGCGTGACTGCGGTGGCCAATGGGAGTCCCGTGTGAGAGGACATCGGGACCGAATCAGTTTATGCGCGACAGGTTCTGGAAAGAGAGAAAAAGAAGCCGAAACCGGGAGAAAGGGGGAGGAACGGTGGGGTGGGTAGGGTGGGCGGGTAGACAGAGGAGGACGAGGAGGAGGAGGAGGAGGAGGAGGAGGAGGAGAAGGAAGAAGAAGAAGAAGAAGAAGATAGAGGAAGAGAGCCAGGGGCCAACCAGACTGTATAGTTTGCCAACTCTCCAACCTTCTGGTTCGCCGCCATGGAGAGACATTATTTACAACGGAGTCTTTGGTAGACAATGCTGGGGTACCCGCGGCCATCTTTCGTTCCTTTTCTGTTCTCCATATGCAACAGCATCTGCTGTTGCTTCGGCCATCCCATCGGCTCCTCTTCACAGCGACGAAGAAAAGGGAACAACCGACCTACCGTTCTCTCTTCTCTTCTCTTCTCTTCTGCTCTCTTCTTTCCTCTTCTCGTCTTACGTCTTCTCTTCTCTTTCACCTCCTCTCTTCGATCTCGTGTCGCTTTCGTTGGCTCGTCCGCTATTGCCTGGTTTCGCCTGAAAATAGCGCCAACAGACTTGCGGAGGAAACTTGCTACTCGCTGTCATTATCATAAACTCGCGGCCTGACTGTCGCAGCCAACCGTGAAATATATCGGCAGATACGGACGTCAGTATCCCGGTCAGAATCAACCGGCTCTTGCCAACTTTGGAGAAACGACTAGACCGCAATCTACGCAACCTACCCCTTCGATTTTCTAAATCTATGGATCTGTTCGTTTTCGATTCTTCTTCTTCTTGTTCTTCTTCCTACCTTCCTATTCGTGGCGTCTCCGTAGCGTGCATGTAACATTCGCTGTGTGGCAACTTGGACTTTCAACGTATACGACGAACGGTTAGGCTAGGGTTTGCCGGCTCATTCCGATTCAACGGATGCGCTATGATTAGCCAGGACACAGGCGCAGCACGGATGATGCTTCCTGTCCTGTATTACAGATCTTATCGACAGATCCATCCTTCAGCGAGGCGGTCGTAACGTTCCGTCAGCAGGTGTTCCACCGTCGTTGTTCCTTCTGGGACGTTTTTGCCCCTTCGGTGAAAGCTCGACGACGGTCGCGTTTTATACGATTCGCCGTAATCACCTGGTCAACAGCAGGCGTTCCTTCTTTCTCTCTCTCTCTCTTTCTCTTTCACAATTCGTCCTCCCTAATTAAAACGCAATTTCTCATACGACTGCGTGGAGAACGCGACGCGCGACGATGTCAAACGAGGCGTTCCGTAGCGGCCTCTGTCCCTCCTTTTCGTTTTTATCATTTCCACGATAGAGTGAAGGAGGGAGGAAAGAGGAAAGGTTAAGCTCCCGCTCCAGCAGGTAGGTCCGTCTTTCGACGTCGGCGAACGAAGAACAGTCCGGCGTACTGGTTTTCTTGCGGGGCCAATATACACAGGTAACGCGTGCCTCTGTCACCCTGTCGGGCAGCCATCTGCTGTGTCCCGGGCAGCTTCCGGCGAAACGAGGCGCGGCGAGGCGAGGCGAGGCGAGGCGAGGAGGGGGCAAGGCAATCGAATCGGCAACGGAGCTTATCGCGGCTCGCGGACACGGAGCAGGAACGAGCAAAGAACGAAAGAGAAGAAACACCGAGAGATGTACGGAGAGAGAGAGAGAGAGAGAGAGAGAGCAAAAGGAGAGAACGCGAAGTGGACGACGTCGGGTCCCCCCCTCGGCTATCGGCGGAAGCGTAACATCCAATGCAATGGCGGTAGATGCTGGCGGTAGCAGCTGGCTCTCTGGCTGCCCTTCTTGCAGTCAGAAAACGAGTCGCGGTCTCCTCTCTTGCGCTCGGACGGCCGGTGTGTACCCATCCCTTGCGTGTAGTCGTGAAACGTTCCTGCCTACGTATATAAGTACTACTTACACACACACACACACGGTCGAGCTATAGACAGTCGCGTATATGTATATGTATATATATATATATATATATATATATATCGAGTTGGCGAGAGACGATTGCCGGACCCTGGCTGCAAGAGCAGCCGCCCCAATAAAAACTCTGCTACGTTCTCCTCGTCCTTCGGACGAAAGAGCCCCAGCTAAAACCAACAGAGACGGGGAACCAAGGGAAGAAGTCAGGGGAAGCTTCTGTTCTTCTTCCTTGCGTTCTGGCTCCCGTCTCCTCTCTCCCTCGCCGGAGAGGAACCGGGCGCGGTCCACGTACCGACGTTTGACAGAACAAAAGACTATCGACCGAACCCGTGAACACCGTCGAAGGTTTCCTCTTCCCTCGAAAATATTCTTCTGCCAGCGCAGCCACCCTTCACGAACCGCTCGATTCTCCGTCTCCTACTCTCTCGTCTCGCGTCACGCTTTCGTATCCCTTCTCCTCCCTCTCGTTGTCCTTCGTCCCCGCCTTTTACACCTTCTTCACCTTCTTCCCGTCAAACGTACGGACGTGTGTATTTGTACGTTCTTACACGCACATGCACGTACGTGCGCTACCGTCTTCCACGTACGGGATCCACGTACTACTACGGGGTCTCGAAAGAGAGGAAGCACGATCCTCGTGCTGCTGCCAGCACGAACGGATACGTGCGCGTTCGTGGCTCCAACGCGTACAAATTACTGAAAATTGGTCCACTTTTTAAGGCTGTGGCCGGCCTCTTCGACACCGGCCGGATACCGACCGGATACCGACCAGCTACCGGAGAGGCTTCGAAACGTCTCGCGGGTCGATCTTTTCCAGCGATCCATCGCCTGTACCGTTCCTTGACAGGCGTCCTCTCGTTCTTGTTGCGAACTCCGGCCACCGATCCGGGAATGCGACGATTTACAGACAGCCCCCGCTGCCCTCTTTCCACCGACGAACGAACGACTTGTGCTCGCGCTTTTTACCTTTTTGCCAGAATCATTTCGATGATCGTCGGCCAATTGAAATGTAGGGGAGCACAGGTTGCGCGGGGGACTAATTGGAGGACAGCGCGATTCTAGGTCCGCTCTCCCGACGCTTTCGGTTAGTGATTTCTTCGTACGGGGTGTCGAAAAAATCGGACCTACTTCTAAGAACGTATGGGAAACTGGGTGATTAGGATATAATTGAGGATTAATCACAGGGAAGGGACTTTGCGGCGTTGCTGCCGTTCGGAGCAACCGATGTTGGGTATAAATAATGAGGAGATTTCTTTTCTTTAAAAAAGAGAGTTCTCTCTCTCTCTCTCTCTCTCGCTCTTTGACAAATTTTTAGATCCTCATTTTGTAATTAATTTGCAATTTATTTCGTCTTGTCGTTAATCGTTTATTATTTTCGTTTGGTTGGAATCAAACGAAATCGTCACTGATAATCCTCGATGCGGATTGAAACTGTGTCCGAATGAAACGTGTCTAAGGAACCTTTCTTTTTCATCAAGTGCGAGTGATACGTTTATTTACCGTAATTTACCGACAGTTAGTTAACGCGAGCCTAATTGTAATTCCTTTTCGGTAGTCGACGAAACAATCGAGTTCACGCGTAGCGTTTCCATTGTACCAGCTCCTTCGTCACTCGCGACACTCGGACGCCCTCGCGCGTGACTTGACGACGCTTAACTAATTAACGTAAAATTCGATCGGTCATGGGGGTCCGTTCCCCCTTCTGCTTTCTCTCCGTCGCATCTTCACACCGTCACACTCGGTCAACAGGGACAACCTGTTACCTCGTTCCATCTCGCTCTTTCGCGCTCAACAGGCGACTATCACGGCTCTATCCAACCGCGTGGGAGCATGGTGTTAAAGGTCAGCCTATTTCCACGGACAAATGAAGTTGGTCCGTTCGTGCAAACACCTGCAAATCTCGCACTTTTTCGCCGCGTTACCGAACATGGGATAGCTGCTACACGCGCAGAGTCGAGATACGTCTTGTCACTAAGCGTAAACGCTACGTGAAAAATTTTGAATCACTCTCCCAGTTGTGCCCGTAAATCATTTTGCGCGACACTGAGAAAACAGTGAGAGTACAATGAAGAAGTGTTTGAACATCTTATCAATATAGATATTTATTTGATACGTCTCCCGAAGCGACCACTTTCGAATTAGTTTACTATAATTTCAGATATTGGCGTAAATCGTACGAATAATTTGTAATATTTGTAAATAACGTAGAGCCAACCTCGTACGTGATTCGATAGGATTGCATTTTTCAACGATACAATGCGAAGATGTCGAGTTTCACAGCATTCACGTACAGAATAGAATAAATCCACAGACGGGCCAAAACAATGGTCAGACAAAAAACTTATATTCTTCCAATTTTTTTTCTTCTCCCACAATGAACGTACAAAATCATTGAGACACTCGTCAACTAATCTAAGATTCAATGGATCGTGTTACATTTTTAATACACGCATGTGTACTCTTGCTATTATATAAAAATACATAGCGTTAGAATTGCAATGTCACAACGTGTTAGGGATCCACGTGGTGTCCAAGAGATTGCTCGATCGTCTGCAAATTAATCGTGCACGAGCCACCACCGTTTTTCGCGATTCATCGTCGGCGGCTACTGTCGTTCGATCATCTTGCGAACAGGTTCACGCACACGGAAGCATAAATTTACCTCACGTGGTAACGGTGGCCGATTTTCAGAGGCGGATCGGGCGAACGGGTGGGCCGTGGGATCGCGATAAAAAGACGAAGGTGTGTACGAGCGATTCCACGAGCGTATGACACTCCGCGGGAACGGAGCAGCCGAACCATCTTGTGCTCCATTACGACCTGTAAATCGATCTCGTTGGAGTAATTTGCGGGCTTCCGTTCCACGACAGGTACAGATTCCCGATAATCGTGAATTACGCGTGGCTGTAACACGCTGTGTAATTACGCGATACGGAGAAATTATGCGAAGATAACGCGAGAGCAATAAGAGAGTTTGACCTAATTATTTCACGGCGGTCTTTACGCTCAGCGGATAGAGTCGACGATATCTAGCTTAAACGTGATACGGCGGAACGAGCCGAAACAGGTGAAAGCGAGTGAAACGAATTGTCCTCGAACGTGAAAAAAAGTTTTAACGAAATTAATAGTTTCAAAGTTATATAAACGATCTTTTGTTTCTTCGCTTCGAGAGCTGTCACACTCTGTGCAGGTAACGGTTTACCTTAAAATTTCTTCTTTGTCTGACTATTGGAGCTTCTCTGCGTGTTTTTTCTTCCACTTCTACGCGTGCTTGACACCTTCGTATTAAAGAATTACGTGCTCTTTCAAACATCCCCATTGAACGTGTTCCAACATTTCAACCAAATTGCAACTTTGAAAACTATACGAACCCTTGTTTCTATTCAGCCTTGTATACGTCACGTGCAGTTTGCATATATGTTCTTTCAATTAATTAAAATTAGATAGATAACTAGTAGATAATTCAACGCCGATAAAGTGGAAACGTAACGTATTCGATTCTCATCACGTCGCTGCGCGATACGTAGCAAACACGTCACGTAATTAAAATTCCCACAAATTAATCAGTAATAAATCACCGTCGAGAAATCCGCCGAGAAAAGAACGGGGAGCGTATGTCGAACGTCGGGGAGAGACGCTCGTGACCGAGAAGACATCCGGAAACGTCGCCGTTGGCAGGGCAGGGAGAAGATTTCTTCTTCGTTCCCGATTCGACCGGGAGAGGCATTTTGTCGCGTCTCGTGCCCGCGTGGAATCGGGTTAATCAGCGAAAAAAGAGGCACGGATCGAAACGTATCGGGCGGCGGTTTTCGAGCAGCGTGTCGCCGGAGATAAACGCGCGCAAAGCGGCGGATGATCGCGATTCGCGATCGCCAATGAAAAGGAGAGGGCCGCAGATTGCCGGCCGCAGCTGTCGCCGCTGTAAAAGGCAGCGAGCAACGACGACTGCTTTTCGACAACCCAGAAAATACACGGAATTCATGGATGCGCACGTCTCTCCGTGATGTGTCCGAGATGGTTCTTGCATCGCGACGTGCCTCCCTTCTTGTTAAGCGCGTGCACATATGCTTCGTTCGTCGATGGACCGGCTCGTAAATTAGTTGTAAATAGGCCAGCCAAACAGAAGGGCCACAAATTGGATACTTTTGAAAAGCGCGATCGTCGTTCGATCCTTGCCGATGCACAACGAAATGAACAGTGTTTGTAGCTGAATTCAATAGAATCTCGATCATCTACTTATCACGTTCGATCACACGTTTCGCTTTCTACAGTTCGTACAGTATTTTAAATTACGCAGTAATAATTTTTATCTATATTGTCGAGGCTATAATTATCACGAGAAATTTTCTTTATAACACGTATGTGAAATTTAGCACAGTTTTTCGTTATCCAAAGACATTCGGACGTCTTCCTATTATAGTTTCCACAATAATCGAAATTATACTGCAATTGATTTTATTAAATTCTTGAGACATTTCGCACAGACTGACAAATTAATGTCTGAAATTTATTATTTTCATTTCTTTCCAATTCCATTTCATTTTTGTGATTGTCTAGTGTGATTCGACTGTTTCTTCTCGTGGTATCAGTGGCAATAGATCGTTTAATTTCGTGTTTACTCGATACAGTGTCACACTTTAGATCTGACAATAAAAAAAGAAAAGAAAAAGAAAAAGTAATAGAAACAAACGCGTAACAAATAAAAACAAGCTTCGAATAATTTCGATAATATCTGCAAAATCGCGCTGCTGGATCGCGGATGCGTTAACACATCCGTAAACACGTACGTAGCTGGCTCGCGGAGGTGATATTTCGAAGTCTCCATGGACGGGGCCTGGCTATTGTATCCTCCTCGCGCTCATTAAATATTAACGAGAGTCTCAATTTCTTCATTTCGTTGATGAGTCGCCGCGCGCCATCCGAGAACCCGCATATAGATTGAAAATTAACTTATATGAGCGCCGACGAAATATGTGTATACGTCGTATATGCAGCGCGCTGCACTTATACGACTCCGGGGCCTACAATTTACACGAGAGGTCCCTATGTTGGTATAACCCCTAAGTAGGAGACCTTCGTCTTCTTTTTCTTCCGCCTTCGACCTTTCTCCTCCCCCTCCCCACCCCTCTCACCTCCTTCTCCAGCGCAGCTTCTTCCTCTTCTTCTTCTTCTTCTTCTTCTTCTTCTTCTTCTTTTCCTTTGAATGTCGAATCCCTTTTCTCCTCCACTTTCAGCCGTCTCCCGCTCTCGCACCCCCTCTTCCCTCTTTCGTTCTCCTCAATTCGTTCACGCACGAACGCGAAATCCTTAAATACCTAATTTGATGCTAATTAGAACTCGCACTTGCTCTTCGCCATGGCCAGATCCCGCCGCGACCGGCTTGTGCGTGCGTGTGTGTGTGCGTGTGGCGGAAATGCAAACCGTTTCAGCGAGGTTGCAGAATCGAGGAGAGGGTATCTCGTTGCGTGGTTATTGATACTTCGAAGGAACATAGTTATCGGGGCTGGGGAATTCGAGCGGAGATCATTTCGGCTGGAACGTGGAAGACGCGTAACGCAACGCGAATAAAAATCACATTTCACGGCGCTGCGGTCGGATATTACTCGTACGTTCGATGACCAACTTTGTATGGGGCCGCGTCTCCAGCTTTGGGCCTCGAGGTCTCGTTTTGGTCAGGGATAGAGGCTTAATTTGCGATTCAATTAAGAACGGAACGAGACTCGTGGGATCCTTTGCTCCACCGATTGGGGATGATTTTGGGTAACTCCGTGGGTCCGTGTTCTTCCTTCGGCCATTTCTTTCATTTATTTCAAGTTTGATTGCTGAGAGTGATAAGTGATAAATTTTCACGGTGTATGTTTCAAGCTAGATAATTTTCAAATAGATCGCATGCAATTGTTTATAGTAGATGCTGGGTATAAAATTATATCGAAGTGAAAATTTCGGCAGTAACGACAAAGCGGATGTATCGTGAAAAGGAAAAATGAAACAACGGTAAACGACATGAAACGCGAAATGAACGATAGCATTTTCAAAATCCAGATGTACGTAACTATTTATTATACGATAATACTCGCACTCGAATGCTGCACATTAATTTCATCTATACAGTTTTACGTAATTAGTTCGCCCGTGTATCTGTTTGTGCGTGTGTGCGCGCGCGCGCGCGCGCGTGTGTATGGTTTATTTTTCTTGTTTCGATTTTTAAGACGCTGACGTACATTAAATCATCGCTACGCTACACATGCCTAACGTGCGACTGCCCGCCACTTTGCCGGCTATGCAGACTATTCCCGACTCGACGTGTCGAGGCTGCCTCTGACCCTGGGGCTTGCCGCGTCGCAAAATCTGGAAAGGAATAAGAAAAACCGCAGTGGTCGGCGGCGGTCGATCGCGATAATTGACGAGATGTTGTTCCCGGGGCAAGAAAGGGGGGAATTTTCACGTCGGCGAAAGGAATCGCGGGATTTAGAATACCATCGGGACGATCGTTCTTTTTTATCGTCGAAACACGTCTCGTCGCTTGCAGTCGATATATATCATCTTCTAATTTTACGACGTATATATATAAAAATTATAAGTTCTCGATCGTTACAAATAAATCTCATCTTCTCGTCATAGGAATCCTCGTTTCTACTCTCTCTCTCTCTCTTTTTTAATTTTCTTTTTTCTTTGACGTCACGTCCGGAAACGCGACGCACGCGCGTGCTCGTAGTCGAAAGTTCGCGTCGATTTTGTTTTCTTTTTGTTTTGGTACTGTTTCTTTATTTCTTTTCTTTTTTTCTTTTTTTTCTTCTTGGCGTCCATCGCTTTGCTACACTTTGTCGATGGTCGCGCTCGGGACACTCGATGTGTTCCCAAGCCTTCTGCTACGTTGCTTACGTCTGGCTAAAAACTTTTGCGATCTGTCCGCTAATTTTCATCGTCTATAATATACATACATACCGTGTCGTCAATGGTCGAATGAGTGTATTTCGCGTCGATCGGGTCCAAAGAGCCACCATTTTGCCCGGATGAGAAGAATTCCTTCGTTTCTTCTTCATTTTTCTTGCAACGATAGACAAGCGACGCGATAAATGCAAAATACGATCTCGCGCTTGTTCGAGATACGAATTGAAACGAAAAGAGGGGTTGGTGGTTCGATTGTTTGAACAATCGCGCAAATACCTCGGACTCGATCGGCACCGTACAAAATGAACTCGTATCTTAGCTACTCGTTATGTACGTACGTTTTTGGCACGAGGAGAGGAACGCCGTTTTACCACACCTGTCGCTCGTTCGTTCGCGATTCTCTAGCCGGTAAATCGCCATTATCAAAAAAGTGTCTTCGTGACACTTTCTCGGGTTCTCGGCTAAAAAGGAGGAGTGAAGCAGCGCGCGGTGTCGGGCTACGGTGCCACGGAGGAGGAACACCGCGGTACGTCGAAATAACTTCAGACTCGAAACGTGCTTCGATTTTCGAGCTGTCGAAAATGACACGTAGACGACTCGTCAGTCGAATTTAAATATATTCCCAGTGACTCGAGCGTACAAAATGAGAAAAATTCTTCCATACAAATTCGATACAACAGTTTCGTTTGTAATTGGAAATATTCTCTTCAAATCGGGTCGTCGTTTCTTTACACATACTACGCGGTATACTACGCGAAGAAAGAAAGAAAGAAAGAAACCGGAATAAGAATCGCTGTGAAATTGCTATTTTAAACCGGAACCAGTTGAAACAAACGAAACAATCCGGAGATACGCCTCTTCTGTCGGAGTCCTTCTTAGCCTCACGATCCGAAAAAAAAAATTTCGACGAATCTACCCGATGCCACCTCGACCATCTCTTTGACTCGAAACCCGACCCGCGCTCTCGCTAGCGAGACAAACTATCGCCTAGTACCTTTGGTAATTCGGACGTGCATGGAACTATGATTATTATCACTGATCGCTTAAACATAATCCGTTGCAGCCTAAAAACGCCGTTGGCGCCGCGTCGATCTGCCATATTATCGGCGAAAACCTTGACCGTTTGTTTCCCGGTGAGTTACAACTCGGTGGTGTAGACCACGAGTGCGGTGTGTCTCGATCGACGGAGAAGAGATCGACGTAGGAATCGGATAACAGCGTAGATCCGAAAGATGCTTGGCTCGATTCGTTTTATGCAACCTTGTACGTACGGATGGTTGATGGATTGGCCGATCGGTTTTTAGCGTGGTTCGGCCACGTAAGTCGTGGCTTGGTGATCGATGAACGGTCGTTTGTTCTTGTTACGTGTAATTGACGTTTGCAGATTGTTGTTGAAGCGTAATCGCTCGGGAGGCGTTTAATAGTCGGTTTTGCTTGAACGAATGCGATAATTGCGGGGATTTGACAAGCCTCCGTAGGAAGGAACGGATCGTTTGCAAGCCATTAGCGATTGTAAACGTCTTCATTGGCCGCGTGTCGCTTATTAATTAAGAAACGTGGCTTTCTAACGAGCCGGTTTAATCGAAATCATTAATTCTCCTTATCGGACAAATGACCGCGGCGATCTAAGTGAAATCGAAAACAACACGGGCAAACAACACTCTCGGATTTATTACTCACCGGGAAATTCGTCGAAGAAGATATAATACTCAGCGTCCCTAGGAGTCCCTAGAATTCGCCTAGAATTCGATTCTCGTGCCATTCAGAGGACTAGTCAAGACCGGAAACGCGGTCTTCTACGGTTTTCTTTTTCTTTTTCTTTTTCTTTTTTCTTTCTCTCTCCCGAAACGTTGGTCAGTTTTGATCGATCAACTGGTCGAAACTCACGAGCAAGAATGGGGGAAGAAAATTAAGCCGATCCCGGCAGGGTGGGGAAGAAGAGGGTAGGAAAGTTCATCCACGCTTCATCCTCTGAGAAAACGGGCGCCGAGGAAGTCGATTCGAAAAGGAAGACGCGACCAATGTCCTTCATCCAAGATGGCTGGAAAGGCTGCTGTAGCTGTCTTCCTCCATCTCAAGCCGTCGTCAGTAAAGATCGGAGAACGTGACCTGAGAGGAAACGCCGGAATGTAGGTGATGAAGAGCGTGCAGCTCCTCCATCGAGGTCGACGGCATGCTGTTGCTGTCGCCTAGGATGCTGGCCGCCGGTCCTACGTTCGGCGAGCCGGCCGTGTTCGACGGCACGGGCGTGCCTGGACACCCTACGTTGCTCGTCGTCGTGTTGCCCTCCTGCCTCATCATGTTTCGTCGCCATTTCGCGCGAGCGTTTTGGAACCAGACCTGCGCGAACCGAGAATCAATGCTCAGGGCTCGTTCTTCCTTTCCTTCTCGTTTCGCATTTTTTTTTTCTTTTTTTTTTCTTTTTGCGTCTGCCGACGCATTTTTCTACCCGGCGTAGAGTACAGTTGGAAAATATATATAGAACAGATAGTATAAATATAGAGCGTGTATAGAATAAATAGAAAAATAGAAGGTTTGGAAAATACGATGGGAGAGTGTAATAACAAATGAAAATTCGATCGTTAGACACTGTCTGATGATCTGGTTCCCTTTCCGTGTTGGTCGTCTCGTTACACTGGATTTCTTTCGAAACACGATAGTGCACTCTTTTACTACATTTTACTTCAAATGTGTTTTTCTCTCGGTCTTGAGAGGGCAGTAATTTGGTATACTTGGTTTATCTCTGCAGGACGAGACGAAATGTCGAAGAGAAACTCAATTATTGTAAATTCCAATGTAAATTCCGACTAGATACTGCTAGCATCTTATTATATATACAAAGTATGAAAATCATACTTTTTTTAGTTCGAACGAGATGAAACAAAATATATTTGCTAATCATCTTTCGTACTGTTGCCGAAACGAGACTGAAATTTATTTCCTACCTGAAGCACCCTCTTCGAGAGTCCCGTCTTCTGTGCCAGTTGCTTGAGGTCCTTCGCGTCGGGATTCTGATTTATAGCAAAATAATTCTTCATCGTCCGCAACTGATGGTGCTTGAAGCTCGTTCTCATTCGCTTCGTTCGCTGGCTCTGATGCACCGGCCCGGGTGAACCGACAGACGCTTCGTACGCCGCCAAAGACTCCATGGACGAGGACAGTTCGGTCGGGTGAAGCAGCTCTGCAACCAAATTACCCTCCTTCACTCGATATTTCAATCTCGATACGTGTACAATTGAACGTTTAATTTGGAACAGCTTGAAACTTAGAAACTATTAAATTCCTTGATCATTGTCAGAGATCATTGCTTGAAAAAAAACTACAAGGCAGAGTAACCAATTAACAAAGTTTTGAAACGACGACAAGATGAGAATTTAGCGTGGAACGAAGCGTAGATGAAGATCTAACAGTAAAAAGAGACGCTTGAATTCAGTCGAAATTAATCAATAGTTCAGTCGTGTTTGATGTAAGAAGATTGGACAGCAGCTGGAAAGAAGGTAAACGTCGAACGCAAACGATACACAGGCAACGGTCGATGCTAAATGAGAAGATTCCACTCTGATCGTTACTGAATGCTCGTGATCCATCAATCGATACTAGGCAACTATCTGTCCCATCCATCGAACGATTTGTTCTTCTGTTTTGGCGACAACCGTGAACAACGATCTCGAAGAAGGGCTTTTTCTTTTTCTTTTGAAGACGATTGCTCGCCATTGACGAAGGTCGAAATTAGGTCTCCGAAAAAAGATCTGATATCTCGAACATCTCTGTCGACTGCAAGTGGCCATAAAATGCAATTGTAATAGCACCAATAGTACTGAACGCTATACCAATTTTTACCAATATCTGGGAATTTCCAAAGTATCGTTCGTTCGTGAAAACAAACCGAATATCAACTGCTCGATATAGAGCCGTTTCGTCTCTGTAAACCAAACTTTGCCGATCCTGCCTCAAAACTGGCCGAAACACTGGTCGTCCATCTCATGGTCAGCGCGGTTCGCTGAATCTCCCGATGGATCGAGCGATCGATCTTCGTTCCCTTGCCCTCCCCTCTCCCCTCCCCCTCCGCCTCCTTTCCCTCCTGCACCCCTTATCCACGGAAAGCCGTCGACGTACGTGCAGCGTGCACGTGAAACGAATTTCCGCGCACGTAAGCGAGCCGAGCCGAGGCGAGCGTGGTCGTGGTCGTGGATAAAAGCAGCGAGGAGAGCATTCGAAAGAGGGACGACATCGGTGTGCAACCGTTCAGTGCCGTTGCAAGTTGCAGTTGTTGCGCGCCGGCGGAGCGAAGGAACGCATCCAATAAATAAGACGACGAGGGTAACCATTGAATTCAATCGGGGAGAAAGAACGGGTTCCAGGCGACAGGGTTTCTCGTGGACAGCCGCGCGGCATAAGGGGCGGACGAGGGGGGAGGGGGGAACACCCGACCAGAAGTAAATCCCCGAGCACGTATCCGCCATTACTGTTTATTGTCCCGAACTTCCATTCCCTACGAACGCGACGGGCTGTTCACCGCGCTCTGGCTCGCGATCCAGAAAAGAGAAGAACCGCTCTCGCGGACGGCCACACCGGCGATGGAATTCGTTTTGTTCGCTGGGGTGAACGACACCGATTTTTCTCTCTTGGCGCGTGCGTGTATCTTGGCGTTGCGTCCGCTCGGAAAAGTCGCGATCCGAAAAGACGTGAATCCGTATGATACTTTGGGGAATTTCTTGTTGAGAAGGGGTTGAGGGGGGAGGGGGGGGGGGATTCCCGAGTCCGCGTGTACGCGAGTCGAATGTAAAACTCGGTGGGAGGTGGTTTTGCGCGAGTTGATTCACGATGAAGCAATAACTTCCCACGTTCCTGGTCTGAGTTGGTTTTTGGGTTGGTTTTCAGTTCGAGATAGTAGTAAAGGCAACGCGTAGTAAAATATATAGAGATAGCTCGTGAAAAAGATTAAAACCAGAATCACGTGAACGAGATACTCTTTTACTCGTGGATTTTCTGAGTCGGGCGGCGATGAAGCCGCGTTCAGATAAGTTTGCTTTAATATTTGTTCTGGACTCAAGAAACGGAAATGATGGCAATTATGGTATAAATTAACCGGCACAGTCGGACCAGTATATCTCGATACAATTGATAAGATTGATTTGATTTTGTCTCGGTTGACTAGTTTGACTGACACAATGTACGAACTAGAATGATAAAGTAGAAATACCTTCTGTTTTCATTCCATTTTGCCTAAAAAAAAGACAAAAATTCTGTAAAATATTCCACGCTCTGACTCGGATGTCACCCTGCGCAAAAACAACTCTCGTTATCACTCGCAGCCGACGTTCACTCAAAAAATCCAATTTTCCTCCGACCATTCATTCCATCCTTCGCCATAGGAGAAACCATAGGAAAGCGCGTAGGTTCTTGCCGAGTCCGAGTTCGATTCCCAAACGGATCGCTTTCCCCAGAACCAGCTCTATCAATAAACGCGAGCGAACGGATCCTGCAAAAGGAATACGCAGGTTTTTTCATCGAACTGGCCTGGTTCCCAAGCCTACGAGTCTCCCTACGTGTGACGGGAGGACAGACAGAGAAAGAGAGAGACAGAGAGAGAGAGAGAGAGCAAAAGGGTTTGAGACTCTGAGAAATAGAGGAGAGGGGGAGGGGGGGTTCGGTGGACGATTTTCGTGGCTCAAGAATGAGATTACAATTTGTCAGGTCCGGGCTAGAGGGCCGAAATCACGCGGATCGCACACTGCTGATGGTGGACGAGCGAGGGCCGTCTTCGAATCGGCAAGAAACTCACGCAGGCGGCATTACAGTGTTCCGCCGGCCATTCTGCTGGCTGCGGCCACGTATTGGCCACGGCAGCATTCTTTTCCTGCCAGATCGGCCAATCGATGCATCTCGCCACCGATACCCATCTGTCACTGTCCGCGGGGCCTAGCCTTTTCTCGGTTCGCGCGACCGGCGCGGCGTGCCTCGCGCTCGAATCCATCGGCCAACGGTGAAATCGTTTCGTACCAACGCCCGTTTTAACTGCTCTCTCAGCGTTTGGTGAAATTTCGAGCGAGATTTCCAAGTCCCGTGTCGTCGCGTTGAGTTATTCGGTGGAAGAAGTTAGCATCGTTGAAGGGAAAAAATTTAATTTAAGGTTTAGGCCTGACGCAAGACTCGAAGTACACGTTCGAACATGTATGTTGGAGTTGTTTTTAGTCTTCTCGAGTCGTTTGCTTGGAATGTAATAAAAATGAAGAAAGACGTTACAGTAGCGTCGATAGCGTTACTTGTTGTTAGATAACAAGTAGCAACGTGTCGATACTTGAAAGAAACTTTGATCGAAACGTTCGAAAGAAGAGAACGTTGATTACAAAGTTGTATCATTTCACTCTCCAGGTTCTGATGATTTGTAAACGTTGTACGTACAAAAATTTCCCACAAATGCACGAATACTCACAATCTGCTTCCACAGTATGAGCTTCATCCCCCTCGACTTCCTTCGAAAAACGATTACCAAATCGTTCTGAATAAATCTCTCGTAGACGTTCCGCGGTGGAAGAAAAACGCACGAAACCTGCAGGAAATACACTCGGCGAAATGACCGCTCTGCCTGTTGAACAGAGTGAAACGAGCGTCCCCGAAGGGGCGGGGGGGGGGGCGAATTTTTCAGCGTCGCAAGAACCGTAACCGCGAACGACGATGGTATTCCCAGCGGCGGAGAAACGACGGTCTTATCGCGGCCGCAATTCCAACGATTCATCGAACGCGCCTGCCGACGTCCAGACGGAATAGTTCGAGGGAGCCGGCGGACCGTGTCTACAAAAAGTGTCCCAATTATATATAAAGACAATAAAACGCGAACCAGTCGGCCGGTTCCCACCCCGTTCAAGGCTGCGCGTCGCTCAAGCCGGACGCTTCATGGCCGATTTTATGGCCGTTGATCGTAAATTCCGGGGGCCCCCGGTAGCCCGAAAGTGATTCCCTCGAAAGTGATCGCGCGTCGATTATAAAATAACCGGATGGACGGCGGCGAGGCCTCGGAAACGTCGTAAACATCGTTGAAACAAACGAGACGCGGGGATACCGCGAGCGAAAACATTGTTGTCGCCTCAACAAACGAGCCTGTTCCAACCGGGGACATTAAGCGAATTTACCGCCGTGGCGATTTTCGGGGGATCGCGCCCTGGGGTAGTAAACGTCTCCGTGAGTTAACCCTCGCGCGGTGCAATACGGCGAAGGCGAAGGACATTCCAAATGGACGTTTCCTCGTCGTCGAGTTTTTAACCGATCTTCGAACATCAGTCTCCCGGTGAAGGTTTTAGTTATTGAGTGTAAATGTCTAAAATGTGAAATTTATAGCTTGGATTTCGGAGGTTTGTTCGAATCTCTGTTGCGCGACAGTTGACTCGGGGATATTCAGGCATTTAACTTTGCGCTGAATTTTCCAAAGCTCTTCAGAAGAGGAGATTCGTCTATCCGTCTATAAAAGAGTCTGTGCACGTTAAATTACTCTTGAATATTGTTCGGAGAAGAGCCTCTGTACGAATTTAAAAGTTGCGTTACACGCAACATGTGTAAAGAGAGTAACTACATCCGTTTAGCATCGACAAACCGAAATCCACCGAGTCCTCGTCTCTCGTTCGATCGCATATTTCTTCGTTCTCGTCATCGAAAGGGGCCAGCGAAACGTCTTCCGGCGTATCGAGCAGGCCAATTTAACCATCGAGTCCAATTGGAAGCGGCCACGACGAACCAAATGCGAGGACACGTTCGCGAACGGGGGGCTGGTTGTTTGTTCTTCTTCGGTCGCTTCTCTCGAAAAGGAAAACCGTTCGACCGGCTGGCACATGTCCGACACGCGGGACAAAGAGCGCCGGACGGCGATGCGGCTCGCACGCTCGGACCCACGGATCAATTAGAGACAGCCGGTGGAAATTTCAGCGAAGAATTCCGCGTGTGTCGATGAGGGAACACGCCCCTGACGAGGCGAGCGCGAACAATCTCCGGCTGATTCGCGGTCCGCGATCCTCGAAAGCTCGGGCAAATGTTTGCACACCGAAGGAACCAGCCATTATACTCATTGCTCGAGGCAAATAATGCAACTTGCCCCGGCCTGCTCGATTCGGGGGATGGAGGAGTAGAGAAAAAAAAAAAAAGAAAAGAAGAGAAAGGGGAGAGGCAGGCACACTGGTGGTGGTGGTTAGAGAGGTGGTTTCGATTGAGAGAAAGAGCGAAAGAGCTTCGCGCGTGCATACGTTGAGAAGAGAAGAAGAAAGAGAGACGAAAGAAAGAAAGAAGCGAGATCACGAACGAGAGTACCACGTGTTCCCATGGTTTTAAGACCTACGTTTGAAAGCACACCCCCGTTTACCATCCGGCCCAATTATCCCTCTGGCAACCCCTTCCATCCCCCTCTTACGTTCTCGCGTTGTTTCACCACTGCCAATTACACGTATTTGCGTCCTCGGGCCGCCAGTCCAGCCGAGACTGGATTCTTGTGAATTCTTTATTGTTTCGACCGTACGACCGTACGACGGGTGGAACAAAGGGCCCCGAGGCCGACGTTTTTCTTCGTCCCTTGCCTATTTTTCTCTCTGCTCCGTATCGCCCGCGCGATTAATCGATCCGCGGCGCACGATGCCGCCGCGGACGTCGCGTCCTTCCGATCGAATTCGGGGATCGATGCTTCCCGAGTACTTGCCGTTCGTTTATAGTAATACTCCATTCCTTAATTGGATATTTTTTTAAAAGAAGAAATTGTTCGTTCGAGGAAATTTGAAACGTTTGCTCGTTCTATCAAATCTAAGAAGAAAATATTATCCTGTTAAATAATTTCTCAGTCAGTGTTGTGCGGCAGCGAACAAGAACAATAAATAGAGTACGAATGTTTGTGAGTTTATAAGAAATTTTCAAAACTGCACGTAATGCGCAAACACACGTGCAAAACAAACCTGCGCAGTAGAATTCCTCCGTTCGTGTGAATTCGTCGGGATACAAGTAATTTAATTGGAATTTATATGAATTCCACCGATTCTCTGACTTTTCGTTGTATAATACACGACAGATGATATAATATGTAAAATATACTATAGAAATTCAATTCTTTTTATTTTTTCTTTACTTCTTTTTAATTCATTGTCTATATTATATTATATTATAATAGAGTCAACAAGAGTTCGTTTAATCGAGTATAGATTCGCGAAAGTTTAAAAAATAAAAGGAAATTTAGTTCAAACGAATGGAGCTTGTACAAACTGATTGTGAGCTCTATTGTATTCAAATTCAATGTATGAATACAAATTCACGTCAATAGTTGCAAATGAAATCGTCACAGTTAATAACTGGCCTAACTGGTTTGACACATAGGTGTCAAATAGGGATGGAATAAATTCAGTTTGTGGCAAAAAAATTCGCAATCAAGACAGAGGTACGCGAGTGGGAAAAATGTTGAAGAAGAAGGGTAAGACGTAACTCACCGAGGGCACCAGCAGCCAGCCTCATGGTGACAGGCAAGTCGGATCCGGTGACTTCCGACAGCTTCCTCTTTCTGGGTCGACCCTTCTGCACGGTACCGGACGAGGTAATCGGGCTCTGCTCCGCGGCGCTGTAATAAGCCGGAAGCGGCGACACCCCTGGCGAGCCGATGTCCTCGATATTGCTGGCTGCGCTCCCGTAATCCCCCGCGCAGCACAGCAACTCGTAGTGAGGTCTTGGGACCGACCAGCTCGTCATTCGTGAACCTTGCTGTCGAGTATTTCAGTGGCGACCCTGTGTTATCCTCCGAGTTCGATGAACGCGCGATCGCGATCACGCTCGCGAGGGGAGATAGACGAACGGCCAGGCCGCTTCCCGCCCCGATCCGATCGATCGGCCGGCGAGTCCAGCGTTTTATCATTGATACCTTTCACGACTTGACTCGATTGACTGTTAAATAATTTTTCGAATCTCGAAGAGAAAATGTGTCTCTGTCTCAAACATTTTCTTTTTTTTTTTTTTCAGCAATGCCTTTTTTACTAACCGATCTTTTGGAAACGAACGTACATTTCACGTTAGTTCCCTTCGGAGGTCAATAAATAAACAATTTCCAAGTAAACGCGACTTCCCCTTCGAAATTTTTTCTCTAGAGCGATCATTTGAAAATTTTCGAATTTACGCGATAATCGAATTCCACGCGCAGATAGACACAGTAGCAATAATCTCTGGAGGGATCACGCTGCAAATCATTGCTTCTATATCGAACGTCTTCTTTCCGAGTTTCCCGCTAATTGTCGCAAGCATTATTCCCCGCGAATGCCTCAGTGATCGATCGCGAACATACGGATCGATACGCGTTGCACACGCGCGAGAGCAAGCAAGCTTGATAAGTCTGCGAGAGCGACGATCGAATCGATCTCGCGGAGCGGCAAGCGGCACCGCGACGTCTTTCTCTTTACGAGAGCGCGCGTCGAGCTCGACTCTCTCTCTCTCCCTCTCTCTTTCTCTCTCTCTCTTTCTCTCTCTCTCTCTCTCTCTCTCTTTCTCTCATTTTCTCTCATTTTTTCTCGTTTTCGATCCTGCTTCTGAGAATTGAAAAACCCGGATTCACCCACGCCTGAGGGCTGTCATTAGGTGAGCAGTGTAACGATAATAAGTGTGCCCTACGTCGACGCGCCTCGTGTTTCTGTCACTCTCGTCATCAAACTCGTTGATAACAAAGAGACGGCCTTTGGAGGATGGTAATTCGGGCTCGTGTTTCTCACCTACAGTAGACCAGGCCATCCCTCTGCCCGAAATGATCGCCCTTGTTCAGCGGGGTGCCGCACGAGGCGCACGTAAAACAGGCCACGTGGTAAACCAAGTCCCTGGCGCGCATCACCAGCTCCGACGCGGAGATGCCCGCTCGACATCGCGAACATCTCGAAACGGCGAACAACCTGCCAACGAAAATCACGAATTTTTCCCTTTCACATACTGTGTTTTTATCCAATGAAACGGCCATGACCGTTTGGATTACGGATATACTCGAACGTATATATGTACGTTCAAGCGACAAATGTGTTACAAAGTAACACGAGTTCCCTCCAAGTTCCCACTTCTACAGTTGACTATAAAGTACGAAACTCTGTAAACAAAAATATCTAGTAATATCGCCTTCGCTTTATATCCTTTGCTCGAATCACACTTTGGAAAACAAACGTGGTCATTTAACAACTAAAGCAACAACAAAAAAGTATGGCATTTCGTAGTAACAATGTAGGGAAGGATAATTTTGTAGAATTTCGACTGAAAAGAGTGGATTATTGTTTCCTTTGCCATTCGTGCAACGATTCTGTTGCGAGCAGTGTGCTTGCAATTATTAAATATTCCGTTCATCGTTTAGAATCTCTTGTTTCGGTATGCTTATCTTCTCCACGTTAGTTTCAATAAATCAACGCTATTTCGGCGACATTGGCGCCGTTATTGTATCACTTTTACACACACAAGTTGAACCCGGTACACACATGGACGAATAAATAAATCAGGACATTGCGCACGCTATGTCGATCAGAAATTTTTAAAATCGAATTGTTTCGAAACAATAACGTGCAGTTGATGCAATTTTTCTTTTCCAATTTTGTTCTAATTTTCCCGATCGATGAACTTTCAGCGTAGATCGCATCTCTATTCGCAGCGAAGTAGAGTAACACTCGTGCCTGGTCAGACTACAGTCTCGAGCGCCCACTCGTGGACACGGTTACGACAATTTTGAGAATACGAATTATCGCGTGACGTATGTTTACGCAGCTGTACATAAGTTATCATAACGTAAAAAATTTTGATTCGACTTTTAAATTTTACAGAAAGTATAGCGATTTCAAATTCCGTTGCACGTCATTACGGAAAATTCGAGTTGGAGCGAAAGACCGGCGAGAGAACACTTACCACGGAGATAACGTAAAAGAATCCTGATTCGACTTTTAAATTTTACAGAAGAAGCACGGCGATTCCAAATTCCATTGCATCGCGTTATTATAATCGCAGAAAATAAAACACGATTAGCAACCAATCGCCAATTCCCAAACATCTCGACAACATATCGCATGCCCGAAAGAAATATATCCAAAGATTCCTACAACCTCGCTCGCGCCCGCGAGCCCCCCGCGTCCTCTAGTCTCGTCGCGGCGTCGCGGCGATCCTCGAGTTTCCGAGATTCCAGACGAGGGTGGAACACGACCGTGGGCCGGTGTTCCCCGCGGGCTGAAACTCCGAGCCGCCGGTTCGTTAGAGAGAAGAATACAGGCTCTCCTCGGCTCCCATGCAATATGCAACGATCCATATCCAGGCCAACCCCTTTGTCTCTCTATTTGGTTTTCGCGCTTCGAAAACTGTAACTTCGGCCTCGATCGTCGACGACCGATATGAGAGCCTCGCCGAGGAAACCCCCTCCCCGTCCCTCTCTCACCCTCTGCCACTCCCTCTGAATCCCCCTCGACGAAGCCGACGACTCTCCCTTCGCGGACGTTACGGTGTATTAGTGGAAGAAAAACGTAACCAGAAGGCGGTGGGCGGTGGGGTGGAGGAGGGTGAGGGGGAAGGGGCGCTGCATTGTTCTCCGATTTTGGTTCGAGCCGATGGTCACGAACAACGGGAGGTCACGTGCGCGCGCGAACGGCCAACAGAGGCAAGGATCGATGAATTCGAGCGACGATCGGGATCGTTGATTTTGTAATTAGGGGGATTCTACGAAGAACGCGTGATCGAGAACTCGGTTGAAGGGGGGTGGGGAATCTTCGAAGGAACCCGGAACGAGCGACGACGCTCTTGGATCGCTGCTGCTACGCGGTGAATCGATACGGTTCCGTCGTATTAAGAGGGTTGATTGGTGGACAGATACCGGTAGGATATAGTTGAGTCATTGTATTCGTGGCTGGCTACGGGGATAGGTAAGAGGTATCTCGCAGGATTTTCATGCTGGAGGAATATTCCTCCTGCGGTCCGTGCTCGGTTCATTCTCTTTGCCGCGACCGTTCGTGGATTCGGTATTACAAGCGCGATAAGGAGAGAGAGGGTTGTTGTTGATTTCGAACAGAACGTTCAGTTTAGTTAATATTCAGCGGATGATCGCCTCAAGCAGCCTTGCGAGTTTTTGAATGGAGTTTCCGGGTGAGATAGAGTTTCGAAAAATTTAGCGCACGTGAAACGTCCAAGAGATATATTTACGCGTCGAGTAACTTTTCGTTCTCTTTGCGAAACACACTCGACTGTAGATTCGCCAGTAGTATTCCAACGCGTAAAGAGATTCTTTCGAGAGACGCGAGTCTCGTCTTCGAGAGGAGAATTCTTCTTCTCGAATTCTTTGACAAGCCGCTTTGTTTGATCGCGACGTCATATTATTTCGCTGGAGAAAGAGGTTCGTTGAAAGGAGCTTTCGATTAAAGCCGCTACCTTCGTTATTCCGGCTGTCTTTCCGAACGAAACCGAAAGAAACGTTTCAATTTTCCGGCCGTAACGACGCGTGCATCGAAGAATCTTCCTCGTCAGACCTGAACTCGCTTTGTTCCCTTTAATTATTCCGTTTCGTCGAAGCTCGCGCAACCTGTGTAACGCTGATTAGACGGTGATTACAGAGAAGCTTGCAATCTAATCCTCTTTTTTCCCTGTCATTAAAAAAATGACAAGGAGACGATGCCCGGTGATAACGGTGTAGAAATGATCGTTGAATTTCCCGACTGTTACACGCACTTTACTCAACGATGGAACTCTCTTCTTACTTAAAACTCTATTTTCTTATTTCCATAACAACGTTCCTCTCGATTCGCATCTGGTTACGCGGATCTTCTCCGCATTTCGTCCGTTTCAAGTGAAATTTTTTGACTCTGCCAATTACGTAAAAGGGAACATTGAACCGCGCTCGTCCCTGAAAATCGATGAAGGAAGAAATATATTGGGGAATCATGTAAATTCTTTATTCACTTCTAGGAGCAATCCTCTCTCTAAGAGTTTGTTAATTAATTCATGCATAGAAACCGAGGCATTGCAGAAGTTTCCTCCGGTGTTATCCGCTGGCCGAGAATACTCCGCCGGTGAATAATTCATAAGGAATTGAATATTTAACGCTGGTTTCTGGCCGAAGCTCTCGTCAATTTAACAATTTCAGTTCGCTTAACGCGAAACGGAAAGAACGAACGGCGAGCGGAGCGGAAAGGGAGGGAGGCGGGAGGAAGAGAGAGAAGAAACGATTCTCACGCTTTCGAGAGAAACTGCGGGAGGGAAATTATGCAACGCGTGCTTCACCGCCGTCGTCCGCTAACTGCACTCGGAATTTCAACGAGAAAACGCCTGTTTTTCATAGGCAAAAACACAATAACAGATTCCCTGCATCTAATTGCCATCGTCGCAGTGGCCGCATTTAACGTAATTAATTTCGTTCGTCGAGACTTTGCATTTTAATATCTTAATCTGTGCCGTGCCGGGCGAGCTTCCGCGTTCGAACGCGTACGCGGCACGACGATCGACATCGCCATTACGAGAGTTTACACGGTGGAAAGATTTGTTTCAAATTATCAAGGAAAACTCCGTATGTTGCGTCCTTTGTTCAACGAGCTGGGAAAACCTAGCTTTTACTTCCTTGATGTTAGGAAGAACGTGTTGGAAAAATTGTTTCGTCAGAGTCAGCGTCCATTTTTATATCGCGATACGTGACCACGTATACTCCTAGTTTATCTTTAACGTGCCATTAGTTATATATATTTATGTGCAATGTGTCGTTGCGTTCCAACGTTTCTCGAAATTGAAAATCATCGACGGTGCACGCGAAGAAAAACGAAGCGTCGTCACCCGGGATGGCGGAAAGAGGCTGACCGCGACTGGAAATCGTGACCGCGTGATTTTATCGCGGCAAACGTGTATCACAGCAGCGGAATTTCAGGATCGGGTTAGACCTTCCTAGGACAAGCACCGGTTAGAGCTGGCCATTAGTAGACATTTTGTGTGGTCCGGGCGAAGTTTTGAGCGGGGCGGACGCTCTTATGCAAATTTGCGGATACCCCAATAAATACCGAAACGGGAAGCCGGCCCCGGGGCAACCGACGCTCCGAGGATCTTGCATTAATTTCCCGCGTCATCCCGGTAATTCGACGTAAAATGCCACGATGAATGGTTGGATCCGCTTTGTTTCGCGAAACGCGAAATGGCGAGTACGAAGGAAACTTTTCGAGCATTATTAAATACAACGATTCGATTCAAAGGCGGAACACATCGGCCCAATTTTCCACTCTTTTGACGAGAGAATCATTCCACAATACGCGAATTATCAAAATATTCCATTCGCATTGTGTTTAATTAGAAGGAGTAATGATCAATTTAATTTTGTTCGATGGTGGTGCAATTCCTATTGATTTGATAAATTAATATTTATCATTTACTGATTTACTCTGTGATCGTTTCTGCCATCGCTATACTTTAACGTCATATACCGTTGTCAACTTCATCTCGCGTTGAATGATTACATCAAAGAATCCCAGTCAAATATTTTGCAAAATTAAAGATCGAATTTCGTGCATTTCGATGCAAAAAGAAGCCACATTGCGCGCCGGCGAAAACAACGGAAACGCGACTCGCAGAAGGACAGAAGAGCTTGCACAACTAAGCGCTACAATCCGCAAGGAAGATTGTGCAGGACGGAAGGGGAGAGGATAGCTCGCGCAGTTCCGCGGACCGGGTCACGCTCTCTCTAAGACTCCCCTCGGCGTTGCCCGGCCCTAATCCTCTTACGACTACTTCTACCAACCTATAATAATCCTCTTTGCAGTAGATGTTGCCGTCCCTGGCGAAACACGTCAACTCGGCGGCGAGAGGCACACGGCAGTGGCAGCAACGAAGGCAGCCGCAGTGCCACGCGCGGTCTGCGGCCCTTAGGTACCACCGTTCGGCTATCTCTCTGCCGCAACCCCCGCAGCCGAGGCCACCGTCGGTGTTGTTGTTCTCGCCGGTGCCGATCTGCCGATTGCTGACGGCACCATCCCCTGGCGGGGGTGTGCTGCTCCCACAGCCCACTTCCTTCAGCATCTCGAGAGGAACCGCCGCGACCACCGGCGCATTCTGAGACAAAAACACACAGATTGTTCCTCTTCGCGTTGCTTTTGGGAGGAATTGTTCACTGCTGGACACTCATCGAGGAACAATTTTATTAATTGGAACGAAGATTTCGTTGATAATTGAGACATAAAGTTTAATAATTCGAATCAATTTATTCACGGTTGTTCGTGCCCTCTCTTCTGCTGTTTAATTAATCAGAGACGTTTAGATATGTTTGAACATCGTAACATATGTATCTCACGATTTCTGCGTTGGTGTAAATTTGACAAACTGTGTATTTGGTTCTCGACAGGTTCCAAGATTAAGTTGGAATTCAAGAGCGTTCAAATTCTAACTCAACCGCTCATCGTTGGTGTGTTCTCGTTTGTAATAGAGTTAAAAAAAAACAATTGAAGCACATTACCGTATCTAATTAGTTAAAATTAGTATATAAATTAGTATAGTATAGCGAGGTAGGTGTTTAAGATGGGGACTTTTCAAGCAAGCCAGACCAATTACAAATTTCAACCACCTTTCCCCATCCGAAAATCAATCCGAACGACAACTGTCGCTAAATAAAAACAACGACGCTTCGATAACTAAGATCGAGGGTCACTGAATTCTCCCTGAAAGCTTTCGACGTCGGTGTTTGATATTTTGGCAAATGGACACTCGAGGCTGCTCGATTTCACAGGGATAGAAAATTCGTGGCGACGTGCAACGAAATTTTTTTTTCCGCGTCATCGTCGCGATGACGAGAGAGACAGCGCCATAGGCCAAAGGACTCGCAGCCTCTTTCTCCTCCTCCTCTTTCTCCGCCGCCTCCAAGAGGAGGAAGTGGAGGAGGAGGAGGAGAAGGCGGGTGGAGGAGGAAGGCGGAGAAGCGGCCCCGCATTCATTCAGCACACTTCTCGGCGGCGGCGCACGCAAGAACCGATGAATGAAAACAATTCGTGACTGCTGTCCCGTTAATGAATGACTCCCGGGGCAGTGGCTCTCTCGGTTTCGAATCGGCCGCGAGCTAATTAGTAGAAGCTTGCGGATCGCCACAATAACTCAACGTCCTTTACGAGCGCGGGCCGCACGTGATTTCCGTAAGTTAAATGGAAGGTGACGTCGCCTGGAATCACCGTACACCTCGTTCCTAACCAAGGTGACGCCGTTTTGCTGCCGCTTGTCACCGACGTATTAGGCCGAACGTGTGCACCTTGATTTACAACTGTTAACCGTTCCACTCTCCATCCTTTCTTTCCTTTCGTTCTTGCTCCTCGCTGTGCTCGGATCCTACGTTTCGGATTTTTGCTTATTATTGATCGTTCTGGGAAGTGCGCGTTCCGTTTGGGTGGCGAGGTGATTGTGTGTACGTATTCTTAGTACGGGTGTTAGTACTTAGTGAACTAGGTTGAACGATCTTGGGTGATGATAAGATTGAACGTTTTTTTAGAAAAATTCTCATTAAAAAGTGCAACATTATACTTGAACTGGTTATCAACCAGTCGAACCAGGTAAACTGTCTCTGATTTCAGCACGTTGCGTATTCTTTGTGAAAACGCTAAAAGAAATATGCCTCTGCCAATTAATAATTGACTTCTTCCCACGGTAAAAAGGATAGATATAGATGCTGAAAGAGTTCGGAAGCTAATATAACGTTCTTAAAGATACGATTTCATGTCTACGCGTTAACGCTGACTCAATAAAACGTTAAAACAATAAATTAAAACAAATTGTCTCTACGTTCTCTCGGCTGAATGGAAAGCTTTTGAAATCGCATCGAGCATCTTCGCACTTATCCTGCCAATCTCGAACGTTAAATCAACGCACCGACCCTCGTTCAGCTAACCACGCTTCAAATTCTAATTTCTACGCTCCAATTCATCGTTCGTTCTCTTACCTGTTAGTTCAATCAGCTGTAAACACGGCGGTGAATTTCACCGACGCTTTCCGACCAGTTTTCGACGCCTCTCCTCTTCTTCTTCCGTCTGGTCGGTGTCTGCCGTCGCTTCCCGTGCCAGCGCTTCGCTTCCCACGCCGCGGGATTCACTCGTCGAAGCTGGCTATTTCCATCCGACTGGCAGCGACGACCTTGAGTCACGAGTCGCAAGGTTTTCCAGGCACGGTGTCGACAGTGCACGAAGGGACGTCGTGGAAAGGCACGATCGAACGTTCACAGGATCCGTCGGAAGCGGTTGCGACGACACTCGTGAGGGTGGGTGGATAGTCGCGGCAGAATGTTGGACGATTGAAGTGGCGAACTGCGTTGGGAAGTTGATCCGCGTGAAGAACGGGTGTCGTGGAATTTCTCAGAGTCAGTTCAAAGCCGATTGTCTCGTTCGTTGGAATCCGAATTTCATTCGGAGCGAATTGAAACGAAATTGGAACACGCTAGAAAGGTCCCTGAGTTCTATCGGTGAAAAGCACATCGACACGAGGAACTCAAAGATTTGCCAAAATTTACGTGCTTTCAGTCGAACGTAACGAGTACTTTGAAACTCCACTCATCCAAGAAACCACTCCACTCCGTGTTATCTTTGCTCGTGGTACGAAACTACCCTAACGTCACACCATCACGACTCTGCGATAAAACGACGACAAAATCCGACGAGAATCACTGTAACTCCATCCTCCAGCATCCAACATTCCCAATCTTGCTCCAATCGTCCAATTTTACCGATGATCAATCGGTAAGCATCGACCAAGCTTGAACCTTCAGATTCCTCTATCTGTCTCTCCTGTATCCAGCGTTTCTCTCTCTTTCTCTCTCTCTCTCTCTCTCTCGCTCTCTCGCTCTCTCGCTCTCTCTTTCTTTCACCAATCCTCTCAAGGTACTCAAGAGAGCTTGCTCTTATCACCTCCGGTCGCAGATCGTCACCAGGAGTCGGCGTCGTGTCGCAGCCACGTTCTCACGCGTCTCGCCGTTTCGCCTGGCCGACGGAGCCGAGCCGGAAGAGACGCCAGTTTCCCGTCCGACCGTAGAGGGACGCCTCTCCTCTTTTTGCCCGGCGAGGGAAAATCGTACGCGTTCGCGGATAAGGTCGGCAGTCGAGTTGGCCGCGAGGGAAGCTGCTCCCCGTCGGCGTAATAGTACGATCCTGGGCTGGCCAGCCAGGGGCCAGGGGCGGACGTCGGCATGGTAGAATAGAGGGGTTGGCCCCCGCGTGCACCGACGTCGTAGCCACGGGGTGGGGTTTTCGGTGGCTGCCCAACGGGGTAGAGACGTCGGGACGCCTGGCGTTTGCGCGTTTCCACGCTCTCCTTCCGTCTCCCTTTCGCCACCGTGTTCGACCACGCGCGGCGTCCTCGTCGACGACGCGTCGACGTAGCCGGCGTCTAGCCGACCTCCGCGCCGGATGACAAGAATCACTCGCAACGACTCGCATCGCCGGTGTCAATTATGTCATCGGGTTTGTAGGATGTCGAGAAGGTTCTTCGGTGCTCTGCTACTTTTGGCTAGACGATTGGCGAGGATGAGGCGTATCTTGGTTCGTTCTTTCGGGTTTAGAAAGGTATTAACTTGGAGATTCTTTCGCGAGAAAGATTTCGTGGGAAACTGATAGATTTTAGAATCGTTTCGAACAAGTTCAACTACACGCGTGAAACACGTTGCCTGTGCGAAAAGAAGTGGAAACTTTTTCGAAAAAAAAAAAAAAAAAACGAGAAAGAATTCCACTTTTCATTACCGCTACAAATAATGGTTCAAAGTTCGGAAAGTTGGTGGTGGAGGCAGCCGTCGACGAGACGAAGCACTCGAGCGTGCGAGCGGCGGGAGAGTATCCGATCGGCGTGACAAACGGTCAACGATATTAAAATCGTCGCGGGGACACGTTTTTCGTTCGGCCAGGGCCGACTGGAACATCGTTGCTGGCCCGTTCCGAGCAAACGCAATTTGTAGCTGTACGCGTGAGTGACGCGTGACTAACCATTCGCGTGTCACGTCATTTCTCCTTTGGGTGCCGCGGTACCCGCGCTCTTCCCATTCAGCCCGGTCCCTCCACCGCTTTCTCCTACCTCCGGCCGCCTCTTCTCCTACCTTCTCCACACCACCTCCCCCCCCCCCCCCCACCTGGCACGATTACAAATTAATTGAGAGTGAAACGCGAACGCACCGGTAAACGCTTTGAAAACGACGTCGACTAGGGGGCTAGAGGCGCTAATCGTGAATAATGAACGCCGCGCCGCGCCGGCCCGCCGCGGAACCCGCTTAGAACCCGCGCTGCCCCGACACACGCGGATAATCCAACGATAATCCCGGCCGGTGTCAAAGAGATTTTCCGAATGTCAAATCGAACGACCAGCCCGCCCCGATGCCGCGCGCGCGCTTCCACGACGCGTTCTCGCGGAATTAATTACGACGGATGTCGAAACACTGGCGGCGGCGCTCGGGCTCTTTTGAGTTATGGCGGGTGCGGTCGTTCTGTTATTTTCCAAGGGGAAATAATTAATATTAGAATTACGAATCTACGTGAAACGTGTGGAAACACGGGTGTTTCGGACGCTGCGCTTTTGGAGTTTGTCGACGGCATTTAGCAGATTTTGGTGAAATCAACTTTGATTTATTTTAATCGTCGATTGGCGATATTAATGTTTTACTTTCAACGATTAAGCATTTGTTATATTAACGACGTTAATGTTTTACTTTGTTTCGTGATTTTGAAAGGGAAAAGGGCACGATTGTGTTGCAACGTTTAGTTTTATCGTTGAAAGTTGTAGAATAAATCGAACGAGCGGCAGAATTTGTCAATTGGTATTCTCGCGAAGATTTAAGATTGCAGAAAAAGTAGATCCGTCGAGAGAAAATTCGCACCTGTGATCGTTGCCTAACATTGTTTTTCCTAATTTCTTGAAACTGAACGCTGAAGTAGAAAGTTGACGTAAAACTAGATTTCAAAGTTGTAGAATTAGTCAAGGAAATGGTCGAATTATGCGAATGAAGCACATAGATTTACTGTTGCGTTAATAGTTTCCACTTTTTTTTCTTTTCTTTTTTTTTTTTTTTTTTTCTTGAAACTGGACACCGTGACGCAAAAATTTCACGCAAGTCCAGAAAATAATCGATTCCCCGTACCTAGCATATTTATATTGTAAAAAAATACGTGAAACTCATCCTAAAATTCCTTCGTCCCAGTCTACTCACAATCGTTTCAACCAGCCTCAACGCGATCCCATTAAATGTTTCGCAACATCGAATCCCCAATAGGCTTAAACTATTTCTCCAAATGGAACTAACGAAACGAAACGAAACGAAACGAAACGAGACGAGACGAATCGAAAGAGCAAATAGGCAACATTCCTATTCCACGGCACGTGAGCGCATGCACCTGTTTCAGCAGAAAGCTAGATTTTCTCCTGCACGGTTTAATTGTAATCGAATCGCGGTGACAGTTAGACGTATTGTCCCCCGCGACCAGTTCTGGTTTCGTTGGCCTGAAAACGGCCGACTATATTTGGCGACGAAACCAGTGGTCGCACGTGTATTCGATTCAACACGACGGAAATCCATCGTTCACCGTGCGCGACGGAATCGTGTCTCTGGAGTGCTCTCTTTTTCCCTTCCTCTTCTCTTCTCTCTCTCTCTCTCTCTCTCTCTCTCTCTTTCCAAGATATATCCCATTAAATTCGTTAACAATCGTACACGGTCCCCACAAATCGAACTTTGCCGATTTTTTATACGCCGTTACCACCGGCCGACAGCTTCTTCTCGCGTTTCGAGCTTTCCAGCTTTCGAGCCGCGTTTCACGGCAATTACGTTCGATAACTTTCCTCGAATTCGTCACGGGACGATAGAAGAGAGGACCAGCGACGCGCGAGTCTGATCGATGGCTGTTTCCACCAGAGAGATTAATCGTGGCCTGACGTCACTTTCGTTCCTCTGATAATGCAGCACAGAATCCACTCGAAGGTAATCGTATTCATACGAGATTCATAGGTTAACGCTGTATTGGTACACGGTGGAATAAATATCGTTAACGAGACTCGGTCTCGGTCTAAAATTCGTTCTCGGTTCGCCGGGTGGGGACGGAAGACGAGATATCAACCCACTCTTCGGAGACGCGGCGCTCTCGAGCCGCGATCGCAGCCACCCTCGTTCGCCGATGTCTCGAGCCGGCTCGAAAATTCAATCCACTCGAACGGGAAGACGCGACGACGCGGGGCTCGCAACCCCGTTTCCCTCCAACGAGCATCTACGAAAGAGAGAGAGAGAGCGAGAGAGAGAGAAAAGAAAAAAACAAGCGAAAAAGGAAAGGAAAAGTCCCAACGATCCGAGTGCTCTCAATCAACGACAACCTCTCGCAATCTTGGAGATTACGGGCACAAAGAGGAAGACGTAAGACGACTCGGAGCAACCCCCGTGTCGCGTAGTAAGAGCGCGCCAGGTACGTCCCGCTCCAAGACTCCGGGGATGCGACGTCATATCGATCAGGGAACAGCCTAGCAGAGGAACGGCTGGAAGCAGTATTAACGAAGAAGAAGACGAGCACTAGGTCTATCTCCTCTTCCTCCCCACTTTAACCACCTCTCCTCTCTCCACCCCTCTGTCACTCTTGCACTACGTCTCTCTCTCTCTCTCTCTCACTCTCTCTCACTCTCTCTCACTCTCTCGCTCTCTCGCTCGCTCGTCCTCTGGTGTATCCTTGTTTGACCTGCTGGAGGGGAAAACGAAGGTACACTAACCCCAGATCCGAAGCAGCAACCTTTCTCTGCTAGGCGCGGCCTTCTGACGCCCGCTCGATAGAAACCCAACCGGTTCCAGCCAATGGGAGGACCGTACGAAGATAAAGCCGTCGTCCGATTGGCCGACGTGCTATTCAGACTGACACCGCGCTGATGGGAAACGGCGAGCCACCGAGCCGCGTGGAGATGGAACTGGTCCCACCAGCATCCACCACACGGATCCGGGGATTCCCCGTGCCGAGAACGAGAGTCATCTGGCGAATGCCGCTGGAGGCCGTTTTCCACGACCGATTCTACTTACGTCTGCACGAGGATTCCGAGGAAATTGCTGCGGAATCCGAGTGGACGGGCATCCTGGAACATCGAATTGGGTCGAAACACTGCAGACAGTTGTCGACGATTGTGTTTTGTCCCGACTTTATCGAGTGTGTCGCTCTTTCGACGATCCCCCTTTTTCTCTTCTTTTTCTCCGAACAGTTAATTTCAAAGGCGTTTTTGTCGACAATTGTCGAACAGTAGGCATTAATTGAGGATCGAAGGTTGAGGGTAGAAAATTATTTCGAATAGCTATGTTGATTGCAGATGAAATGGTTTCACCAGACGCGTCAATTTTTCGATTGTCATTGTTTTAAATTTGCCACTTTTAAATGTGAATTTAGACTCGAGAGTTTAGTAAGCGAATGTTTCAGATTGCAGCTTGATACGTTATATTAATAGTTTTAAGACTGGTTTTGTACTTTTTCTTTAATTAAATGTACTTCGAAAATTGAAGAGGAATAATACTTAACTTTAATCAACATCGTAAACACGATCAACGTAATACTAGAGGTTTAAAATATTTAAAATTTTGTAAGTTGGTAGAATTTCAAGCTAAATTCGATTCGCTCCAAAATTCGTGTCCCATCTCGTTCCGTCAACCGCCAAGAAATTAATTAGCGTAATTGAACCCGAGTGTAATTTGAAGGCTTCGTCAACACTTTCTTTATGCTAATCTCGAAATACATCTTAACGTATATCGTGCGTAAGTAATAATTGCACAGTTAGTAACAATCCTTGCACTTTCTAATATCGTGTCAACCAATTTCAAGATTAACGATTGAACTTACTTCATCCGTTGACTTCGTAAACCAAACATTATTTTCCAAACTGTGAGTCGCGGAACAGTGTAACTCCTAAATTACGTTTTCAGATATTTAACACAAAGTGTATCAAATGAACGATTTAAAATTCTGCGTTCTTCCGTTCATTTGATTCTTGCTAAAAGAAAAAAGAAGAAAAAAGCAAAAAGTCCGATTCTTTTTCTTATCACTCGAAAGTTATTTTGTGCATTAAATTGATAATTACTTTCGTAAAAGAAACCTAACTGATTACAGTAGGAATATGTATGTGTAAACTGCCAGTACGTTTCAATTCTTTTCTGTCGTCAACGCTATTAATTGCATGAATGACACCGTCGAACACGAACATTGTAAAGATTCATAAAATAAAACTGTGTTGGATTGCATTTCAATTTATATCACGTACGCTCCATCGATCAATAATCGAAACCTTGGACTTTGCAAGTTTCGTTAGGTTCCAAAAAATTTAAAGAAATGTCACTTTGAAGCAGAAAGAAATAGTCTTCCAATCTTCTCAAGATAGCGTTAACAACAGATCGTTGAAACGATCAAATCTCGAGACACTCAGCGCTTGGCGGTTCACCCAGTGAGCCGAAAGAGGCGGAGAATCGGGAAAGCCAGTAACGGGTCCGGGTGGTATATACGGTTCGGTCCCCGAGGTGCAACGTCTAAGCTCGAGGGCCGATCGCATTATGTAAAATACGGTGCACCGCTCGCTAGGTTATCCGGCTGATGCAAGAGAATAAATAAGTGCAAAGATATAACGGTTAATTTCCGTGTTAACCGCGTTTTATCGCGACGTCTATCCGCGACGAGCCGCCCAAGCAGCAGGATGCCGAGCTCTTTCCAGTGTGAATCTGCCGCGGTCGCGCCTGTTTCCACGTGTGTCTTACCTTTACAAGGTTCGCGCGCGCGCACACACACACACACACACACGCACAAAGGCCATACCTTCGCGCACGAACGTTTCTCGCCACTCGCTAGTAGAATCTGCGGCAGTGTCCATGGTGCACGCACACCTGTCCACCGATCTTGGGTCTTTCCTTCGTTTGATCACGGAACGTGTGTTCTACGCGGTCTCGCGTGTTACCGTGCGCTCGCTACGTTGCTCGAGATGCAAGCTCGAGCAACGTGGCGTTGGACGGAGGACGTCGTTGCACGGACACGAGCGGACACGGGCTGAGAAGGGCGGACAGAGATGGAAAAAGAGGGCGACGACGACGACGACGACGACGACGACGGCGACGGCGATAGTAATGGTGATGGTGATGGTGATGGTGATGGTGATGGTGGTGGTGGTGGTGGTGGTGGTGGTGGTGTGTGTTTGGAACGGAGGACACGAGAGGAAAGAGCGCGGAATACGGCTCTCGGTGCGTGTGCGCGTGCATCAAGTATATTTATGTGCGGCACCGTCACGTGGGGAAGGATCGTAGATTGCGGCCTGGGACACGTCGGTGTTGGTGAATGAGGCTGACGTGGATAAATGGTGCGTTTCCCCGCGGGAGACGTATACCCGGTGATCTTCCGGGCTGCGGACTCGGCGTACAACGGGCGATCGGCGTGCCACGGGAACTTCAGGAAGCGGACCGCCTCGATGTTCGTCGCCGCGGACCCTCGATCGCGGACCCTCACTCTGAATACCAGCAACCTCTCCGCCACCGTCACGCTGGTACCGCCTGGTCGCCGCCGGGAGGTTCGCTCGATGCTCAGATTGAATTGTTAATAACGGGATAGCGAAGTGTGCTCGGTGATAGCGTCTGAGAGTTCGTGGAAGACCGGGCTTCGAGATCGCAACGGTTTAGAATCGTCGTGAACGATGTCAAATCATCATCGTTGTGCGAACACGTTAAAAACATCGACGCGTTCCATTGAACAATAGCAACGTTTAATGTAATAGCAACTATGTTGCGTTGTTCGTGCGTCGATGAATTTTGTCATTACACGATAAATGATAAATGACTGACTGTTCAAGTACAAACAGCGTAGAAAACGTGCAATTGATAAAATATTCATGTTTTTACCCGAGCGATTATGTTACCGTTAAAGTCATCGACATAAAACTTTTTATACGTGCAACGATGTGAATATGTGCGTTTATGCTGATCTAACGATGCACGTTACAATATTAAAATACGAATAACAACCATGACAGATTCGTATCGTTTTTAAATTATAAATAATTATTATTGCATTGAAATTTATTGAAAAAATATATAATTATATAATATATAATACGTAATATATTTAGTATATAATATGTATTTGGTAAATTATATATTAAATGAAATATTCCCGTCTAGTCGCTGCAAAATGGCATAAAGAATAAAAAAAAGAAGGGAAAAGAGACGCAACTTTTTGTTTTTTCCTACGATCCTCGCAGGCAAGCCTTAAATCACAATTAAAAGCCCCCGGTGCACACACAGGGAAGTGTGTTCCGATGCGTGGCACAACGCACACCGTTAAGACTGACAGAAGAAGAAGCCGCCCCGGAGCGTCGAGTAGCTCGAGTTTCATTCAACTCGGCGCGGGTCGAGGCAGAACGCGGGAAGCTTTCACCGTGGCGGCGTTCGAAATCTAATTAATCCGTCCGGCATTCAGGCAACGGCCAGTCACTTCATAAACACGATCAGGCCCGCGTGCAAGCTTGCGTGGGCGGTGAATCAGATCTGGCGAAGATAGCGATCATCCGTTTCGCGTTCCGGGGCTTCTCTCGCTTTTGCGGATCCTGTTGAGTTCGCGTCTCATTGTTCCGGCGATACGCTGGCCTGTCAGGCGAAACGGAGATTGTCCGCGATGCTTGGCAACGAGCCCACACGGCCAAACGGGCGAGAGAAGGAAAAAGGTGTAGTGGATGGAGTGGTAGAGGAGCACAGGAGAAGGAGCAGGAGGAGGAGGAGGAGGAGGACAGGTAGGAGGAATAAGAAAGCAAGGCAGGTCAGGCAAAGGCAGTGTGCAGGGTTATCTGATCGCGAGCGCGCGAATATCTTCTCGGCTTCCGGCGCCCAACCCGTGATTACCGCGTCGATTGTCTGCAAATGGAAGCTGAAAAAAATGCATCTCACACTCTATAAGAAAAGCATAGTTCCCCTCGTGGCGAGAGCGAGCTGTGTGTTCGCGCCGGCGGTATCACGCGTTAGCATCGTCCCACCTGCTCGGACGCGTTCAAGAATCGAGCATCGATGCGCGGCCGCGTATCTTCCTTTGAATTATTTCGATCCGCTTCGTCGTCTCCTTCGCACATTCCGAAATTACGATTAACCGACACTCTTGTCAATTTCGCTTCATTGTCTTTAGTTTTTCACGCTCGACAATTAGTTTTCACGATCAACGACGTCGATTTACTGTTCGAATTTCCCAACAATTAAAAAAATTCGATCGTGCGTCGTTGAGGTGAAACTGTTCGAAACGTTAAAGCGAAGCGGATCAGTCTTCGACTTGTCAATGGAAATTAAATTGAACGAGATTAAATTGAACTCCTCGGCAAATGAACCCGACGACTTTAATTAATACTTTGATGTAGTTAAGGTTAAAACAGCACGTACAGTATTGCAAATTTGAAATTGTAAGCAACGAGCGAGCGTATGTCGAAGAACCCAAGGGAGCTTTTGAAAAAACCACGTCAGAGAAATGGAATGATATCTTCGCTTACGAACGAACCACCTTCTTCTATCGTACAAATATGAATTATTCTCGACCGATAGCCGAGTCACAGTCCGCGAGCGTGTCTCGAGCAAAAATGAACCGTACCAACCGTAGTGGAGAGAAGAAGAATAACGTGAAACGATAAGGGTACAAACGAGACGAAATAATAACAGCCGTTTTTGGTTACAAGAAATCATTAATCCCGCGCGCATAATACGTGTACATCGAACCTATATATCATTAACCTGCGCGTTAATGTTTCTAATATTTTACGTTGTTATTCGAGACCGAAGTATCGCGCGGATAATCAGATATTCTTGTCTTTAATTTACGAAATGGCGATTTACACGGGAACAATATCGAAAGCAATTTGACGGAAACGCGTTTCTGCGTGAAAAATTTTCATCGAAATCCTCCGACGCTCGCTACCTTGACGAGCGTACGTACATGTATTTAACAAAATTTGCGGAAATATCGAGGCACCGTTCGGCCCTGATTTCTTCGTCGCTCGTTAGTCACGCTAGAAATTCCCGGGAATTTCGGTAGGTTAATGATCGCGCTGCGAAATCGAGTGTGTACAATTAATTCCGTGAAAATTCGAATGTTGCTCTGCAACATCTAATATTTATCTCTCGCAGCTCGTTAAGCTGGCTGAATCCTGCCAGTTCGATACCGATCTCGTCCGATCCGAAAATACTCGTTGAAAATAATCGTGAAATTTTGTCGTTTCGCCGTCATTTCTGCAGAAACGAATGAATCGTCCATCGACTGACGTCGCACGTCGCGCCATCGAATCGAGTGTCTGATCGCAAAGGTCCGTTCCAATCACCCCCCACCGCGAAGCAGAATCATCGAGCAACGCCGTGGTTTGTGTAACGAAAGCGGAAACCGTTGTTCCACCGGAAGCAAACTGACAAAAATAAAATTACAAGAAGTTCCACGAGAGGCGCGATGCTTTTTCTCCTAGCTGGCGTCTCTCGTGCAACCACACTGCGCCGCGTTAACTGTCGGCCGTTTATCACGGGGAACGCGATACGCGTTTCCTCCTAATGCCCCGTGTAAGGAAATTGGCCAATCCCTCTTGCTCTTCTCGCCCTCTCGGCTCGTTGTCTTGCTCGATCGTTGAGTTTCTCCCCAATATCGAAGACACGAAAATGGAGGAAACAATACGTTGTTGTACCATCCGCCGTTGGAAGAACATGAAAATAAAGTGGAATGACAAAAATTCTGAAAATTATCAAAACTAAGTGATAACTCTTCTGTCAAGCTAATATATCTGATTCGCGTCTCTATGTGCCGGTTCTCCCAGTAACACGAAAGAAAACAGATACGAAGATGAAGCTGAAGACAGAAGGGAATTTTCAAACGTGGAAGGGAGAATAAGAAATAGGTAATCGAGTGGCAGGTAAAGCGTCCTACCGGCCATAAATACGCGTCGTTCCTTGTTTTTCTTTTTTTTTTTTCTTTCTTTTCCCAACCAGCAACTTTCCGCCATATTTATGACGGTGAAACGACGCGATCCAGCAGCTAGACGGAGTGAACCCCGAAGGAATGAAATTCTCGTTACTCTTCGCGGCTTGTACGTACGGTGTCTAGCATCCGGCGGCGGCGGCGGCGGCGGTGCGATTTATTTGAGCTTCCGTCTTTATCGTTGGCCAGGATCACCGGGTGAAAGAGGATATAGACCATAACCACTTCGCGTTGGCTGGCTTCCTTCGCCTGTGGATTCCGTATCCTATTATATTGCGCGCGAAAACCGCGCTGGCAAATGTTGGATAAACGCAGATGAGGGTGGGGAGAAATGAATAGAGAGAGAGAGAGAGAGAGAGAGAGAGGGACATAAAACGCAAAGACTCATTAAGAGGCTGGATGATAAAGTGAGTTATGGCGATCGAGCCATTCCGCGAAGTGTGATTGTAATAGTGTTTCTGGCTTGCTGCACCCGCGCCTTCGTTATTTATGTAAGCTCGTCCCGCGAAAATCTAACTGCCTACCCTGAAATGGGAACACCGCGCCGTGCGTAATTCGTATTTCTTCGGCTCGTTCTGCGTTGCAACGAGGTGAATGGAATTGTTTTGCAGACTCTGTGATTTACGAACCGCGCGCTACTTCCTCCGCGATAACTTCCGATACTTACGGCTACCCCTCGACTTATCGACGTTTATGGCATTCGCGTATTCCAGTTCTTGCGTTCGAAGATTGGCGAGCCAGTCCTCTAATAAGTTAAATTTTCTATTTCTCTGCGTGAAAGCAGAAGGCTACGGGATTGCTCTTTTTCACTTTGATGCGTTTTGGAGCCAAACACGCATTGAACGTTGTCACACCATTGAAACTACCTTCACTTACCTTCGTAATTCTAAACTACTTTGCTCTTCGTCAGTTTGAATTATTTTCAGTCTTCTTGCAAAAGGCAGATGCCTTTCACTTCACCCTTTGAATCTCCTTTTTCCCGACTCGTCAAAAAAACTTGTCGACGCCCACGCGAATCAAAACGAAGTTCAGTTTCAAACGATTTACGCACTCGTTACAATCCCGTTACATTCTCTATCCCGCCCCCAACGTTATTATTATACGAAGCCTACGAAAGTGGCTCGAGGGCTCGCGCAAATTACTCGATCGGCGTCAGAAGCTATCAACGATATCCCGTATCGTCTGTCATACTGTCCCGTTTACTACCCGCTGTTTAGTTCAGCTGGCGCGGCTCCGGTGGTAGCCACGGCGATAGCCGTCGTTAACGGCGTGAAACGGGTGGATCGAACGTCTCTCGGCGACAGGAATCGACGAGGAAGGCTTGGATAAACAAGTCGACGGCCACCCCATTCGGCGGGTTGTCAAAGAGGACAAACGAGAGAGGATGTGTCGTGTGGCGGAAAGTTGACGCGAGCCAGCGCGAGAGCCGGCTTTTTCCCTCTGATGTCTCTGGCCAAACAATATCGTCGCTTGTATTTTTGGTTGTTCCAGCCGGGGTTCCTGTTATTTTTGCGACCGAGGGGCGAGGGGGACACCGTCCTCCGGCCGCGTCCTCTATTGGTTCTCCTTGCCTGGCGATTGTCTTGCAATTACCGTTTAATTGCAACGTTCGCGACAAGGGCCGGCCATCGCGGTTTTCGTCGCGGCTGCAATTAAAAAGTGACCGTCTACGCGCGTAATGATTTTATTAAACTTTCACGCACTGAACGCACGTTCGCGCAGTTTGTTTATTCGTTGCGATTTACTCTAACGAGAAATTACGGGCGTCCGAACGAATCTGTCGTCGCTGCAGACACAGTACTTGTTGTACCGATGATTCCACGTGGTTTTTTTGACGAGTTCGATCGGTTTTTCGTAACGAAAGAGCAAGTCACACAAGGTTTGAAATAGGCTGTGTTCGAAATAGTGTTAATACGCAGTTATCGGTATTTTCTTTCTTCGTTCTTTGCCTTACCGACGTTCAAGGTAGACGGTGTGCTTAAAAATATCACATCCAGTCAGCGGTATTCAAAAACGACCTTTATTTTCTTCGTCAACTCAAACATTCTTGAATTTCCGTCACTTACTTTCCTACGAGAAAAATTCGTTCGTTCCGAATCATTTTGGAAACTTTACTTACGAAATGAAAATTTAACGAAAAGACAGTTGATTGAAGTTCCAACAACCAGATGCAGATATAAACGCTCATCACCAAATTTACACACAACTAGCCTTACTTGTACTTATTTTCTGACAATTTTCACATGCCTCAGATATATTGTTCTGATATATTATACTTTCAAATATATTATATATTCCAATTTTCATATACTTTAGATTTTCTAATGTATATTGTTCCATATATTGTTCCAGGGAATCTTCCACGTTACCAATGCAACGGCGAGCGCTCTTCAACCCCATCTACGCGTTTATCACCGGTGCATCGCGTTCATCGATGTCCCCAGACTGTTTTCGTGGTCGCAAATCCAAGGCTTTTACGGCTATGTGCGCGCACGTGTGTGTGTGTGTGTGTGTGTGTGTGTGTCAGTTGACTGACTCCCCGTACATAATCGTGGCCGTAGAATGGTTCTGGAGCGTCATATCCTTCGGCACGATTAAAGAACCGACGACTTTAATCCCGGACGGAGGGGTGGTGGGGGGCGTCCACGGGGACGCCAAGAATACGATTCCGGCATAAAGCGACGACTTTATGGTTATTCGACGTACGATTCGCTGACGGGTTCACTTTGTGGAAGACAAAACGGGGCTGGAAGGAAGAGGAAACAGAGAGGCGAAGGAAGACGATGACGAGGAGGAGAAGGAGGACGACTCACGAAGGACGACAAAACGCAGCAGCCACGCCGGTTTTGCTACCTGAACGCTTGCTCCCAGCGAGAGCTTTCTTTCATGTAACGGGTGACGCGACGCGAATCGAAACATTATACGTCGTATTCCTTTTTAGCAAGAGGTATCTCACCTAGAGGTTCTGATTCTTTAACAACAAAGAATCTCGGCGAAGAATCTGTTTCGTTGTTCGGAGAATTGGTAGATTCAACGGGATAGAGAATCTTTCCTCAAGTTGTTTATTTATTGCTGTAACTTTGTTTTTAGCAAATTAGAACTGAAGACGCGGTATCAAATCCAATATGTAATAATTTCATCTTTCCATTCCAGTAATAGGAATCGATTTCTTTTGGAACGAATTTTTTTTTATTGCAACGAGCTAATTTCTTCGTAATTCTACTTTTAAACGGCAATAGTTAAATGAATTTCTACTTGTATTAATTCGCATATTATTTCGTTAAAGATGGAATCGGTAGCTGTAAAAAACTTGTTGCGGTTTCCACGAAATCCTCCCCCTGTAGTTGCATAAACTGACTGTTAATGTACCGCAGCACACGGCTGAGGAACATTTCGGGAATAAACTGCGAACTTCACCGTCAGGTGTAGCCATGAATCAAGTCGAACTTCGCCGTTTCTTATTCCTAAAACGAAGATCTCCGCCTATCCAACGATCCGATCGTTTCCTCTCACTTTCTAAAAAACTTCTGAATGTTGTCGCACTGGCGCGTACTGTTATTTCGCGATTCGGTTCCACGGTACTCACGCGTGTCTCTTTAAACGCATTTTTAGCAGTTTCTCCGTAAGGCGAATAAAAATTCGTACGAACAATTAACGCAGCGTGAACACATGTCCAAGTATTTTACGTTCGTCGTGTTAATTCTCCCCTGTACTATCAAATAACTAAACTTACGTCCGAGTAGTACATTCGTTACAGTATTTGATTTCCATCGAACTCTCATTCATTTCTTGAGATAAAATTACCGAAATCGCTGAAGTAAAAGGAAAAAGAAAAAAAAAGAAAAAACATTACTCGAGCAATTCTTCTATATTTTTTTTTTTTTATTGGCGGAACTTGTTGGCGGGATTTTTTTTCAAAGATCCTGTGTATTTATGAGATTCCTCGGGAAGTTTGCAACATTTTCGACCATTGATGACTTTGTCGTCTCTCGCAAAAAAAATGCAAATTCTCACAAAGTCACACAATCCTCGAATTTTGCTTAAATTTCACCACGTACTTTCTGAGCAATACATACTTACTGAACTCACACGATAATTTTAACCTTCTCTGTTATAATTTCCTCCAAATGTCAAAGTTCACTGACTGTGAATCGAGAAGCCAAAAGGTGGAATTAGTTACTAGTTTTCAATCGCGTGTCGAAGAAGGAAACCTGAAAACGAAGGCGGTACACCCTGTAGAAGAAGGGTCCTGGGCGCGAGAGGCGTAGACCATGGAGAAAACGCGGCGTGCTGAGAGTTGATGTGTGGCCATTGTGACGGAATTTTGATAACGACAGGCAACGCCACGGGGTATCCCGCGGCGCTACCCGCGATTCGGACGTCGGACATAATTCTCGTAAAATTCTCGGCTTTATGGTAATGTCCCTGTCTCTGCCTGTATTGCCGTGACAGGCCGCGTCAGGCCTTCGAATTTTCTCCCTTTCTGAACCTCGGCTCGATGATTTTTTTCTTATCACTAGATCGGCCAAAAGCCTGCCCGGAGGATTCTCTAACCGACCGGTAATGTGCCGCTTAACTCTCGAATTGTCCTGCACGAACGTCGAACTCTCTCATCGTGGAACTCTCTCGCGGCTGTTTCGAAAGATACGAGCGACAGCTTTATCTCTCAGCTTCTTGAATTTTTGTCCTTTCGATTCGAAATCCTTTGCCCGAGTCGTTCGAACCTCCAGCAATGATCGAGGACGCCGTGCTAAGTATCCGTGTAGTATCGGGTGTGATTTTCACCCTTGCTTCTCTGTACGTCAACCTTTCAGTCCTTTTCAATCTGTTATTTGTCCTTTCGTTTTTACTCTGATTCAAACAGATATTATAATCGTAGCATAGAAATTTAAAAAAATTATACACCGGCTGAAATTGACAATTCAGACGGTAATTCGGATAGTAATTTCTTCTAAAAGTAATTATTTTTATCGCTTCACAAGCATCTTTATATCGTGCCGAGTTTACGGCAAGAAAATGACGCGATTATCTAGGCACCGTCAGTCCGGTCAGAAAAATTCGAAACTCCATCGCGAGGTAGCACTCGGAGTACAACTTCACCAATGAAAGAAGCTCGAGAGTCTCGGTTACAGCGTTTTCACACGACAGGCATCACACAGATTTACCGAATTTCTCACAAGGTCCCGGCCGTGGGCCTGTAGCCGTAACAGATAAGATCTCACCGGGTTACACGTAACGCCGGAAAGTCCGCGTTCCTAGCATTCGCCGTCTTGATTCTTCGCTCTAACCGCGAGTATCAACATCATCTTTATCATCGTCGTTACGGCGTCGCCGCGGGATGTCGACCCTTTCGGGTTCTAACCTCCGAGTCTCGTCGCAATGGGGGGAAACTAGGCAGATAAGCGCGAACAAAATCGAAGCTTCGTGCCACTGTTACCATCTCCGTTCCCATTTTCCCTAGCGAAACCTAGGGAATTAGCGAAAGTTACTTTCGTTCGGGGTCGTGCAATCGTCGAAGTACCGACTAAAGCACAAAATTTTTACCAAAAACATCAAAGTAGAAGAATGGAAAAGCTTTTGTAACGAAATAAATTATTATCGAAAAATTATTTAAATTTTTAAATATTACAAATTATGGTCATTTCGACCACTTTGACAGTTTCAGTTAAGACGTCGTGATGTTTTCTCTTTTCCACTAAACAGCGGATTTTTAATTTTTTATTTTAGATAAAAATATGCTGTGACTGTTCAATAATTTGTCAAGCAATTTTACGTGGACGATTGATTATTCAGTGATCGGTAGAAGGTTTCATATGAATTGCCAAAGAAAGGGAATCTAAAGTAGTTTCGCGATATTTTCAATAAAAAATGAAACATTCGTCGAAAATATTAGAATGTCCAATGTAATACACCTATTTTTGTACTGATTACTTTAGAATTCTAAGATTTCGTTTCTGTATCTTTCAATCACTAACTATAACTTTTAATTTCACTCGTGATAGATGGTAGGTCGAGAAGTAGGTTCTAAATTCTAAGGATGGAATTTAAATAAGAGATATTACGTCTCTTATCTCTTGATGCGCCGAGATATATTCGTTGAGTTTCCTAATATTTCTTGGAAAAATGTCCAAGCTTTGATCCTCATATTTTCATTACCAAGTTACATCTTTGTCTACAACTTGCCGAATTAAATTTACAAAATTGAATGGTATTCCGTTGGTATTCGCTGTGCGTTTATTTCTAAAGTAGGGTGTAATGTAATATTTTTTGGAACATGGAAAAAGATTATCCATGCGATAAGAAAAGAAATACGAATAACAAAAATTCTTTTCCTCTTTTAATAATATATATAACATTTCCAACATTTGTTCGTATTTTCCTCTCAGTCCTGACACTTGAAATTTACAACTCGAGTTGTGTGCGTTTCGATACTTGTTCGGATACTTGTTCTCAATTTACGTTCGTTTCGCCGACGTAATTCCATGCATAAAAGCATTCGCGGCGAATGGATTTTCAATGAAGACGTTTAAACGATAATACGAGGATTTCTTGCGTCCTAGCCCCGATCCCCGGTTGACGTGTCCGAGGGGGCCGCTTTTCCTTTTCCTTCCTTCGTACGGCAGGGGAAAAATCACGGTACTGATTAAAAGGCCGCTTAGTATGCTCGAGGCAGGGCCACTGATAAATAGCTCCGCTTCTTTCGTGTTCGCAAAAAGCTCGCTAGCGCCACAGCCCATTCATGCCACATACGAAACCATATGTGGCGTTGTCCTCGCCGTTACACTTACACGGGATTCCAGACCCGCTGGAGTCCGTTGCACAGGCAGAAATTTACATTCCTGCCGGATCCTCTTTCGACCGAGTTAAATTCCGATTTCGTCCCTTCTGTTCACTCCGCGCTTCGCGCTTATCAACACTAGAACCGCCAAAGTGAGCAAAATAACCAATTTGCGAGTTTTGTTTTAACAGGAAATTTATAATTTCTATAACTTTTATGGTTTTTGGAAAAGATTTCAATAATTTTTCGTTAAATGTACAAACGAAAGCTTCTACACTCTCCATTGTATCACGACGTTTCTCTATTTTTATGGACTTTAACGTCTCCGATAGAAATTTTATTTTAAATCATTCGGCTTGATAATTTAATTTCGAAATTTTTAAAATATCTGAATTAATTTAAAATATTTGAATTAATTCGAAACATCGTTTTGAAAATACTTGAATAGTCGTGTGGGTTGCTCAGATCGAGTTGTTTCTCCTCTGATTCTTGTTTTAATCTCCAGATTCTTGTTTACACCCGTAGAGAAGTACGTTCGGAATTACGAGGCTATTCCTCCGTGAAAAATGAAGAACGTGATTCCCTCTTCGATCAAGAGAACAAAGAAAATTTCTCTTCCGCTGAAGAGAAATCTCGTAACCTCAGCGTCACAACAGCGAATGCTTCGGAACGTCGATTTTCACCAACCGTCGACTCCAAAAAAAAAAAAAAAAAAAGAAAAAAAGAAAGAAGCAAGAAAAAAAAAACGCTCATTGACGATCGAAAAGTGGCAGCCGGCAGCATGCTGTAGTCGCGAAAAGGGAGTGGAAACGTCCACGCTGGTCTCGGAGGAGCTCGCGCTCGCCAGTCGAGCCTCGCAAGAGGGTTGCTCGTTTCGTTCGAGACTAATAATTAAAATGCATTCAGCCGAGTTATAAAGCCTTAACGACGTGCGTGTACGACCGATTTTTTGCTACTGGGGATCCCCGGGACTTTACGATACAATTTACTGCTTATTTAATTCTCTCTCTGTGCGCTTCATCGGTTTTAGACTCGTCTGGCTGGCGAATCGCCACCGGATATCAACGCCTGTCGAGCGTTCGTCTCTAACATAGGCACACGGTGACAAAAGCGTGTGCCTTGCCTTTGTCCGCATTTGGAAAGATTACGTCTATGTAGCGACGAACATCGATTAAATGATCACCACTGGAGTGATTAATTCGTAATCTTGGACGATTCTAGCATCGACATCGAGAGACAAAGCTGCCAAGCTTTGCATTCTCTACAGAGTCAGCAAAATTTTCTACACGCCTGAACATCGAACAATCGATACATACACGTCGCAGGAAAAACCCTTTCCGTGGTGGAGAACAATGTGACAGAAAGCTGGACGAAAGGGGCGGGGGGGAGGAGGAGGCATTAGGAAACCGGATAAACCGCATAACAGAAGCGTCTCGTATTTCCCGTCTAATTGGAAACCGTGGCGGGGAAAAAAAGAGGAGGGTTGCGTGGCGTAACAATGCTTATCTTCCTGCGATATCTCCTGTTTTCCAGCGGCAGAGAACGCTCGTACGAAATACAATTATAACTCCACCGACGAAAAAAAAAAAAAAAAATTAAAAAGAGAAAGAAAGGGAGAGGGGAGGAGGAAAAACGGTTCGCGACGGGTGAAACCAGGATCCGGCTCGGTCCTCGCAGCGTGGATATGTGAAATTCCTTAACGAGACGGGATCGACCGTACGCGTCCGTCAATAGCCGGAGACTATTTCTAGTTAAACGGCGAGGATAATTCGTTGCACGTAGAAATAAAAGGTTAGCGAAATTCTTGGCCAACCTCGGCCGCAACAGAGATTTCCAACAACGCTGAGAAGAGTCCACCGTCGATAATCTCGTTCGGCGAGTCGCCTTTTCTTTTTTTTCTTTTTCTTTTCTTCTTTTTCCTTTTTCCCCTCCACTCGGTTCCACTCTGTCGTGACTCTCTCTCTCTCTCTCTCGTCGCTGGCTCTCGTCGATTTCTTACGGATGCGTCTCGACGATACGATAAATCATCTCGTTTCTCGAACGTTCCGTTCGGGACGAGCATTTTTATTTGACAGCGGCAGCCATGTAGCAAGACTTTCCAAAGGCTACGTGCACTGTGAATTAAGTATCCGCCAGTGTGTCCGCCCTCGGGTGAGGAGGTTGTCAGGTGTTCCCGATAGAAACGACAGCTTATTAAAAAGCTGTCCCTCGCGGAAGGGACAGAGAGGAAAGAGAAACGGACGCTTCGTGGGAAGCGTTTTCCGCGTCGTGGAAATTTCGTGAGAATCGGCGGAGAGCTTCCTCGTTCGATCGATCGCCGGATCCACTTCCTCCCTTACCTTTCCATGTCCTCTGGCTGCTTACTTTTGTAAGCGCGCGCAGTGAGGTTGTTTCACGGATTTTTTACGGTTTATCGATGATTGCGTCAGTTGATTGAATGTTGACCTTTTGCGTGATTAGTTAGAAAATAATTGAATCGAGCATCGAGTGCGATTTAAATCCCAAGTGTGAATCGTGTAAAAGATCGGGACGTGATTCTAAGGAATGGATAAGTTTATTTTCATATTTTTCTGATTTCTTCGACACCGTTCGCGTATCATACGATATTCTTAAAAACGATCTGTTGTTTTACGAATTGTCAAACTTTTAGTGACACGCCGAGTATACATTCTACAGAAAAGAAGAAGAATTGCGATCGAATGAATTCGAAGTGAATCGCAGATCAATCGCGAAGATCCAGTTGGATCCGGTGTCATCGAGAAATCGACTCTCTCGCCGGCTCTCTCGCGTAGAAAAAAGGAGAAGAGAGAAATCAACGGCCGAACGCAGACGCGTTTCCCTAGCGAGTTCTCGCCCTTTAATTAAACGACCGGAGCGCGCGAGGGGAGGAAAGAGGGCGCTAGTAGAGAGGCGGATAAAAGGAAAGAAAGAAAATAAGAGAAAGAAGATAAAAAGTGAGGGGCAGGAGAGAAATAAAGAAGAAAAAGAAAAAGAAAAAGAAGAAAAAGGGAAAAGGAGAAGAAAAGAAGCAGGAAGACAGAGAGAGGGGGGGAGGGGAGGGTGATGGGGGGCGAGAGGGGGTCGGCGAGGCGCGAGGAAGGAAAAGGAGCGGAAGGAAAAAAGAGCAGGAGAAAGAGGAGGGGCAGAGCAATAATTACTACTGGGCTCACAATTTCCAGGCCCGATGCCGACGAGCAGTCATGTAAAAAAATCTCAACGCCACCCACACCGCGAGTCGAGGGGCCAGAGGTTAGTTATTCATGCGTCAAGGCGCCACCGCTACAAGTTATTCGAACCAGACCGTGCGTCTCTAACGCGCGGCTACGAATTTCTAAGCGGTCCTTCTCTCTCTCTCTCTCTCTCTCGTTTGACTTTTATTCCTCATTTCTGTCTTCACGCCGTCAGAAAACACCGATGACTCTTGCCAACCGGTCGAAATCTTCCTGGTCGTGCAGCGCCTTTTGTCACGCTCTAGGGGTTGTTTCTCATTCGAGCGAATTCCCGTCGGGGTTTCCTGAAAAGTGTGCGTCTCATTTTTCCCTCTCGCTGTAATTTACGGAATACTCGAGTTGTAGGAGGGTGGTTTTGTTTTTAACTGTACGAATCGATTGGATAGAACGAGAGATAAGATTTCATCGAATGCTACAGGAAGGAAGTACGACGCACTTGTGCTTTGTACAATATATTTATGCGTGCCTCAGAAAAGAATTAAGAGACTTGAATGAATATATAATTAGCGGATGGGGTGGATTTTGAGTTGCATAGAAACAATGTCAGATATCAAATATGCAAATTTATTTACGAAACAATATTGTTTCGATATTGCGTCAAGTAATACTGTGTTGGAAATAAAGAGAAAGAAAGAAAAATAATATAAGGATGAGTTGGTTCCTCAAAGTCACTTTTCACCGAGCTTTTGGGACGCATCAATGCAAGTTCAGTTGAAAGAAAGGCATATATTTTCTGCATAAATTTCCCCACATTTTCACTTCGCAACTTCACTTCACAAGTTAACAAGAACCATCCGACATCGCATTCACGCTTACCAATTTCATTTTCATACTTACTACTTCTTCAAGAGAATAATATTGTAAATCCACTGTACTTAGCATCGAAAGTAATCCACCGAACCCCCAAACTTCGTCGATACCGCTATTTTTCTTCGCAAGTGACTAGATCGACGACAGTCACAATAGCGAGGCATCGAAAGACGAACGATAAAGCACAACGCGCATGCAGTGGTAATAGACGCGTCTTCATAAATCACGGGCGTCTCTTTCTTTCGACGGGTGCGGAGAGACGGTGCGCGGTTGAAGGGGTAGCGAAAAAGGAGGAAAAAGTCGGGGCCAGATGCAATGGGGACCGCGAGGGCCGCCGAGACACGGAGGGTAGGATAGTAAATTGAAATAATTCTCGGCCGAAGAGAATAGCTGTCGGCCAGGCGAAGTGGGACCATTGGTCTCAAAGTGGGGCCTGGCTGGTCTCGAGTATGTTGGTCTCTCACTTTCTCTCTCTCTCTCTCTTTCTACACCGAGGAAAACGAACTCGTGGTTCTTTGGCTTGGAACGGGCCTCGCGACGATGTAGTCGTAAATCGAGGCGAGTTGATGGCGCATTGATTGCCTCGCATCTCATCACGCTCGAAACTTCCACGTTGGCCCGGCGATGCCCGTTCAGTCTTTCCGGTGCTACTTTTACGAGGATGTTGGTCGCCAAGATTTTTGAAAAAGAAAACGTTCGCGTCTGCGGCATTCGACGAACTCGAGATTTGTCGGTGGGACGACTTTTCATCAGAAATTAAATTACCCGTCATCGATATTATTTCATCTAGGGATTATCATCCATCTTGTGAAATTGTCTCGAGTAAACTGCAGCCTTTCTCTCAAAGTTGTGAGCGTCGTAGCGCGTTACAGTCGTCTCTCCCGTTTTCTGAAAAATCAATCACCTCTAAAACCACGACACTCCTCCTTGGAGTATGCCCTAACCGTAATAGAATCGGACCGGAATCGCAACGAACCAGTTGCAAACTGAAATCTGACCGCGAGTAGCACGAGTCGCTACAACGAACGCGAACGCGAACGTAACGAACGCAGGATAGAAGACACCTGTGACTACGACTTGTCAGCAACTCTTTCTTTCTCTCTCTCTCTCTCCCTCTCTCTTTCCGTCTCTCGATTCTCCGGGCTGGATTTGTTCATTGGCCAGTGCGCGGCGCGTTTAACTGGATCGGGCGGTTCAGTACTCGTGGCCATTAGCCCCGGCCCCGTAATTTACGTATTTGTTCTTCGGCTTGTAAATCTTCTTCTGCCTCTCGACTCACGGCCGTTTCCCCCTTCTTCTTCGTTTCGATCCCGTTCCTTCCGTCCTCCCTGTTCGTCCGTTCGTTCAGCCAGGGTTGCAGGCGCCAACGAGCGACTCTCGGGGGCCCGAGCCAGCCAATATGGATAGGAATGCGTGACGTTACCATAATATTAATAGTTTATTTACCGAGGCCCATACGTCACTGTGTCCCACAGTCGGCTTCGTGTATTAGTTAACGTCCGTTGCTCTTGCTCCGGGCGGCTATCGCTAAATATTCCTGCCCGCGAAAGATGCTGACAGGGGTTGAGAGCGTGTTGTACGCCAGCTACGTTCACACAGTTTCCACTGCGGGCTGTGGATGCACGACATCGATGCGCGCCGCGCCGCGCCGCGCCGCGCCGGTGTGTAGCACGTAACATACGTGTGTAGCCCTTTCGGTTCGCGGGGGAATAGTCGTGTGGAAACGGACGTACCGGGTCTAGCTTCGAGTGTTCGACGGTTAATATTGATGGCGGGACGCCGGAACGGGCATGGTTAAACGATCCGGAGAAGAATCGGGCATGGTAAATAACCTGTTCAGTCTCGTAGGCGATTATTTATGTCCGCGGTGGTAATTCCGATCGGGTTCTCGTGCTGCGACTTCCACGCTGCTCTAAACTTGTCACGGGCTACTACCAGCGAGTAGTATCGTTTCGTTCGATAACGCAAAACGGAAATCGGACATGACAGAATTCTCGTGTCAGCGAGTAAATTGAAACGGCTCTCCAAAGAGTAGAGAACGAGTCGAAAGATTACATTTCGCTCTTTGTCAAACGTAAAGCGTAACAAGATGTGAGTTTCTCTCAATTTGCTGGGAAACGAGGGTTTTTTAGCCTTTTCTATTTTTCTTACATTCTTACGTTGTATCTTTCTCCTGGGCACTTTTCTCTGCGCACAAGAATTGTAAGAATTGTGATTTGTATCGCTTCTATCGCTTCTATCTGTTACCCTTAATATGTAACTGCGTGTTTGGGGAGTTTAATTTTAGTTTTCGGCATTTCATCAATACTGTATCTACTGTGCTCTCTGATGAACGAGTTATTGTGATTAAAATTCTACGTTTGTCTAAGTGATTCCTTTATGAAATCACTAATGGTGGGTATGTTGGCTATCTTGCGTAGTTTGTTCTGCCCGCTTGATGTGTGTTTTCACGGCCGCCACCCATACAAGTTTTATAGTTAAGAAGTTATATGCCTCTTATATTACTAGATATTTCAATCAACGAGCGTAAAAGTGATTTTTATTCTCTTGGGCCAGTTCCCAAAATCTCAATTGCATTACAATGCTATTACAAAATACCTGAAACGGGTGTTCCTCAACAGCGAAACAGTTGGTGTCCTCCAATTAACGAACAGACCAGTGTCGCGAGTCAGGAATCACGCGAATTCCGGAAACGACCGATCCAAGAAGCCCAGGGAGGCGTTTCCGAACGAAAACGCAAAAGAAACCGTGACCCATATTAGAAATTGCGCAGCCAGACGGCCAGATACACGAGCAACGTCTTGGACAGCAATCTCCGCCTCGTCAATTTCACAGCCGCACCCTATTCTTATCCCGCCGACATTGTTGCAATCTGATTCTCTACGTGACTTATTTCGTCTCGAGAAAAAATCACCCCGAAGCGCCGAGACGATCGTCCTGCGTCTCCTGTTGGTTTGTTTACCTATCGTAGCGGCCCCCGAAGCGAGCCGCGGCTCGCTCGAAAATCGTCGTTGCGTGTTCCTCTGGAAACTTTTTCCCAAAAATTCATTCGCCAGCCGGTAGGTCCGTTCGTTCCAGGTCGCCGTGCAGTTTCCCAGAATGCGCGACTAATAATTGGTGCACCGTGGCAACCGAGAGAAAGAGAGAAAGAGAGAGAGAGAGAGAGAGAGAAAAGCAGTCGTCCCGATAATGATACACGCCGATACGTTCAATTACAGTGCGGTGCATCGCGTGTGCACGTCTAATGTGTCGCTGTGGTGTATCTATACGCGCGTTGCACGATCCTGGCTAGAGATGAACGTGTGTCGCTTTAGACCAGGGATTTTTCAGAATCTGAATGACGTTTGAATTGAACTCGAGCGACTGGAGAAATCTTTGGTACCTCTTCCGGCGAATAAAAAGTAGCGAGTAAAATCTAAGCGGTACTTGGTGAGGTGATTGTTCTGTCTGAAATTGTGAAAGACGGTTTGTTACTCTTTGAAAAACACGATTACGATATTTGGAGAGTAAAACGAATAAACTGCATTCGCGAAAACGTGGTGGACGTCCGTGGACTGCCTATCGAGCACCTTGATCGGTCATCGATCACAACCACCTTTTGATCGTCCTCCCGTTCTAACGAAGATTTTAATAAACGCGAATAACGTCATCGAATTCCAAGTGTCAACGAAAAAAGAATGAGAGAAAAAGAGAGAGAGAGAGAGAGAGAGAGTGGTAGGCGACGGTGGCAGGACGGTAGGACATACCAATGACTGGTGACCGATTGCCGGTCTGCGGCTAGAAACCCCGGGACCAGAGGAAGGAATTTGCCGAGTAATAGCTTCGAGCCTCCGATTATTAAACCGCCCGGGTACCGTCAGACTTTTCTCCTGCCGGTGCCGTCCCTCCAACCTTCAACAGCTTCGTCCTTCCTTCTCACACGCGTGCATACACGCACAAGGCGGATGCCGTTGCCACGAAGCGCCAACACCAAGAGCAGGTAGTCGCGGCCACAATCGCCCGTGTGTGCCCTCTCACCTCCTTTCGTGTCACCACGGATTCGAGTGGAGATATTAAAAGGCAGTTTAAGAATGACTGGACGATGACTCATGACGCTTCTGCCGTCGCCGTCGTTGGATATTCTGTTCTTTATCGAACGGCGAGGCAACAGAAACGAAAAGACGAGGGAAAAGGCAAAGGAGGAGGATCCTGTTGCGGGGACGTCGTTGACATCCTCGCAAGATTTGCTAGTCACTGCCGTGGTCGCAGCCAGGCAGTGAGAAGAGCGGCCCCGGCTACGATGACTACGCCGATTCCAGCGAGGCGAAACGCTCCGTGAGAGTGGAATCCTGCGTACGGAAGCACCGATCGCCGATTTTTGACCGTTCTGTGGAGTGGTGATTTCGAAGAGAGGGTCTTATCGAAGGTCGAGCGCCGCCTTCCTTCTCCAACGGAAGAGACAGAGAAGACGCGGCGACGTCTCGAGCCACCGTAAGGCAATAATTTATGTTTGCCCGGTGATGAGATAAATGCTTTTCTGAATTTCGTCTCTTTCTCCTCCAACGGTTGCTTCGTAACGCTGCGCCGCGTGTCTTTTGATTACGTTTGTCGATGTTTGTACGTCTCGGAGAAGAATATCGTAAACTCGGGAGGGAAATGGCAATATTTTTTATGGCAATGTACTAACAAATTAATATAGGCTGTAATACCTAAAGTTTAGTTTAGTTTGGTTTAGTTTAGTTTCAACAATCGGGAATTACGTTGACGTCTAACGTAAGAAAATGTCTATTTCAACGTGCAACGATATTTAAATCGAATACCAGCAGGTAAATGTGCATGCGCCGATAAATGATGGAATCGAAAGGTCCATTTGTAACATCGGCCGGATCGTCTTCGGCCTCTCTGCCCGATGATCTACATCGAGTATCCCTCTCTCCACACGGTGAAATCAAAGAGGAGCCGACCGTTCTTATCTCGCTGCGGGGTCAAAACGTCCTGGGTGGATCTGAAACGAACCCCCTGCCACGGAACAATGACGGACTATCCACGCTGGCCACCGTGCGCCATTGTTCTTTGTTGCGACCACCGTGAACAGCATTCTGATCGAACACACAGAGATCAACGCAAAACAGACGATCACGAAACCTCTTCGAAAACTGTCTAGGATAGATCTTGCTTTTTTTCTGGTTCTGTCGTTGTAATTGCAGGGTAGGTTTGAATCAGAGGCGCGTTGAAACAGGTCCGAGTGATTTTGTGAGATGCGGTGATTCGAGATTTAGAATCTCCAACTCACTTTGCGCGTCAGCTCGACCTTGGTTTCCAAATCTTCGTGTTGCAATTTTGTTTTCGTTTCAACGAAGACAAAGACCTTCGACTGAGATCGTGTTAACAATAGAAAAGTAGTTGATTCAGATTGCTCGATCGTGTAATTTGGGTGTAATTTGAAGTTCCAGAGTCCATCTAATCGGACTAATTAAAGTTATTATTAATAACTGTATCGTGGTCTTGACATTTTCTCGTTAGAAAAGAAAATTACTCGTTCTTATTCCGTTTCCATTCTTAAAAATCCCGTGCCACGTCCAGCGAAGAAACTCCCGTTTTCAAACAAGTCCAAAGCCTCCGACTCTCGTTCCAGCCTCTCTCGAGTTGGCTGCATTTTATTTTCAACATGGCAGTTGGCGACGATTACCAACAGGCGACGACACTGACACACGCCGTGGTCCATATTCGGCGAATAATCGCCGTGCACCAGAAAGCGTGTAGCCAAGCAGGACGAAAGTGACATCGCGCGACACAATCCTCGTTAAAGGCTGATCGGCAAATCGGGTCGCGTTCCTCTCACCGTCCAACAATGTGGTTACCTTTCGAACGGCGGCGGAGCACCACCTCCCTGCTCGTTCGATTCGATCGAGCTTGTCGCGCCGACCTATCGCCGACTCGTCCGTCCGCCGGATATTGGCCCCCCTCGATCGATCGCGGATCCCGCGTGCGTTTCATCGCGATTTCTCGGTGATCTACTTTCCTTGGACTAATTCCTTCTAGTTTCGCTGATTCATTCGAAATCGCGTCAAGGGAGACGGCTGGTTCCCTTTCTTTCCCGTTTTCTTTCCTCTTCGGGGCGATTTCTCATAACTCCAATCGTTAGAAAGACGTCAGGCTTCTTGTCCGCGTAAAATGATTTATCATTCTATTTTTTAGAAAACGAAATAATTTTCTATTCTATCATTTATACATCTACAAAATATACATCTCCGATCGTCTGTCGGAATCGTAACGTTCTCTGCCAATACCTCACCACACGGAGGTCGCTAAATCGTGTCGTATCGCTTGACACATTGCACCGCAGCATTTTCTTCTTCTTTTTTCTTTTTTTTCCTTTTTTTTTTCCTGTTTTGTCTCTCGCGCGAAATTGCTCGGTATTTAGAGCGGTCACCAGATCGCTCACAGGAGCGAGTACGTGACGCTGTCACGTGCGAGAACATGGCCGACGAATGGAGAGGAAACGCCGAGTTTCCACGCTCGAGACGTGTGTCAGTGGATTGTCAGAGTTGCATGATTGTTCGAAAACTGTTGATCCGTGCCGCGCGTTGAAGCAGATCGGCTGAATGCAATTGTGCGTTGCGCTACACGGAAATACGTTCTTACTTGGCTCGAGGCGTAATCGCCCGCTTCGGCGAAACTACCCGTTCGTCGTCGATTTAGTTCCATCTCGATTTAACGAAATCCTTCTCGAGATATTGCGTTTCGCAAGATACTTGCGCAGCTTCGTTTATCCGTTTATCTCGAACGAGAATTCGAAGAATAAGTGTCACGTACAATAATGCACAACAGTTGTACAAAATATTAGTAGTTAAAGCACGCACGATATGCAACAAAGTGTACATACACCAGACACATTGCCACTTCAAGATGTAACGCTTGAAAATAACTAGACGCGATTCCATCCTCCTCCCTCAAAAAAAAAAAAAAAAAAAAAGAAATAAAATCGGACGAATTCAACGAACGTGCAATCGTCCGATTCGGGGAGGAATCTCGACCAAGAACCGAGAGCACAATCGAAGCCAGAAGCAAAATGTGAAAGGAGAGGAGAGAGCGCAACGGTAGTCGGTGGACGGCAAAGCGACAGCGGCGAAATGCAACGAAGATCGACAAAAGGTGTCTAACGAACGACACGCCTCCGCTTTCTCGGACGGCTTCGTTCGGACGAACAACGCGCGGTGAACTGAACGTCGGTGCTCCCCGCGTGCTCGTGGCACCGTGGAGTCGTTAAGGCCATTATGTCGCGGAATTAAGACGTGAGCGAATCGGCCGCGGCAACATTAATCATTTCGGGACGCGTACGCGTTATTCCGCGCGCGGAGATAGCCGCCATTGTAGAGATCACGTGTATAGCCCTCGATGCCGTGTGATTACCACCCGGCCCCGTACAGGGCCCGCCGACGAAGAAGAAGCGGCGAGCCTCGCGCGCGAACCGAACACACGCTGCTGGCCGCTATTATCGCGACGAATCGGTCTTCCGCGGAGTTGATTCGCGGCCGATTGCGCAACGTGCAACCAGCAGGTGGTGCGTACAACAGATCGTAAAGACAGCGTGAGTTGTTCTCTCGGCGTTCAATATCGAGTCCACGGAGGAGAAAGGAGGTACGAAGAAGGCGCGACCGAACGGGCGCAGCTTGACGCTCGACGAGGAAAATCGACGGCGCATCCTCTGTTCGCGTCGACGGCGTGACGGTGATTGGCAGGATGCACGATGAAAAAGTTAGAAATTAGGTGAACGGGATATCAAGATGGAGCAGTACTTGTTCATTCGTTCGTTTATAGGGGGATCTTGTTTGCTCAATGAAAAATAGTGAAAGATGGAGTAATTTTGAGATTCGTACAGTTACAGGCGGGGGGGGTATTATCGCTCGGGGAAGCATAGATTGAATCCTATTTGTTCGTCGTAAAAGATTAAAATTAAATGAAATTCAAATTTGCTATTTAAGTTTGTTCACGGAAAAATAACGAGTGACGGAGAGTGATTGGAGATTGAACAGTTGCCATGTAAATTTGGAAAGCTATGGGATAAGAATTGACACTTTCGTCAGACTACGGATGTTCAAATGTTGCGATACTTTGTACATTTTTACATATTTTTTACATAGGTTTTTGTGGAAATTTAAGTTTCCCAAAAATGTGCAAGCATTCACAGTCTAATCTTAGTTTAAATAACCATTGTGACCGATGAATATTTTTTATCGATAATACCATTATCAACTATTATAATAGATTTTTGGAAGCAATAAGCAGCAGAATGAACGGATAGCGATAAATCAATAAATTGAGTAAGAACGTCAGAGACGGCGAAGCAGAGGTAGAAACCACCTTGTCCACCCTAACGCAAACTACTCTCAGAAATTGAAAGATATTGATTTAAAATATTAAATTTAAACGAGAACTTGAAACGCGTCGAAGCTCGTCGACTTGTGTCATTCAGAGCGCGTCTCCTACGCAGTTTCTTTTAAAGAGAATGCGAAATCTCAGGTAGTACAAAGAGTAGCCGAGAAGAGGAGAAGAAGAAGTTTGCTCTTTGGCGTATCAAAAGATTACGAAAATGGCAATGATGAAAGAGAAGCTTTTTCTTTAGCGCAAAGAGCGGGGAAAACGAGCGAAACGAGCGAAACGAGCGAAACGAGCTCTCTTTGAAAGTCATAGGAGTCCGATGTATATTCTTCCTGTAACTTTTGTCCCTTTGTGCTTCGTTTCCGACGTTATTCCGAAGAAACGGTTGAATTTTTCATAGTTCTCCCCTCCCCCGCGCAACCGATTAATACATCCTCCGTTCTCTCTCGAAAACCCCTTGTACCCTAAGTTATTTATCCGCTCCATCTACATCCGTCTATCGATTCCTTTGTCCACACCTGTCCATCTCCGCAACGTCCAACCACACGCGCGTCTGCTCTTTTCGATTTCAATCGGCCAACCGACGAATCTCTAGAAAATCGTAAAGCCACGTTACGCGCGTCAGGCCGTTCTCCGATTCCACATTACGACCTTAATGATTTATTACATATCGCGCGTGTCAGCTCATTATTCCGCCGTGCGCGCGTTAACGCGAATTGTCGCTGTAATAAATTACCATCGCGTTATCGATGATTTCGGTATATCGAGACGGGCGTAAAACGTTGGAAACGGGTAATAATTGAAACGAGTGGAAATTGGGCAATTGACGGCTAACGAGCGGTCGCCTCGAGACACAAAACGGTCACGGAATCGTTAATTAGCCGTTCATGAACGCGACAACGCGGCCGCAACAACGCCGATGTGTTATTATTCACGGTGCGTGAGAAAGGCGTGACGTAGTAACGGGCAGGGGGAGGGGGAGGGGGAGAAAGGTTCGACGAGTATGAAAGCCGAGTATGATGACACGGACGTTGGTAGGCGCATGGTAGCCGATGGAGAAGAAATCGTTCCTCTCTCTAGCCGAGAGAGATCCGCTTAGATTGATTTATAGCAAAGGAATGATGCGGCATTGCGCGATGTTAAACGCTGCCTTTATGACCCGCTGCTGATCCTCTGACGCTGACTTTGATTGCGCGCCATTAATCAGCAGGGTTGCTCTCTTCCTCACCTGCACACCGTTGGCCGGGCTTCTGCCGCTGTCGAAACCTGCCCCCATCGTTCGATCCGGTTGCGCCACTTTTCGTTATGCGTCGCCGAGTTTTGCCAAGTCGAAGCTCTTTTGCCGGCGAAATAGCGAAAATACCGGTAGATAACAATAACGCGTTGTTAACAATCACGAAAAATCCATCCAGTTGCTGAATTTGTATAAATACTCGAAGATCTTGAGATTATCAGGGCATTATCAGAGTGACAATTTTTCTTATTCGTATCGCTAAGTTTCAGAGTACAACATATACCGTGAATAGTTAATAATCCAATAATTAATAGAGATTTTTTTAAATGTTCGGAAAAGAGAGAAAGAAGGAAAATCTTTGAAGATCGTAGGATGTCATGATAACATCAGAGTGTCAGTTTTTCTCATTTCTTCTCACTAAATCCAAGGTTTCAAGATAAATGATAAATCCATAAATAATAGTTGACAGACGTCACAATGGTTGTGACAATTAATATTTTTGAAATGTTCAAGAAAGTTGGGATGGAGCAAAATCGAAAACTCTCAAAAAGTTGAAAAGTTGTAATGTAATAAGTGTCGGTAAAAGAAAAGAACTTTACGTCTTAGTAGATCGATCTGGTAGTACTTAAAACACTTTACAAGAAATGAAAAATTCGGAAATTAACGCGACGAGGTTCGCGAGTTGAATCCAGTTGCGGGACAGAAGCGTGATCGACAATTAACGCGGCAACAACCGCGTAGATGGTCGCCGTGCACGCAGCAGCTAACTATCGGACACACCTGATCGCAACCTGCGCGTTAAGCACCGCGAGTATAACTCGGCGTGGCCGACACCTTGCCAGCATCGCGTTGGTCGGCTGCTCCCATTCCGACGATTATCTCGATTGCTCGCGTCCGCTTCTTAAACAAGCCACCCTTCCACTGCCGTGCCTGCCTGTTTGCCCGCCGGATTAAAATGTGTTTGGCCAAATACTTAGTCGCGCCCGAGTAGTCGTAGAGTTGTTTGCAACGCTTGTTTGGCACGCGTGTATCGCTCGTCGATCTCGTTCCCTGCGGTTCGATTTATCAATGAGAAATCGTGAACCTGCGTCTGGTACAATTGCGTTCCGCTCTGCGAGTCGCGAATCCGATTTCGTTCGACCGGCGCGACGAAAGGGGATTCGGGAATCAAGTCGTTGTGATTTATTTCACTTTTCGGAACGTTTCGTTCGTAGGGCATTTTACAAATTAACGAGCATCGTGTCAATTTTCTGAAGATTTTCAGTAAACTTCTCAAAGTTCTTGAAGGAACGAGTAGTAACTGGTAGTTGTAAGGCTGGATTTAAGTTTCCGCAGGCTGCAAACACGAGCTGACGACTGTGAATCAATCAGTTTTTAGAATAATGGCTATTGCGTATAGCATGTTTCGTTTATTTTAGGTATTTTAGGTATTTTACAAATTGCTTGAGATTAATCGGTAAGGCATAAAATTTCCATCAGAGATATTAAAGCAAAAGAAAGAGAAAAATTTTACGAATACAACGTAAGAGCACGCAAGCTTTTATTTATGCATTTTACGAATCTGTAAAAGTACAGATTTGATTTGTACAAATTTCTAACAGAAATTGTAAATTGGTCATTCTGACCACGTTGGTAGTGTTGAATTTGAAACAGTACAGTGGCTCTTGCTCGACAAAAGCAAAGTAAATTATGACAATTATCCGCGGTATTATATTCAACAAAACGAGCTTTCCAAACACCACAGAAGCGTAAAATCTACACTTCAAAGAACGTCGGTAGCCACTCCTTCCAAGGCTGCTGTGCCTGCCGTCGTCGAAAAGCCTTGTTATTCCTCGAATCAACACTCTGTTGTTGTCGTTCGTCGTTAACGAACGAGCCGACGTGACGTTTCGCAGCAGGCGTGTCCGAATCGCGCCCGTTCCAAGCTCGAGGAAACGACACCTCTTTGGAAGTGTGGAAAAAGAGAGGTTCGCGGACGACGGATCTCCGGAGGAAAAACGCGCGTGGAAAAAGCGCGTTTCCAAGGGAAGCTCGAAGCGAGCGGAGGTTCGCAGCAGCGACGACGGTGGATAGTAAAAACAAGCCGAAGGGAACCCGGGGCGCAGAGGCGCAAGGCGATTCGTCACAGATATTATTCACGAAGGGGCTGCGTGTCTTTCGTTTTCTTCCTCCCTCTTGTCTCCCGTTTTCAACAAGCACGACCGGCACAATACAAGTCAACACGGCTGTCTGCGTAATGAAGTACTTTCAGGAGGGGTCGATCCCGTCTGAACAGAGACAGGAGACGAAGAAGCCAGAGGGGTGCTGGTAATTGGGGGGGTAGCCCACTCTACCCGCAACCCCCAGGAGGAAACCCCTAACATATGCTACCCTCGATCGGGGCTATCCCTCTGCGTCTCCGGCCGTGTGCGTTCATGTGCACGCTGTAATCCTCGCGCTGATCTCGACGTCGAGCCCCGTGTAATAGACAAATAAAGCGGACGTTTCGCGAGCGGCCGAAATCTGCTCCGCGCCGAGTGGGGAGCCCCAAGTGAGCAGCGAACGGTGTCAAGGGTTTTCGAGATCTCCCCATAGATTCGGCGGAATTCCATGGATTTGAAGGTGGAAAAACGAAATTCCTTGCAAATTCTACAGATTCGACGTCCAGAGATTGGAAACCTTGGAAAAGAAAAGTCGTGAAGAAACACAGAACTTTGGGAGAGAAAAATCGTGAAAAATCACGACGGAGATTCACTGACCTCTATTTAGTGAAACATTCCATAAATTCGAAGTCTTCCTCTAACGAAACCGCAGACTCGACGTCTCAGAGTCGAAAGTTTGGGAAGGAAACACGACGCGTTCGTTGGATGTTTGTTTCTTCATATCGACTGGTGGAATCTCCGAGTTCGGTCGCGTCACCCCTAGCAATTTATCGCGCCCCAACCCTTCCTGATCGCCAGCATATGAAGACATCAAGGGAATTTATGTGCACCGCAATCAATTGTCATCCGACCACCCTGCGTTTTTTCTTTTCTCTTTTTTCCCTTTCCTCTCCGGGCGTGACTTTAACGCGCGCCGTCTGTCGCGCGTCGTGATCCTTGGCTTCGTCAATTATCGTCTATTGTGCGGCTCGGTTTCACGCTTAATCGCGTGAAAGGATTCGTTCCAGCGGCTGAGATTTATCTCTAAACGTTGGTAATTTTGTTTTCTGTCTGCGAATTGTTTGCGCGAAACAATGACACAGATAAGAATCACAAGGGTTTGCAGAATTGTCCTCCACAGCTGTACGGTTTACAATTTTAGTCGGAAAATTGGTACCTCTGGATAAACTTGTTCGACGTTAAACTCCAATATTCCTTACCGACGTTCACTTCAAATTATCGCAAGTATGACAATTTGTTATTTATAATTAGCAAACTGTGGAAATTTTTATGCATTGTTCGTATCTTTCGAAATACAAAATTTAAAAAGAAGAAACTTGATAGAAAATATTTTACATATTTTCTCCTATCACTATCCTAAGGTTGGTCTCTCGAATTTTCTAGATCCAAATGCACGAAAATGTGTGCAATCTAGCAATACTTACTACAATCACCGATAGAAATTTAAAATTGTGAAATTCCCTCCTCGGCGGACTAGTCGGACTGCTTAAACTGCCAGCTTAACCACTTACTTCACCACTATTTAGTACCGATGACAAGAAAAATTGCGAAAGATTACGAAATAATTGTCTTTAAATAATTATAAACTTCTCGAAAAAGTCTCCTCTGTACACAGATTCCATGATTCTCCAAGTTCAGAAAGCACTCGCCCGAAAGTAGAATCCTCCGGGAAAGGGAGCTGGCAATCGATCGTCAGCCGGAAGGAGCCTTATTAGCCCGGAAACGTGTACACAGAGCTCGGGACGCTGGCTCACCTGTCAGATCCACGTGACCGTCACGACTTTTTCACAACGAGCGAGGAGCAGCACCCCCGCCCCCGTTTTCCCTCCGGCTACGTCCACGTCGTATTTCCACGTGACTTCCATGTGCTCGTTAGCGTCGGCTTTCGGTGAAATCGAGAGCGTCGACGTCACGGTCGCTCGAAACGGAAAGAGAGAAACGTTTCGTCGAAAGGACAAGGATCGAGGGTGGCGTCGGAGGGAAAAGAGGAAGAGAGAGAGAGAGAGAGAGACAAGGGCGAGAAGGGTGAAAAGAGGGCGAGAGGGAGAGAGAGGGGAACGTCGGCGAAGTTCCTCCCTAATTGGGGTGGAACGACGACGTCGACGACGACGACGACGACGACGACGACGACGACGACGACGACTGGTGCCCGGGGATAAAATCGGAGCTGGCGTCCTCTTCAAGCGACAGACCCTCTTCTTCGTGACCGATTGCGCGGCTCGGTGAACGGGATTTTCAACTCTGGCATTCCTCACGTCTCCTCGGAAGAGCCACTTCGATCTGCGTCAAGACGGAACGCGCTTGTTTTCCAAGATCTGCTCAAGGATCGAACTGCGACTCGATGGTATGCGTTGGTTTTCGCTCTTCAATTGGGGGTCGAACGAGTATCTGGGACGAGACAAAGTTCGACCCGGTGACAAAGGACGTCGCGAGGGGAGAAACTGTGCCGATGAACGAGAAGCTCTCTTTTGGCACCATTTTGGATGTCGAGAATCGCATACGATTATATCTCTGGTCTTATCTCATTTCCACTTAACATCGGAGACAAAACCAAAATAAGACAAAACCGTAGTTTTCATTTCAAATTTTCGTTGACGCAAGTTTTTCACTCGAATAGAAATTTCACTTTGTTCTTGAAATGAAGTCACTAACGACTCTAAAAACACGCTTGCACTTCAACCTCGCAACTGTACTTCAATCCGTAGTACTAATTTGACGCACTTACGAACTACTTTGTTTCTTCTGAAGAACACGGAGCTTGTATTTCGACGTTGTACTTCATTAGCCATTTTTGCAAAAAAAGTTGAGAAAACTTTGAATGGAATTAGATTCTAATGAGGTAATTTGTATATTTCTTAGAAATTGAAATGTATTAGTACGAAGCTACTATTTTTTTAACAATCTTTCTTCTTCTTGAAAAAAAGAAACGTATTCTTGTACAATCTTCTGCTAGTCACAAGTATCGCGCTAAACGATCGTCGCCACCTTTCTGTTTTCTCACTCTCGTTGCAAAAATCTCTGAAAAATTTGCACCAAAGAGAACGTTTGGTTCGTTATCGACTTTGCGAGAACGAGTTATTTGCCAGCAATCGAGTATTTGCGCGCCTCGCTTGTAAGAAAAACAAAAAATCATCACGTCGGCTGGCGATACAAAAACGGGGATGGATTTTTGGTTGGCACCGGAAGCTGCAAAGCGGCCGCGCAAAGTCGCTACCGATTTGCGCTTTCGAGTGAAATGTGTTTGCACGGCCAGCCGCGCCAACCGTCACGAAAATGAGCATAATATTTGGCCGCGTAATCAATCAATTAGCGCGAGCAACGAGCATCACCGGTGCGCATTAGTTTACCGCTGACTGGCCACCCCCGGTTGCGATCAATCGAATAAACAATCCCTCGTACGATTCGCTCCACCGCTACCTCGAGGATCGTGCAAACACTTCAGAGACTGTTGCCGCTGGAAACTGCGCGGTCCTTCAACCGAAATTGTTTCGCGGCGTAAGTGGAAAGATCGTCTGATTTGCTAGTTTTGAGAAAAATTTGACGGTCTTAACCGTCGAGTAGTATAATTGTAAATTTTGGCAACGTGTAATTTGCGAATTTGATAATTTTTTGGTAACTCTTCGTTGAGAGTAGTTTTAAATTTGAAAACATCGTTGAAACTTGATTTCAAAATACTCTGTTAACAGAGAGATCGTTTTTAGACACATTCTCGATTCCTTCCTGTACTCGAGTAGTATTCAAACTGTACTTTAAATATTTTCGCCGTTTGTTTCAAGTTTTAGGAATCTTAGGAAGCTCATTAACGTCAAAAGAAACTTCAACGAAATTAATTTCTACTGTTTAATTTTGCTACATAAAGTGAATAATAATAATATAATCCTCAACGTGCATAAATGTACGTACAATACACGTCTACTCTCTTTCATCCATTACAATGTAAAATTTCAACCATCGTCTCTTCATTAATCAACATCAACATTAAAGCTTCGACTTCCACCGACATTCCTCCTCCTCCGAAGAATCGATAAATCCATCTCGATCGTTCATCACCCCGGAGCCCACCGGAGTTCATCGTTTTCGCGAAACGTCAACGTGTTTATACTCGGCTGTCGGCTCGATGACCGAGCAATAATTGCGAGCGATTCGGGGCGTAAATCGTCACGGATGACGAAATACGCTCTCACGACCCCTCTAGCGAATTCGGCCGCCTATTTATAAACACACGTCGGCCCGCGTTAACCGACGATGCACCTTTTGTGAATAGGCCACTACACAAAACCGGTGTAATACCTGAATCCTGGACCCGTCTCGTCGTCTGGTCCTGGAATCCTGGGGTGCGTGGATTTGCGGCGGTTAACACGTGGACCTAACGCGATCGCTTCCGCCATTTATGTTAAATAAGTCTCGCGTTTTCTTCTTTGCACGGTCCGTGCCGCCGAATCTCTGAATGAAAATGGACCGCTTTTTTTTTTTTTTTTTATGTACTGTTCGCGATCGAAAGCAGACAAATGACATACTTATTACGCAATCTAATTACGTCGTGCAACTGAAAAAATATCCAAAGCAGGGATATTTTTCTGAAAACTTCAATTTTCAAAGGATTCATCTTGTTTTATACTGCGAGATTCTTCAAACGAGGTATATTTTCGACTCGAGCTGAGAATGTTGATGCGCGAGTCTTCAAGTTTGAGAAGAGTGAAATTGTTGTGAATCGATGTGAGTCAGTCTTTGTTCAGTGATTGATTTGTACTACTGTTGCACGTATCTAAATATTTTATATACGGATGACCATATAATTACGATGATATATTAGAAACGGATAGATAGATTAATTATTTTGCGTCTGAATAAAACTCAATGAAACATTTTCGGTAACTGTAAAAGGAATTAGTTTAATATCAGTCGTTTCGACGAGTTTTCCATTTTCGTGTTTTTCCAAAACATCGAAACGTGCGAAAAATGTTACATTCCCCCTGTAATTAAACTTCTTTTACTATATCTGCGGACTACTTAAAATAAACCTTAAAATAAAGTTTGCTAATTGCTATTCGAACAGAACCCGATGATATTGTAATTATTTTACGGGGGCAATCTCCCCCTAAGGAACGTCTTACCCCGAAACACCAGATCCTCGACCGACTAGGAACACCGAGTTGCGAATCCTCGCCAAGGACCACCTCTATTCTCATCCCTCCTGCTTTTATTCCTTTCTTCGTAAAACTCTCTTCTAAAATGTTAATTCACGGGCGTTTGTTTCTCACGCGCTCCGCTGCGCCACGCTGCGCGCGCGGACGCCCTATCCTTTGAAATCCTCCGGTTAGGTGTCCCGCTGCGACATAATAAGGCGTATATATCTATTCTTTCCACGGCCGATAATCCCAGCCAAGCCACCCACGAAACCTTCGCGAATCGTCGACGAGCCGAAGTTGACGGCCTCGCGTACACCCTCACCCCCTCGAGGCTTTTCCCTTCCATTTTTCTCGCAGTTTGTTATTCTGAAAGTCTCTTTTTAGCCGTAGAAACTCGACACAGCCTGCCAAGCCTGGCACCCCTCGCCCCGTCCCCGCCCCTTCGAGTAACCTCTTTTCTCCTTCACCTCCCCTTCACCTTCTTTCTCGCCGTCCTCCCTCCCACTTTCACCTCTCTCCCCCCCCCCCCTCGCCACGCCGCTGTCTTTCAACCACCCCTGGTCGTCGCTGCACCTCTCTCTTCTTCGCCTGTTTCCGGCCTGCTCTCTCTGGCCTTGTCGCTTTCTCTCGTTTCACCCTCTGCCTCGCTGCCTCTTCAGATCCACTCACCCCTTTTTCCTGTGTAGATTTCTGCCCCGCTCTTCTACCCCCTGCCGGGCCCCCTCACTCCCCCCCCCTCTTGGCACCGGCAGTTCTCACCCCTCGCTCCATAGAGGCTAACCTTCCTTACGAAGAATGAAATTACCTTCGTTACGCGAAACTCCGTTCAACCCAACCCCCGAACCCGATTCCTATTCCTCTCTTTCCATCCTCTGGTCTTACCCCTCCACTCTCACTCTCTCTCTCTCTCTCTCTTTCTCTTTCGCTCTCTCTCACCCTTGATTCACCGCTTCTCTACAACTACTGGTGGTGGTGGCGGCTCCTTCCAGAGTTGAGAGAAACGGTACGTACGTACATACTACCGGCATTGTACATAATACACCCACACGTAGCAGGACACCCGGTACACCCTATGTGTACATGGGCCGTGTACACGTCAGAGAGACGATTTTATTGCGCCATTTTTCCCACCCCCGTTTTCTCTGCGCTTCAGGGCCGAGCTCCTCGGGGATGCTACGAAAGTAATGGCTCCTTCAGAGACCCGCAACTCAACACCACGTGACACCCGGGATTTATGGTCACTCGCGTGGTGTCTCTGCAGTTTCCTTCTTTTTCAAGTTTCCTTCTTTTTATCCTTTCTTTCTTTCTTTTCGTTTCTTTTTCACTCCCCTTGCGTGACTCTTACTCCGTGTACTTTGTCCCACTCTTCGCGCAAGAGATTTTATTCCATTATGGATTCTCGCGAGGGTAAATGATGGTTGAAATCCAAACATTGTGCAGCTTGGGAGATTATTGTTTTAAAAAATAAAGAGAACTTTGGAACGGGAGATGCAGATCTGATAACTGTCTTTCGTCGGAATTTCTTAATTTCAGAAAATAGATATAACAAATAGAATTTTTGTGTATTATTTATGCGAAATCTTCGAGTATATAAGCTCAAAATATATTTTAGAAATATTCAAAGTAGAGTTGCAACTTTTAGCAGTTGAAACAAATCTCTATTTGACGTCTCTAGTCGAAATCAGTAAACGATCTACAATTCTACAATTCTACGACGATAGTCTCCTCAATTTTACAAAGAAGCGAAGATTACAAAAATTTCCAAGCACTCGTTACGGTACTAGACGGACTCACCTTTTACGAGTTATACACGGTGAATTATCGCGAAATAAAACATCCATCGGTTTGCGTCCCCCGCGTTCGATACACCTGGTATTCCTATCGTGTACCAGAAACGGAATTATTATCTGTTCGTCGACAAGATGAATAGTGTTCATTGATAGAAGATCAATTGTATACCGAAGGGGATCACGGCGGCATTGTCCAACGGAAAGTACCTTGTCAAATCTGCCGCACGGAGATTTGCTACGTGATGCTTCTCTCGCATGCTAGGGTGAAGTAACGAGCCGTTTGAGGGGGTGATAATCGTTTCCTACCCGTCGAAATGTATCGACTCACTAGTTGCTCCTCCTTTCCTGCTTCGACCGTCACACTCGTTATATTCGATATTTATTTATTACGATTCATTGGCCTGAATCAATCGTAAATACTCTTCGCGATCTGTAACGTTTCTTTCGTAACGACAACAATATCATTGATCCAGCTGATTTGAGAGTTTGTCAAATGTTAAGTTTATTACTTCTTATATCGTCGAATCATAACGTGTACTCAAAGCTAGATCGTTTTCAGCAGTAGTCACGTTTCGTTAGGTTTTCGCGCAATTAAAAGAATCGAATCTCAACAGAAAATATGATCCAAGTATAAATGTTATTGCGTGCTGTCTATTTGTCTTTAATTTTCATTTAAAAGTCTTCTGTGAGAATACACAAAAATTTGCAGTCTTTCCAAGTCTTTCGCGGCGGGGGTGTTGCGTTCACAAGTTCAGCGTTCAACGATTCGATGGCGCACAGCCGACTTTTGAAAGTAGCTCGAATTCGGCAACGGGGAGGACCGATGATCTTCTTCCTTCCTTTCACGCGTCATTAGCCGTGCAACCGCGGCGAGAATAAGAAAAGAAAGAGAGAGGAAAGGGCCGAGTCGAGACGAAAAAAGAGAGAGGAAACTCGTGGACGTACTTGCGCGGTTCACACCCCTGCAGACGGATCACGTGTCAGCCACGCAACGACGTGGCGCCAGGACTCATCCCGTTCTACTCGGCTCCCTTTTTCGGGGACCTTTGAGATCTCCGACCGCAAAAATCGTCGACTCTCTGTGAAACCCTAGCTAGCGCTGCAGCCAGCACGCACGACGATCGCACACGTGCTCCTTCGCCACTCGTTTCCTCGATCGAGCAGAACAACGTCGACCGGGGCGCGCGGCGTCGACTTTCATTGTTACCAACGTGAAGACGCAGGCGTGTCACGTCGGCAAACGAGACGACGACGAGCTGTGGAAAAAAAAGCCCCGAGAGAACACGAGTTTCGGTGTTATCGTCGCCTGTGAAACGAGATCTGGCGCGGAGTCGACTTACTCTGACGAATGGTTCCATTGATGAATGTGGTTTTGTTCACTTTCACGCTTTCTGTTTCACGCTTTCTGTTGGACTTTCTTTCTAGTCCAGGATAGGTTAGACACTTCCTTCTTTTCACTTTTGAAGACGAGACTTTTGTACGTTACGTCATCGATGTTCTTTCGCGACTAGCAAAAAATAATATCGTGCATCTGCGTTATTACTGGGTTGGTCGAAAAGTAATTGCATTTTTTTCCCGATAGATACGTAACCAGTTTCATTTTAAACCGTAAATTCATCACGTAATCTGACGCAAGCTGATTGTTCAAGCTTGTTTTAAAAAAAGAAAATGCACGATTTCGTCAACAAGTGTTTGCTCGGCGTCGATTTCAAAGAATGTGTAATGTCAAATTTTGCTGCGCTATTTCCAAAAAGGAAAAAAACACTGCAAGATCATGAGAAATTATTATCTCACGTGTCAAATCATTCTTAAAACTTTCTTTTTTTTTTTTTAAGGATAAAAACTTTCTTGAACGCGGATGAATCACAAAGATGGTGAAAGACAATCGAACAAAATAGATTTCTACGAAAATTTCAATGTTCGATGCAATTATCACAATTGCAGTAGTTGACATTTTGACCCTATCTCCTGCCAAACATAAAGTTCTCGTTCTTTCATCTCGCGGCACGCAACAAATTCAAAAATCGATTCCGAATTTTACGACGTTGAATCTCAAACTAATTGCGAGATTCGACCAAAACCTCTGGGCCTCGCTGCGCGTCGAAAATCGGCGTCACGAAAAAACCAGCGGCGCTCGGGTCGATCGAGAAGGTGCGTCGTGCTAATGAAAGGGCGCTCGCGCCGTTTCGTCGGACATTAGAATAAATATATTATTTCATCGCAGGAAATCATTAGAATCCAGACGCGGATCGATGTCGCGGACGCCTGTAAGCCTGGCAGCGAACGGATCGTAAAAGCGGGACCGTAAAAAAACGAAGAAACGCCCACCGTACTCGGCTTGCGTCGAGAAACGTTTCTTGACCATTATTCATAAAATGCCGGGTACCATCGCGTTTACTGCGTTCTCTTCCTACGTCTCCTTCACCAACCCGCCGCCCCCGTCCTCTTTCGCTTCTCCAGCAAGTTCTTCCAAGAATTTTGTCATCTTTCTCCATTGAGTTTTGCGTATCACTCTCTTACGAGTCACTCGAGTATAATTCGTTGGACGTTCTTGCACGGTTGATCGGAGCTGCGCATACATTTTTACGACGTTGATATAGGTATCTTTTTGTGCATGTTCCCCGCGGGATTATCGACGGCAGAGTTTAATCGTTTAGAGAATGACCTTCGATCTCTTCTTCTGTGAAATTTCTTTCGCACTTGATTATCGAACGAGTGCCTCGTGTGTGAAAACACCAGGTGGGGGAGATTGTTTTGTGACAAGGTAGTTAAAACGAGACGCTCTAATGTGTAATATATGTGTCAGTTATTCCATAACCATTTCGTGCTATCGTGTTTCATTACGAGTATCGTGCAAAGTTTCAGTTATGAAACTGAGTGACGATACTCAGTGTTTCCGAAATATTATGAAGACACCCGTGTTTGATAAGATTCTATTTTTTCGTCACTAATTACACATTTGAAGCAACTATCCACGTCAAAACTTCTGTAAGCATTCCTCGAACTTGTTTTTGCCAGTGCAGTCGTAACAATCACGTGTCGCTATGCTGTGGCTGCATCAAGATTTTCCACGATCGTAAACGTGCTTTCGTGACTTGCGGCGATCCCTCCCGACGAACAGCAAAAAGAACAACGTCGTACATCCAGCTAGTCACGAATCTCCACAGAGAGAAATCCTCGTAACTCGTTCGAAAACCGCGATAGCGGATCGAAACTATCGTCAAAATCAGTAGAATGGTCAGAGGGTGTTCCTCTCCCTCCAGGGGAATCGTCATCGATCGAGGAGGATTCCCCAGCGGGTGTTCTACGCCGATTTTACGACAGCCCTTGACCCGGGCTAAGCCGATTCGAATAAGTTTTCCGAGCGGGTGAACGATATATCCCTCTGGCCGCGGCACGCACGCCTCGCGTCTTCTCCTCGACCCTATCCGTGGTGCCGATTTATGTGTGGCGGTCGATCGGACGAATAACGATCTGTAAAGAGGTTTGTAAAGTTGGCGGGTAGCAAGAACCCTGTGGCGTGGCCAGGAGGCCCTCCCTGCGCGAGATCCGCTTGCCATCGACGTGGGCTCGCGCCTCGTCTGAAACTTTGTTCGGTCCCTATTCCTACCGATTTATTTCAGGCATTATGGTCGGGCACACCTGAGGTCGCTTACCAAGTGTTTCGCGGCGTGTCTTCTTTTTGAGGGTGGAGGGTGGTATAACGTATAAAGGTGCTGGAAGATGACAGGCGAGGCTTTAGAGAACTAAATGGTTTAACCTTTTTAGTATCAAGGCTCGGCAGTTTATCATTCCAAGTGATTATTACGATTATCACTTAAATATGTAACGACTTGTAACGAAGCTCGCCGCGATTCTTGCGAATTTTTCTTTTTCCAATCATCGTGAACTTAAAATAATAATTTTTAACATTTTGAACTCGAAGCTTCTAATTTTAATCCTTTGCACTCGACTGTCGTACTTGCATCTGAGCTAATAGCTCCAACTTTTTTCTTTTTTTTTATAACTTTAAATATAATTATAACGAATGTAGATGTACGTTTGGCGTTATACGATATAGTAATGTAATGTAAGAGAGACCAACTACAATAACGTAGGAAGAATATAAGAGTTTCGAAAAAAGGAAATTTCCGAGGATGTCGCGATCGAGGCAGTCGCGAGTCAATTGACACTCATTCGGAATAATTCACATAGTCAACAAAATTTCATGCTAAATACCATTTCCACAGGATGATTATTCCCTCGTTTGTTTATAAAATTATAATCCAAGAGTCCTCGTCTCGAAACGTTTCTCCATTTCCTGAAATGCCTAAAAATCCCAAACTCTCTCACATTTTCGTAGCACTGTACGTACGAAGATTACAGCACGTGGAGAGACCTTCCAATGAACAGATGAGTTTCAAAGTTATATTTGCGCAAGTTTTGGCTTCTCTTTAACTTCCTTCGAACCCGGAACACCGCGGGTCCGGTGAAATCGAGAATATTCGGGTCTCTGCGTGTGGTCTCTCGCGTCTCCTTCTTACAAATTTCTTCGAAGAAGAGTAACGCCATGCCGACTAGTACGCGATGACCATTCATATTCGCTGGCCCGTGATCGATGATCTACCGTCACCCTCCGACGACACTCCAAACTCTAGCGTTATCGTATTCGATCTGTTTCTTATCATCCCCTGTGCTTCCTACGAGATTCTCCGCGCGCCGTGTCCGAGCCTCGAGTGGGTGGCAGGATCACGAAAAAGAATTTCACTCGGTCTTGTAATTGGATGACAACGAATAAAAAAGAAGAGAATGAAATAGAAACGTTAAATTTTAAATTGTCTGCTTCATTCTTTCTCTCTTTGTCCATATCTTATTAAGAGTGAAAGTGTCTGTGTTTTATAAATGAAATGAAATAATTTCTCGCTCCTGTTACAATGATAATTTTACGTAATGTAAAATTGCTTGATTGCTCCCAGTTAGCAAATGTGATAATAAACTCAATTTAAAAAAACCACAGTTTTCTCACGTACAAGCAACGTTATGTACAAAACGTGATGTACTTCGCTGAAAAATCTCAAGAATAGAAAACGCACCTAACGAAGAGTAACAGCGTGCAAATGTCAGCTTTCTAATTCCAAACGCAAAAGGGATCTGGATGTTTCGCAATCCTCGCGAAATCTCGTCGAGAGACGAACAATCGAGCCGAACCAACACCCTCCTGTCGATTCTCGTTCGAGATGACTGACAGACCACGTTCGATTCGACGTGGATTCGACGGCGGGGGGAGGGGGAGGGGGAGGGGGAGCAAGCGTGAAATCGAACGTGAAAAGTCGCTGGTATCCCCGAGGAACGAGGTGCCGGGCCATTTCTGCACACCCACGCCAACGTGTGCAGCGTGGGCCTGAAGACAATCGCCACCTACGAGGCCATTCTTCCGCGGCGGACTCTCGTACGCGTGCGCGAGATCGGAGATTTACAGTTTTCCTGAGTTATGGCCAATTAATTAAACCGAGACGAAGAAGAATCGACCGACCCGCGCCGTAATGATCCCCAAAGACGGTTTCCAGGGCTCTTGGCGGGACTCTCGATGACGAGGAGGACTCTCTTCCTCCCGTGATCGAACGATCGCCTGTCTTTCGCAATGTTCGCACGAGTCCTTCGTGGGACCGAAACTGCTAATTTTTCGGACATTCTTGAGACATCATTAGGTTCTTCTTTTAACGAGGGAATTTCGAACATGGTGATTTTGGGTTCTCTTATTACCTTGGTTCTTTAATCTTCTGCATCTTTTGAATTGTTGGCCAAATTGTGGTTCTCTCATCGTTGAAATGTCTTTGAGAAGTCATGAAATAATCCAAATCGCTGGGCACGTGGTTCACAAAACTAAAAATTCATCTGCAACCTTTCGTTCGAGTAACAGAAGTTTACGTTCGGATGAATAAGGACGAAATTCAATCAGGAAAAATTCACTTGTGTTTACCCGACTTTTCTGAATTTTACCAAATTGTAGATGTCAAGGGAGATGTCACATTATCCTAAAAAAAATAAGCGTGCGATGCAATGTCTGTGTTACAACAATAATACATTTGATAGACATCAGTGTACTGTTCTTAACGTCGTTGTCGCGACACCAAGCTGTAACACCAAATCTTCGCGTAGCTATTATCGCTTCGGAGGTTTCGCCGGAATAAGCGAACGGAAGATAAATGACGTCCCAGCATACTTCGCCCGCCCTCTCGGCCTGATTATCAGATTCCCGACGCGATCAGTCGAAACATCGCCTCCCTAGTCGAACTGGGTGGTCTGCCAAAAACCATGGTATTCCTGTAACTTCCTCAATGGGGCGACTACTTGCGTAGACGGTGCGCTGTCGCGTTTTCGGGGATCGTCGGATTTCGGATGTAGGCGCGACCCGCGTCTAACAGCGAAGTGCGAAGGTCCGGTGACGACCTAATGAGCAACAAACCCGCTGCCATCTGGTCACCAGCTTCGCCGTCACTGACGTTCCTCGTGCTTACGGGAAATTAATGTACCTCGAGAATTAATGATCCCCGACCCGCTTCCTGGAACGGGAGCACCGGGCCAGATTCGGTTGCTCGCCGTTCGAAACTGGACGATGAACCGATTCTTACACGCTGACTGCCTCGACTACCGACTACTGCTCCTTTCCATTCCCAGGGTTTCTTCTATGCAAGAAGGTGTTAAAAACATTACAAACCGAACTGATACATAAGCTCCAATGCTAATAAGTTACGGCAGCAAAGTTTCATATATAGGTTTGTCACACAATATTGAAACATAGAGTTGGGGAGTAGAATATAGAGACAGTGTTAAGCTGTTAGCATTAAGAATTCTATTAGGTTGAATGTAAAATAAAGTCAGTTGTCAGAACTAAATATATATTAAACTAATACGACACAGGGAGAAAGTCTGATGTAAGTTTTGTGATGTAAGAAGAATATTACGCAAGTTACGGAGTAGAATAGTATTAGATAGTATTAAGAATCTTTTAAGAATAGTATCAAGTCACATCTAAGAATTGTAAAATTATTAGCAATAGGAAATCTGTTTTATTTCTGAACGTACTTGATGTGAGGGAATTAAGAAATCCGATTTCTTAATGTAAGGAACGTGATTCAAGTATATTATAATTTTCAATTGCAAAGTATAAAAACGCAACAACTTACGTTCGAACAATCGTCGCGTGCGTAGGGGGGGAGGGGCGAAAAGAAACGAGGCCAAAGGGGATTGCCAAACCAAAAAAGGGTTAACGCTGTCAATTCGAAACGAAACAATAAACGCGAGCCACCACGGAGGTAATAATTCCGTTCGTTTTGCTCGATTTTCAGGATCTTCCGTGCGGTCGGTTTCTCGGGCAACAAATCGCGGCTGACCGTTTCCACATGTACGCGTGTGCATGTATGCAGTGTGTGTAACGAGTTTCGCGATGATTTACGTTCCCATGGCCCCGTGGAACTAATCTGTATTTGTTTATTTAGTCAAACACTCCACGAAGAGAAAGAGAGAGAATCACGAGTGTAGCGAGTTTCGCTTCGTTCTCCCTTTCTGCCTCTGTGGTGGTGGAGTCCCTTGCTTCGTTCTCTAACCGAGGTTTTTCTTTTTTCTTTTTTTTTTTTCTGTTTTTTTGTTTTAAACCTTTTCGCAGATCTACGCCGTGATTTAGGGTTTCGGGTTTCGATGCACTCGCCGGTCCGTTGTGTTTACCATTCCGCTGAATTTATTGCCGGAACACGAAGAAGATAGCCGCTCGCGAACGAGCGAGAAAGCAATTGGATTTGCAGCGCGATTCCGCGGCGCTGCGACCGAGCCGAACACTCTCGACACGCTTCGTTTCTTAAATTAATCAATCTCAGTGATATGCGCGACTCTGGCAATGAACCGGCAATGCAAATGATTCGCGGTAAAACAAGTTGACAGCATCAATGTCCGTGCGCAATGACGTTTTTAATTGATTCTGAGATATTTTCAGCGATGAGTTTTAAGAGTTGCCGAACAAAAGACGCAATTCGTTTATTTGTTTCGTTTGTTACCAATTTTAGTAGTTGAGAAATTCGCTCAAGTATTTGTAGCTTTGTTATTTAGACAAATTGCAAGAAATGCGAGTGACACGTCCACGTGAATCATGTAGATTTCTCTTACCCGGAGCAAGCAAGCTAATCAACTGTTTGTTAAAGTTCTGTTTGGCTAACAAAGTGGTTCACAAAGAATTGGTATTCGGGAAAGGTTTTTATTTATTTCATCGTTCTTTTTTATTGTGTTTAATTGGCATTTTCCTCGTTGTTCCAAATGGTTCCAAACGAAGAAACTCAAAGAGTTTAACAGCCTCACGAGTATGTTCAGCTCAACGATTATCGAGCATCAGTCAGATCGGTATTAACGCAACGCATCCTTTGTAATTATCAAACTTGGCACATTTTTGTGCCATTAACCCAAACAACGCTTCCTACTCGTCGATACTCTTTTGGAACGCATTAACTGAAGTGTGAAAAAGTAGGTGGGAAGGCGTTGATACAGACTGAATTGCATCCGCTATGTATACGTATAATCTTTTATATTATATCTTTCATATTCTCCAATTATACATTTCTACACGTCACACCAATTATTTTATACCGATCAATTACATATTTCTTTATATCGTAACACAGTATTAACGTTTGTTTGAGAATTGGGAAAATTAACCAACACTTTATACAACATTAAATCCAGCAATCGACAAATCTATTAGTATCGACAATTACGATCTAACTTGTCGTTAGAAATAAGAGCGCCTCGTTGTTAAAAATAAAAAGTACCCCAAGATCGACGAAGCACCAGCAGTCCGTTCCTCGTGATCCACATCCACCGACAAAATCCGTATACCGTCAAAAATCGTCACTGGTAACGACGACACTGCATCGCAAAACTTTCTGATCCGTGATCTCTTCATTACGGGGATTGCGGGGACGGGGGGCCGAGTGAATCTGGTGGAATCGGGCGGAATGGAAAAGATCGCGGGTCGTGACGGTAGAAAAAGGGGGCCACGAGACGAGGGGGTGGGATTATGTCATTAAAGCGATCACGGTTCACCGAACTGTCATCCGGGATCGGCTCGCGGCTCGTGTGTGCGACGCGCGTGACAGCCGCTGGTTGTTGCACCTGTGTCGTCGTTGTTATCCCCGCTTTGTTGCGTCGTGTACGCTCGGCCCGCTCGGCTGAAATAACACATCCGAAAACACCACGTGCGGCCCCGCGCACGCATACGCACACGGCTCGCGTGCACCCGCGTTACTACGCGCCGCTAACGAGCCTCGCTCATCTATAAGCTGCCAATTAACAGGCTATGAGTCGCCGGCCAGATTGGCTATCAATTAATTTACATTCGGCTCCCCCGTCGACTCGTCCACTCCCTTCCACCCCCACCCCTTCCTTTTAAAGCGGCGTGTCCACGTCCGCGTCCGTGTTCCACCCTGCTGCCTATCCCGAACGACACTCGCAGGTGGCCATGGTGCGCATTTAGATGCACTCGTGCACTCTCGTCGATGACTATCGTTCGTATGCTTAGATTGTTCGATATTCGTGCAGGTGGTTGTTTCGAGGATCAGCCGAGGGAGGAGTGTCGATGTTTCTGACGGTGGCTGTTCGTTAGGGAGGATTCCACGCTCGTTTCGTAGGTGTCCGGTTGTGCGATACGAGTGGTTCGGTGTGGTAATGGAACGCTTCCACACGTACGGGAATTCGTAATTAGACTGCGGATGTTTCCGCGTTCGTAGTATTGTGAGAAAAGTCGACGAGTACATTTTTTTAAGTCGGAAGTACGACTTTTTCGATTGAAAACGAATCAAAGATATTATTCAATAATAATCCTGACAAACCGACTGTGAACATTTATGTAAATTGACATTTTCACGAACGAGTAAGAGAACGAGTAGCTTCGGTAGATATTCGTTTCGCCCGTTAACCTCTTGCGCGGACCATAACGAGTGACCAAACCGTATACAATAATTCGTCTTCTTTTTGAATTTATTTTCGGTAATCACTGGAGAGAAATTCATTAAGAAGTAGTAAGTTTATTGTTCGTTTTATCCGAGATATTTCAATACTCAAAACTGAGAAAGTCATTGCAATATTTTGGGTCAAATATTCTCGCACGTCATTCCAGCGCTTTCTAGGTTAAATATGCGTCGATGCGTAGTGTATATTATCGAATAAGCACACGAAAACGACTCCTATCGAGGATACAATACCCCAGGAACCTGAAACTTCTTGAAAAATTAAACCACACAACGATCGTGCAATTTGCATAACGTAAGCCAGGGACAAAGTATGAGAGTTATCCCCTGTGCGAAGGAGTTGGAGCATGGAAAGGAACGCCGGTACTAAAGACACTGTTTATTTCCCGACTTTACCACCCATCAATCATCCGGCAAACAAAACAGCCGTCCCGACATTCTGCTCGCCCACGATTCCTCCCCATGTATCGCGAAACGAGACGGAATATTCAACCGGTTACGTGGTCGGAATTATCGGGGGGGGGGCAAAGGGAGGGGGATCACACACAAACGAATGAAAAGAACGGTCTCGCCTTAGCGGCGACAGTCGGCCAGGATCCTCGCAATAACGCATTTCAATTAATTAGCTAATAAGCCGCCTCGTTAAAGATAAATGGCCACGGCGTTGGTGGCGCGCGATTGCGTCGCATGCATCAATCTTTGCCGGTCCCGGGTCGGAAAGGCGAACGCGTTCGACCGTTTCCGTACCAGATATTACGACAGGATACCGTCACTTTAAATACCGTTCCCTGTCCGTCGATAGTGTAATTGAAACACTTGACGCACGAATTTTTCAGACGAATTTTTGCTCGTTCGACAACGTTGCGTTCGATTGATTTTTTTATGATTTAAATCGAAAACGAAGTAATACTTGGAAGAGTTAAATCAACAATGATGTGATATTCTGTTGTTTAGTTCAGCGCTGTTTGAATTAGCGTAATTTGATACTGATACATTCAATATCAACTCCTGGTGGATTTTCAAATATTTCATGTTTTCCAAAACAATGAGGTACTTCAAGCAGTGATTGCGAGTCTTCGAGTCTTGTGTTTGAGTGTTTGTAATTATGATGCTACGATACTACAACGATACGAAATCCTACTTGACGTCGAAAGGACGAGGAAATTCGTTTCAATTAATCGGTTCCACTCTCTTTTTCAAACTGGGATATTTGATAAAAATTTAAGTCAAACAATTTTCTCAAGTTTTCCTATATAGCCAAATATTTATATCAATTAAGCAGTGTCGCAATGCAGTAGAGGATGATCCCTCGTGAAAATTCGCAATAAAATTTTCCATTCTTCATTTTCGAGTGGAAGTATAGTTTAAAAATTTATCAAGTAGACTGGAATTTGGGCTAATTCTGGACGTGTCAGGAAGGAACAATCAACAGAAAGTCATTCTACGTGAATAATAAAGAACAAAGAATAAGTCAGAAGCGTAGAATTTTTTGTAAGATTTTTTTCATTCGAAGCTTCATCTTCAAGAGAACAAATTTCAAACGTGCTTCGATATTTGAAACATTGCCCTGGCCACTTGATAAATTCGACTTTCTCGAAAATGAAAATATTTTAGACTTTACACTTTTTCGATTTGATTTTTCACGAGGAATCATCCACCTATCACGCGCTACAGAACAACCCTGATTTTGGTGTCTACGTTACCAAAATCTCCGTACGTTGCAACAAAAATGTAAAAGTTTCGTGGCCGTAACAAACAAACAAACAAACAAACAAACAAACAAACAGGGAATATTGAACGTCCGTGTAACTCACAAGTAAACAGTCTGGAAAGCGGTTTGGCCGCGCGTTGCCGGCCATTTCATTTTCTCCCTTTGCCGCAATTAACACGTTAATTTGACTGGCAGAGGCGTGCTGAAGCCCCAGCTCGTGATAAAGGAGAAGCGAACAAGAAGCGACCGCCCCGTTCGCGTTCCTGTTATAATCCCCGGTTACGGTATCTCGGATATCCCGGCGACCGGTTTCTCGACGAATCCATTTCGATTTTCATACGTTTCTATTGCCCGGAGCTTATCAGGGACCGCGGCCACTCGTAAAACGCCGTATTTACGTAACGTCCGGCGAATATTATTAATCGTTAATTAAACCGGTACAAAGCGGCCCGATAAGATATCGTTTAAACAGTGGTGCACTCACGGGGTGCTCTTCTCTCTTTCTCTCTCTTTCTCACTCTTTCTCTTCGCCGAGACACCCGGATTTACGCGAAACAATTCGAACGTGCCAGCATTAAAAGCACAAACCGTCGGACGGTAGTGTACGAATAGAAAACAATTTCCCGTTGAACTGATTCTTCCGATAGTGCGTCGACGTTTCTTTCCTTGCTTTTACATTAAAAATTGATATTTTATTTCCTATTGGCTCCGAGTGTTTCTTCTCATATTATTTTATTTTTCTTTCTGTTAGATCAGAGGTAACAATTTTACGAGCAACAGACTAGATAGTTTAACAATTTTTATTAATTATTTTTCTTTTCGAAAAATAACGAGCTATTTTCGAACCTTTGGCGAATAGATTCTGTCAGTGATAATTTCGTTGAGTTCTTTCATCTTTTGTTCATCACAGATACATAGAATTTCGCTTTTATTTAAATTCGAAAAGAAACACACGATAAACGCAAGAAACAGCGAGTAAATTAACTTAAGAACGAAAGAGATCAATTCTGACGTCCGTTGTTAAATTTTGTAGATGAGTAATTTACAATTGCGCTATATTCACTTTGACTAGGTATCTTGCTTCTCTGACCACTGTCAACGGTAAGTCGGTGTTTAGGAACGAAGAGCTTAAATCTTCAGCACGGTACAAACGAGGCAATACCCTGTGTAAAGCAAGCGCGGCAATGTATTATTCCACTTTTTATCGGCAGCAACATAGTGCGAGAGCGTGGAAGCGGAGCTTCTCGTAACGAATGTGCTTTCTTTTTCTTGTTCGCGAGAATAGGTATCAGCACAGAAAAGAGCAATTAGATAAAAACTACTAGAATTGGCCGTGTTCGTTGTAAGAAAAGAAAAAGAAGATACTCGCGCAGCTTCGTAGTTGATAAATACGCAGGCGATGGCACGAGTGTCACTGAAACATCCAAACTCCGCCTACTGGCTTTGCGTGGTGACGATGTGTTACTCACACATTTCTCAACATCCAGAACATCGGTATATCACTTCTGCTGAAATTTACGTGACACTTGATCAATTGTAGAAAATTACAGAATGAGGACTGGACTTCCAAGACTGACCGTCTATCGAGATCCTCCGCAAAGGCAGATGATATTACATGAACTTGAAACTTGGAGAACGACAGATTCCATATCCCGTGTCCCGTATCTCACGTTCTACACATCGCGTTTCACGTCCCATAGAGAGTAGAATGTCAGATACAGATTGCGGCGCGCGGAAAGTGGAGAGAGGGCGCGTAGAGAATGTTTGAAATGGAATGTAGAACAGAAAAATGGGATGATAATTAGTAATGTGAGATGTGGAACACACAAGTATATTTATTAATTTATTTATATTTGCCCGTAACATTTCATTTCATCGTCAACAATCCGATCCTCTTATTCTTTCGCGTAAAAAATAACGTGTACAGATCGTACACAGTGTGTGTGTATATTTCAAAAGTTGCAGCACCTCCACGATTTCAAGCCATTGACTGATAGTAAGAACCGAGATAAGAGATATCCGTTAGATGTGGAATACGATCCGCAGAAGCTGCGTTCAAGCTGCGGTCGTCGCTGTAATACCGAATCACGTCGTTCGGAATCTTCGCCGACAGTGGAGAGTGAAACTCTCCAATTCGCGAGTTTCGGATTCAAAATCCCCGTAATCTCGCGTGACGTTTCCCCCGTAACCGTAACCACCGCGCACAAATCACCCGGCGTCGCGAGTGCCGGTTTTAAAGAAGACATCCCCACTCGTTCAGCCACCCTGTGTCGCGACTCAACTCATCCAACTAATCGTCCATCCGGCGTGGCGCGTTCCCCGACGCTGGCGCTCGCCGAGCCAAAAGAAAGGAACAGAGACCGATCCAGCGGAGACCGATCCGGGTGTGCAGCCGCGAATTTTGCTCGCACGTGTACCGCGTCGTGACATCTCGCAGCTATTACGCTGACTCGCGGCGGCAGGTGCAACATCGCTCACTGTCCCCCATCGCGCCGATATATATTCAAATGGCCCGCCGGAGCCTCCTGCCATCTTGGCGCGTCTTGCCCCTTTCCCCGCCGCCCCGGTGGTGACTGAAGGGCCTCGTCGTCTCCTCTTCTTCGGTTTTTACTTTCCTGTTCCTTTCTTTTCCAGCTGCGCTCCTTGTCCGCGCCGCGGCCCTCCGAGAGGGGAACCACCGTTTTCGTCGTCGCGCGTCGTCTCTTTTTCGGCACGCTCGTGAACCGCTAATTAGCGCGGACTTTGCGCGCCGCGCGGATCCGTGGAATCCGTGCGGTTGTTTGTCACCCGCGCCAGCGCCCGTGCAGGAAGCTTCTTCCACCCTTTTCTGTCGCCCTTTCCGTCCACCTTCTGCCGTTCTCTCTCTCTCTCTCTCTCTCTTTCTTTCTTTCTTTCTTTCTGTCGGCGCGTTTCTTTTGCTTCTGTCGGAAGAGGCGAAGGAGGCTTCTTCCTCGGAGCTTCGCCTCGCGCGGAACGATCTCGCTCGTCGACAGATTTTTGCTCACGCGTTCAACCGTTGTTGTTACGAATGCGATTGGTTAGGCGACTGGACTGGACTCGTCTGACTCGATATTTTGAGAATGAGCAGCTGATGCTTTTACTTGGGAACTGTCGATTCGAGAAATTTCATAAATCTACAACGATACGCTTTCGAGAACACGAACAATATAGCTCGAATAAATACAGGTTTATCGAACGAGGCCGCCTAAATGTCTTTTTTCTTTCGAACTGTGACGATGCAAAAAATATTTTTTGCCCAAGACGAATGGTATCGAAAGGCCAACAACTGGTAAGGTCATTTTTTCAAGGAATTTGTAAAGTGAGTGGTATTTTTCTTTCATCGTAGCTGGTAAAAAAATAGGTTCAAATATGTAAAGAACATGATCTTGAAAATTTAAGTCTCACGTGTAAATTTATCTCTATCGAGATCGTGGATCTTGGCCAAAATGCGACGATCAAAAATCTAATGACAAATTGAAAAAAAGATGTTCACTATTTAGTACATCGTCAATGATAATCTCTTCTAACAGTCAGTGTATCAAAATTGTACTTGTCAATAATTTATAACAGAATATGATATTCATTTGTGGTAAAAGCGATCAGTTTGTTTGACAGCGAAAACTCTCTCAAAAAACTTTCAAAAAAAATAATCTTGGAAAAAAAGGGATACCATTCATTTTTTCCAGGCAGAAAATATTCGAAAAGATATTCAGATAGTCTCAGAAAATAGTCGAAAAGATAGTTTAGATACTCTGTACACGCGACAATTTGTTTTCTACTTGATTTCATTCTGAAGCTATCCGTAATTTTCGTAAATAATAAAAAATAAATCCTCCGTAGTACAGGAGTAGTGTAACGGCAGACGTTTTCGCGGTAACAAGTTCCACGGAAAAAAGTTCTCGGCTAGCCCGGGTTCCTCCGAAGGGCGAAGAACGACCTCTTTGAGCGCGGAGGAACGAAAGAGGCAAAGGGGGGGGGGCAACGGGAAGCGCGCGCGCCCGCTTTTGATATTCCGTCAGGCCGATCTTCACGCCCGCGCCTTGAAGTTTGAATTATTGGCCGCGAAGAGCGGCGCTCCTTGTCGAATGGTATCCGAGCGTGATACGGGGCGTCGAAAGTGTGCTCGGTGGCAAAGAGAACCCTGGTGCCTGGGTAGATCTTAACGCGGAATCCACGGATGGTTTCATTTGGGGAGAGGAGACGCGACGCGACGCGACGCGTTCGACTCTTGGAAATTGTTCAAGCCACGGCGCGAGAGTTTGTTAGTTGTGCAACCGTGTCCGCCTATTTTTGCTGTCCCGGCGCGCTCTCGTCTAATTGTTGATGCGAGACGATAAACATGTCATCGATACCGTCGAAACTCTCCGTTCGTGCAGAGTATAGGTGTCTGCGGCTTGTGAGCTTTGAGATGTACGACTTTAAGTGAAATATTAAGCTGGAGGTTAACTTGAAGCGAGGATGAAATTAACTCTTAATTGGATCGTTGGAGGTTGCGACAATTTGAGCTCAATTTCGAATTTTAGAGTTTTTAAATTTGATTTGATCTTCGTCGCGATGAAATCAAATTTTGAGCATCTCCATCCAGACCACTCAAGACGCCACTCCTTCACTTCCGGAACGACATCGTCTTCCAGAACGACTCCTCCGTCGCGGGAGTAAAAATCGGAAAGAGAACTAGAAGAAGAAGAAGAAGAAGAAGAAGAAAAAAAAGAAAAGGAAGTACGAAGACGGCGGTGGTAAAGAGAGCGAACCGAAAGAGAAACGCTAGAGTGAGGAAGAAACGAAGGGGCAAAAGAAGAAGAGAAAAAAGAAAAACTTCGTCGCCTACCGAATCCTCTTGTCGAACGGTATTCAAGCGTAGCGCGGGGCGTCAAAAGTCATCCGGCAAAGGGTTGCGGTGCTCGGCCGCGTTCAGGGGAAGCGTTTCTCGGAGAGGAGCCGGGCGCTCAAACGCGGCGACGACGAGCGAGCAAGTCCCGACCCGCGGAGTCTGTGTATCGTCGAGTCGAGATTCAACGAGAGCAAGAGACGTTTGGAGAGGACAGAGAGGAAGAGGGATGTGTATCGGGGCGTGGACAAGGAGCCCGCGGAGAACCGTGCAGGCACTAAAAAAATCAAGGAGAGGAGTTTAATGAGCGGGTAGCGGCGAGAAATAATAACGTGACGAGGTTTATATACAAAAAAAAAGAAGAAGAAAAAAAAGAGAGAAAGAAAATGCGAAAAAAGAGGAGAAAGTAGAGGAAGAAACGACGAGACGATGACGAGAAAAGGGTAGGTCGACGACGGTGGAGGAGAATCGAGGGGTAAAAATCGACGCGCGGAGGCACGTCGCGTTGTCGCGCTTCGTATTTTCGTTTCCGGTGAAATGCGGCCTCGATAAATTGGGAGCGACGCTTCAGCGGAGCTCGCTGACTCCTCGTTTTCGTTACGTTTCGCACTGGCGCAACTGGAAATAGAGAGAGAGAGAGAGAGAGAGAACACCCACGCGGTTGGAATTGCCGTCGTCGAGAGGCTCCTTGCCGATCTTCAACCCGGCGCGCACACTTGTGCACACCGCGCCTCAAAATGCGAATTGTCGATAGTTTTTCGTTGGCTGACTCTTCAGAGTGTTGCGGCTACCCTGTTTCGACGTGGATGTTGCCTGACGTGGTCTGGTTGAAAGAGCGCTTCCCTTCAATGGAGACCGAACTCGTCGAGCCATTTTCTTTCCCCAAGATCTTTCCTTCGTTTCTTCCAGATTCGTCTTTCTTCTTGGAATAATTATTATAATATTAGAGTAAGTTCGTTTCAGGGATTATACGGAAACACTTACCAATTCTCGATGATTTCAGATTGAGTAAATTTAGTTTGAAGATTTTTTTATCTAAAAAGAAAAATAAGGTTCTTTTTATCTGTACACGCGGTTTCTGGAACACTAACTCAATGAATCAAAGTTCGACAGTTACTCGTCCTTCTTTTGGTTTCATAAAATTACAGAATCCTTAAATTTGATACTGATCGATGTAATATATGTAAAAAAATTTCATTTTTGAACATGTAGTACTTTTAATTTATCCAATATATCGTACGATATGTTTCCCAAAGGTCTAATCCAATTACTTTATTATTGATTATAAAATTGTCTATACGATACTACTACTCAAAGTATGCGTTAAACGTTTAGAGAGTTAATGTATCTGGTTATCTTCTCTCTGACTTTGGACATTGAGAGATCATCGTGTACATCTACGTTAATTATATACCAGATTAGACAAATACAGATATAAAATATTTATAGATTTGTAAATTGCGATTATCTGCGAAATCTCAACGATAAGTTAAATCCCTCAGTTCGGAAACCTATATAACGGCGATAAATCCTCTCGAGGGTATTTAAATTCCCTATTTTAAAAATTTTATACGTCATAAACGAGGATACACTGCAATTTATTAATCGACAAATCAAACGTGCCAATCGAACGCACTTTCTAAATGCAGGCAATTTTATAGTAGCCAATTCTTACGCGGTCACTTATATATTTCACGTACGAGACTTCTTCGGGGATTAACTCCATTATAGCACGATAGCAAGACGGTTTCATAAACTCTGCGCATAAACCTCCGCTGTACCTCCGTGCAACGATTTTCACTTATAAATAAGCAAACAGTCAATATCGGGTTATTACGTCATAAATATTCGGGTTGAAGTTAATGATCTCCGCGTTGACGCTTTTACTGCAACTCGTATCGATTGACATCGAGTCAAAAAATTCTTCACTTTTACAACGTATTTGCTGTTGTTTCACGATTGTTTAACTCCATCCCGTTCACTCGTTTTAAAACTAAAATTGACTCGAGGAAATTGGAGATTTTAGATCTCCATTTTCTCTTGATATTATAACGCTTTCAATAAAAATTTCAATCAAGTAACTGGAACAAAGACTCCGACAGAAAAGAAATGTTGTTGAGAAATGCAACAATTGATAAAGCAACAATTTTACGAAGAGAGTGCAACAATTTCTTCATTCGTCCTTGAAAATTTAATGGAGCGTCAAAGGACGAAGAGAAGAAGAGAATTCGACGTTAAAATCGTGCGAGACGTGAACGTACAAATCGAGCAATTATTCGCAACTGGCATGCAAATTTATTATTTCTCCTCGTATCCAATTTGTTGTCTCACGTGTTTACGATCATTATCCTTCAGTATAGCTGCCAGTTATATATCTAAACACGCAGGTGTTGCTATGTGCAATTGGTTCTCCCCCGTGTCGATCGAGCTGCACAAAGAAACTCGAAGCAAGGATGAAAAGTAATCCTCGATTTATATTCGATTCAGAGCAATAGAGGAGGTAATAAAGCAGTCTCTGTCTTACGTCTTGTTTTTCTTTTTTCTTTTTTTTTTCTTTTTTATTTTCTCATTATTTTAATGGATTCCGATGACACGACGATCGACCAAAGTTATCCGCACATTATTTCGAGGGCACGTCGAGAAAACGAGTTTAATATCGGTCAGCGATAAACAAGCGGCTCTAATCGATGACAAAAAAGTGACAGGACGAAGAATGTAAATGTCTGCCATTTAATTCCCATTACCGTTCGTATCGATATAACTCGTTTCTCTCCTTAAACGCTTCCATAAATTCCTCGGACGAACCCATATTTCTAGAAATCGTACGAACAATTTCGCCTCTTTTTTTTTTTCCTCCCCTCGTTTTCGATTAACCGCCTCGAGCAAGGTAGTCGGAAACCTGCTCAAACCTTTCTAGCAGATCGATTCGAAAGCGAAACGAATTCTTCTCGTCCGTTGTTAATTATTCAGAACAGAGTTACAGAATTGTTACAGTACAGTCGTTTAGCAGTACATCGCTTCTTCGTTTATTTATAGCACGTGAACGTCGAAATTCAATTCATATCGCTGATTTAGCGGAGAAGAAACAGCCACTCGGTGGCAGAGTAGAACGAAGCAAATTGATGTGAAACGCGAAGCTCAAAATGTAAGAAACGAATTTTTCCCGTCTTGTAATTTAACCGCAGTTAAAGCGCCGACGACTAAATCACAAAAGTTGCATTAATTAAAACCCGAAGAATAGGGAAAAAATTTACGATTCAATAAATAAATAAGCCCTCGCTCGTTTTATTCGTCGTGTAAATTTAATTCATCTTGAATTACCGGCGACTGAAATGTAAAATTTATATCCGAATGATCGGGGTACAAGGAGTGGGAGGAAATATAAGAAGCTTTTGTTTCGAAAGATCACTCGAATCACTAAAAGTCCATATTAAAAACTTTGAGGTTACTCTTATCCTGTTTAACGTCTTAACTTTACTCCCGTATCGTTCCAATTGAATCATTCGTTTCGCGAAATCGACGAATCGACTGAAACCATGCATTGATATTTTCGCGCGATTGTACTAATTAAAAAAACCGTCCGAAATGGCCAACAAGGAATTACAAGACGCGTGCAAATTATAGGTTGCAGCGCGACCTATAATTGATAGGCCAAGGTTAAACAGCGAACGTAGGCAGGGAGGCAAGGGTTCTCACATTTTGTTCTCACGTTAAAAACAATGGGATCGAGCGGTGGGTTTCGTCGGACGGATGAAACGAGAACACGCGCGGCCGCCGCGCCGTTCCGCTCGCATTCGGCGACCGTTCACTCTGTCGTTCGATCAGGCGTGATCGGAGGGACGAACGAGAGATTCCTAGATCCTCCGGCGCGATGTCTCCCCCCGTGGGCTTGGACGTCTACCGTGTCCTCTGACCGGTTCGGGGGACCGAGATGTCGATAACGCGAATGATCGATGCCAGGCAACCGACGACACACCGGTGGAAACGTCTCCTAACCCGGTTGACAGTGCTCGACCGGTGTCGATCTTCGGCTACGTCTCATTTACTTCGTTAAACGCATCGTGACTTCTTCGTTGCAGCGTCCTGTCCTCCCCCGCCCCCTCCGCCGCCGGCTTGTCCACCGCGTTCGCACGCCGGGCAAACGTCCAACGGTGTCCTCGGCTCTGTGGGTCGTTTGTTAAACGAGCGCTCGCTTTCCGGTATTTTTGGATATTCTTGAAATCCTCTCCGTTCCCATCCTCACCCACCCTCCCTCCCTCCCTCCCTCCCCGCCGGGTGACGGGGATATTTTCGGTGCAATTGACGTGACGTCTTCTGGAATTTTGATGCCCGATAGGCGACTATGGAACGTGGATGGCCAGAGGGGGTGAAGCAAGGCGTTTTGAAGGAGAAATTTTGTTCTATTCTGGGACATTTTAGTCGCAAGTATCGCGTATAATTAGATCTGTGGGAAATGAGATTCGGAGATCTCGCGGAAATGGGAACGAACGTGCGACAACAACGAAAATGGTATCTTTTGTCGTAAAATGTACGACAGAAATTCTTTTATGTTCTGTTTCTTTGGTTTTGGCCGTGAAAGTGAGCTTGCAGGAAATATTTGCAGAACAGTTTGATCATAGCGATACGTAGCACTAATTGTAGGTTTCGACATGGCCAATAAAGATACTTTTTCTCTTAATTCGCCGCGGAATATGGAATCATTTATTTTATCTTTTTGCTGCGAATAAATTCAGCCGACAAATTATTTGTTGCGCGTAAAGTTTATTTTTCGAAATATTCACAAATAATTATAAGGGTTAAATGCTTCAAAAAAATTCCACAATGATACCTCCAAATTTTGGTGAATTTTGTTTGAATTCTTCTGTTTCCCGCTGGTCTGCTGTTCAACTCAGAACACACAGCGATTAATCTCTTTTCAAAATCGCGGTAGCCAGCTTACTTAGCCGCTGTAATGCAAATGGACGCGTTGCATCTGCACTTCCTTACCGTACGTACGTGTTAGCTATTTTTTTGCGTCTTCCTACCGTGAACTGAATTAATATTCTCTCAGTGTCGAGGAACTGAAATATGCATCTATTAAGCGTACACAATGTACGTACAAGTGTCGTCAAATGCTACGTGATACATCAAAGCTGTCGAGCTGACGAGAGAATTAAACTGTGATTTATGACAGCGAAGACTTTCATAGATTTTTACCGATCTGCAATCTACGTCTGTAATCGCGAACACGGTCTGTTATTTAACGGTTCGAATCCAAGAATCGAATTTAAGCGCTAATAACGGCGGCGTAGGCGGTGGCCATTTCAAATATCGGGCTTATCGCGACGGTGAGGAGACTTGGATAACTCAATTAACATAACCCGATTCGTTTCTGTTTCGCTGTCTGAACGATTGTTTCGTAACAATCTTTTACGAACAATCTCGTAACATTTACGATGGAACGTGAAATCGGCGAACATTTGAGTTTCTTTAAAGTCACAGAGACTCGGGTGATTTCACTTTTTTTCTCCTCCAAACTTCCAATATTGATTTCTTCGGGGAAGGACTGTTACTATATACCAGAATTACCAGTCTTTCGTATAAATAATCATTAATACAAATCTCTTTGATAATAACTGTAATATTGCGATAATTATTATAATATTAATTTAAATACGTGCACATAAATTATCATAATTAAACGAGTGCGATGAGATAATTATGCAGGCCGTAATCACGACCCAGGTATTTAATGAAAATCGATGAATAAATTTTGCCGATGCATCCGTTTATTACATCGTGCTCTGAAGCAATTGAAAGGAAATCGATTCTTTTTATCAGATTTGCTGAAATCGAAATCTTTGCGAAATGTCAGAGACAGTTTCTCGGGAATCAACGGGGATCTCGTGGATTTGTCAATCGCAATCCGTTTCACCCAGCGCCTCGTTATTAAATTGGAACGAGCAGAACGATGACGCGGGCGTTCAAGGCTTCCAGTATCGCGAGCGAGTAACGCGGGTGCTATTAAGCCCTGTTAGAAAGTCTGTGACGTCGATAAAAGTGACAGAAAAAAAAGAGAAAAGAAAATGGCAAAAGGAGGCGATTCTCGACTCGCGAGCAAATCCAACGAGAGAGATTTCTTTTCGAGAGTCGCAACATAATTTGCGCGGAATCGGCCCCCCTCCCCCTGCGCGTAATCCAGATTGGCGTGCAACGTGTAATTTTAATTTTAATGGGTCGGGATGCGCGCACTGCTCCTCTAGTTGGGCGTAACAGGGTCGTTAAATCGGCTGCCAACCTTGTAAAACCGCGCCCTCGTCCCGCTAACAGGTTCATCCGCGACGAACATTCGCGTCGTTGCTTCGACAGCGAGTGTTTCCTGCCTTTCCCACGCTTTTTCCTTTTTCCTTTCTTCTCCATGTGTTTTGCACGCGTGCGGTGTATTTCATTCCGTGAAATCGAATATTCTGTAAATACGCTCGGTCCTTTTTTTTTTTTTTTTTTTTTTTTATGGCAAGATTTTAGAAGGAAATTATTTTTCGCAGCGAGATACTTTTTTGCGCGCGAAAAATTTGAAATTTTGCATTTGCTGAAAATCGATATTTTCCTTGCTTGTCTTTTTAAAAGTTTCTTACCTTCGGGAAGAGGGTACAATGCTCTAAAGGAATCTGTGTAATGGAAACTTCAGTAAGTGTCGCAGAATTCTTTCAAATTTTCTGAGAATCCAGAATAGATCTTTTTGAATTTTCTAATAATTCGACAGGTCGGGGACGGAGAAGTACGAGGGACAAGGGAGAGTAGCAAAGGACTCTGAATGAAAAAGTCGACAGAGGCAGCGAGTATTTTGTCAAAATATATTCAATGAAAAAATCATCTTGTAAAATTAGACAATCGTTCCATTCGTTACAAGATTATTAATAATAGGAGTGATGATAATAATAATAATCGGCGTCATCATTATTACCTTGTCTAACAGAACCGCTACCGAATGCAATTAGAATCCCTACAACCTATAGCGGTGCCTTAAGAAACTCGAGGAACGTTCTTTATTTACAACATTTACCGTGAAATTTGCGCCAAGGATTCGCGATCGAGCACGATGCGAGCCGCAATTCGTTCTATCATCCTCCCTCCCCATTCTTCTCCATTCTTTTACTCCATTTTCCATCGCGTTCTTTACTTGAGCAATAATTACAGTTACACTCGTTAATCGATACGCTCGGCGCACCCGAATTTATTTATAAATAATATATTTATATATCTTTATATATTTATATACTCGTATTTATTCGACGTTAAAATCCAACGCTTTCTTTTTCAACGAGCAATTTCGATGACTCTGCTTCTTCAACCTAGGAGGTCAACGATCCATCGACATATCGATCGTCGAGACGCGGATCGTATCTCTCGACAGCGACAATAATCGTAATATCGTAATATCAAAGGGACGAATTTTTGTATATTTGACAAAACGCGTCGTTTATTTACAACGCGTGTTTAATATCAAGCACAAAGTTCATGATTTCGACGACAACTTCCCCCATGGAAACGTTGGATTTTCACACAGCACTGGTAAGTTCGTAACCCTTAACTAGGCCTTACCTTAAATCGCTAATAAATAGACATCGAGAACTAATTACAAACGTTTTCGAACTGGATTTCATCGAAACGTACACGCCTCGCGAGTACGTAAAATTTCACGTCACTGTTCCCGTACGCGTGTCAGGGAACCGTGTCTTGAAACTCAAGCTCTCGCTCGCAATAAATACAACCGTCCACATCCTTCGATTAATTTATTCTCCATTATGATACAGCCTCCACTTTCTCCCGTCGATCGAACGTCGCTCGGCGAACGCCCTCGCTAATAAGAAAATTCTACGTTCGCCCTTTCGCTCGTCATTGAACCTGAAAATAAAATATTCCGTGGCGTGTTGCTCGCGTCTCTGAGAAGTCTCTCTCGTTCGAATCGAGTCCCACGCCAGTGTGTTTTACGTCTCAATCGGTGGATCCAGCCAGTCACGGAGAAAATGATCCGAAGTAAGTCGAGATCGAATAAGTCGAGGTGCGACGAATAAATTATTCGCACGCCTTCTTTTGAAAGGCGAAGGAAATCGTAAATTCACACGATCGGACGGAACGATCGGCTCGTCCCGTCGCTGCAAGTGGCGTCGTAGCCGCGAACTCTGGACCACGCGAACGACGAGAATCGTTTCGCGAGTCGTTCGGCTAGCCTGCCCCGGACGCGAAATTTCGGGGATCACGCGCAGTCCAAGGACGCCAAGGACGCCGGACTGTGCGGTCCACCCAACATGAATGAAGGGCTCATCGGCGGGCCGCCGCTTCCGGTGCTGTTGCCATAAAGCTCAAGGTCGCCAAGGGAACCGCCGTCCACGCTGCTGTCGCACTTGTCCGACTTCCCCTCCTGCTTCAGCACCATGCGCCGCCATTTTGCGCGGGCGTTCTGGAACCAGACCTGCGAACACACCGAAACCACATCGTTGAGTATTCCCGTGTCCGTGTACCCGCGTGCCTTCGCCGCTTCAGCCGCGAGTGAGCTGATCGAAGAGAGAGAATACCACCGATGAATATTGCTACTTTTCTACGTTTTCGAGTGCAATAATTTTCTAGTGCTGTCGATGCTCGTCCGTGAACAAAATCGAGTGTCTCGTTCCGAGCCTCAGTTCCGTTGCAAAGTGGATGGAACGATAGATTACGAAGAGCGCTTGTAACGTGCTCACTTTAGGTGTATTAAAGTTGGATTACCTTTGCTTGGTTTTGAAGGAGAAATTTAGCAATAGTTTTTTTTTTCTTTTAAAAAATTTATTTTCGCGTATATTTTAATTTTCCGAGCGACGATACACGTCTCTTTTTAAAGATTCACTTAAATCCCCGTGTTTGGTTCGATCGTATTTCAGAGAAATGTATCGTAATTTCTTTTATTCGTCTCAAAAACGAAACTGATTCATCGCTGGGTTTCACCGTCTACCTATCAAACGGCTGAATCGTATTTTCTCATTACCGAAACTTTCAAACTCCAAAGTCTTAAATCCCTCCCAGACTTCAGGAACGAACTCCCCGCGAGCTCGTAAACTCACCGTCCTCGAACCAAGCCAGACCCAAAAGGAATTTCTCCCGAATTTCTCCCGCTGGTGTACCACGCGTCATTGCACCTGACGATGGGGACGAAACACGGGGCGAAAGAGAGAGAGAGGCGGAGAGAAGGACATGTCCGAGGCCCGAGCTCGGAGAAAAGAGTCGGAGGAGAGCCGAAAAGCTCGCGCGCCTCCAATATATCTTCATCGGGTGGGTGAAGAGGGAGGGTCGGAGGGGTGGGAGCTCGGTATACAGAGGGAGAGAAAGGAGCGTGCAATTTAAATGCAACCACACGCTCAGCGGCACGTCAACGGGGCCCCAGACCCTGGCTAGGATAGCTACATCGCTGCACACAATGCAACAATATATAATGCCGCGAGACACAGCCCGGAACCTCTCCCTCTCGCCACTCTACCCTCTGTTCCCGATAGATAAAAGACGGCCTCGATGCCGCGGATCCGGCGTCGCCATTTTCAAGATAGTCTCCTCCCCCGCGGACTGGAAACCAGCAGAGAGAGACTACCAACCGACACAACCACGCCGGCCTCCCCTTCGTGGTCGAAGCGTGTACGAGTGTTTCTCTCCCTCGCGGGTGAGTGAAACTCTCTCTCGCGATCTCTCGCGCTCTGTTTGCGTTACACCTACAGTTGTAGCTATTTCCAATGTGTCTGTCTCTCTGTACGCGTGTGTATGTGCACGCGCGTTGGGAAAATGTCGGTGTGTTAGGTGCGCGTGCCATGTACATGCACGTATATATGTGTGTGTGTGTGTGTGTACACGTAGAACGAAGTAGCACGTAGAGAGACGAGAGGAGAACGGCGACGAACGCAGCCGCGGCGAACGAGCGAGTATTCGTGCGTTTCGCGATCAATATCAAGCAAGATGGCGACCAAGAACCCTACGCCGCACCGAATACAATAGGCCGGCTCTCGCGCCTCCTCCCCTGGCCCAGCCAACAACCCCAGGCTCTTTTCTCTTTCTCTAGATCTTCTGCCGGCGCCATCCAGTCACCGAGCCAATTCCTCTCTGTCTGTCTGCTGCATCCACGTGAAGAGGCTGCGTGCTTCACGTGGTACACACTGAATTTGCCGCACGAGCATCTTGGAGGATTTTCGTTTGTCAGCAGAACGCTGCTCAGAGAGAGAGAGACGGGTGAAGAATTTATTTTTGGGTGAAGAATCGAAGACGATCGTGAAGCTCGAATTTTTTCTCGGGCCACGACAAGTTGTCCACGTTTTTTGATATTCTCGTGGACACGTCGAATATAAAAAGAAAAAAATGCTTTGAAGATAACTGTTACGGGGTAAGAGTCACGAGAGGAACTTTGTTACGAACGGAGAGGAAGACCGTATGCAGATTTGATCTTTCGATTTCATTTTGCATTCCCGACATTGTTGCCGTTTAAGTGATATTTAGTCGTCAATCCTTGCAAAAAAACAAACGACAGAAGCTGAAACGAAATACGTTTCGCACGAATGAGTATGACTAGCAAAATTTTGCACGTCGGCAATTTCAAGTTTATATCACTACCAAAAAATTATCGGGCACGATAAAACCTAAAGAAAAAAAAAAAGAAAAAAAAACGAAGAGAGATCAAGATTCACGATCAAATTTTACCAGACGTACGAATCGATTTATCAACGCAAAAACCTTCGTCATTCGTCAAATCGCTAATTGATTCGCAAGAGAACGCATCTCTGCGAAAGAAATAAGAACAAACCTCAAGTTCTATTAAGATTCCGAACTTCTCCCACACCTGCAGACCCTTCCAAGAACAACGCCAGCCTCCATAAACCATCCTCCCTAACGATCTAACAACACGAAAACGAAATCCGATTAATTCTCCATGAAAAAAAAAAAAAGAAAAGAAATCTACCAAGCAACCAGCAGATAACCGGAAACGATTTCGCCGATAATCACACACGTGTTCGGCTGGAAACTCAGTCGGCCCTTTAATCGGTCGATAACGACGCTAATACGCTCGTTCGCGACGATCCGCCTCGATTCGGTAGCTCGATCGTGCGAGAGAGGTTGGCCGAAGGTATGTGGAATGAACGTGTGCGAAGGCGTTGCGCGTTCACGCGTTACGCCGGCCCCGGGTTCACGAAATAGATTCCTGGCCCCGTGTAATTTAACGGTAGTGGGTTAACGAGGGCAGGGCGCGCCGCTCGTTACGACAAAACTTGCCCCGGCCCCGGAGGATTTTGAGTAGCGGCGGATTGACGGAGGGCCATAATTACGGGGGAAAAGGCCGCAGAGGCTCGTCGACGGAAATATCACCGTGGCCCATGCGGTTCTTTTACCTCAACGCGCCGCCGGCAGCGCGCACTAATTGGGGAGAAGCGCGCGCGTACGTCTCCAGCGCGCGCGCTTCGTCCGCCACGTGAATATTTTTATAGGAGGCATGGCGAGCGCGCGGCGACGACCGACCGCCACCCCACGTTCGGTTGCGCGGAGTGGCGGTCGGAGACAGTGGAAAAAGAAAGAAAAGAAACAAAAAGGGAGGAAGGAAGAGGAGAAAAGAAAAAAGAAAAGGAAAGAGGGAAAACGATCGAACCACCGGCTATCCATCTTCCGACCGCGATTTTTCTCTGCACCTTTTTTACCCGCCTTTGGAAACCGTTCTCGCGACCCTCTCCACAAGCTGAAAGGCCCGGAGAGACTTCCCTTGCCCGTCGCCCGGACACCGATGGATATCTGCTCAACGAAGCAACAACGTCTACTCGTCGCGACCACTTCTCTTCTGCTTTTGCTCTTAGCAAATTCGATTTTTTGGGACTCCGTCCCAAAAATCGTTCGTTGCAAGTGATAACGGAAACGATGGGGAAAGTGAAAGCTCTTGGTTTGGATTTCTTGCTTTTCTTTCTGGCTTCTTTTTTCTGGATCGTCTGGAGAGACGACTTAGTAAAATTATTGTCGCAATACAAGTACAGCGTTGTTATTAAGAGACTGTGAAATTTTACAGTATTTGTGAAAATTTTTTTTTTTTCATCCGCTGTATTAATGTAACAACTATTTTGACCAGTCCAGTCATTCGTGACTGCAGGTCATCTGTGATTCCAATCGAATCACCATCGACAAATATTAATAAGGAAAGAAAGCACTGTTTGATTTGAAAAGAAGAAAGTGACTGCTACTGAACTGAACTCGAGAAATCGCCAGTGAAATGTGAAAAGTTCTCGTTCTCTCGATTCTCTGGACTCGCGGGGAGGCGAAAACGGGGACGAAGAGACGAAGGAAGCTGCTTCGCCGAAGTGGAAGAAGGGTGGTCGACGTTGAAAACACAATCGGCCTATTTATCTTTCACAGGCGGTACCCGAAAAAACGAATCACCGTCTCTCGTCCCGGCCAGATCGAAACGTAGGATCTGAGGGAAACGGTAGGACACGACGATTTTCCCTCCCGGGGTTCCTTCTCCTTTTTTTCGCGTACTAACAATCTCTTCTATCTTTAACCTACCGCCGCGTGTTCCACGTTTTCGAGTGCCGCCGAAATAAACGTAACACGGCCGCATAAATTCCAAAGACACCGCGGGCTGGGATCGAACAACACACGAAGAAGGAACGCAACGATACAATCTGTCCAAAACGACGTAGCCGAAAAGGTCTTGGGGACAGTTTTAGCTGGCCTATGAAGGGCGTCATGCGTCATTGACGGCGTGCACTAATTGGAGGAGGCCGGTGCACACCCGACGCGAATACTTCTCTTCGCGAACCGACCCTGTAAATTTCCTTTTAATTGCGCATCAAGACGATTCCACGCCTTCGAATGCTACGGTCTAGCGACGAAACGTATAATGCGAATCGCACGAACGACGCGCAGCATCGAGTTTAATCGAAGACGATGCGTTTCGCGTGCGCGATTATTTGTAAAAGTCTACGGGAATGGTATCACGCGTATATTCCATATGATGTTCATTACATGTTGCCAATATGTATATCAATGCATATTTTGTTACATTATATACGTAATATATTTAACGTAATATGAATTATTATGATATTATACTACTGTAATGTAATATCATATAATGTTACATGTATTTAATATTTCATTAATTTCAATTTTATTCTATCGATAATTTTTTTAGTTTAGTTTAGCTTAAAGGTTCTTAAATTTCAATGATGTAAACTAGGATTAATCAGACATCTGTAACTCAAAACACAGATACGCGCGAAAAATTTATCAAGTCGTGAAGTTTGCAAAAATATCGAATAAACTTGAAGGAAATTTGTCGCACAGTCTACAAGTGTTGTTCGCAAATAAATCTTCCGAGAATTAGAACAAGAGCATCGCGAGACTCGATCTCGCTCGATTAAACTCCGAGTACATATATCAGAGACGTAACGCGAGAGCGGGAAGATCGCCAGATTGAAAGCTTTACCTGCAACACCCTTTTTGGCAAGCCAGTTTTCTGGGAAAGTTGCTTGAGATCCTTGGCGTCCGGATTGTGATTGATCGCGAAGTAACTCTTCATAGTCCTTAACTGGTGATGCTTGAAACTCGTTCGCATTCGTTTTGTTCTGCTGTTGGATCCAGGTATGCCGGGAGTCGCCGGCCCTCCTCTGCCGAAGGGCATATCTATGTAGTCCGCGTTCAAATCTGCAACATAAATCCCCAACATCCGGATTATGCGTCTTAATTAAACACCGGTGTCGCGGGGTATTTTTGAAGCCGCCCGTATCGGCTGTATCAGTTGGGGGGATCTTTTTCCGGCGGCGGTGAACCGAGCCTCTCTTCGCGCGCGCGCCCAAGGGTTGGACCCGCCGCTCGATTTATTATCTCGCCTTCCACCGTCGCCTCGTCTCGCCGATACACCGGTGAAACGTCAATAACGCCGCGAATTTCGTTACCATCGTTTATCGGGTAATAATTGTTCCCTTCTTTCGAACGCGAGCGACGGATTTGGATTTCTTTCTTTCTTTACACGGTTATTCAGAAGTAAGATACTTTTAGCAGCAATTAATTCTTCGATTAATCAATAACTCTGGTAACAGTGTTTCATTCTAAGGATTTTTATTATCCGTTTGGTAATAAAAATTTGTCGAATATTTCGCAGAACTATTTATAGGAATAAATGCTTTCTTATTTTCATTTAACGTGCAAACGCTGTTGCACGCTCAGCGTTGCAATCGTTGGAATTGAAGAGTTGAAATTCACAAAAGGATTTCAACCAACTTGCTAACCAATCACTCAGGAAACTGACGACACGAGAGAAGAAATCTCGTGAAAAATCAAAAGTCGAAGGTCGTGATCGAACGTCTCCTCGATAGAGAGTGATCGCGGCTCTCGATCGGGGGATAAAGTTATCGCGGCAACGATTGACGCGGGGGCTCTCGAAGGCAATGCGAAGAACCACCGTCGGAAGCGGCAGCGCGGCTGGTCGCGACTCCTAGCGCTGTTTGATGTGTATCACAGCTCATTAGCTCCTCGAGTGCAAACAAGAAGGGTGATAGCGTATGCGAAAGACCAGTGGATACACGGCCAATTACAACTCTATGCAGCAAATAGTTTGCAGGCACGATACCTCATTCCGGTATATATCTATCCTGTCGCCGGGCGACTTGGCCGTCCACTGACTGGTAGATAAAGCGACGCTCCGACAGTCGCCCGGCCAGATGGCCCGATCGATAAGATCCAGATCGATAAGATCCAGATCGATCCTCTATCGCGTGGAAATCTGCGAAATCCGTTTCACTCCGACCGTTCTTGCCGCCGTTCATTTGCTACCCGTTCTCCGTCTCAACTGGATTCGGCGATCTTCCGCCGCTTCCACGATCGCTCTCGGCTCTCACGGAGATCTTGCGAGAATTTCTAATTACTCCGTGCGAAGGATCCTACCGGAGTTACCGTGAGAGAGTATCGACGTTCAGAGATCAGCTACTCGTCGAATCGTTGGACAACAGAGTTTTATTTTGTTTTGTGAAACTCGCGATCTTTTCGATTCGAAGATAGTTCTCTTGCCAGAAGGTTCGTCACCATTTCGTCGCCAGGTTCTCTTTTCATCGTAACATTTTTCTAAATACTTGCCAAGGGAGACTCGGCTCCCTTAGGTCGTAAATCATAGAAAACTAAACTCAACACAACGACCGGAGATGCAATTTAGTCTCTTACCTACTATCTACTTACTAGATTGAGGTATACAGATCTTATAAATCTCATTAACTCTGCACCGAGGAAATTGAAAAATTTGTCCTCCATTTGAAACATCGTCGAACGAGTTTTTGAGGCAAACGCGCCTCGAGATAATAAAAGGAAAAGCTGAAAGGAACGCTGGCGAAAGAAGCCCGACGACCCAGCCTCAGCGACGAGGACCCAATTCGACGAAGGTCCCCCCTCTCCCTCGTCAAATTATTTTATTTCGAACGATAAATTCTCGCATCGGGCTAACCAGCCGACGAGCAGAACAGATAATTCTCAGTCATCCGTGGGTCCTATCGTTCGTGTCGGGGGTCATCATCGTTCGCGGGACACGAACCAAGCGACTTTGGAGAATCTTTTTCGCTGAAAACGGACCGAGGGGGAAGAGGAAGGAAGAAAATGAGCGACAAAGAAAAGAAAAGAAGAGGAACTGGTCCCTCTCTGGGTAGAGAACCGGCGCACGGCCGGTGGTTCGTCCGAGGCGACTCGTCCCTCGGGGTTCCCTCCTCTGTTCCCACGGTCGGTCAACAATCGAAATTAAGTCCTCGAAGGCGGAGAAGGAAGCTGCCGCGGCGAGCTGCCCACGCGCGACACGTACACGCTTTGTTGGGATTGGATTCGTGAATTTATGTCGCGGCGACAAATTTTATCAGGGTTCGGTGGCAAACACCACGCGCCCACGCGCGCCCGTAAATCACCGACGGCGAGTCGCGCCACCTTCCCTCTCGTGGATTCGTCGTGTTACGTGCGCGTAGCCGCAGCGATCTCCGACCGCGTGGCCGAGACACCTCCGAGCAATCTCGACCGGGGACCGGTCACCGTTCCACCGCTGCTCGTGTAAGAATTTTCGTGCACGCGATCGCGATCGTCCCGAGCCGACACCGACAATTGAAAATCCACGGACCCGATCTAGCTCCGCGCTACCCGCGGTACCCACGTGCCTTCGTAACGCGAAACTTTTGCTTGGAGTAAATGTTGGATTGCGGCAACTCGAACGAGTCCAACATGGATGACTCTTTTTTTTTTTTTTTTTGAGGAAAATCAGATTACTTGCTTGTGAAAACGACACGATTCGTTCAATTAACTAGATTAGATCGTTGATCCTCGTTTCTTGCGAATGTACGAGATACCTCGAGTCCTAACGAGAGGACACGCAAGATGATATCTCGTCCAAAGAAAATCGAGCGATTTCAATTTTCATATTGCGCGCGACACAAGTGAACGTCGGGCTAAGAACGTCGATGAGGAATCGTTTGGGTAACCATTGCTTGTTCGAAGCGGAGGAACTGAATTTTGTTCGTTGATTTTCGAGTTACATAATTCATCGAGTCTAATTTGTACGGAAAAACGTGTTTCGTCGGTGGAAGGAATTTTCTAGCTTCCGTATCTGCGAAACAACGTTAAAATTAACAAACATTAATTTAACGGAATGAAGGCAATGACTCATTGATGAAATTACAACGTTGCAACGTGACTTAATTGATCTGCGATAGACACGCTGTTTTCGTGCTATTAATTTCCAATGATTCAAGAGTTCAACAACTGCGCCTCTTTTTTTTTTCCATAACGCCGACGCCGACGCGCAATCCTCTGTTAAGCAAACACCCGACCACTTCACGGTCGAAAAAAAATCGTACACACGCAGCAATTTGGCGGAGTTGCGCGTTAGAGTGCTTTCTAATTGCGAACCATGATTATTGCGCGATACATTCCGGCACAATGCTCGGTACAACATGTTTCTATTCCAATTTGCATCTGTTCTACCGGGTACGGTTTCACCTTCATCCGCGATCGAATCGCTAAAACGTGCCCAACACGCACTGGCGGCCGTCTACTGCCAGAATGTTAATTCGCGCGTGACGAATTTCTCTAGAATAAACTTCTGAATTCCTCCAACGCGCGAAGGACAATGCGCGAAGCTTCTCGTAAATCTGGCACGCGTTGCAACCGAGAAAGCGATGAATCACTCAGCCAGCTGCTCGAACGCTCGCAAAAATCGCCCGACAGTCCGCGTGATACAAATCAAAATGACGCTTCGAAGTTTCCTCGAAGTTTTCTAAAACATTCAGCCACGATATTTCCCCTTTGCGACACCAACGATTCGGAAGAGGGGGGAAATCGAGATTACGAACGGTGAAACGGTAGCAAAACGGAGCAATAAAGATTCGAGAAATCATAGTACGTATGTACAGAAAACTCGGAGCATCGATATCCTGCAAGTAACAATTGCCTATTGATTTCTAACGGGAAACGAGTTACAAGGAAAATGTCGAAACAGTGCAAGAAACGACAGAAACAAAGCGTCGCCGATCAAATTCATCGCCGACGAATATAAATTCGAGCAACTAACGCCTTCTCCGTTCGAGAATTCTCCTTAAAAATCAGTTTCTCATCAGATCGAAAGCAAACGAGACTCACCTATGTTGGCGGTCATAGCTTCGAGATCCTTGGGTTTCCTCTTTCTGGGCCTGCCCTTTTGTCTAGGTGGTGGCACGACGGCGGCGCCATTGAAGTACGGTACCTTGGGTGGTGATCCGGCGTCAGGTACCGATGGCGTGGATGGTTGAAGCGGCACTGGACTCACGTGGCTATGGGGATGCTGCGGGTGCATCGAGTGATGCGGGTGAGGCGGATGCGACGTGTGATGATGATGATGGTGGTGATGGTGATGATGAAGGAATTCCGGGGAGGGGAATGGTTGGCCAGGGTAGTGAGGACCGGGCGGATATACCGGTACCGGGGGACTCTGCGACGGGTGCAACTCCGCGCCCATTTCGTAATGCAACCGGCAGAGCACCGCGCCATCCCTCATGCCGAAGTGATCGCCCTTGGTCAGGGGAACCGCGCACGCGGCACACGAGAAACAGCGGACGTGGAACACCAGGTCCCTGGCTCGCATCACCAGCTCCGAGGCCAGGATCGCTGCCTGGCATCGGGCACATCGTTTCATGCTACCGAACATTCTGAAAAGAAAGACGTGGATATTGAGATTCATTTCTATGTATCAGTTATTAATAATATAAAATTTAATATGATACATAATAATAATAATGATGATGATGATGATGATGATGATGATGATGATGATGATGATGATGATGATTGAAAATCTATATAGAGAAACAGAGGGAACATGGGTCGTCTAGTCGAAAAATCTTCAAGAGAATATCCCTCGTCTCGTGATTTTCTTTTCAATCCTCCGTTGCGATTTGTTACATCGCGTCGGACATAAAGTGTTATAACTGAAACGTATACAACAGCAATTTGCCTTTTCCTTCAAATGGAAATCACGACTGGCAACCGCGAGTGTGATCCGACGTTAGAAGAAGGAGCCAGGGATACACGCAACAAACGACGATCGAATCGCGGCGGCCATAACAAAAATAACCGAGAGATTATCGTAACTGCGAGATGCAGGCGGCGCCCATTTTTCCGTTCGCTTTAAACGATACAAACGCACACGTCCGCAACGCGGAGAATGTTTCCCATCGTCCGAGATATCCAGCGTGTCCCTCGGACGGGGTTCCGTTAAATCGAGAGAGGAGAGAAAAAAGAAGAGAACGAGAGAAGAAAAGGAAGGAAAGGAGGGAAAGAAAAGAAGCGGCGAGGTGATAAACAGCCACCGCCAGAGAAGTATCCGTGGCCACGGACACACACTCGGCGGATCGAAGTGGAACAGAGACGGCACAGAGAGGACACGTAGAAACTCGGTGATATCGCGAGAAGGTAGGGAAGGAACAGGCGGTACGATGAACCGTCCACGCGGTGGAGCAAAAGGGCGGAAAGGGAAGGAATATACCGATGCAACGGGCACCGTGACATCGCTACTGCATTAGCGGCACCCTGCAGTCTCCATTACCGAAGCCGGTCGACTATCTACCCGACATCCACCGCGGCTACCTACCTAACCACCTATCTCACTCTCCACCTCCTCCCAAATATATTGCGTCCCCTCGCAGCCGTACCAAAGAACTTAGATAGAGATGTGCCCGATCTTATAACCCTGATGCCGCGTCGGATCCACTCTCCGAGAGGTTAACTCGCTCTCTGCACCGTCTGTATAAATATACCTACATGTACATGTATATGCGGACATATTCACGACTGTTTTAGATGTACGTACGATTGAACGAACAACCTGAAGAGATCCCAATCTGCAACATCTGAGAATCAACTTTCTTTGTTATCTAAGCTATTGAGTCTCGTAATGAATTATACGAGTGAAATTATGTTATCGGGTTGGTTGAAAAGTAATTGCGATTTCTTTTTTCTAATAGATGGATATATATGCACGTATATTTTAAAATGTAGCTAACTTCATTTTGAATCGCCGATTCATCGTGTGATTCGACGATACCTCGTTGTTTTAGAGGAAGAAAATGAGCGATTGTTTGCTTGTCGTCAATCTCGAGATGAAAAATCAGGGGAGGTATGTTGTTGCACTAGTTGTGCAAGCTCGTAAAAAAGTTATCTGACACGTACGGCGCAGAAGCCTTCAAACTACGGCAGCGCCGGAATTGATTTGTTAAATTTCACTACTGATGAGAGTGTCAAACCGTTCTTGGAACATTTTTTTTTTTTTTTTTTTTTTGTCGAAGAAGGTAAGAATTTGTTTTGAAAATTGCTCGAAAGATGGCAGAAGATAATAAAAATATATTCCATTTGCACGTGAAGAAAAAATTCTCCTGCAATGTTGAAAGCTGTTAAATTTTCTTGCAATTCGAGACACGAGCTTGAGCGATAAGGCCGTTCCCCCCCTTTTCCTTAAATCCTTAAATCATGTCAACGCGCCTGGCGAGATAACGATTTTTCAAAGATCGACGGCGATATTGATGGACGAGGAAACGCGGGAAAACAAAAGGAGGATGTGGCCACGCGAAATCGTGCACGCACCGCGGAACAACGATCTCAGCAATTGGAAAACGAGAAAATGGGGAATAACGATCAGATATCGCGCAACGGAAAAGCAAGCGCGGACCCCGCGTAACGAGTTTCGCTGTTTCTCGATGAAACAACGACTCGACTGCTTGATATTCCGGAGTCTCGTAAAGGGGAAATACGTTCGATGCGTATTCTACCGCATTTTCGGTATCCCAGTGAAACGAAAATAAAAAAAGAAGAAAGATTAAAATACAACTCTTTTGTCTAGTGCCTCCATTAACACAACGTGTCTATCCGGCTTAAATTAAATCTGCGTAAACTGCGTCGAAGAATTTTCTTTTTAATCTTTTAATATATACGTTACGTATTGTTATTGATGATAATAATAATAATAGTTATCGTTTGCACGTTCAATTTTAAAACAATTTAGAAAGAAATTTATATTCGAACTAACCGCTAAAAATTGCGACTAACAAGTTAAAAGATGTTCCAAGGTTTTCTTTTTTTTCTTTTTTTCGATATAACTAGTTCACTTTTTTTTTTCATCCAGATTCTATAATTTTACTAGAATTGTTACACATCTCCCGTTTTTTCAATGCATCTTTTGCTACCAGGGCAAAACAATCGATAAACGCGAAGCAATACGAAGGATAACAAAAGATTCTTTCCCCTTCCCGGGCAAATACCTTCAGCGATCCCTGGAGGAACACGAAAGACGGAAGCCTCCGTTGTATAAATTCGAAAGAGAACAAGAACCGATTGCCCAATACGCTCGAACGGATCCGATTAGGCGAAAATACGCGGTGTTGTCCCGCTGGGTGCAAACCGGACTACCGCAGCCATTGTATTTTCTCGGTCTATGTATTGCGGGATTGGGGACTGTCAATAGGATCAGAGCAACCGATAACAATGTGTCTCGAGTCAAGAGACCCTCGACGACCCGTCGACTCGCCGTAGCTAATCCATTAGATTAGGTTTAGGTTTTACCAGGAACCAAGTTGAATGCTTCTTCCCTTCACCGCTCCGAGACTCTGTTTTCTAGCCGTGCCAGCGTTACTGTTTCGTCGAGAACCTTTGGCAGCCATCGTTGGAGACAGGGTGCCGAATGACTAGCTACTTTGGCTCGTTGGCTCGTTCAGCTCGTGTCTCTGTGAAGAGGTGTTGACACGGCTTGACGCTAACTCCCGCGGACGCTTGAATGGAAACTTTTTTTGAAACGAGTCCACTCGTCTGACTAGTTCCAGCATCGGAAATATTTTTCTAACTCGATTGGAGGAGCTTGTTCGGTTGAATGTGTAATCGAGGAAGAGGATTAGTTTTTGGCTCGGAGCGCGGTGGTTTTCAAGGGTGGATTGATTTGATGTGGAGTGGCCCACGAAAATATTTTGAACGTGTCACGCGCGCGTCATGAAAAATATTTTGAAATCAACGCTGCAGCGAAACGTGACCGAACCAATCTGAGAAATCAAATCATTGATGGTTGTACATACATAGCTGTTTATATATATTTATATATCGATTATATAAATTAACGAGGCACTTGAACGGTTAATAATTAACGGTTAAATGTATGGGTTGTAGTATTTTGGTATAAAATCATCTCTGACGGTGATTCTGTTGTGTAGTAAACTCTTTTACTAAATTTACATTTGCAGTAAATGACAGTGTCTCGCGACATTCAAGTTTACGAGACAGAATCTCAAGTGATTTAAATGCCTCTGTCTTGCTTCTTGAATGAACCACCCAGAGTCCAAACTTTCCGCTTCATTAACCCATCAACCTACCTCGCCCCGTAGAACCTCCGCAGGCCGAAACACCTCGCCGGAAAGCGTCGGAAGCCCGCAAGGCTTATTCACACAGCGAGGAGAAAAATTTCGCGTAGGGGAGAGAGCGGTGGGACAGACCCGCTTTCGACAATTCCTTCCTGTTGGTCGAGGCTGTCTTCAGCCTCCCCACGAGGGCTGGGCCCACCGATGGATGAATGAACCAGCAGCACCACGGCCGGGAATAACCTCATTCACGAGCTTCTATCCGTCCTTCCAGCGCTGGTCCAGGCGTTGCACAAGGCGCGGAACGGGGACGGGGACGCCCGCAGAGTTTTACAAGATGCGCCATATGCGATACATTATTATACAATGCGAGTTGCCGCGGTATTCTAAGCGGTAGTTTTCGCCCTTCTTTCGCTCCTAAACGGATCCGTACCCGGCCAGCCACAAAGAGTCGGAAATCTTTTATAACGCGCGAGCTACTCGCGCCGCGCTGCTCGGACCACTTGCCGCGCGTTCGCACACTCGTTGCATCCCCCGTCTCTCCACACCACGTGGATATCCTCTCCCCGCGTTTCCCTTTCTCTCCCGTTTTCTTTCTCCTTTCTTTCTTTCTTTCTTTGCAGCTCAGCTTCTTTGGTTCGTAAGCTTTTCTTTCTTTCTTTCTTTCTTTCTTTCGGGGCGCGCCCGCGAAGACACGAGCCCCGCAGAGGCCCCGCGATTTCTCACGTGCCGTCTCGAGATTTCATCCTGCCGTACCTCTCGCACGCTTCTGGGAACGATTCCGATGACTTCTTTGCACACGCGCGTGTTTTCGTACGGTTGAAGAAGAGATTGCGATCAGTCCGTCGAAGAAATTTTCACCGCAACCAAGTCAAGTTTTGAACATTCGCGATATTATCCCTGTTGGGGTTGTACTTGGTTGTTTCGTGAAAATCGCTCGAGCGGATTTTAACGCGTCTCGTTTATATTCGCGACGCGCCGACAAAAATACTCGAAACCAGTACGCGAGACGCGGAGTTAACGAAGAAACGTAGAATCCAAACATCGCCGAGATTCCTCGAGTCGTGAATTCCTGCAATCCGAAATTTTCAGGAATTCAAAGTTCTCCGCTCGATTGAACATTCCAGCGATTTCTCCGCGATGTATTCACAAACTCTGGTCCGACCAGAGTTGCTGATAAATTCCTGCAACCGCATTGTCAAGATGCTGCGCAAATGTTCGCACGGTGCAGCGATCGCGAAAGTAATTAAAGTGATCAATTAATTGAACGCTTTTGCCGCGAACAATGTTCCCGTCGTCGGAAGATGAAAAGCAATGACCGACCGTTTTCTACAAGTTGTTTCATCAAAGTCGGATCGCGCTTATGTTTCTTCTTCGTAAGACGTCTCAATTTCTGCGCGTGAAACGTTTTTTAAACTCCTGATTAACAAGCTGATTAACAACGTTGTCGAAGAAAAGAAGAAACGCTTCCACTCTGCGCAAAGTTGAATTACACGATAGCGATCTTCGAGTTCACGAAACGTGCACAACTTCTCTCGACGAAAACGACAACTCTAAAAAGACACCCAAGAAACGACCAAACGACGTTTTAAAGCATATATCGGCGTGGCGCGTCGTGTTAACGTCTCGAAAGTAGCGTCTGGACTCTCGTCTCGAAATTTTTCAGGAATCGGAGAAAGATGTTTCTCGATATTGTGTCGACGTCAAACATTCCTCCGCGTGAAACATTTTAAACTCCACAAGCTGATTAACAATGTTGTCGAAGAAAAGAAGAAACGCTTCCACTCTGCGCAAAGTTGAATTACACGATAGCGATCTTCGAGTTCACGAAACGTGCACAACTTCTCTCGATGAAAACGACAAATCTAAAAAGACACCCAAGAAACGACCAAACGACGTTTTAAAGCAGATATCGGCGTGTCGTATCAACAGCGTGGTATTAACTTCTCGAAAGTGGCGTCTGGATTCTCGTCTCGAAATTTTTCAGGAATCGGAGAAAGATGTTTCTCGATATTGTGTCGTGTTCCCGTGACATTTGTCAAGCCGCAAGCAGACACTCAAAAAAAAAAAAAAAAGAAAAGAAAAAGAAAAAGAAAGTTCAGTTCGCTTCTATTCGTTCAGCAGCCTCGTATATTAACGTGGAGGCCGCTGACAAGCCGCGCGCGGGGATTAAGAGGACGAGCCTCGCGCGATGCTGTAAATTATTATTTCCACGATAAAGGCATGTCCTCCTCTCGACTGGAATCCCCGGCGTAATTAATGCGTCCACCGATAAACGATCCGCTTCTGTCCTTCCTACGGCCGCGAATCTAATCGGCAAGATTCGACGATCGTGGCTACCGTCCTCGTTGGGAACGTGACTAGCTTGTTGAGAGGGGAAAGTACGGCAGAAGCGAACTTTTCGAGACGCGTTTCAGGCACGAAACGCCGGCTACGTCGGTGTTTCTTTGAATGCAGTATCTATCGATGCCTTTAACTTAATTCTTTTATAGTAATTTTGATTTTATTGAATAATAACGATATATATTAATGTATAAAGATAATATCTTAAAGACATTCGTCTTGTGTCCACGATAGATACGTATCTTGACACGTTCGAAAAATTTGCCTAATTTGTCCTTTAAAACTAACATTAGATGTTCTCAATATGTTCCACTGTCTACCATCGATTAAACATTGGAAATCAACTTTCTTAAATAGAATTCAGGAACGACCAACGATGGCTCCTTGTGTAAAAACAGATCCACCCCTCAAATTCCAGAATCAGTCTATTAGTATATGCGCTCTGTTCTACGTTCCATTTCCGCTCGAACGAAGATCGAAGCGAAACTCGAAGACAAGGAGAGCCGAAGCTCTCGCAAGAACTCGGTGAAAATCTCGTCGGATTTGGACTGTCCGGCGCCCGAGGAAGACGAACGACAAACGCAAGAATGCCGTGATCCAGATTAATGCTCGAACGCGACCCACGCGAGGGAGGGAGAGAAAGAGAGATCCATCCGGTAGCCCGCGACTACGTTATTCATAAAATAAAATACGCAATTGGTTGGTCAGAAAATGAGAAAATGCAGCGAGTCGAGGCCACTGCTGTTACGAAAAGATTATTCAACGAATCACTCCGCCGCTTCCGCTCGTCATATTCCGCAATAAAAGCGACACGCGCGAAAACGGGACTTTTTTTTTTTACAGATTCGTTGAGAAGGATATTGTTTGGAAACGATGCATAAATGCGTTTGCTGAAGGAAGTTGCACGTAATTGTACAAAATTTGAGTTTTCTAAACCCGACAATGGAACGACAATGAAATGACAGCGGAATGAAAAGTCTGAGTTTTCCAAACTTAATGGATAACAATGGGAATGTTATTGTTGTATGGTTTTGAATCAGTTTTGCAGAACTGACGTTTCGTTGAATATTACATACATACAGTTTCTGTTAGTGGCCATCAGAGAATTGACATTGTCAAGTTAGGTTTTGGATAACTCGAATTATATAAAATTCCTTTCAATAAACACGTCATTCATGCATTTGATACGAGATAATTAATTCACGGAATGCACGTGACGCTACATTTAGAATATGGTATAAAGGTTGTATCGCGATTCGGAATTACGTTACGCGTTTACAAATAACAGGTACGCGTGTAAAGCAGTTACGTCTGTTTCTTGAGTTGATGCTACTTAGATTCATGATGTGAAAACATCAAGCGTCAATGAAAATTTAATATACCAACTAATGATATTCACCCCTGCAATCAGTTTATAAACAGAATCAATTATCACCGTATCTGAAATAATCTTAAAACACCAAATAATTTCTTCATTTAATACCAAAGAATTTTCGTTTGCAACACTGCTTTGGAACTTTGCGCAACTTTGCTAACAACCAGTAGAAGCACTGCGGTTTGTCTTCTTTCGAATGAAAACGATTTACCCAACAAATCGTCAATTCCCGATCTTCGCTGCAACATCGTGCAACGCAACCACCATTTTTTCAGAGGAACTTCCAATTCATCACCCAACGACAGGCAGCAATTAAAAAGAAAATCGCACCATCTCGACACCATGCGATACACATTCCAATTCCAATCGTGGAAAGCGAGAAGCGTTCAGATCGCATCAGTGGGACTCTTGGCAACTGGAGATTCCCTGGAGACTCGAAGAGCAAACGGAGAACAATGTTGGAGAGCAACGTGCGTCACGTATGGAAATCCAGAGCAGATTACTGGTACTGTGAGAACGAGGAAATACGTTCGTGCAACTCTGTTCTTGGACAGATAAGAAGAGCTTGGACGGCCTTCTGCCTGCAGGAAACGCCAGTTGAATTTCCAGATAAAACGTTTCGAGCCTATCGGTTGCCTAGCGGAACAAGCTCTCTCGCGGAGGCAAAATTTCCAACACGGTCGGGAGGTATCCCTCAAGGGCGAGCGCGTAGCCATGGCTGGAAGATCCCCCGGCTGGATTAGGCATAAACATGTCATACCGGCGATATCAACGCCAATAACGCCGCAAAGCGAACGACTCGCCGGCGATATCGCCGCTTCCGATCGCCGCCTCCCCACGGCTTGGAGGCTGCCAGCGAGCAACAAAGAAACCAAAAAGGGAAACGTCTCTCGAATCGCGCACCGTGAAAACTTCGCGGCTGATGTATCGATAAAACGCGTTGCCGACGTTAATCAAGCACCTACGGTGCCACTCACGGAACAATCGTTGAGAAAACGGTGCGCAGTTGCGTCGTTCGTTGCGCAATACACGGCGTGCAGAACCGTGTAAAAGTCTTGGCCCGTCTGGGATGGCGATCTTCCCTAGAAATCTTCGGACTACCGGAATGCTTCGATGATAAAGTGAGTCTCGAATTGAACGATCGAAACACGTATCTAAGAAGGATCTAAGACGAGAAGAAGCTGGTCCGAAGATATTGGTAAAGTGAGTGTATCGGGAAATTATTTGACAATGATCGAGATTTTTACGAAATTTTTGGAAGAATATATATTATTTTCATCGAAAGTAATTGAAAAAACGGCGTACCATGTTCGGCAGAACATCTATTTGATAAGACTACCGAGTCTTCTTGCGTGTGCGCGAATAGACAGACAGGGAGGAAGGGAAGAAGGGAACAGCCCCGTCGACGGAGAATTTGTATCCGGATTGTCGTCTTTCGCAGTCTTTCGCGGCCATCGTTTTACTCGGTTAACGAACGAGAATCGAACGCGAGAACTGTCAGCAACTGTGGGTACAAGTGGAACAAGAGCGAATTACGAATTGATCCGGCCCGAAAATGGCCAGTGATATCCATTTACGAACACCCATTCGCCAGATGGGGAAAATTTATGACCCCGGTTTCTTTTCGCTTTAGGAATTATCAGCTTGGCCGTTTGGCGCGGAGGGCTGCGCCTGATTTTACGAACGGGCGATTAGTCCGGTAGAGCGAGCAATAGACCTCGATCCACGTCTTGACATCCATCATCGAGCGAATAAACGTTGGATCGCGGTTGCGTTCGTTCGAGTCAGTTCAAAGAGAAACTAGGGAGAACTTATTTCATCTCCGGTGATCGAAACGATCTTTGGTCATAACTTGTCTTCGATAACGAACGTTGGCGATTCTTGACGATATATTTTTTTGCACAATTTGTTTCGTACTATTTTTCTCACGAGTGTTACCTAATTATCACTGGTTTCTCGTTATTGATAGTTTCTATTAAATCGAACTCTTTCCTTTCACAATATCAGCACGTTGGTTACTAATGATCGTCGTTTCTAGTTTTACAAATATTTTAGAACAATTAAAACGAGACGAATATCATTAACGATGAATTAATAAATAATATGAACAACCAAGTCATGTAAAATGAAAAATATTTCGTCGTGAGTAAGACGAAACGTTTCGCGTGTCAAATGTTTGATGATGAATTATGTATCGAATTTCAAAATTAGAAATCGTTATTAATTAAAAAAGAAAAGTGCAATAAAAAGGAAAAACCACGATTCTCCATCTCTTTGTCGAACAACTCGTCCAACGTGATCGATCGACCTGTAAAATTCTCCTTCTCTCCGCGGTGTGTAATAATAATCACGAGACTGTCTCACGAAACCGGCGCCTATCTCTCGAGCAGTCTAATCTGAATATCGATCTACGAAGAACGTAGGGAAAAGGGGAAAATGTAAACTCGACGGGAAGGCACGCTGCGTGCCGTGATATCTAGCCAAAGGATACGCAGCTCGTCTCCACAGGTGCAATAAATACGTACGATTACAATGTTGCGGGGCTGTAACTCAACCGCGCCTCCGCTATGGCCAGCGATACGCTCGACAATTTACGACGAGCCTGATTCGACCTTTTCCGAATCGCCTTGAATCTTCTTCCACGGTACTAATACGGACGAAACACGGCCTTTCGCTGCCTATTTCGCGCCAATTCCGACTCACACTGCTTCGACTGGCACTTGCGCATGATCGAAAATGATTTTAGATTTTTCAGTTTCGATCTGTCTAAGACAAGTTCGTCCTTGGAATATCTTTCGATAACAAAATTCATCTAATCTTGTAACATTGTTTGAAAGAATTTCTTCCTCTGTACTATTAATATTAACAATTGACACGAGTGTTAGGTTGTATTATTAATATCGATAATATTAATTTCTTCTTCTTTTTATTATCAACATTAATTGCATAGACACATTTCGTTTGATGATCTAATATAGAAGGGTTCATATCATAAATCTTTATTTCACAAATCAGAAGAATCAGAAGAAACTTCAAATCCAGAATAATAGAAATCTCTCTATAACCCAATGTGCAATAATAATAAGAAAATTTCCTTCGAACTAATCCCTACACCGTCTCCAAACTCCACCGATAAATTTTTTTATGTAGTGAAACAGGTGAATCGTTACTAGCGGAGGAACACCTCGGCGAGCAAGCGCAGAGAGAGAGAGAGAGAGAGACAATCTAACCGTGTTCATCTGCACATGTCCAAGGATCTGCACGCTGGAGACGGTGCACACGGGGAACAGGAAGAAGAAAGAGGGTAGTGGAGAGGCCGAGGATCGCGGTAACCCGATACTTTTGCGGGGATGGTTTATGTGGTGACACTCGCAATTCTGTGGTAGACACACGACTCGTCGTGACCTTGCGGAGCCCTGCAAGATGGACCCCCTGCCGGGCTACGCCGAATCCTCTTACGGTGTAACGATGACCAACGGCCGAGCCACTCGTAAAAACTCCGTGCGAATACCAGGCGTATGCAGAACCAGGTTTATACGCGCGAACGCGTCTCTGGCATGCGTACGAATTAAGGGTCGCCGAGCTTCGACTGTCGCCTCGGGCCATCTCTCCGAACGGAGAGAACCTTCTCACAACTTCGACTTCGAACGATGAAACGTTGCTTGAGTTCGATTAACGAAGGGATATTTGAAGAGAGAATTCGGTGAGAATATTCGGACGAGACTGAGTGGCGGTGAGGAGTTAACATTGGAATTTATCGAACTATTTTACAAGCCCCGGAGTGTTTTTTTTTTTCGTTCGATCCAAGATTCCGGAGGAATTAAATTATTCCACTTTTTTTTTGTCAGACTCTTTCGAAAATTATCTTTGGTACGTGTATTTCTCACATGCGGAGCTTGCGGACGAATTTATATTTTTGAAACGTTAAATATTTAGAAACGTTATATTTAGAAAATACACGAGAATCTTCGACAAGGGGTGAAATTTTACTTTGACGAAGCGAAAGTTGGTTTTAATAAATTAACGTTGAAAGTATCGATAAAGAAACACGCATATTGTCAAACGATATTGCCAGGCTCGGCGCGCAAATTTCAAGGAGACGTTAAAAATGATCGTCGTCGCAGTTCGAGAATTATTAAAAATTAATACCCGACCGGGCACCGACAGGTGAAAAAAATCGTCACGACGGTAGTTGTAACACGAACGGCCGAGTGACTCTTAGCGGGGCGCCATTGCTGGCGAATCTGATAATGGCGAGGAGGTATATCGTCGCTCGGAGGAGCTATCATTCGTGTTCTCGCTGCGTTCGTTCGCATCCTGCGGCTGATACATGAAGTGTCCTGCGTGCAGGTGTCGCCGGGACAAATACGCGGTCTGCTCGCGGTATCTCATACAGGATCTACGACATCGAGATATCCTGGCGGTCTCTTTTTTCCGATCTCCGAGCCAACAAGTGATCTATTTGTACCATGCGTATGCTCGCATCGTCCCGCGTATATCTCTGAATCGTTTTCGTTATCTCGATCGGTTTCGTTCATTTACTGATACACTGACGAATCGTTTCATCTCTCTTCTTTTTTTTTTTTTTTTTTTTTTGACTGATTAGATACAAAATCTCCATCATAGATACGATTTTATACGATTTTACACGCATTTTAGATCCCAACAGATCATCCGGATAGAGTTAATACTCCCACCGTGACTCAACCGTTCGATCGTCACCACGCTCTTCGCACCGTTCGTCCCGCAAATACTTCCTACATTTACCATCCTCCTCCGCAATCAGACTGGCGAATAATACGCTCTAATGAGCGTCATTCAATCTGTCACTCCTCCCGTTCCCATTAAACCAGTCATCGGCAACAAACAGCTCCCTCCAGCAGCACCCGTGCACGTACACCGTGGACGCGTGAATAGAGGTCGCACAAAGACCGCTCCGTCGCGAGCATCAATCCTCTTCCATCGATCGTTCCACGATCTTCTCCACTTTTGAAAATCGATCGCGCGACCGTCCTTTTTCTTCGGCTACCGAGAAAGAAAGCGGCGTTTAACGAGGCAACCCAAGGCGAGATAAACCCAAGCGAGAAGAGTCGACCAACTGTCGGAATGCCGAGGGTATCTTCGAAATCGGGTCCTTAAAGTTCGTCTTTCCGAACGTGTTGTTTTCTTTTTCTCTGATATCGCTCTCCTCGCTTTCCTACCTACCGAACTCTGATTAGAGACACCGTGGCGTGACGGAGATAACCGTACATCCATCGAAGATCCCCTCTCGCCTTATCTTGTCCCGCATCTAAACCGCGTCCCTCCGGAATTTCGACGTTCCCTCCGGAGGAAACGGCCGACCAGGGACATAAATATGATAGAGTCACAGGCCCGGTGCGCCGAGACGCACGTACGGTGCACGACGGAGCGTTGGTGCGTCGCGCCGTGTTCGGGTAACATAATACGCGTGCACAGCCTCTCCTCTCTCGGCCACTTCTGGCACATGCATCATCGGTAGCCGTGCCGGTGTCGCAGTATTTCTCGGCCCCCTTTCTTAGATCGTAACACGGTGGACGCACCGAGTTATGTCCTCGTGCCTCGTTATCGTTGCACCGCGGATCCGGCCACCATGCCCTCCCCCCTTCCCCTACGTCTTGATGAATGCAACACTTTTTGCCACCGCCTCGCGGAGTTGCGCCTCGCGGGTTCCTCTTCCGCTTGTTGCCGCTGCCGTGTCTAGCCGTGGAAAGTGTTACGGATAAGTTTGTCTCGTGTGAGACACTCGCGTCTCCCTCCCTCGAGGGAAACTCTCGGGTTGTCGGTTATTTTGTCGAGGGTCAGTGTGACTCTTGGGGGGGGGGTCAAACGCGTCTGAGATTCGATATTTGGGGAATGGATATACTCTTGTTTGTAGCTTGATGCTTAAAGTTCTCACGACTTGTTTAGGGAAAAAGTTAAGTGAACAAGAAATATACGTACGAGTACCATTTTGAAATATCTAGAGCCAGATAATTTTTCGTTGCATTCGCGAAAATTCCAAATTCCACGAGAATAATTTTAAAATACTCGTATAATACGACTCAATTTTAATGTGGATAATAAAGTCAAAATAATAAAGTCTTGTGGCAACTGGTTCGCGGACCATAACGAGTGGCCAAACCGTATGCAACAATAATTACTAGCTTAGAATTGAAATTACCAACGAGTAATAAATTTATTACTTGTTTTGCCTGGATTACACTTATTAAATGCACTTAGAACCGAGAAAATATTGCAATTTTCGGACGTTTAAGAAATTCTCGATGTGCGTGGCGCGTCATTCCAGCGCAAGAGGTTAGAGGGAGAAAAATCAAGGGCAAAGTCGAGAGATCTCGTCAATGAAAAAGTCGTATCAGTATTTCCAAGAGTGAATCGAAAGAAGTCGCAGGAGACCAGGTCGAATCTATTTTCGTGAGGATCTTTCAGCACGGCTGCTCGGTGGCCTCGTGCTCGTCCTTTTTCGAGCAAGGATTCTCGCGCGTACGACGCGAGCAGGGGGTTTCGAAGCCGGGTCCCGGAGTCTGCGCGGCGCATCTTAATTATGAGGGCTAAATTATGAGCGAGCTCCCGGCGCTGAAATATTTGTGTGTTCGCTGGCCGAGGGTTATGGCTCAATTACCACTTGCTATTTCCTTTGCGAGCCGTTGATTTAAGGGGACCACTTCCTGCGCTCGAAAGGACGTCCTTTCGCGATCGTTTCGACCAGTTGAAACGCGCGGGAGACAATTCTCTCGTCTCGCTTTTTAATGATGAACTGTCGTTTAAGATCTCCCGACTTCTGGACGATACCTTCCTCAATCCTTTAGTTTGTTTAAACGATGAATTTCGAATGTTTGCGTAATAATTTGCTAGATAATACTTGGATTCTTCACTAATAATAATAATAGATTCCTAACTATTTGTGAGAAATTTAAAGACGTGGAAACATACAAACTGCTTATTAATATAACGTGGCATAATACGTGATTATCTTGATTTAATATTGATTTAACATTAATTCGGAAGAAAGATTCCAATGAACTTCTTTTAAATTCCAACGAACTCAATATTTTTGATATTAAATCAGTGTATGACATTCCAATTGCGAAATAGAATTTTGCAAAACTGGCAATATATAATGTTAGGTGAGAAGTGACGTGGATGAAAAGAAAAGGTGATCGTTACGTTCCTGAGCCGAACAGCCGAATCGCAACGGCGACCTCACGCGAGCGCATCATCGAAGGATTGAGACGTTAAACGAAGAGATCGTAATCGAAATTTAATGCAATCAGATAAAGGCTAATTGCAGTCAGACCACTTCGATAGCCGCGTCGAGAGGAAATCGTAAGACGTGGACGTTCGGTGTCGAGCTGCACGCACTCTCTTGCTAGTATTGCAATCTAAACCCTACGATCTTGAACGCCTATCGTCGAGCGAATGGAAAATCGTAGCTGGTGGATCGTAGCCGAAGGTAATGTCTGGGTTTCATCCCAGAAGAAACATATCGAGATTGCGAGAAAAAATGTTATTTAAAAAAAGGAAGCAGTTAGTTGAATATTTCATTGGGAGAAAATTGCAGATATTTCACTCTATGACAACGGAAAGTTGAACATCCTCGGGAAACTATGCAAATGCAACGAAATATAGGTGCTACGCTTTTGTTAATGAATAATTTTACAATAACGAAATGTTGTGTTTGAAAGTTGGCAAGAATTGCAGAGAAACAATGAGAGCTAAACGAGACTTCGTTGAAAAAGTTCAGGATCAACTGGATGGAAAATCGCGATTAGACTTTAACTCTGATTTATGAAACTAAGTAACAATAAATATAACGTGAGAGAGCTGTACGATCGTCGAGACTGATTCGAACACTTATCGAGAGATTTAATTTAACCATACATAATTGATAAAGCTATTGTGGTACCTAATGTACGACTTCTTTGTGTAGCATAAAATTTCAAATGAGGTAATTTCAGAAACTTCAAATAATTTCCTAATGAGCATTCAGTATACGTGCTCCACGTGCGTGTGTACCTACATTTATACACGTTGTATAGCAAGCGATTCTACAACCAATTACTTCCGTTCCGACGCCTAACCCGCCACGTAAATACAATACACCAAATATCCTCAATATCTGCAAAAGATCGTCGATTGTTGCAGCGAACTTGCACGCGTAATTTTTATCCCAGAAGATCGTTAATTACATTCACGCCTAGATCTCGAACAAATTCAAGCGGCCGTAATGGCAAATTGAAAGTGCCGTGAAACTCCATTTTTCCAAGTGCGTTCACAGTCGTTTCACAGCCGTTCGAACAAAAGAGCTAAACGATTCACAGGAGGGAGAAAGGGGGAGGGGGGGAGGGGAGAAAGCCGCGGAGATTTCTTTCGGCTAATTAGTCGCCGGGAGGAAGGAAGACTCGGAGTGGTATCCGAGCGTGGACAGGGGATTACGAAACCGAAATTCAGCAAGTGGCGGCACGCACGCGACCGCCTGTGCTTTACGATCACGCACGCTTTGCCGCTAATACATCGGTGCGCGACAAGGCACGCACAGGAGCGCGCGAACGAGGAGGACGCGCCGGTGGAATCGCGCGAACGCGAATCCTCGCGGTGCATGCGAGCCGTGGCCACGGTGCGTGACCGCTGCCACCAGCCTCGGAGAGCCAACCTCCAGAAAATCCAGGAAGTCCGCGATCACTTCCTTAATATTCCCCATCTCCTCTCTCTCTCTCTCTCTCCCTCCATCTCTCGTCTTTTTCTCTCTCGTGCAATTAAGAACGCGTACACCTACCCGTTTATCCGCGCCGATCTCGAATCGAGCGTCATTTAAGAAATACATGCAATTTTCAATGTGTGTAACGTATATAAAAGATTCGTATCTGGAAAGAAGTCAGTCTGTATTTGAACGAAATAACCAATAATATTGGGGAGTTTATGTTTCTTCGAGAAGAAGGGTCTAAGATCCTTTACGTTACGTTCAATTTTCTGTAATTACTGTAGTAATACAAAAATATATTGTCACATCTCTTTCTATATTTCTCATACAGAAATGTCAAGTGTTAAATTAATTCGTAAATTTATCGACTAACATTCTGAATTAGACATTCTCAATCAAAAAAAGAGAAAAGGAAATAATCTATTTTCATTTTTTCATTGTACATTCCTCGGAATCGAATGTCGTTTATATTTCGCAAACGAACGGCCAGGAGAGCGGAAAATTGAAATATTAAAATATAAAAACATGGGCGTTTCCGAGCGGAAGATTGAAATTACAGGGTTTGCAAGACTGGAGGGTAACCGGAATCCCAGGCGAATAAAATGAAGGCTAAGAGGTAGCGACATTAAGTCGTTCGAGTCCTGAGGAAACAGAGCCATCGGCTACCAACTGGTCGCTGGATATTCCGGCGAACCGGTTCAAACGTATCTCCGGTTCGTTGTACAACGAATAAGTGAATTTTATGCGATCGTATATCTTGCAATCGTTGGAAATATCACGACCCGGTTTCGAACGTTTTCGTTCACGCCGCGATATAAATATCAAATATTATTCATAACGTGAAAAATGTTCGAATCGATCATCGAACGTGAATTACTGACTCATCCGCGGAAAACACGTTCGTCGAAATCTCCGCGGTGCGGCGAGCCGCAAACGTTTCGAGCAAATACGCGAATTTATAATTAACGAACCACTCGTCGTCCTCCTCACTCCCGAAACAAATTGTTATAAATTCCAAAACTCTCGAGCGAATATTAACACGCGTTTTTATAAATCGGACTCCACGATCGCGAGAGCAATCCCGACGTACCTCGAAAACGTCCAATTGGCGAAAACACGTTCGTGTGGTTGCTCGTCGAAGTTCATACGTTTCGCTGTATGCAACGAGTTTGGCGATAAATTATGCGTGTCCAGCGTCCCACGTGGCCGTTGCTGCGGGTTTTGCTCGATAAATAATGAGCCGCCTCGGTTCGGACGTCTCGCCTAACCCTCGCCTCGCACGTTGTGGAAAAATTTGAACGAAAGTGAAAGAGGGCCAATAATGACTTTCGCTGTTGAATGACTCGATATAATAAACTTTGACAAGCACTTTTGTCGCGTACGTTCAACGTACCATTGATCGTATCGCATTCTCTCTCGACTTTGCGACTCGATGTGACGTGATTTCGCCCGACAGCGAGTTGCACCAACTGTACAACTGTCAGACTCTCGTTAGAAAATTCTAAACAAACTCTAAACGTTTCTAGAAAAGGTTTCCAAATCGAATCCACGTAAACTCGATTACCATCGGAATTGAAAGGAACAAGACATTGTAAATTTCCATCGCTGGCATTTCACTTTCTATTTTTAGATCTGACTGGAAAACGATGCAGCACGAAGCAACCGTTATACAGTCTATATCAACACTCGCTGTCTCGTTAAAAAAGAAAAAAAAAACAAGTTTCTTAATTTATCTAGGTGTTTCGAAAATAAATGAAAATTTGACTCGCCACGAAGGCTCCTCGTTTCAAAGACCTTGCCCCGGTATTCGCGAAGAATTTCCAAGAAAGACCTAAACGTTCCTCGTGCCGTTTATCTCGCACCCTCGATCCCGGGCATCCGGTTCCTTCCGTCGCCCACGTAACGAATCTGCATGGTTCGCGGACGAAATTCACCGTGGTTGGCAAAAAAGAAAAAAAAAATAAAAGGAAAAAGAAAAAGAAAAGAAAGAATTCCGAACGGTCCCCGAAGCGAGACGGGGGCCCCGAATTAATTATCAGCCGGCGTTGAACTTGGCCGTGTGTGAATACCGGCGCGCGCGCGCTCGCGCGAACGAACCATCATCGGGCATGCTCACTTCGAAAAACATCCGCGGACGCGCGCACGCGGCTGAGTTTCGTTGCGGGTAGTTCATTAGTCGCATTAGAGCGCGATTTATCAGCGATCGGGGCACCGGACACGCTTCGATTACCGACGCCGCTCATATTAACGGACGATACTAACAACGCGCGTAACAACGATGGAGGGACGAAGACGGCAAAGTAATTTCAGCCTTGGGAACACACAGAGAGAGAGAGAGAGAGAGAGAGAGAGAGACGCGGAGAGGAGAAGAAGGGAGGAAGAAAAGAAGCGCGAACGATCCAGGAAGCTCTTAGAGCACGGCGAGCAACGATCTCTTTACGCGCAAGCAATTTTTACGACGAAGCCACCGGGCCGGGCCGAGCTAACACGCGAGGTGACCAGCCAACTTTCGACGTACCACCGTCTGCCGGCGAAACGACTGTACGTTCGTATTTCGCCTGGAAAGTGGATCGTTAAAAACGTTCGTGGCCGCTGCTTGACAGTCTCCGTCGAAAACGAAATAGATAAGCAGGACAACTCAAACGAGAGCACCTGTAGCGTCCGATCGCTAAATCGCCGGCTATTACTTCGGTTCCTTTCACTCTTTCCGCTAATTACATCCTGCTCGATGTCAAAATATCAAGATCTGGTTAGCCACTGGGTAAAGGACGTTCTTTGTAACTTCTGTCGCTGGTTTGGAGTTTGTTGGTCGAGTTTCTCTCGTGATAAGGGAAGATTGCTGAGGGCTCTATATACGATGATCGAATGTGCCGATCAAATTTCGCAAAATGAGTGTATTTGCTGCTATTTAAACGCTACTCGACACTTCGCTAAACTTCTTCAACAAGCAACAATAGTTAAATAACAAAATAAATAATAAAAATGATGTAACGTGTATGTATTACGTTAAAACTCTCAAGATAAAATATCCGCCATCCAAATGCTACACAACGTTTCGATAAACTTCTCGTTGAAAAATGTAGCAACGTTTAAGTATTAAAATAAATAATGGGATTGGCGCAACACGTTGAAACTCTCAAGGAAATCGACATTTACCGTAATATAACGTAACCAAATCTAAGCTTAACATCCAACTACTCAAACAATGCCCAATATTCCATCAAACTTCCCTAATCTCAGTCCTTCTATTCAGCATCAAAACTTGGCACGAAGAACTCGACAATCCGCTCCAAAATTCCGCGCACGTGACCCGATCCTGGAAAGCTCGTAAACGACTGGTTGAATCGGTCGATCGTTGGGTTCGCGAGCTAGACGAACGAGTTCGGGGCCCGGCTGCTGGAAATAATTCCTTCCGATGCGAAGCGGCGGCGCGGGAATTACGAAAGGGTGTCACGCGCGTAAAGTCGAGTTCACTGGTCGGACACGCGAACGCGCGTCGCCTAATAACAGCCGGGGCCGCGGCGGCAACCAGCAGCCAACGACTCGCCGGCTATGCGACGACGACAACGGCACACACAGATCGCACATGCGAGCCACCGAGATAAGGAGTTTCGGGCCCGGAGCCCGTGTGTCGTGACGGGATGTCTGCGCTATTCCAGCTTGGCTGTCACTCTTGTATGACGTAGCAACCGTGTACGCGCGTGTACCGGCTCGCGAGGACACACCGCGAGACAACGTTGTCTCCGCTCGTTCGCTCGCATGCAAGGGCTGCCCGAGGCGAGCAAGAACGCCGGCTCCGCCACGCCTTCTGCTTCCACACTCTTCGTTTCCGTTGTCGTTCGTCTTGGACGCTCGTTTTTCGATCCTAAACGGACGGAAACTGAAATTTTCGGGTTTCACGTCGAAGATATTTGGCTCAAAATTACAGTACTTTCTATCGAAGTACAACAAATAACAAATTTATTACTTCTTAGTAATTTCTATCCAGTGATGTACCGATGAATTCAAAAAGAAGACGAATTATTGTATACGGTCTGGTCACTCGTTATGGTCCGTGAACCAGTTACCAGCGCAAGTGGTTAAAACCACAATCACAAAATTTAAAATTTCTACAATTTTTACAATTCTCTTGGATATCTTTTCACGCGGCCAGCCCCAAAATTCGTATCGATGAGAATAATAAATGAAGATTGATCATTTTCGGCAAACGTCGTTGTTGAAAAAAATTTTGAAACTGAAAGTCAGGACAGTGAGGAGGAGAATATTACGTATTGCTCCGAATATTTTTACTGAAGATAGCTACCAACGTAACAGATCACGTAAAACAGAGAAAAAGGTTCCACGAACTTGTCGTTATCAGAGGGTTCGTCGATCCTCCCGCGCCAACAGAGAGAGAGAACCGCGAGCGCTCGCGTAATCGGCGACCGCGGCATTTGCATCTCGGGCACGAAACGACGAATCCACGTGATCCGCGCGCGTGCAAAAAGCCGGGGGAGGGCTCGTCTTACACAATCGCATCAACGGGAAATCTACGTTCTCAAATTTCAAGGCTTAATTTACGAGTGCCGCGCGAGTAAATCACGAGGAATCGCGGCGCGCATCGCAGCAGCGACAAATTTATTCCTTTTCCTAGTAGATATCGCGTAACGCCGACACACTATCCGGACGCGAATAAAGTTCCTCCACCTGGGCGACAATAGGAAATGCACGAATCTTTTTTTTCCCCTTTTCTCTTTGCCGGAAATCCCAAACGCCCCTTTGATGAATATATCATTGAGCAATATGAATTTTCATTCGGGCATAAAAACAAAAAAATTGAATAACTCGAAACGAACGACGTCTCGTTAAAAACGTGAATTACAACGGTACGTCGATATAATATCCAAGTTAATAATATTTAACGAACGCTATTTTCACTATTTAATGTTTATCTAGATTTCATTAGTTTAGTTACGTTTCTACAATTGCGACTTTGCATAAATATTCGCAACCTAATTACATTAATTCTCAGTTGGTTGAGCTGTGAGGTATAGGCACGCACAGATAGAGGCATTTGCTCAAAACGAACAAAGTAGTACGAGCCGTCGGAGTCAGACAGTCGGATATCTCACTCCTGCGAACGTAATATCGTTACCAATTTATTCCGCTTACCAATATATTTTGTCTTGGCCACTCTAAAACTTCATTGACATCATTTTGAAACTTCACTGATATTCCTAAACTTCATTTAATATGTTATTCACCAAAAAAGATTATTAGTTGAAACGTCAATTTCATTTAAACAACGTCTGTTTCATTTCTCCTATCTTCTCATTTACTTCTTCGTTAAAAAGTAATATCTAAAAATATCAGTGCTGAATGAAAAATATTTTTCACAAATTGATAGAAAACGTTGAATAATATACGATTATTGTAATTTCTCAATCTTGGGGCAATCTTCAATCACAAAAAAGTTTCGACCATAAATTGATTCGATTCAATTTCAAGTTGAAGCTGAAGCTAAAAGTTAAGTGATTGATCAACGCGACAGTCTGTTAATTCTAATCTGCAACATCTCGCACGACGCACGGATCACCGAAACGCGCGGCCAGGAAAGTCCGAGCGACGTTCTCCCCCCGCGAATTCTAATCTCGCCCCGCTGTCACAGGGTGTCTTCGCTTCGCGAGATAAAACCAGCCGCTTATCCCGACGAATCTCGACCGTGGCCTCAGAGATCAGCTGGCGTGATTTTCGAGGCATACCACCGCGTCCACGAGCGAGCAGAAAGCACGCAGAAGAGCCGGGAGGGACGAAAAACGGGCAAAAGAAGCCCGGTCGGTTGGGTGTCTGGCTACCGAAATTGCAACGCGGCTTCGGAGTCGAACGCGGTTTCAGCTTCTGTCGCCCGTTTAATGATTTAATAATAATGTTTCATATTTAATGCGAATCACCGTTATTATCTACACTCTTTCTGAGATATCTGTGCGCTGAACCACGTGTAACTGCAAAATTGCCACGTCCATGGACATTCGATCGTTTTAGAATATTGGAGCAAGTGCGACGTCTAACGAATCGAATCGCTAACGAAATCGCTCTAGGACCACCGACGACTAGAAATTCGCGTCGGAGAAATAAATGGGAAAAAATTTACAACATTTCTCTTTAAAAACAGAAAATCTCTTTTACCGAAAACTGATCAAAATCTATGAAAGTTAAAGACTCGCGTGCTCTAATTGGAACTCGAAAATTCTCCAGCAAACTCCATTGGCCACTTGGAGATGTCCGGGAGAGGAAAATCGATCGAAATTCGAGCAGGGGGATAAAACACGAAGGTCGAAGGTTGAGCCGAGTGTGGAACGAAAAGAGAAAAAGAGAAAGAGGAAGAAATAGAGAAAAACAAGTGCATCGATGGGACATCCGGGGGATGACGACGCTCTGGTGCACCGTTCGCGATGACGTCCGAGCCCGGTGCACGTGTATATCGTCCGTCGCTCGTGAAATGTAGATCGACGGTGATTTACTTATCAAGAATCGACGCTTCGCCGGAGGTAAATGGTCGAGTCGTGACCATTAGTCGATGGACTGGCCAGTCCGTACGTACGGCCAACAGTCGTGTGTGTGCGAATCGAGCCGGAGCGAGGGAGTACGCTAATATCCGCGCCGTGTGAGGCCTCCTCCACGGCCCAACACGATGTTCCCTGTCCCTCTCGACCACGGTCCCCGCAGCCGATATTCTCGCATGAACCTTTGAATTATTTCGCTGGTCGATCGAACGGAGACGATCGTGATACGAGTGGAGGGAACTTTGATATTTTCATTTCTGACGTACGACGCGAGGGAAGATTTATGGATTCGTCGATACGCGATTGGAACTCGTAGACAATTAGATAATTTAAATTGAATTTTGGAATTTTGGGAGAATTATTTGTTATTTTGGCGACTGTTCCAATTACGCGTGGGCTAACATTTTCTTGCGTGTAACTGATTTGATTCTATCTATCTAAAGACAACTTGCTGAGATTCAAACAGTAATTTCAACGTTAGAGATCAATTACTACGGATATTGAATTGTTTAACATCCCTGTTTTAAATATTTTTCATCGGTAAAATTGGAAAAAATAAACGATACGTGGCTGGAACGTGGTGATCGCGATGACAAACGAACGAACCCAGGTAAAATTACACAAGACTAAGTTGAAATTGCGTGAAATTGAAAATCGCAGCTGCACGAAATCGGATGAAAGCGATCACAATCTACATAACGCTGCTCCTCGGAAATTACACCACGCAACATCACTCCGAATCGCAACTTTTACGACGAAAAATCTGGCTGCGAACTGCAGAGTTCTTGCTCGAGGCGATACCTTTTTTTTCCACTCGTCGCAAACGCGACGCGGAAGTTTCGTTTCGAAAGCGTTCGAGGCGGGCTGACGGTCGATTTTCATTCTAAAACGACGGAGAAGAGCGATCGGCCCTTGATTCCCCGCTAGACGAGGATCAATGTCTGAAACCGGCACGAGATATGGCAAGACAGGTGAATTCCGCGTGCTCGAGCGCGAGCGTCGAGGGCGCAATTGTTTCTTGGAATGGAAATCACATACCCCGGTGAAACGTGAGAGAATTCTTACGAAGCTGTGCCAAGTTCACCCGTGACGCACCAACTAGCACTGATCTAATTGTAATTTACGTAGAAATGGACCAGGTATTCCGCGAATTGTTTGTCAAACACATTACACACCGCTGTGTCTGTGAAGCTTCGTGGAAAATCAATTACTGGAAAGAAACGGGAATAACAATTTGTCACATAGTTATGCCTTTTTTATTCTTCCTGGAGAATTTTGAAACATTGTAGATTCCAGAAAAGATGGTAATCGGAATATCGAATATTGAGATATTAACTTTGAAAACATTCGAGCCGAGATAAAGTACTTTAGTTTCCAAATATGATCAACCTGATTCGTCTCAGGTTACTGTTCACTTTCCGTGGAAATTTCGTTGTTTCTTACAAGAATCGTGCAATTTATGGGGTGATATGCTTGTAATCGTCTCTCGAGCTCCGTAGAAATATCACCTTGATTGATGTAATTCATTAAGAAATCGCGTTTGTCGTCTATAACTTGAGGGAAAGTCAATTAATTGAGGAATCGCTAGCGTAGAAATCTGGGGAAAGGTCTTGCGCATCTGGGAAAGAGGATGATCGCACAGACGAGCTTTTTCCTGGTTCGAACGTGTTTCGGGGTATTAGATAGAAGTTAGGTAAGACGAACGCGGATGATGGACTTTATTATCCTTATTTTACGCAAAGTCTATTACTTAATCGATCAATTTTCTGTGAATAGCGAACGGTCGTTGTCAATGGAAATTACCATTTTTAACTTCCAAAGTAATAAATTTTATCCTTTCATCTTCCAACAGTCTCCGTACTTCTAAATCGCTTTCTACGGAATCGATCTTCTTTGTAGTTACTTTGCTTTACATAACCTAAACGATAATGAACAAGTGTAACGTAAAATCGTCAAATAATGACTCTACACAGTCAATGCATAATGTCTCGTAACTAACTCGTAAACTTATCGTGGTTAATATATACTGGGCATAATATAGCAACTATATGTAATAACTTAATAGCACAATGTATAATTATATCATAATTATGAGAAACGAGAAATTATATATTGGAAATTTTCTCGAAAGATGAGTTACTTGAACCTCGTTAAACAAAAAATTTTTATCTATGTCTGACAATGTTTTTTCCTCGAAGAAAATCCTCGCATCCTCGAAACAGCGCGTATTTTAGAGAAATAGCGAGTCGACTTACATAAACATGCAGTTTATGTATTGTTCTCCGCGAGTCGTTCTCTCTGTCATGATAATTTTTTTGTTGCTCTGTGCATGATTCGATGGTTAGCCACTCGGTGCAACGTTAGCGTAATTCGTTGTCAATCGCGTGCACGTCGAATAAAACGAGCCCTTGTCGTCGCGAGCGAGGAGATTCCGGGGCCTTCGTTGCGCAAACGCGTTGCGCCCGCTTTGAAATCACGAGCGCGCTCTCTGAAATCGCGGATCGTCTCCTCGAATGGCCACTGGAATTACAGAAATTGCCGCTTCGCGGTTGACTTGCCGCCGTGACGAGCGACCCAGCGTTTTCCTTGCGACGTACAACCAACTTTAATGACACGAAGGAAAGTTTAAAAACAGAGTATAGCTCGACGAATTTCTAATTTTAAATAACGTTGAAGTCCACGTAAAAGAATTACAAAGTATATAATTATTATAAATTAAACAATAAAAGGTCGTAAAACTTGAAAAATTATCTATTTTGAACTTCAAAAAATCGGAAAACCCACTAATCTTTGAAATTTTTTTGGAAATGAAAAAAAAGACAGAAAATATTTGACAAAGTCGACCACAGAACTGCGGATTTCTCTGGGATAAACAGCAAAGACACTCTGCGGTTTCGTTTAATTGCTCAGCCGGCCGCATGAAGATTCACGTAGACGCGATACAATTGCAAACCACGAAGCGAAGCTATTAGAAATTCGAAACTACCAGATTTAGATGGTACTTACCCAAAGTATCTACATTGTTCTTTATAACCCATAATCTGCCCAGAAATCTTACTCCTGTTCGCAAAACTATCGCCCGCCGTCGCAATCTCTCAATAAGAAAACTCTCCGGAATCGACCTCAACCGACCTTACGTAATGTTTCACCAGTCGAGGGTTAATCACCGTAACAAATGTCTGCATCGACTCACCGATAGTAGTCCTTCTTGCAGTAAATGTTTCCGTCCCTGCTGAAGCAGGTGACTTCGCCGTCGAGTCCCTGGCGACAGTGCGAGCACTGAAGGCAAGCCGCATGCCACCGCCTGTCCACTGCCTGCAGGTAAAACCTGTCGGATATCCGGAGACCGCATCCAGCGCAAACCACCCCCGGAACGTCCTCGGACTGCGACGGCGGGGTCGGTGGCGGCTCCAGCTTCGGGATGGCGTGCAAATGGTCCGTGGTCTGTTGCTCCTGCGAGTGAGTCTGCGGGTGCAGATGCGAGTGATGATGGTGGTGATGATGATGGTGAGTTTGCGGAGGCATATTTTGATCGCTCGCTTCAAAACTGCCGTGGTTGTTGTTCCGGTGGAATTCTTGTCCTAGTGAACAATGGATTTGTAAGCTGCGAGTTCGTTACGATTCTAGATTATACAGCAAGTTCCAAAGTTTGGAACTGTCAATAGTCGTGTCAATAGCCACCGCAATTAACGCGATGTAAATTTAATTGCAATAGAAATCTTCAAGATGATTACTGCAAATAAGTAAACCAAATAACATCAAATTAATTAATTGCAACAACACACTTGTCCGTATCGATAAAAATGCGGAATCGTTTCATCGCGTTTATAGTATCACAGAATATAATCGCATCGAGCGCAATAGAGAATTAAATATTTCCAAAGATAATGCAAATATAACGTGATGTAAATTTCATGCAAATTATGATGCAAGATAACCGAACCTGAAGGAGACTCGTAGTCCCTAGAGTCGTAGGGGGTGGTGGGTCCGTCGTAGCAATTGTTGTTAGTTCCACAGTGTGTTTGGTGTAGGGGTGTATGATGGGGCCCGTGATGGTGGGCGGCAGGAGGACTGCACGGTAAGGTGGTAGGTCGTGCAGCGTCGCCCATAGACGCAGGGAGGCAGGGACTTAGGTCTCTTGCCTGGTCCACTGCTCCGGGCCCCCCCGCGCTGCCGGGCCCCCCTTGACGTCCCACAGCCAAGCCGCTGCCACGCTCCTGCGAGCTGGCCGGCTGCTGAAACAAACATCCCATTGTACGTCTTAGAAATTTTCAAAACGTACGACATTTATTTAACATTTTTTTCGATCGATCGTAACATCGTAATCGTAATTCATTTTAATATAACTTGACAGCTGAGATAGTTGAGATACGAGTTTAACGAAAACAGACGATAAGTCTGATGAAATACTACAAATTATAGGGGTACAGCCAAAGAAAACGAAAGTTTTGAATATTTGAAGATATTTCGCTGCAATTTTGATTAATGGATTATGATTAATGGATTATGATTCGTTCAAAGAGAATGCAGTATCATTAAATAAAAGTTTGTTTTTCCTTTGCTTTATAACATTCTTACTTACGATGCAACTCTAATTTAATAAAGGCAAATTTATAACAGAGTTAACTTTAGCTAATTACTGGAGAATTACATAGTTATATAGGTAACGAATAATAATTTCTTCATATTTCGCGACTGACAAATGGTTGACGGTAATTTAAATAACAATTAAAAAGATGCTAGCCAATGAATTAACATAGTTTAATTTAATCAATTCTAATACGCTACAGAGATGGTCGAACGTTTCAATGACGATGAGAATGCAAAATTCTTCGAACGAATAAAGTCTGATACGTTTATCGAACTGTTACGTCGCGGCATTAAACGACTGTTTCACGCGTGTCTATTTTGCAACGTGGTCTCACGCGACACCGGACCGAACATCGACGGTATTTCACCGTTCACGGTTCAGCGATCCTGTCGAAAAAACCGAGTGGAAAGAACTTAATCCTTCCGATCTGGCCGCAATCAGCGTTGAAAAGAAGCATGGTCGATTTGCTCGAACGAAATTCTCTCGCACCTTCGTCGTATACTGTCTCGAGAAAGATTGTCACAAACTGTGTCACTACGTGCAAAAAGTCTATCGCGAGAAATCACTAGCTAGAGAAGAAAAACAGAAGGAGAGAGGGAGAGCTTCTGGTGAAAGTAATCAAAAGAGGCCTGCCTCCTTTTGTTAAAAGATCGAAACGGAAACCGAGCCGATTCCGATATCGACGGGACGAGAGACGTTGAAAAACGCCGCGTCAACGTAGACACGGCGTAGACGAGTCTCCGATCAAAAACCTATATAATTCCCGAGGCGACGAAGGGAAGGAAAGAAGCTCGCCCGGTAAAAGTAGTAACCGGCCTGACGCACAGAGCCGAAGATGGAGAAGACACTTTCCATCGAAGTCGACTCGAAGAGGGACCGTAAAGGACATGATCGGAAGACGTTGCAACCACGTCTGGATAGGTACTACTCCTGGGTCGCGGTGGTCGGGCCGACAACCGGAATAGGCGAAATAGGACAACAACCTAACAGGCGCACGAAGAGCGAGACGACGACGGGGACAGTATCCAAAGTGACAGCGGATTACGGCTCGGTTGACATCGGCAAAGGGCAAGGGGGATAGAGAAAAGGAGAAAGATAAAGAGTGGCATGCTCTGACGGCAGTAGCCGGTCGCCTCTGATGGATGTCGTAAGGCGGTGTGCGCATGCGCGCGACCCTATAAGGCGCCCGAAGCCGACCAATCCGAGTCGCCGCCGTGTTTCAACTGTCAACGCGGTTGCGGCGTACCGCGGTGCGCTCCAGACATAAATTACGTGGCGAGCTGCTTTGGTCCTCTCCTTCTTGTCCCTCTCTCTTTCCGCCTCCCTTTTTTCCTCTACCTTTCTCTCTCTCTCTCTCTCTCTCTCTCTCTCGCTTTCTCTAATGCCTTTCGACGAAGTCCACTTGTTCTTCTCCTTCTTTACCCGGGAACCCTTTCTTCCCCATTTCCTTCTTACTCTCAGGTCACACAGAGACCCTACTCTACCTGAAGCTCTCTCTTCGATGGAAAACCAATGCCGCACTTTACGACACCAGATACCGGTATTTACTGCATCTCCGTTAAAGCGGCGCGTTTGCGATCCCGAGCCCATAGAACATCGTAAAGATCGGTGTTCTCCAACAGTGACGAATTTAAGCTCGAACTCCAACGTTCGACGCTGAGGTTGGACGGTGTTAGCTTCCTCGATGGAAAGCTGGTACAGCGTCTAGGAAGTTTTTTTCTCTGTCTTGATGACCATTGCGTAATCTAGGAAATCCTGGCAATTAAGAGCAACGTTGCGTTAAATCTCTTCTTAATGAAATTTCCTTTGGTAAACGAAATTCGATTCGCGTAATAGTCAGATTGCGCGGGATTAAACGGAGCGAGTTTCTCGACGAAAAATGTGACATACAAGTTTAACAACCTGCGAATTGTTAGTACGAAAGCAAAAAAAAAAAAATATCTCCGCGACGATCTTCTTATTATTAAAAATCGCGTTCCAACTGCGACACGAATACCGATTCTCCAAGTCGCGATTTCTCCTTTATTCCTTTCCTTTTTTCTCATCAACTGGATTCATCGAACGATAACAACGGTCCCAGCAGCAACGCGAAAGAAATCGATCGGATGAAACGCGCATGCGTCGGAGCACGGCGCGTTCCACGACGAGGGAAAACTAATAGAAATTACCACGTTCGTTTGTTACCAGGGATTTTCACTGTGCGACGTAACGATTACGCGGCGGCCGTTGTTCTTATGTAATAAACCGGGTCGCGGAAAGAATCCGAGGAACGCGCGCGTTTCGACGTGTCTCTCCGCCGTGCGTTTCTGGCGTGCAACCTATCGCGAATCGTGGCTCGTTTCCTTCGAGGATCATTGATTAAACTTCGACTGGAACTTTGATTGGGCGACTTTCTTGCCGCTGCTGGCAACAATGACACCCCGCGGTGCTGCGCTCGATTCTCCTGGCGAATGAGCGATTTTCCAGCAAAAACAGCTCGAAACTGCTTACTTTCAGCGCCAACTGGAAATATCACAGATGATGATTTGCCTTTTTTTTTGTTAATTATGTTAGCCGGTTTGATTAGTATTTTAGACGACATTTCAGTTTCGCTCGAAATAGTTGTGACTATCATTAGCTCACTCGATGTTTGCATGTTATCGTCAATTTCTTTCATTCGATACGCGTACGCTGAACAAATAAAAAAGAAAAACGGCATATCATAAACGATTCGTGTTCAGTCTAAGAACTGATTAATATTTCTAAACGAACTGATATTACAAACGATGAATCGATATTTATAAATACAAATGGCAATAGAAACGGCGTATCTACGCGTATCTACATCGAATCATCAAAGTAAAATCTCTTCGTTCAAATCGAAGATTACTCTTCTCGAGCAACCAAAGCTGCGTTTTCGTGCTAGCGAGGTTTAGCTGATGATTCTGCTTTACCCTTCCACGTATCAGTCAATCGCACGGCAGCTTTCTTTCAACGTTGCCTCCCTAACAACGGATCGTCAAGATTATCCTTTAGCCTTTATCGGCACAACAACAACAACGTTTGTGTTACGTTCGCCGATATAACACGCCACGGTGCATCATGCAAGAAGTCAACCAGGTTTTCATACACCGTTCCCCCGTTTAATGTCATTATTAACCTCTGCACGAACAATGCAGACGGCTTTTTCAGCGGCCCAGGCGCGTTTCTTAACACTCCATTGTGCCAGGTCGCACTCCCCGAGCCGCGAGCAACGATGTTCTTTGGTAGCGTTGGCATAGGTCGCCGCTTTTCTTTCGGCGTGCCTCAATGAGATTTCCCAACCATCCCCGTCGTATCGGGCATCGCGGCGAAACGAGCGCCAACGCCGAATGCAAATAGAGATATTTCCTCGAGAAAGCGGCTGGAAACCTCCTGGTTTTTCCATCCGAACGCGCGTTTCTCACGAGCAATTTTCGCCGAACCGTTTTGGTACGCCGGTTGGAATACATCTTGGCCGGATCGTGACCTAACCTGAATTTCGAACTGTTTTTGATAGCGTTGAAGAACAACTACAGTCGCGAATAAATACACGGGTATCTCGTCAATAGGAGAAAGACTAGTTACTGAGAATAATACGAAGAGTAGGTGAACAGGAAGGACGATGTTCTCGTTCCTCTCTCAGGTCGATAATGTACAATTGCAAGATTATGTTAACGATTGTGCGAACTCTTGAACACGGTGATTGCAGAGAATGAGAACAAAAGAATGGGTATATATATATATAGTATGTTATTAACACTAGTCATTCATGAAAGTTAAGCGAGAATTAACCGACTCGCAGTAGTATCACAGATTCACTCCTTTGCCATTCCACTAATCCCGATTCTAGACCCTGCTCACTGGTCGTCCTAATAAATATCAGCCTCGTTTCGTTGTAGAAAACCGCAGGAAAGATTAATATTTCATCGTCACGAGACGTATCGCAGATTTAGACTTGGCTTTACCGTTTCGGAGAAACTGAAATTCAACAACCGCTCTAAATATAAAATCGACATCTTCGCCGCGAGAAACCCAATAAATCTCAGATCGATGGTGGGACTCGATTCAGGCTACTGGACGAGTTCCATTTCCAGAATTTTCCCGACGGTCGATTTCGTAAGAGCGTGCGCGACAGCCGGGGGCAAGCAGCTCGCGCGAACAGACGAGAGATCGATATACGGGCATCCTATAAATTTCCCACGAAACGGCACGACCGGTCGATCGATCTTCACTCGGCCCCGCGAGATCCTTATCCATCTGGAGAGTGGACCTGCCAGAGGAGGCCGGCTGCTCGGACTGCAAGACAGACTTTCACCGTGGCTCTAACTTGCACAAGACTCCGCCTTTTTCATTTTCACGAAACGTGAAGTAAATAACGAGCGCGGAATCCGTCGGGATGCCGACACGAAAAGCCAGTAGAATGCCGCCAGAAATGCCGCTCGACCGACGCACGACGATTGTGCGGCGACAGCTTCTCCGAGCTCAACAGCTCGCCAGATATCGACCATCGATTGCATTCATCGTCTTCATCCAATTTCGTTTCCTTTTTTTTTTTTTTTTTTTTTTTTTTCTTTCATTTTTTCCCACTTGTCTTTCCGTTCTTCCTTTTTTTCCTTTCCATACTTTTTTTTTTTTCTGTTTTTTTTTTTTTTTTTTTTTTGATTTTGTTTCATTCATTTTTCCAGAGTAAACGAAGCGTTTACCGAGCGTCGACCGAGTGCACGAGAAGATAAGGACGTGATTTACTAAGTTCGCGTCGCGACTTTGATATTGATAAGCAATCGATGATTCATGTGCTTCGCGCCGAGCTGCTAATGGCAGTTATCGAAACGGAGATACGTCGTACAGACGAAAAAAAAAAAAAAAAAAAAATACGAGGAAGAGTTGAAAATTTGTATTGGACAGCTATGATCTCGCGAAACTCGCAAAATGTTTCGGGAAAGAGAAATAACAAAGGGGATAAACGCTCCCTGTTTAAATTATATTTTTACAGACAGACGATAATTAATGTTCTATTCGAAGAAAACTTGAACACAAAAATTGAATACTGAATTGAAAAAATTCGACTTTCTTTTCCCGTCCCAGCGCGAAGCAGCGCGTTTTGAAACGCTGTGAATCGTTTCGACAGCGCGACGCTTTTTTTCTCAGCGGTCGCTTTTTCCTTCCTCGCGCGGACGAGGAAATCGGGGTAATTGGAGCGCGATTCTTTTTTGCCGTGCGACACAATCTCGTATGATTTACGAGAGAGAAGCCATCGGGCGTATGAATCGAGGAGCGAACTCGAGCCCGAGAATTTTTCTACGATCGTTTCCCTCGTTTGGAAAACGTCGAGCCGCCTGTTTTCAGACGGCCAAGTTAACTGGAGACTTAACCATGGGAAAATAGATCTCGAATCGAACCGAGCCTGTTCTGTTTCAGTTCTTTTAGTAAGGAGGGACGAGAAACAGCTCGGTTTCGCGCGGGAAATGTTCCAAGGACCGTCTGGTTACAGGTGAACTGGTAAAATTTATTGAGAAACGAAATCTCGCGTTGCGTTGCTTCGACAGACGGCTCTCCGATGCTCGACCATCGATCGTTCGGGGGCAAAAAGAAACGCGCGATTCAGCGTTTCTTCTCGCCGCTCTTGCGAAACATTATCTCGGGAAGCTTAGAAGCAACGGAAATTGAAGTCGCTGTTTTGAAAGTGAAATTCGACTTGAGCGAAAACGTGTCAAAGAACAAACAAGGATCTCGATCCTGCTAATTTTGAAATATTACGAACGAATAAATTTAACCACTTTTAATCGTGACTGCCACCAAAGTGATTAAATGAAATACATCTACTAAATTTTTATTGTACCAAATCATTCTGCGAATCATCTCTAATAAAATTCCGATCCTAATTGTATAGACTTTTAGATGAATTTACTTCGAAATTTTTAGAATTTTGAAGTCCCAGCGTTCGTAGAATAATATTGGAGCATTAAATTGCAATAAATTGCACGAAATACTTCTCATTGATACTCCAATTCGCAGTTTTTTTATTTAAAATTCTCAAAATTTCCAAGTTTCAATATTTCCACAGTCTCTAGTACGCGTGCGTGTATATCCTATCATCGATACTAAAAGTGAGACCACAAAAAAGTCAACCAGGAAATTTGCTCGCAGACCGATCCAGCATCTCTCTCTCTCTCTCTCTCTCTCTCTCTCTCTGTCGATTCTATAAACACGCGCGTCCCGTGTTGCCGCGTATCAGCTTCCCTTGGCCGGCCATGATAGTGATAACAATAAACAGCCTCGTCCACTCGGCGGACGGGTTGCAGCCTGTGGTTTCTCTCTTAAAACGCGTGGGCGACGCTTAACACCACGGAGAACCGATAAACTGCTTGCTATCTGCACTTCTCCGCGGCGACCGGCTACCAACCGGCCGGACGGACCTCGGAGCCGGACTAGCAACCCGGACAAAAATATTGAATCGTGGCTACTCGCGTGCTACTGTGCCACCTTGGCTATTCGGCGCGAATCGAGAAACAAAGAAGGAAGGTGCTTGCGAAGCAGAGGAGTCTCGCTAGTCAACTTCTAAATATAGATTCAATCTCTTCGTAGACGTCATATCGATGAATTTCGAAGAGGGATGATCCGATAATAATAATAATAATACGGTATACGACGATCGACAAAATTCCCACAACTATTTCATTTTATTCCGTTTCTCCGGCCTCTCGCACTTGCGATGACCTAAATTACTTGAAGTAGAAGAATTTTTAAATCGGTGATTGTGAAATTATCCTATTTTGTTTTATTGTTGATTAGGTGCGTCGAGAGTTACGAAATAAAATATTAAAGTGTAATCGGTAAAATTGTAGGTAAGTTTTACTTCGCGTGAAATCTTTTTGTTATTATTAAATCTTTGGTGATAAACGGTAGATTATTTAGGAATGAGATTTAGTTGTATCAGGAAAACTCTTTTTTTTTTTTTTTTCTTATCGAACGAAAAATACTTTTTTACTCGAGATAGTTGGCACTCGATGTCGCGTGTGTAAATAAAAAGCTCTGATTCGAAACTCCAAGCAACGAATCGTCAAATAAATTCTTCTGGCCGAGAAAGCTCAACTGACCCAGCTTCAATCTTCGACCTCCCGCGTTATCGTGGAGAAACACTGTTTTCATTCAGCACGAAGAAATTATCGTTGTCAGCTCCTTTTAATCTGTATTATGAAACGAGCTCGGCTATCAATCCGCTCGAATTTTCACGCATTTTTGGCGCGCCTCTTCGCCAATTCAATATTAAATTCGCAAGCGTATCGCACATTGCTTCTGCATGTGGTCGCGACACACACACACACACGGGTTTTGCAAGTTCGGTGAATCGAGTTCCCCCGGATCGGTTTCCACGCCATCAAACGATTTCTTGACAAAAATTCGAAAATGACAACGAAAGAGAAAAAATCCAGATTTTGCTGTTTCCATTTTGCAGAGTGAAAAATGGAGAGAAAAAAAAAAAATAGAGAACACGGAGACGAGTATTATCGTCCTTGCGTCGCATCCGGTGCGTCGTTGCACAATCGCCAGGAGCACCGAGACTCGAGGGAAGCGACTCGTTTGCAGTAAAGCAAAGAACACGTAACGATAATTGAGAAATTACGAATTTCGAGACGAGATTTTTCCCGGGAAATCGGCGATCTTAACCGCTCGATAATATTCCCCCGTCGTTATATACGCGTTTCAGTTTTATTTCTTCCTACTGACATAACGTTTGCGCCGAGGATTTCGCGTTAACGATCCACAGACGACGATTCCATCGCTTGTTTTCGCGTTACGTCTACAATAATCTTCCGTTTCTCGCGACTTTGGACTAAAAGTTCTCCCAGAGAACTCGAGCGCGAACCCGAATTTCGCGGACTGATAACCAAGAGAAGCTTCTTCGCTTCACGTCATTTACGAACGAAGAGACAATCAATTGCTATTTGTTTCCATTTTCTTTTCAGAAAATCTGAATCTTTCGGGTATATATGTCAATGGCGTTGCTCCTGTGAAAATTTTTCTTTCCATCGCAAAAGATACATTTCAACGAAAGAATTTGAGAATATACCAAAATCAATCGCGAGACTTTCACATTTCCAATCACTGGATAAGAATTGCTTTAAACAGAAACTGTGCCTTCTCGCATCGTTATTTTAAGACAAATATCAAGTCAAAGATAGAAAGATAGAAAATTCTTCCCTTTAAAATGTTTATTAAATCTTTAGAAAAGATTAAGTAAAAGGAAAAAGAAACGAAAGGGAGGAATCGCGCAGTTGCAAGAAATTTCTTGACGAAGTAAAAAGAAGCAAAAGTAAACTTGAAGTCGCGAGAGGCGGTTAACTAAACGGTTATTTAAATGCTAAAACACGATGAGATATGGGGGGAGGGGGGAGGGGGGGCACGGAGCGGCGGTGCGCCGAGCAAACCAAGAATCGCGACCTGACCCCGAGATACCGCTTTTTCCCTTCCTCCGTAGCAGCCACGTTTCACGTTCCGCGAAAATTCAGATCGTGTCTCCGACGTGGCAGTGTGATTCGACCGCAATTAATCACCGACCGAAACCATGATCGGCCCGCTGAAAGCATGAGTGAACGAGTCCCGACGTGCCGTAACGAGGGCCGTTTGAAAATTTTGCGAAACGGTTTCGACCGACAGGCGACAAACGCGACGCGTTCGCGGAAACAGAGAGGAGAACAGGCTCGATTTTCTCGCGACGTTGATGTATTCGAGAATGTTTCAAAGCGTCTGCTCGGATGTTTGGCGAAAATTGCACAACCGGTGGAGGAGAATCGCGCGCATCTTCTTCGAACTGTTGAATTGAAGACAGAGACAGAGCCAAAAAGTGAAAACAAAGAGAAATTTTCCTGCGGGCTGTAAAACTGTCGGGCCGGGAAACGAATTTCCTGCTCGTCGAGTATAAATCATACGTTCCTACGAAGGAAGGAACAAGGTGGAACGAATTAATTTAGGAATCGCGATTAAAAGATCTGTTCTACCCGACGCGCTCTTTCGTTCCGAGAATCCTCAATGAACAGGCAGTTGGGATATTAACAAGTTCCTGTACGATAAATTAACCACCGAGCGTATTAGCCTCCTTAATAAATATCCGTTCGATGTTTTTACGTGATAATTCCCTATTCGTACTCCTCATCAAAATTCAATAACGCAGCAAGTTTTCGCGTTTCGACTGCAACGCGTTTCTTCGACTAAGAACAAAGAAGAAAAACAAGAGAAGGATTTTTGGTTGAAAAAAAAAAAAAAGAAATTATTCACCGAGAGAGATCCGAAGGGATTTTCTCAGTTCACGCTGTCCTTTAACTAACTAAACAAAAAAAAAAAAAAATATTTCGAAAGTACATCACGAACCGAATTCGTATATTTGAAACACAATCGGGATAAGAACTTCATCTCGTCGTGTCGAGATTTCGTAAATCCCGTAGGAATTTAGTTTCGCGTAGAAAGATGCGAAAGAAACGCGGAAGACGCGACTCGACTCTTGCCGGATTTTGACGGACTCTTGTCACTCCTCGCGAGGCGGTTTCGCGATCCGCGATAGGCAAGCTCTGCGTATCGTCTCGGCTCCGTAAATAAGCAACAAAAGACGCGGACTTATTAAACACTGGGGATCGGCGATGACCGCCGCGGCGGCGGATATATCTCGGCAGGGCCCCGTGGATAATAAATTACGCTCGACACAAACGGACCACTATCACGGGCAGACACGTTCGTGCCACGTTGCCCTTATCTCATCGAAGTTACAATAATCACACTCTCTTCGGCCGGCTCCACGCTGACGCACGCGTCTGACCGTGCGTACATGGACGGAAAAAGATCGAAAGCGATCCAGAGACAAAACGACGCCGGGTCCGCGCCGCGTCGTTTCATAAATAAAAAGATCAGAGTCGTTGAACATCCGATCGGTAGGCGTGCAACTTCCACGATTTCCACGAATCACGAATTAATAAGCTACGGATTTTTATGCAAATCTCTGGGTCCCGTTGACGCGAACGAACATACGGAATCTCGGTGGAAACTTGCTTTTATTCTGCATCGCTCTGGATACTCTCTGACGAATGCGTGAAAATCGGCGATCTAATAATTCGTGCCTTTTTCATGGACACGAAATTCAAATGGAGATTTGTTTCGTTCTCCGAACGTCAGTCAGTCTTTGAATAATAATTTTAAACACGAATCGACGAACTGAATTGGCTCGAGTTGAAAGAGGCTGAATATTTTGAAGAAATTTGAATCGGAGAAAGAGAAAGTAAAACAGTTTGAAATTGGTCGCTGAAGAGGGAATTTCGGAGCAGTTGCAGGACCAAGTAGAGTGCGTTAATATTTATTTGGAACAGTTAATTGAACGTAAGCCAGTGTCGACTTATTTGTTTTTTTCTCTTTTAAGTTTTTGAAAGAAGCTTTCCGTTGAATTATGCCAACGGGGAGAAGGGCAAACACCGAGAAACTGAGTTCGACGAAAGCAGGAAAACTTCATTTCGTGAAACTGCGGTCTCCGATACGTTCCGAAACATCAAGCTTCCTCCTTAATTTCTTTGATATTAATTATCTCGAGTTTTTTTCTTCAATTTTTGCCAGATTTCCAATTTTTGCGTCACAGTTTCGCGATATGACAAGAACCTTTCGAAGAAAAGCGATTCTTTTGCACGTTCGTCTCAAACTTGAGAAATTCTGTCAGTCGTAAAAAAAGCTCGAGTTGGAGGATTGCTAAAAGACGGCTCTTGTAACTTGCAAGTTTATTATAATCCGACTTTATCTCAAGATCACCTCTATCCATTAAGTGGACATTCCTTCGAGCGAATAACTCTCGTCAGACACACGGAACGTCTGAAAAATCCCTGTCAGCCACGAACTCGTAATTCACGCGGTTGTCGCGGAAATTGTTATTTATTTTCGCCGCGACACAGTCGCGGTCTCCGTCGCTGGATGAATTATTCGAGCGTGCACGCAGTCACAAAGGCGCGTAGGAAAATTTCGGATTGCGCAACGAACGAGCAAAGGAAATCCAACGAAATCGGAACCAATCTGATCGACTCTACCTTCTGTAAAAATCCTTCATTTTTACAAACGTACGATCGAAATGTACGATCAGTGTTTTAACACATTCACCGCGTATAATATGTGTTTTTTACGTGCAAACCTACAACACCGATTTCAATCGAAAAGTGACTGCAACATTTTGAAAATGAAACTTTGTGACAACGGTCAGACGCGTGTGTGAAGTCTTACGATAAAGAAAATTACGCGCTGAAGATTATTCGTTGCTCACTAAGAACGTATATAAATATTTTTATGAACACGAGTAACCAAAAATAGAACCAAAGCAGAGATTTCATTTGGTAAATATTCCGGCGAATATTCTAGTTCGATAGTAAGTTTTTCACAAATATCGAAAAATCTGCGATCAAATTCACAACGAACAGACGAACTTTTCGAAAACCAACTTTACACTAAATTTATAACGATCTAAATCAGATCAACCTCGATCGAGCCGACTAGTTTGACGCTGGCCACTCGTAAATGACATCGCTGCGAAAACGGCGTGCCATTCTCGTTTTGTATTTCGCGCGATAACATAATCGTGTCGCTTTAAGTAGATTGGGTCATTTAACACACGGCGTCTCTTGCACGATACACCACGATCGACCACTGGTTCTTCGGTAAACAAAACATTTAACTCGTGTTTCTTTCAATGTTCTACATTGTGAAAGCTTCGATAAATATTCGTCGAGTTGAATGAGTGAAAATTATGAGTGAGATGTTGAAGAAAATCGAGCAATATAAAATTTTTGCAAAGGTATTAACATTTTAGCACAAAAGAAAAAATTATAAGATGCAAAGAACCGAAATTTGGAATTTCGCTGTATCATTGTACCATAAATAGCACAACTAGAAGACTATAAAGACGTGTTATAGCGTTGATAAAATTGAAATGGCGAAAAATAAACAAAACTTTTCACTACAATATTTCCGAATTAAGCGACGACGCGACGATACGTAACTTAAAAGAGGTCGGAGATTGATTTCCAAGAGAGTGTCTGCGAGTACAAGTTAATCGAAACGGAAAGGAACGGAAATAATGGTGATCGTTCGAACGTCTCGTTTGGAATGCTTTTTATTCGATTAAAACTCAATTTCCGTGAAATTAGTAAAGGATGAGAACGAAGAAGGGGTAGAGAGAGAGAGAGAGAGAGAGAGAGAGAGAGAGCAGGAGAAGGAGGATTGGTAAGCGGTGGCGTGCGTTTTACATCCAGCTCGTTTCGTCGGCGTAGCCACGAGTAAATGCATCGGTTCAATTAGCGGCCATCGTGGTGACACGGAACAATCAATTACGTTTGTTTACAAGGTGTACCCGTTAACGATGCAGCCATTCAACAGTCGTTTAAAACGGAATTAACATTCCTCGAAGATGAACGCCGGTTTCGCTGATCGTACATTGCTCGACATCGTTCGAGCTATCGCGCGATGGAAAACGAACGTCGCCGCTGAAAATCACGAACATCCCACCGCGTTCCCGCCGCGCCGTTTAATTCTTCGCGTGTTTCCCTCCGCGAGCAAAGCAATAAATATAAAGGAGACGAGAAAGTTCGACCAACCTGCCCTTCTACGAGAAGAACGTAGAATTCTTCCGAAAAGCATGAACTCGGCCGAGAAATACGAAGAATCGTTCTTCGATTAAACGTGTATCGTATCCTTCTTAAATTAAAAATTTCAATCACGATCGATACGAGAAATAAGAAAAACGGAATTGGGAATTTTTTTCCCCTTTTTAAATGCTATTTTTAAGGACTTCAGTCTACTCGCAGATTTAAACTCTTATGTGTTCGTTGTCGTTTCTTTTTCCAAAAGAAACTTAACAGATACGACATCTGTACATGTGTCGCTTCGAGATTAATTTATATTTAGATTCAGGGTACGATAGCGAAACCCTGTCTATCGATGGACCAAAGAAAAATCTCAGTTTAAACTGTCTAAACAGTTGGAAGGTTCTAAAACGATGGCAAGCCGTTCGAGAGAAAAATGTACAGCCTTTTAACCGATGAAAATCTGCAACCCCCTCGAGGGAATCAATTAACAAACCGGGGGCGCGATTCGGGTTCGCGTGCTGCGATCCATTACACCGGTGACACCCGAAAAATTCACGAGCTTCGCGGCGATCTGTCAAACGGTGGTTCGTGTACGCACGCAGACCTGTCGGGACGGGCTTTTTTTTCTGTCGACGGCAATCTACAACGCGTCGTCGCGAATCCTGTCGTGAAACCCGTCCCGCCACTAGCTCGAGCAATATTCCAATTACGGAATCGCCGGCAATAAAATCGTCGGATCGAATTATCCAGGCTAGGATTTGCTTCCATTAACAGCTAGAACCGGGCACCGAGAAGATCGCCGTCGACCGGCTTCCTTATCCCTCGCGACGCGAGGTTTTAATTAGCTTGCCATGCCTGAGAACGTAGAATCTCGAGGCTTGAATAATTCGAGTGATCATTGAACGACGTCGGTCGATCGTGCTTTTGAACAAAAGTCATCGTACTAAAAAGAAATTTATCAGAGTAATCGCCAAATTGGAATTTTTCAGATTAGCTGTTCCAAGCGATTTCCCTCTAGCGAATGATTAAAATATACTACAACACAGGAGGAATTTGAAAAAAAGTATTCTTGAAGTTAAAATTACAACGCAACAACAATCGCGAAAGTAATTCAAAATTGTTGTGAGAGAAGAAGTTGTTTGTTACGTCTGTCAAAAACGTAATAACTCTTAGGATTTAGTTGACTCGAAAGCTGTCAGAGAATCCTAACCTTGCTAGATTCTAAAAAAAGCCGTGCTCGAAGTGCAAGTAGCAAGTTGCGAGAGTGGAGTCTCGGGTAGAGATCAAAGGGTCGAGGTAAGGATCATCATCCACAGATCATCGAGGCCAGCGTGACAAAGGACCGAGAGCCCCTCTCGACGGTTTCGTGGTGCGTGCACGGCCAATAAGCAAAGAACAGAGGGAACAGAGGGATGACACTCACCCAGTGCATGCCGGTGGTAGGAGGGGCGCGCTCCTCATACACTCCCATCAGGGTGGCTGCTGTCGCGGGGTAGTTCCCGCCGAGGGTGCGCGACGCCGAAGCTGCTTGGGGGGGAGTCCCGGGGGATCCGCTTGCCGATAACGCGGAGATGGCGTCCGCTGCGCAGGTTCTCTTTCTTTGCCTCCTCTTCTTCTTCCTCCACCACTGTTCAAGCTCGCTTCACCCTCTGGTTGCACTTGGTTCGGCAATTTTTTCTCACACTCAAGAACGTCACTGACAACTCCGCTCTAATTTTCTCTCTCTCTCTCTCTCTCTCTCTCTCTTTATCTAGAAATAAATCGAAATAAATGATTGTCGTATAGTAAGAGGTTAACGCGCGCCCTCACGGGCACATCTCGCTGAAAAAAAAAAAATCACTCCGAGATTTAGCAGCTCTAGTTTTCGGCTCTCTTAAATGCGAAGATATGACAATGAAACAGTACCGAAGGCACCGAGCAGTCACGTTGAACCCGGATTGAAGAGAGTACACCCCTCACTGATACACACTCACTGCGGGACGAAACGGGCAGTTCATCGATGCGACGACTCGGGGCGACGGAACACAGTTCTCAAACTCATATCGAGTCGGTTCACAGTGCACTACTAGGATAGTCGGAGGAACGGCGTGACGATGCAACACCCGGCTAGTCCGCGCACCTGCACTCGAGTACTACCACTGTCTTGGTGTCTTTAGAGCATCGACAACGGCGGGAATCGATCTCAGTTCGTACTCCCTCGATGGAGTGACGACTAGACACGCGTCAGGCCCGCTTCATGGCGCATGTGCACCCGTGTCTAGTGCCCGTGAAACGGCGAGATCCGACGATGACGACGACGTCGGCACGCCGAGAGGAACGACGCCAGAAAACGAGGTACGCGCGAACACGCTGCGCCACGGTTATGCAGGGCCCATCTGTCGAGCCGAAGCCACGATGCGGAATGAAGAAACTCGGCACAGCTACAACTGATTCCAGCCAGAGCCAGCGCCACACCGCGGTAGAATTGTGGAAACTCTCTTGCCACAAGGTGGGGCGGACACAGTTCCACGAAGGCCCGCCCATTGGCACCCTCTCCCAGGTCGCCGGTGGAACAAGCCACGCCCCAACACGAAACCCGATACTCCTGTTCCTTGTCTGTTCCGCGACCCTGTCTGGTCAGCGCTTGTCTCGAACACCGTAACTACTTTGCTCCACGCCGCTGCTCCGGAGAACCGTCTGCGCGAGAAAACCAGCGACTCTGCTGCGGCAACGCTACAGTGGCGTAGCCTGCTACATATATATAAATATATATATATATATATATATATATATATATACGCACGCGGCTTCGTAGAATAGACGCTTTAAATTGGTGCCTCGGACGGCTGCGTTCTTTGCCGTTTTGTTATGTCACCGCGGAAATGAATGTATCGGGCATGTAGAAATGGTAATGCTGAACGTTCGTTGACGATCGAACGATTATTTCTCCAGAGAGATACCAACGTTCGACCGCGAAGAATGACAATTTCGAGCAGATATTCCACTATTTCATTGATTTTAATAACTTCTTCCACGGATTCGATTGCAGTAACCTGGAAAAAGTACAGTTTCTACCGTCAACGAGTTCATCAACGCGAAAGCGATCAGTTGTTTTTAACAATCGCTGAAAATCACGTATCTGTCGTCGGAGATAGTAGCATTATCGATCACTAAACGTTGAAAGTTACATAATGCGAACCATTTGCTAACTAGCACTGAAACTCGAGTGATGACGCGATCGTGTCATCGCGTGGTCGTTAAGCTCTAAAAATCACATGACACCGTAATCACGAAGATCAGCGTTGACTGAAAGGGAAATGAACAAGATGAAAGCGTCAAGAGCACCTCGAACAACCGAAAACTCCGGACACCTCGTTTTCACGTCAAAATTGAAAGTCAGCTGTCCACGTTGAGCCATTATCCTCCTTTTTGCGCGCATTTTACGAGAAAGAACGGTGCCATAACCGTTCATCCAACGATCTACTCGACCATCTGACATTTGCATGAACAACCAATTTGCACATTGCTCCTCGTCACACGACGCATTTAATCGCGATTGTCCTTTTAACAGCGTCGTTTTGTTCGACACGAGTACGCATCGCCATAAATGGGCACGTTTTTGGAAAAGAAATAGCCGGTTGCATCCGGCTTTCTATAATCTTCGAAAGGTCCGGCTTCTTTCTTTCTTCTTTATTTCGCTCTCTGGAAAGTCGATTCGTTGGAACACTGACGGCCTTCGTCTTTTTGCCACGCGTTCGACCGATGTCTTTTTCTACACGACATTGTTCGTCATTCTATCCGCCACTTGAGACGTTTTTGGTCAATATTTTATTGTCATTACGCAACAATCGCCCGCGCTAAATATATCGAAATCGTACACTGGACGATGGAACGTAATTTTAGGGTTACGGGGAACACGAAAGATATTTTAATTATCTATTCCATACAAATGTAACGTTATTTAAAAACAAATTTCATACGTAGATTGAGCATAACGTTCTAGTAGAAAGCGAAAGAAACCGTAAAGTGTGAAAGTTTGGCAATTATGAATGTCTTGGACTTCACCTTCGGCCACAAACCGGAAGTAGAAGTATCACTACGTGAGCATAATCCCAGATTATAAGAGAAACACTTTATGGTTGCTATTAACCTTAATACTAGAACTACTTACTTGTAACATTTATCTTATCAAATATGCACGTACAAATAATGTTTGAATTCTATTTTAAATTCTGCGCATTCGTCGTCAATGCGCTAATCCGAATTCATATTATTCGTAAGAGACGATTTTGGTAGTACAAGAAATTTATTAATATATTTTATGATTTATAGCCGAAGATCTTACTAATTTCAGTCGTTGATCCTGAGCTCGAGGTGATTACGCTCGCAATATTTGAAAGTGATTAGCTAATATTGACAGATTCATATGAAACAGACTCACGAGATTAGAGAGACGGGGGATTTTCGTCAACTTGAGCAGTCTTCGTCAACTTGGTCGATTTCGTGCATTTCGTGCAATTAGTGCGATCAAGTCATCACGCTCTTGAGCTATTGGTGTATCATTAGACGAAATTAGTTGATATCATTGTTAATCGAGTAATTGGGAAACGAAGAGAGGAGTTTGATAAATAGCGTGTGATTTATTAGTAATTTTCTATAATAAATTGTTCTTTCATTGTACAAACCTCCAACATGCATTTGCACAACCTACCCTAATTCTATGCGCCGTAACATATATTACAAGAATCGACTTTAGTATAATTCTAATACCAATAAAACGATAAAGGGAAAGTTTCAGTTACACAATTTTTACATCTTTTAAAATTTCGATTTATGCTACTTCATTCTTTTTCCTCTTGCGAGAATTAATCTCCAACGATAGACACGGCAAAATACGATTTGGTTTTCATCGTTTCTCCCCTGGCTCGAGCCCGATGCACGCTTCCTTCCTCCTGTCACCGGTGTTGCGTCTCCGTGAAAAAACGACAGGTTTCAGCGAAGGCACAGAAGCGGTCGGTAGATAGGAGAGAAAAGAGAAAGGGAGAGAAAAAGAAAAGACGACGGGACGAGCGACCAGCTGAAACCGAACGACGACCGTCCGTCCGATATTCCGTCATAAAAAGGAACCGGTTTCGTTTTGCAACGTAAACGGAAACCGCTGCTTTTGCCGCGGATAACGTTGTCCAGTGATGGAATTCGCGAATACATCGCCGATGGCTCGGTGTCTTCAAATTTTTTTTTTTTTTTCACAGACTATCAGCGTAATTGAAACAGTTAGATAATCTACTGATAACTGAGCTAAGATAATTAAGATAAATAGTTAAAGTTGAAACTTTACTGATAGTTTCAAATAGCGATTCGTGGAATTAAAATCTACTGTCTAATTTGACGCTAATTTCTATCTATACCGGTATTCGTGTATTTATGGATTTAGAAAAATTGATTTTCGGTGTTGAGGACTCGTGATTGTACTGGGCATTCGAGTATGGAAATGTTGGGTGTTCCAAAGAGCACGTGTCTTGATAATAATTTATTGGAAGTGTACAATCTTTTATTTACATTTGGATCACTCACAGCCATGCGGAGAGATTCACTCGTTGTTGGAAAATGACAACAGTCGCAAAATCGAATGCAGAATCCAAGTCCAAATCTCTGCCCGCGCGCCTGTTTTGCATGAGTTGATTAATCAGCTCGTTTCCAACTATCCGTCGATTGATTCTCAGAAACAGACTCGCAAATTAGCGACGGATTTTGATAGCAAGCACAGGTATATAGCAACACTTTTGAAACTTGTCAAAACTGACAAAATTTAGCCATGAGTCCGAATAATCCGGAAAACGTGCTGAGTCACTAACGGATGGTAAAATAAACATGGTTCACATAATATGAAGATATATAGTAAGATTGAAAATTACAAGAGGCTAGCGTCTGTGAAATTTCAATAGAACCGACTAATGAGACATTTTTCGTGAAAACGAGTGGTCAGCAGCCAGCTTGAAGCTTGAAGCGTTCTTTAAACAACTCGTTAAACCTCGTCAGTCAACGAGTCATGAAAATTCAAAAGCTTGCAAAAGCTTGAAAAAATTGAGAAACAGACTTGAGAATTCTACGATTATCACGATTACCGGTGACGTGTTATTTCTCGAAGGAATTGACACATTAACCAACTCCCGGTTGCAAACTATCCCTCTACATGCTCCTTACGCGTTCTCTCACGCGGCGATACAAATCTGAGGCGATATTTAACAGTATAAAGAAACAGTTGGCGACTATTGGAAACTCTCTGAGAAAACTTCTGGTCGGAACAGAGAGCCACCGCCGAAGGTGGAACGCAGAATACATGGAAAAAAGAGACGGTCGATCGAGGGAAGAAAAGGAAGAAAAAAAGAAAAATAGAAACGTAAAAAGGGAGGGAAGAAAGAAGAGAGAAAAGGTGAGAAGAGGAGGGACGCTGTTAACTTGACGCGTGAGTACTAAACACGCAGTGACGGTACAATGAAGAGCGGCGCCCCGTGGAGAATGGAGCCCCGCCCGTTGAGAACCCCCCGTGAATAGGACTCGACGAGACCCACGAAAGCTCCCATAGAAGCTTACGGAAACCTTGCGATTCGGGGGTTCCGTGCCGTGAAACCGCTTATACCTTCGGGATCAACGTAACCGGATGAACTGTTAAAATTTGTGTTCGTTCATTGATAGGTTCACAATACTCGTCTCCACCGAGCGTTAGAACGCGTCCGGGGATGAAATCCCCTACCGGTTTATTTGTTACGCTCGCGAATAAATTGACCGATCACCGGTGGTGGCTCACGTTAGAACGTAATGGTGTTATTGATATTCTACGTTTGCTAATGAACGTCGTAACTATTCGTTTAGGAAAGGGGGGGAGGGGGGGGTCAGCGTTCGTCTGTGTAACGACGATCGTTATTTCGTGCTCTCTTCTTTTTAACTGCGGTATGGAACTTTACACTCGCACGTAATGTAATATTTATGCCGTGTTTGTAACAAACTTACAAATTTATACGTGTAAAAAGAATTTGTCATTATTGTTATATATATATATATGAGGATATAAAAAGGGACATGAAAGGTAAAATATATTTCATTCAACGCAAAGTAAATTTCATGCAAGTGAATTTCATTCAATGTTTTACATGTCTCTGAGAGAAGCTTCGTACAAGCATTTGTACGAACATGCTGCAGTCTAATTATTTCTAATAATTTCGTATAATTTCACATTTTATACATTTATATATTTCAGTGTTTATATTGCACGATGACATATCATGATATGCAACTTGTAAAAAAGCAACTTACGTTTACGACATTGTTATTCGCTGACCAGCGGAAGCGTTACCGCATTCGCAGAACTAAAAGCATCCTAAAATGTTAAAAAGCAGTCTCAAATATCTCTCGCGACTCCGTTGCTCTTCAACGAAGAAACGCCCGGAAAAGAAACGTTTCAAAAACAGTGCAACATCGTCCGCGCGTTGCATTGTTGCATCGCAACAGCGGCGACTGAATGCAGAGGCGGAGCGAGGACCAACGGCGAACCTTGACCAACTTTTACACCCGGCTTGCACTTCTCGTTTTCGTTCTCCGGATCAGAGGTTTCGTTGGCGGAATATTCAGCGAGCACGAAAGCTCGACGAGTAGCGTAATCGGTGGGAAGCAACGAGCGAGGCGCAACGCGGCGATCTCTCGCCGTGAAAATCGCGTTTCGCGACTTCTGTTTCCACGGACAGAGGCTCGTGTGCTCGACGAGGCGGCCGTTGAAGAAAACGCCAACACAGCGCGCGCAGAATAAAAGCGAACAAGAGAGAGACAGCAAAAGAGAGAGAGAGAGAGAGAGAGAGAGAGAGAGAGACGAAAGAAAAACCCGGAAGAGAGAAAGAAAGAAAAGTTGGAGTTGGTTGGGGAGACGAGGAGGAAGAGAACGGTGCTCGAAACGAACAGCCCAAGCGCTTTCTTCAGCCACCGGGTTCGTGAAAGTGGATTTTTCAGTGAAAACAACGTGCAACGTCGGCACGCGAACGAAATAGAAAAGCTTTCCACCCTTTGACCCGGAATTCGCGTTTTCTAGCTGACGGACGACGCGGTGCAACCCGCCGTCGTCATTTTCTTCTCTCGGCGTACAACCAAGGTGAGTCAAAGACCGCGGCCGTGCTCGCGGCTGAAACCGAGCCCCTTCAACTCTTTTCTCCGATTCTAACCGCACCGGCAAGAGCGAATGCCATTGTGCCGTTCGCCGACGCGCTTTTCCCGTTTCTGTTTCGAGAAGCAAATCTCGCTGGAGAGGCGAGATTGAAAGTAGAACGATGGAGGCCGCGCGTGTTAAAAAAGCTGGGACTTTGGAAAATTTTCATTTTTATCAAACGAATGTGTAGAAAATTTTCGTTGCTGTTATTCTTCTTCGGAAAAGTGTTCTCTTCCTTCTGTTGTTGCAACGCGTGGCACGGAGATGCCAGGTGTTTGGAACAGAACGACTCGAGATAACACGGTCAATTATACCACACTGGCAAAAATAATCTGGCCCATAAACTTCAACCTTGAAGAACGTTTAGCCCGGATCGTAGACGGACGGCAAAGAGAGATCGAATGGCCAGTAAACGAGAGTTAAACCGCGCTAACGAGACCGGGTGGTCGCAGCACGAGCGAACGACGACGAGGAAACGACGACGAGGTGCAAGAGAGGGTGACCTAGGGTGCGCCAGGAGGATAGAGAGATCAGAATGGAGAGCAGAGACCGAGAAATGCGGCAATTTCGATCAGGGGTGGGAGACGGACGGCAGTTTTTCACAAAGCTGCAGGGGGTGCACCCCTAAACGGTCCACCCCGTGCTCATTGTACCTATTGTCGTGGGTCGTGTCTCGCCCACAAGCACGCGTCCCAGAGAGTCACCAGAAAACGATGAATGACCGAAACCGGGCCGGTTACACGCGCACGTTCGACAACCACGTCGCAACAATGGAAGAAAGGGCCTGTTTCTTCGTTCTTGGACCTCTGCTTAGGGGGCCTGCTGGAAAATGTTTCTCCGTCATTGTGCCTTGGCGGAAATCTGTGTCGCTCTACAAGCACAGAGGTGGATGGGAAACGCGTGCTGATCAATGGACACCGCGGGGATTACCGGATTTCTCGTCGATTCTCCAAAGTGGTCAGTCCGTCGCTGAAAAGTATCCTTTGTCCGGCAGAGGTTTTCCAGTTGTTGGTTGGACATGGTCGTCCGTGAAATTAAATGCTTGCAAACGTAGGTGGGAAGGGTTAATCTACGTTGGACGAGAGAAACGATAGATTTTCAATGCCCAAATTTGGCATTCTAAAGACTCGTTGGTTCTTCATCGTGGATTTTTTGGACAATTTAGATACGAAAAATATGTAGCTATTTTTTTTGTAGAAAATAACTTAATATCGCGAGTTAGATAAATTAATTAATTTAAAAAAAGGTTAACCATCGCGTTACCTTGTAAGAAGAATTTCACAAATTTCACCCACTCGAAAACTGCAAACAGAACATCGACCTGGCCACTTCGTTTCAACAGCCCGTTCGCAACAACGAATCCTTCGAGTGCGCCGAGTACAGAGATCGTACGAACGTAGACCATTGCCAATCGTCGGGCAACCTCGTCTCGGAAAAAATCAATCGAGGCTCCAAAGATCGAACCGAACGAAAGGATCATCGGCCCGGCGTACACGCGCGAGAGCATCGAAGCGACAGCAACACGAGTGGCTGCCTTCTTTTATTTTCGGCCCCGTTCTCCCCCTGGCTCTGTCCGGGATTACACGGTGCGCGCACGCTGAGGAAGAGGAACGGGCCCGCGAAGCTGAAGACGAAGAAGGAGGGCAGGAGGCACCTGAGACCAGCGAACGAATGCAGCCAGTGCCCCCTCGTTTTGTCTCACTCCCTTGAAGGCGGTCGTTTAGGGTAGCACCGACGGATATCCTCTTACCGACACGTGGCCTGCACGTGCCCCCCTTTTGCAGACCAGTCCTGCGAGCAACGCGGAAAGGGTCCTTCGGGCAACACGGCACCCCTCGCGCTCCTATAAGGCTATTAATTAAGCGAGATTCGGGACACGTCAGATTTTTTTCGAGTCTCCACTTGCACGATGCTGTACGGTCAGATAGAGGGAGGTAGTACCTACGGGCTTTGAAATTCGGCACGGGGGATTATTATTTCGTTGATTCCTGCCGGTCCCTGTTCAACTTTGGAAAACAGTGATTTGCAATTGATTTATTTCATTGATCGTACTTTTTAGTTGCTTGAGATTCCTCGATTTCTTCTTCTCTCTTTTTTAAGCAATTTTTAATTTTGAAAAATTAATATTGTCCTAATTTGTAACTGTACAGACCGTGAATTGGAATGCATTTTGAAGAGCAACGATCGGTTATATTTTTCGATTCAATCGACGAAAAGAGAATTAACTCATCGAGTTAAAACATTGTGCTACACTCTCTATTTGATATCCATTTAGATAATTTGAAAAATATGATTAATCTTGATAATTGACAGTGTAATCCTGTATTATCCTCTGTATGAAAGTTTAATCATGCTAATCCCGAACTTCTTTTTTACGAAACGAAGTGGAGAGAGGGAGGGGGAAGTAACGTCGAAAATTTGACGGAGCACGTCTGCTCGAAGTCGCGCGTCCAACAGCTTGACGGCTTAATCCTCCGTGCAAAGCAATACCAGACGTTGACGTGAGTCGATCTGACGTGTAAGGGATACCCCGTAAAAAAAAGCTACGTCCCGTACCCCACAACGAGCTCACGTGTGCCCTTTATTGTGGGAAACGCTTCGAAAGCATACTGGCCACCCATTACGCATTACGCTGTTCCTTTTCTTAAAAAAAAAAAAGAAAAAAAGCTGCAGCAATTTGCCATACTAAAAAAAATGGAAATAACGAGGATGATTATCATCTAAAAGTGATAAAAGAAAAAAAAAATAGTGGCAATATATCATTTACCAACCAATACTTCTGGGAATAATCGTCGGAAAATAATTATATTCGTGCCAAATTACTATTTCAAAAATCGAGCGATCAGATCCCTCGATCGATGTCGTAAATGCAGCCAGTAATTGGGAAACGATGTTATCAAAGCGATCCTCAATTAAAACACGAAAAACCATCGCGTGCCTCTAGTACGGTTCAATTCTAATCAACTCGCGAAAATCTTACACCATGAATCTCTGGTACTCGGTTTATTTTAATTTCATGCAACCACAAGCGAAGAAAACGAACCTCTGATAAGACTGACAATTACAACAATCCGACTATCCACCTGTTTCCGTGTTAAAACGCGTAACGTGGCTCGGGACGAGTTCAACAGGTTCGTAGAAAAAAATGATTTATCATCGACGATAAATTTCTTGGGAAGGGGAGAAAAAAAGAGGATCCTCTAATTACGAGCGTTTTAGAGGCGAAAAGAGAGAAAGGGGGAGGAAGGAAAAGATCGGGGACTCAATGATGATCGCTCGACATTTTATTACTCGGTTTATCGCGGGAAGGAGCAGCGCGCGTTTTCCCCACACGTGTGCGTACAGGCGTGGAGCATTTCGTCTCCATAAAAATCTCATAAACAACGCGATCAGCCCCCGTGCGCGGAGTGACGCGCGACGCGCCCACCCCCGGAGCCACGATCTCGTGTTACAGACTTCCAGAATTCATCCATCAAGCCAGAAAAAGCCGCGCAACTTGCGGCCTAATGAAAGCGACGGCCCTGGCAGCACGTGATTGATAAAACGTCAAAGTGCTCGAGCGAAATCCGATGACGATTCCGGGCTTTACGTATGGGAATGATTTTTGAGAAGAGGGCGAAGAAAATTTGGTTCAAATGTGCGTCTAAATTTTGTCCGCTTCGCGGAAAATATGTAATTTGCAATGAAATTTCCTTTGTCATTCGTGAATATTTCTAAAAATGTAACATAAACTATACGGAACTGAATCAACGAATAACACCGAGAATTCCAAGCAACGAACTTTTCACTCTCGAGGCGTTTAACAGCAATGGAAAAATCACGAAAGGACGATATAAATCACAAATGACAAATTGTGCTGGAAGAATACTCATTCGTGTTCCCCAAATCCTATTTCACGTCGTCTATTAACCGCTAATGACGTGCCGAACCGAGTCGGAGGAATGCTCTTTCGGCGAGAAAACCGGCCGCGTTCGACGCGTCGACGAGGGCGCTTAACGGCAGGGATTTGGCAAATTTCGAAGAGTTTAAGCCGTGGCCAACATCTGGATCGCAGAGTCGCAGGTGTTCCTTCCGCAGAGGACCTCCTAGAGATCGTAGGATTCAATGATGCCGAGGCGCAACAAAAGGACGTGGCGATATATACCGAGCGTGTTACGGATAAACGGTTGATTTCACACCAATCGACAGAAGCGTGATCATCGAATCGCTTCTGATTTGCCGGCTAATAACAAAGTTACGAGCGCGTGATGACCATTGAGCGATTTACATTTTTCGACCCAAATGAAGCAACTACAATTCTTTAAATCTGTTTCTTTCTTCAATCTTTCTTCATCTGAAACGTTCACAAATAAAGAGTAGATTTTTAATTTATAGGAAATTTGAAAGTATACAGAGTGAATTGCAGTTTGAAAAGAATATAAAAATCCAAAATACGTAAAACAATCTTCTACCGAAATTTTATTTTCTTTTTAATTATAATTCCCGAAAACACGAATTTGCATAGAAATCCACAGTTCATTGATAAGATTTCAGATGTGATTGCTAAATGAATAAAATTTGTTTTCTGATCAATGAATAATGCGTTATCTATCGCAAATGTTTGACAATTTGTTTATTCTCTTCGGAAAAACTGTTAAAATTTTGATCATTCGTATAATATACGTACAAAGTGCGTAATGCAAAGAAAGAGAAAGAGAGTGAGAAGTTGTGTTACTTGTAGAATGATGTATAAATCGCTAACGCCAAGAAGAAGAATTCTCTTTGAAGGCATGGTATCGCAAGATACCACGAACATTATCAAAATCATCGCAATAAATATTCTATTAGATAAGAGTGGACTTGATACATCAGATTTCCATTTCAATATTTCTAGACCACTATGAAGAAGGCTTCTCTTCTTAGGTAGAATATCATCGTCATAAATCTTCCATAAGAGGAAATTCGCACAACCATTCTTCATTTCAATATTCACGGAAGTACCAAGTTGCCAAGAAGGATTGTTTATAACTTTCAGACCATTGTTAAACTTATCGTCATAAATCTTCTTGAAAATAAGAACAACTATTCAAACAATTATTCAAATAACCATTCAAACAACCGTTCAAACAACCTTTATCAAGAGGAAGAATTCTTCTTATTGTTGGTGCTACTCATTATTTATTGCGACTGTTGGAATGTAAAAGTGAAGATTTTTGTTTCTCTAACATAAGAACAAAAAAGTGTATCTCTGAATAACAATCGAAATTTAATTTAACGTAAACCTCACACGTTTGAAAAATGATCGAACACTCGATAGATAATTGGATCCGTTGGAAAAATAATTCAGAAAAACGTCAATTTTGAGGGATTACTTTTGTACACTCTCTTTTGTACTCTTTGTACTCTTTGAACACACTCTCCATACTGCCTTCTCGTTCTTTTTCTGTTTTTCCTTACCTTCCAATACGCAACATTCACACGACACATATTGCCAACGTTTGTTGCTTTGCTCGTTGACATTCATAATGTATCAACAAATTCTGAACAATAGGTAACACACAATTCGTTTATTTAGGGAATCTTACTGAGGAAACTGCACTTTGTTACATGTCATTTCGCAAGTATGTTGATTCGAAAGTTGGTCGGACTAAGATAATCTTGAATATATTGACTACAAAGAGAATTGGCTTCTATGTACAAAGGAGAAGCCAATTCTCTTTGTTGAGGCCAAGAAAAGCCTCCAAAAGGGTTCTCAGGTTCTTTTTTGACAAATTATACCGATTCATATAGACAAAGGTCAGTCCCATAAATTAATTCTCGTAAACCGAACGGTATGTCCCAAGTGTCTCATCTTTCCATTTACATTGTTGTTTGGATAGTGTCCCCTGCACATTTATCAAGAAATAAATTCCAGTCACGTGCACAAGTGTTTAGTTCAACGTGCAATTTCAAAAGTAAATAAACGTGTAAATTTCAAATGTGAACAACCATTTCCGAATCTTCCGAAAGTTCTCGTTCACAAGACAAACATTCCTTCGGCGCAATCCCGGGCAAGTTATCGACATTCGAAACTTTGTTCCATGTACGTAAGGCAACATCGAGGAAACTTAACTTCTGGTCAACGTCTCACCTCGAGGCAGCCCGCGAATCAGCTGGCTCCCTCTTCAGCATGCTCGTCGGGGCTGGCCGCGGTTTCGTGCCGCGTGCAGGCTTCGAAGTGGCCGGTTATTTATGGCTGGATGTATTAGAGGTGGATATAAACGTCGGTTATTGCAAACACTTAACAGTCTGTATATCAATCAGATGCCAGCTTCGGCTACAGCCCCTCGAGAGTGAAGAGGGTTAGGTCGCGACTCTTCCTCGCGTCTCTTCTTCGTCTCTTCTCCCGCTAGCGCCCGTACATATACGTGGCGTGGTACAACGTCGCTGCAGGAGTGGCGACGCTTTAGCCACACTCTCTCGACAGTGTAAACGTATGGACGGTCGCATTAACGGTGACGGGTGCCCAGAGAGAGGTGCATCGATGCAAAAGTGATAAATAATCTAGGACCGGCGGCGAATAAACCGCGTTGTTCGGACACCGATACGCACTCTCTACCCGTTGATTTATGAATCGTGTCCCTCCGGGAGGAACGAAGCGGAGGTTCCTTTTTCGGTTGAGCAGCGGGACCTCGTGCTTGCCTCGATGGCTCATGAACCTCGAAACGAGCGTGTAAAAGAGACTGAATTTCAATAAAGTAACCAATTGTTTGGTAGATCGTCGGAACGATGGAACAGCGTTTGTTTTGACGATGTCAACGCGTTTATTTCGAAAGAGGAACAAAACGTAGTCCTCCTGCTGTCTGAACTTGGAGTCTAAATAATAATGATAAAATTTCTATCAAAACTTTGTTCGAAAATCTGCATCAAAGTATAATATACGTTACAAGATAGAAAATGAAATTTTTCTAATTCGAAAAATAACTATTTCACGCAAGAGTTGTCTCTTATAATCTCGTTACGCTCGCCAATCGATATTAACATGTATGCTGGTACAGCATAAAATTCATGCTAAAGTGATGCTAACACTTCTCTGCGAATATATCGGGAAGGCCAACGATCGGTTATATGCAGAGAAAAAGTTGATCTACAACATATCCAAAAATCATCAAACCACGACAGTAAGCAATGACCAATGGCTGTCGAAAAATTAAAAACGAAATCGCAAAGCAAGATCGTTTTCGCGAGCAATAAATATCTCATCGCGTGAAACAACTGTCGATCCCCTGTCGATCCCCTGAACCGTATCGATTTTAAAATCTACAATATATACACACTCACGTGTCGTACAAATTATGGTCCCGAGATTAATCAAAAGTCCGAGAAGGATGATCAAGTTGTTCGAACAGATCTAGCTAGGACCTGAGAAGAGGGAAAAAAGAAAAGGATGGTTTCCCGGCTGGTCTAGATCCCCCGTGCCCTCCTCGCCGGTGATGCTCGTAAATAACACGGACGACGGAACGAGCAGTGGGGCGAATGGAGAAGGGAATATGCTTGGAAACACGACGAAGGAGGGAGTTGGCCTGAGTCATATCACTACTGGCCGTTTGATACCACGATAAGACGCATAAAGAATGCTTGTCCCTCGTGTCCCTCTCTTCGAAAGGCCGCGCCTTTCCCCCGTCGCTGCTGCCAGCTAGTGTCGGTATCTTAATGTCCCTCTCTCTCTCCCCTTTCCTCCCTCTTCGCTCTCTCGTCCATTCTCTTTCTCGTCTCTCTGTTTCCCCGTGTCTCATCGGCACACACCGAGAAAGACCACGTTCTCTCTCTCTCTCTCTCTCTCTCTCCCTCTCCCTCTGTCGTTCACGTGCGTGTTAAATACAGGATATTTCAAAAAAGTCTTAACTAAGACTTCTTAAGATACGGGCTGTGGCCAAATGTCGCTAATTCCGGAGTTTGTATCAGACTGTCGAATCAAACACGACACAACGCGTAGTATCTGATAAAAGAAAATATATATAATCGAAAAAGTGGAATTTATTACATTTACGATGTTTAAAAGAAAAAACACTACGTGTAATTGAAATATTATCGCATGAAACGATGTACTTCGCTCGTGAAAATGTCCTGTAACACTCTGAAACTAACAACATTTATATCCACGGTTGTTAAGACTGACAAATTTTAATCAAACTTATTGAAACACCCTGTACACGTGGTTTATACGCGACCGTGGCTGTGTGTTTTTCATGTATACGCGCGTTTCTCTGTGGCATCACGGACCAGCCGATGCTATAAATTATGCGACTGCATCGCGAGCACAGCTGCGACGACGGCTTGTCCTGATCATCTCTCCTTTCGGCGGCCCCTTGGAGATCTTCGCTAACAGTCGGCGAGCCGGTGATACCACGGAAATTCTTCGTTGTCGACCGGCTCGATATGATCGATCGAGAGAGAAGCGGGAGTCACGTATCTCCCTCTCAACGTGGTTTTGTACCATTGATACGGAGACGATTGGAACTCGATCTTGGAACGCTTCTGGCCAGAGTGGTGGCCGCGATTCCTCGCGGTCGTTTTGGACCTCGTGTTGTTTCGCGCCGTTGCTTTTATTACACCGAGGAACGCGTCCCGTGTGACAAGCGCTCGTTGATTTGTAACGGGATAATTGAATGTTTTACACTTCACATTTTTTTCCTCTTTCTTGTTTCCTTTCTTTCGAGAGTGAATGAAGTTTCACGACGTCAATCTTTCGATATCTCGAGAATACTTTGAAGCACCATTTCTTCGCAACGGGACAAATGTGATTGAAGCCCTTGGAGATGAATGTTTTTCTTTCATACGAAAAAAGAATATGGCTTGAACATTGTTCAGGTTTAAATCTCCTATTTCTCAATAAACAACGTCATTTCCCTTCATTTTTATTGAATCGTCAAAGTCACGAGGCGGTGACGCTCAAAGTGATGGCATCCATCATTGGTAAAGAAGATGGCGCATCGTGCAGCTAAACTACTAATCGATTCTCCATTGTCAAATTGAGGCGCACATCTATCAGATTTAAATTACTGATCGTTTTATTCACGCGAGGGACTATTATCTCACACAGTGTTTGGTAGTTTTCGGAAAAGCTACAACAGACAAGAGAGAGAGAGAGAGAGAGAGAGAGAGAGATGGTCGTTAAAAAGGATTTCCTTACGATGTATCTTCATTTACGCGTAATAAATAACTCACGTGTCGCAGCAGCGTCGTGTGCGTGGTGCCAGTGTGGTTCTCTGAACGACGAGAAAATTGTGTCAGCGTAATAGCCGCTGTGTTACTTTTTTGTCTGTCGAAAAATCCCCGAACGAGAGAAGCCGCGCTTCTCGCGTACGTACATACATACACACATCGCGTATCCTCGCTCCGCGACGTTTACGATCCAGTAAATTAAGCGTGGAGAAATCACGATGGACCGGCGGCGTGGATTCGGATCCTTGAAGAGTGGAAAAAAAATTCGAGGTTATCGCGACGACATCGCGTTCGAGGACCACACGTTTTACGCGCCAGCACTGAAACCATGATATTTCTTTCTTTATCAGTCTAGATACAGTCGACAATCCTTACGACAAATTTCGTTAACGAAATTTATTTAGGTTAACTAAACTCGTGCCATATCAGTCGTTGTCTTTCTAACGTATTTCTTAACTTTTATGAAACAAAAAGAACTTCTGCCGATCGAATTCATTTGTACGCGAACTCTTATCGTACGAGTGAGAAATGACGATCAACTAGGGGAAAGTTGATGAACAACCAATCACACCAATCATTTGACGTTCAAATGACAGATTCAAATGAAAAAAAGTTTCCCTACATCGAATACGAAAATTGCAAGACTAACCTATGGTTGGAGATGCTTGTGTCTTATCTCGCGGCTTACCTGCGAGATCTTAGAAAAACAAGTGGGAAACGGCGAATTTTTCCACTGGATCGAGGCTGCAACGTCATCCACTTCACACCAGACATTAGTAGGCCGGGTCCAAAGTAGGCGCCGTTTGAATATTTTCTTAGGTCACGGCGCGACGCCTTGTTCGACAAGCCCGACACGAATCATAGGTAGTAGAGACAATGACCGAGTAAACGTCGAATTACCCTTCGCCTTTCATTCTCGAAATCTATCGATCATCTCAGGTAAGAAAAACGATTTTACGGTGGCTCTTTTCGAGTGAGAGGTCAGTAGATCGATGACATTTTCGTTGAAAACCGTGCAATTACCGCGGCAACTGGAATTTAACTAAATCTACCTCCGATGCTGATAACGTGATATTCTACAATTAATATTCCACGATTTGTTACGGTTTTAATTTTCACTTCACGTGCGTAAGCGCAAAATGAGTTTCTCCCGCTGAAAAATGGCCGATCCGCCGAACGAGTGGGAAACGCAACTTCTGCAGCAACAAAAACAACGTTTAATGAGATCGGCCGTTACGCTTTTTCATACCGTGTAAATATCATTTCTGATTTGCAATTCCACGTTCGTTCGGACGTTTCAACGTAACGATTAATATTCAATAAGTGTTGAGACTTGCGAAACAGCGGCGGATAGAAGAAAAGGTAATCGAACAAAACTCTATTTACGTATTCGCGGCATTAGAAAGTCACTTGCAAGCGCGATGATTATCGAGAAGCCTTTTCAACCGTGACGACAGCAATAACAATCAATCAGAATTTTACGCGTTATTTGGAATGAAATTATAATTTTACACTGGAATCGTACAGTGTACAGCGACAACAATTTTAAGCCTTTCGTTGCAAAAATCGTCCGACGGACACACGAAGACGGCAACAATAACTCAAAGCATTCACAAGGGATTAGAAGCGAGCAAAGCGGTTATCTCGGAAGCGAATCGCTGTTAAGGCTTATCTGCGTCGTCTGCCGGCTCACGGGCCATTGACTGAAGACTCCCGAACATCTGGACCATACAGATAGTCGTGCTTTGACTGAATTCTGACTCTGCTCCGTTTCCCGGAAGCATCTATCTTACGACGTGGCGCTTAAAACCGGAGAGAAGACGAGAAAATAGTTGGAGACGGATCGAGCGTCGCCCTATTACGAAATTCTGCTATTTATTCGGATAGGATAATTTACCAGCGACCTTTCGATGAAAATTATTACTTTCGTACTCGATGCGAAAAGATCTCCCGCTGCTTTGAAAATAATCGCGTGGTAATTAGTTTTAATATTCATAAATGTGACTTCTGCAATGGATTTCAATTAATTTCGAAACAATTATACACGGCACGTGTTTGTTTCTTTTTTTTTTTTTTTTTTTTTTTTAATATGAATTATCGAACTTGAAGCGAAAAGGTTCTCTTCATTGATTTGAAAATAATCGCGCGGTAATTAGCTATTGCTATTTAATATTCATAAATGTGACTTCTGCAACAGATTTCAATTAATTTCAAAACAATTATATACAATTATGCACGTTATTATTAACATTTACAGTATTTACAAATCAGTTAGATTATTGACGACGACGGCACTACCTCATCCAACGCAATTAAAATTGCTCTTAATGTTACCGTGAATTGAACCGCAATTTACGAGAGGTACAGGCGCCTGACTGCTCTTCAAGGACCGATTAAAGTCGTTAACTTGGGAAAGAATGATAGGCGAGACGAGTGTCGGATATTTTGGCCTCGCCTCGACGCCGGAAATGATTCGGTGATTTTTGGCGAAAATGCCGCAACGACTGACACGGTCACCATCTGTCGTCCTTCGACCCTCCCCTTTGCAACAATTGACTCTTTCATGATAAATATCCGAGTCAAAACAGTATTATCTCAGAAATGTAGACGTTCGGACGTTCGCAAAGAATCGCGAAGAAATTATTAGATATTTGCAAAAATCAAAGTGTCTATTTTTAAATATTTTTTTAAATATAGATATCTGATATTAAATATTTCAAATATTTCTAAATATTATAACGTAATAACAAAAGTTTCGAGAGAAATTATCGAGGAGTCCCGACAGCCGAAAAAATTGGAAACTTTACCGTGAGAACGAAGCACCTCGCGCGGACAGGTGTAGAAAAGAATTCCGCAAACAGGCGGAAGGGGAGGAGAAGAGAGCGAAAATTCTTTGGAAAGCAAGCCCGATATCGCTCGGTCCGCGGGATAGCTCGGGGAAACAGGTAAAACGGGGCATCAAACTCGCTTGGCCCTCCTCTCCGGTCCTCTACAGGGGGTCCAGTCACGCTGACATGTTTATCACGCTCGTTCTCGAGACTCGTGCCATGCGTTACACGCGAAAGACCAGCCGGTGTTATGCTCGCGAGCGTGAGCCTCCGTAAGGTTTCACGTTACTGGCGACACAATGCCGCGCTCCGCCGTGTCCCCGAGCATTTTTCATTTCCATCTATCTTCCGAGAGGAATTCCTCGAGATATATATATATATATATATATATGTGTTCAATTGAGATCCATCTCAAGTAAGAATTGTTGCTGCATTTCAAAGTCTTCTCAAAGTGCGATACTTGGTAGAACGATAAAAAAAAAAGTCGTTCTAGATATAACGATGGATGGAAGCTTCGTGCGATCATCGCCACGAATAAATCGCACGGATGAAGAGTTGCGTAATGTTCGCTCATGTGGGGAGATGGGGAGGGTTTCACGAGGCGTTACTTCGCTACTTGAGTGTGTGAAAGGTGCAAAGCACGCGAGGAAGATGTTCCGCGAGACGAGTGAGATGTTTAACGATTAATTAGATCTCGCGAATGTACGAATGGGAGAAAGTCTCAACCCTGGAACATTCTAATTAAAAACTATACCCCCTGATTTTTAATTTAATTTAACTTTTATCGGTCTCCTGTCTTTTTATTGTCAGTGTCAAAATTATACCAATACTTTCGTAGCTAAGAGCACTGAAAATCAAGTTAACAGATTTCACGTGTCGACGAAACAATATCGATTCAAGCTCGACAGGTTGATACCAGGCATTTATTCCAGGCGACGACGTGAAATTTCATTTTCGAACGCTAGTCGAGAGCCGAGTAAAGTCCGACGCGACGAATTTTGCTACGTAAATTACTCGCCGCTACGTTGTACGTTCATTTGCGTCATTTTACTGGATCGTATATCTGTTTCTGACTGCGTGGCGCGCGAACGAAGCCAGCTACGTACGTCTCGTCGAACGAACGTAGTTTCGTGGCGTCACCTAGAAACTAGCTTTCCTCCTTGGTCGCTGTTCTCCCCGGTTGCGTAACGTATAGCAAAGCTTCTCGATTATGGTACGATAACCTACGATCGTAACGACGTCGCGCCGTTCGTTTTTCTCCCCTTTTATCATCGTCGTTCATCTACGATCCTCTGAGAATCTGTTCCCTCCCCGTTTTTCTCCCCGTTTCCGTGAACGTTCGCGCGACCCGGCTTTTTCACAGCGTTTCAACTACGATAGTTCCACGGAACACCATCCTCGCGACGAGGAACGACCGTACGCCAGTCGAACCGTTATAAAATCTTCGAGTTACCCTTTCCCTCTGCCCCTCTGTCAACTTGAAATTTTTCTACGAGAACCACGAGTACGCGATTGGATGATTTTCAGTTAGACACAACTCGACTTGGCAGTCGAGATTCTCCTGTACACAAGCGAGATGATACATCCACGTTAAAAGGAAACGATCTGTCACGGGCGCAAAATATGTCGATTGCAACGACGAGTTCGTGAGCTAGTAACTTTCATTTCGGGTAAAACCGGCGATTACGGTTTTCTTTTAGCATCGAGCCTCGAGAAACGGTAGTTGCGACATTTGATCTCTTCATCAAAATTCCATTCCAAAATGTCTTTTTTTACGACACGATACTTTTTACGACTCGTTCGTAAGCAAGCGACACCGTTCGTTTGCCCCTAAATGAATCTCTCGTCTCAAATCTCAAACGTTACTCGCCGCGTAGGATGAGGTGGCTAACGTGCCGATCAAACGACGAAACTAACAACCGGATGGAAAAGAAGAAAAATATAAAAAACAAGTTCGATAAAAAAAAAAAACGTCGAGATACGACACTCTTTCGATCTCTATCGACGCGAGGGCAACTGACAGATTCGGGATCGACGACGAGTGACGCATCGCAATCAAAACGGCAAAACTAACGAGTGAACGAAAAGGAAATAAAAGGTACAAAAAAGAAAAAAAAAAAAAAAAAAAAAAAGGAAAAAGAAAAAGAGCTGGTGGTTACTTCAGCACTTTCTACTCGAATCGATATTCCGCGAGCGTTCGTCGCGTAACAGTTGAAGACAGCACTCGAGAGAGGTTAAACAGCCAGGCTAATACACGATATATCTCGGCCAATATCGACGTGGATACCTCGTTCCCTCTGTATCTAACTTCACCGCCGGCCGATAAGGCCCCTTATTAAGTATCCTATAAAGTGCAGCCGCGCGATTTCCCGTCGCCGGTGCGAAACTTTCGCCGTCCTTTAAGGATCGTCGGGGATCGGCCTGGCTGGTGCTCGAGCGATCGGTGATCGACGTGGAAGGCCTATAAACGCGCCACGGAATGTTGGTCATCGTGCCGCGCAAGGGAATCGGAATCGGTGGCAGTACAACAAATCAGCGATTTTATTCGGCATAACTGCCGCCGGCCGGACCGACAGCTCTTCATATAGGTTATCTCTTTGCATTACGTGGCCGCTCCAAATGCAGTCTTCAACGTTGCTGCGGTCTCCAACCCGGGAATGCGGTCCCAATCGTCCAGTGATACTCAAACCTGGCCCTTCGGTTTCTTTTTAAATGGACGCGACGCTTTACTTCGTTTATTGTCCGTGACTTTGAAAAAAAAAAAAAACTGCACGACTCGTACCTCAGTACGATTCGTCTCACTGAAAGTTGCCCAGAAGCAACTGCTCTGACTAGGAAACGAAGACGACTTTTTTGCCATGAAATTTTATTAATACGCAAACATTTGAATCACGCGACCCAAATCAACCAATCGCTAATTTTCGTTACATCAGCGTTACACCTGCAGAGGCCCGATTTTCTGGATTACCCCCACTAAAATTACTTTTATCACATCACAGTGATAAAAACACACAATTGAGCAGAGTCTCGAGCAGCAGCTTGAGATACCAAAGTCTCTTTAAACTACTCTGACATCCGAATGAATCTATCATCGTTCTGTTTTGCGAAACAAATAAAATAAAAAATACAGAAAATGACCACAGACGTACAGATGATTTTCACTGACTTCTTAATGACTTTTCCAACCTTGCAACTTTACCAACGGTAGAGCCTCGATTATTCAAACTATTTGGTTGCAAAACAACTGGATAATCGATCAATTAGAATCATCGACTGTCGATTAAGATGGTAATTTATTCTTCTTGGTTCATCGTTATATTGCCGACGTTTGTGCATTTCTGCGTGTAACGCAATCAAAAAATTATAATGACACGTGACGCGCAAAGGTATCACCACAGCGTCTGTCGCAGTAACCGAGTGAGTGAGAAACAGGTCTTCGATTCTGTAAAATCTTCTTCGTACGTTGTTGTTATCAGCAAAAATATCGCGATCGATCAAGATATCGAGTTACGTACGAACGTCGTGGCAGATCCTACGAAGGTTTGAGAAGCGCTGCATGAGTCTGCCGTATTTCGTGCGGCACACTGACGTGCTGCTAGCACAGCGGGTACGGCGCGATGCCGCTTGTAACCGGCGAGCTCCAATCCCGGCTATGCGACATACCACCGGCGATATATAACGCGGCGCGTATCGTACGCATACGAGTATTTTCAACAAATCGACCTGGATGCGAGGCGGCTACGCGAGCCCCGAGTCGTTCCGAGAGGACGATGTCCTTGGACGCTTGGAGGATGTCCTCCTCTGGTAACAAGGCCCTCCGATAAGGGTTGATGTTCCGACGTCGTCGTTACAACACTTTTTACCACGCGAACACACGGGCAATCTGTTCGCTGCTACCGAAACGAACTGCACTCGAATCGCTCATGACTCACTCACGATCTGACAATTGTCCTTTGGGGTGAGATCGATAGGCAACAGGTGAAACTCCAGGTGAACTGGTGGATCGATTCTTTGATTTCAGATCTTTCTGTGACAAAAGGCGATTGATTTATCGAGAAAACAAGTGACAATTACTAGATAGTAATTTGTGTGACGTAGAGTACTAATTATAAATTGCGTACCTGTAATATTTCAACGTATTGTTCGACAGAAACAGTAGATAAAAGAACGAGCTATTAATTTAATTCAGATTGTAAGATTAGCAAGTTTGGTTATTCATTTATCAAGTTGTTCGATTTCTGCTAAAATATGGAAATTAGAAATCTTCAGAAGACAAAGTTACCTTCAAATAATGGGAGAGGCAATATATAAGCGTTGAGAATAGGTTTCTACAGTTGTCACTGAGAGATTGAGTATGTTTAAAGGTGTCATATGGCTGTCTCTTGTAAAAGGATATATGGATTTTGGGGTGTAAGAGATATACCAGGTGTAACAGGTATAAGAGACATAAAGTAGCTTTGGCACCGTTTGCTACGATTCGTTGGAAACCAGACGACTTAAGTGACTCGTTTTGGATCGTTTAACGATCGTATAAAATCCGTAACTACGAACGCCCGTAATCTCCTAAGCGCGATACACCGACAACTTTATTATGCACGCAGAAGAGCGTTGATAAGCACGGCCGTAAAAACTAACATCAATGGTATTTAACATCATCTATTTTCAACATTCTGTGTTACTAGCTAAATCTTTCTCACACCTATTTCTTGCTTTTCTGCTCAGTCATTCAGAATTACCTAAGTTCCACCATTCACCATCAACGATACTATGAACGTACGGTGCGATATACTTTACATTGCAAATACTATTCGCAAATAAAATGTTTCTATCAATTTTTTGGATATACTGTACTCTGTGATTCGGTGCTACTCTGAAATTCGGTTGTCAGTAACAATATTGTGTTAAATTTATTATATTATATAAAGTTCAGTTAGTTGTTAGCAGGGGCTGTCTTCGTTTCAATTTCTTAGTTGCTTTCACAAAAGGTATTCGGCTTTCTGTAATTTACAACCGGACCGGTTGTAAGATCTCAATAGACTTCCAGTAACATTTAGTTACTGGAAAAGTTTGCAAAAAGTATGCTGTCTTGAAACATGAACAGTGTAATAAGATGTCTGGCCACGGACATGGGAATAAACTTTTTAAAAGAAACTGTGTTTGACTGTTCAGCTCTTATTGTGGAATCGTCGAATCGAAAAGGTTGCGAGTTTCTTGAAATCAATTTCTAATTTAAAATTAAAATTTTTTATTACAGTGGCTAAAGATCGTACAAAATAATTCCTGTCCAATTTTTAATGGGGTCTTATGTATTAACGATAAAAAATAAAAAATTTTAACAGTCTAACAGTAAAAACTAAATAACTCGTCAGAGTTCCTCTAAAATCGTAAAAGTTATTGTGTTGGCTAAAAAAAGTAATTGCGTTTTTTTCTAAATGGACACGTGTAAAATGTAATTAATTTCATTTTAAACCGCAGATTCATGTAATTTTATTTTCTTAGAAAAATTTCAAAATGAACATTTTCGCCATATATCGCTATATTATTTCCAGAAAAATCCTGCTGTGCAAGCTCATCAAAAGTTATGGTTCGCTTTCGCTGCTTCTGAGAACGTCAAATCGTTTTTAAAACTGTTTCTCGTCGAAAAAGAAGCGTGAAAAATCACAAAATTGCCTGAAAGAAGGTAAGGCAAGAGTTAATCAAACAAAACGATCAATACGTCAGTAAAGTTTTTATTTCTCGTGAAAAGTTCGCCTTTCATTTGCACGCAAAAAAACGTAATTATTTTTTGGCCAACCCGATACTTTGAAACTAAAGACCCAAGAGAGAAAGAGAGAAAGAGAGAGAGAGAGAGAGAGAGAGAGAGAGAGACCCACGTACGCCAACTATTTGAACGTCACGTCAAAAAACGAGGAACGTTGACGTCGTGCCGAACGAGATAATCATACTTTCAAGCCTGGAAATGGATCGGTCCATGATGACGAAATTGTCCCCCGATCCGTGAAAAAGGACGAGATGAAAAAAGCGAGTCGAGTTGGAATCAGATCTAGATTATTTCAGATCTTTTCCCAGCCGCTTCCGGCTGGCTGGCATGCTCTTCCGGAAGATTTACGCGGCACATTGTTTCGTAATCGTGAGCAGCCCGGTTCTCGTCAGGTCAGTGAACACTCACACGTGAATGCTATCTCCTCGGATGCTCCGAATGCGAGGAAAAGAGCCCGACGTCGGACAACGGAATCAAGGAGCCGGTACACCCTGGCTGGCTGGATAGCTAGCGGTTCGTTCAGATCTAGATCGCAGATTTAACTGCAAATATTAATTAGGCTAGGCTGCGCTCGTGAATCCTAACGGATTGCGTCATTCTTCCTCCGATTCTAATCCTAGACGAGGTGGTCTTCGCGAAATTCTTCGCCAACGGAAGCCTAAAGGCTTCCTCGTGTTCAAATCGTTGGTAATACAACCGATATTCGACTTTATGTCCGAATAAAAAGAGAATTGACTTCATACGAGCTTGCGAGCTTCGTAAAGAGTCGAGTGAGATTGAACCTTTGATCCAAATCTTCGAAAGAAACTCTATTCCACAGACTTGCAAAGACTCCTATTGCTTGCAAAGACTCAACTCAATTTCTTCAATGTTTCAATGTTTCATTTTATTGCCTCGATGCATATTGAAGTCTCGATTTCTATCAACAGACACTTGGATCACGTAAATGTAGCAGTGTAATATAACTACAAAACTCAAGTCTCAAAAGCATTGGTATTGAACATTTTTTTGGCGCTAAAAAGTTCAAGTTATAGTTCAAATTAGCGTCAAGTGATACACGCAGAGGAGCGTTAAATATTTCAACTCGCGTAGGCTTGTTAGCAAATATGATTAAATTAGCAAATATGATTCACACGATTGTGAAAATCGTAAAATAAATTCAGACGATTAAACTAGAACTTACTAAATCAGAGTGATGTTCAACACTTTCACAAGTTGAATCGCAATTCAATGAAACCTGCATGCTCGGAGCTTGTTTTAACAACTGCTCGGTATAATGAATTCTCGAAGTGAAGGCAAAGTGGCAGGCTCGATAAAACGACAGTCGGATATCATGCGTTTAATTATCAATCAGAGACGCCAGGACTCCTCGCGTGGTTGGCTCCTTCGTTTCCCTCGGGCCGGAACTCGGTACGCGGTATTTACGCGTAATATAGCCGGTCGAATGTATCGCAACAGGTATGTACCTGTGTACGCGTTCAGGTATGTTTGTTACAGTCGAGCTGAGACGCGATGCCTCCTTTTTTTATTACGCATTGTGCACTAACGCGCGGCTTGTGATGCGCAGCTCGTGTGCTTGTGTACACAGGTGCGCGCGCAAGCGTAATCAACATCAGATAACAGATCTCGATCCGTCGATGACAGGAACACGGTATCCCTGGTGGTAATCGCCGCGGAGCTGCTTCCCGTTCGCCTTCGAGGAATGAAATTACCGTCTTCCACCTTTGTTCCTCCGTGTTGCCACGATTAAGTCCCAATTGTCTGATGCGCGAGTGAGCCGCGAACACGTTTCGTTAACTCTCTTGTCTCGTTCATTCTCAAACGGCGACAAACATGCTTAAACGTTGCGTGTCAATAATTTTGACACACGCTTTAAGCTTCTACGAATACGCAGAGTTTCAGGTGCGCGCTGAAACACAAATACTAAAATATTTTTTGCAGGATCCTTCGTTCGTTCATTCGGAATTCCGATTTCATCTACACTAATAACACCTGACAGCGAGAAAGGGAAGAAAGGGAAAATCGAAGGAAATCGAGCGCGAGTTAAAGAGAGAAGATTAGTCTGGATTTCCGCATGAAATAGGAGAGGGAGAGAGAGAACGAGCGCGATGAAATAACACGATTTGCCTGCTTATGCAAGGTAATTGCTTTCTGGACTGAGTTATATCGTGTATCTGTTTATGCTAACTTAGCCATGGCAGAGCCGTGGTTAATTCGTCTTTGCCTTTTTTCTCTCTTTCTCTCTTTTTCTCTTTTCCTCTCTTGTTGGAACAAGCAGTGACAAATGGTGAAACATTTTGGAAAGAGTTGCGAATCGAATCGATTCGAGACACCGGTTTCTTCCCCGGTTTCCTTCGCGCACGCTTCCCGAGAAAATGAAAATCACCGTCTCTAACGTCTCGAGATTTTCCAGAACTCGCGGAGAAGTTGCCTGTGCTCGTGATCGAAAGAGCGGTGAATAAAAACGTGGCGGAATACGACGAGCGGGAAAGTTTCGCGGAACTGCATTTGCAAACCTTTGTCGGCCTGGTTACTTTACTTACTTACTTACTTTCCCGCTCGTCTCTCTCGCATTCGACGCGGTAATTTTCGGTATCGTTAAATTTCACGCGTAATTAAACGACACGGAGGAAAGAAGTCCGTTCCATGGACGTGACCGTTGAATTGAACTTCCCGAAGCTCCAACGAGAAGGTTTCTTTCAAGGTCGGATCGGAACGGCAACACACACAAACCTGTTCTAATTCTGCGGAGAACGCTCGAATACTCCTTCAGTTTCTTCGCAAATTCGGGACTTGCTCCTAATGAAACTTCTATCTACGGTCGATCTAGTTCCGCTTTGTAATTCAAAAGCCATAAGAAAGAAATAGGATAGAGGAATTAATTCCAGAATACGTGCACACACACAGGGTGGGTATTTCCGACGATAGCAGGGCCGCGAAAGCCGTAATACGCACGTAAGCTTCCTGAAGCTCCTCGTAAAATTTCGTTTAACGTTTAAATTTCTTCGCAACGAAGCATTTCTTTCTGTCAGATGAACGCAACACGCAACACGCAAATTCAACAGATAACCTGTTCTAATTTTGTTCTACTCGAACACTCGAATATTTCTGCAGTTTCTTCGGGACTTATCTTAATGAAACTTCTATCTACGGTCGATCTAGTTCCGCTTTGTAATTCAAAAACCATAAGGGAAAAAAAGAAGAAAGAGCAATTAATGGCGGACACGTACGCACGCGGGTTGGATATTTCCGACAATGGTAGGGCCGCGAAAGATACGATGTCGTTCGCAGTGTAACCCCCGTGACGGTGAACGGTGTTGAACAACACATTTGAGGAATCCTACCGAGTCCTCGTTAGGGTTTCCGCGCGTTCCGGAACACGCGAGGCAGCCATAAGGGACACGGTTTCGCGGCTGTGGTTTAATGGGAAAGCACGGACTAGTTCTGGTAACGGCGACTCAGCCACCCGAGCGTATTTATTGCCAACCGCGGGTATGAGCGATGGTTCGCGCATAAAATTAGCGATACCTCCTAATTGTTATTGCTTATGTGTCGGACGTCGCCGCGATAGCGGCTAATGTACGTTTATTTGTCAGGGAAACGAGGCGAGTTTCATGCGCGCTTGCCTTCTCCTGTTCTCCCTTCTGTTCGCAAATTAGCCATTTATTAACGTTGTCGCGCTTCCTTTTCTGCCTTTTCATCAACTTGCCGAGGTCGCAACGCGTTCCTCGTCTCTATCGATGTAGAAAGAACTGCCGAACTACTTTTTCTTTTCATCCAGGTCGAAACTGCTAGAAATAGAGTTTGATTTAGTTAGTAGGAGAAATTTTATGAGTCACAAGCTACGCGTTATCAATATTAAGAATATTGACATTCTCGTCAAGATATTTTAATGTTGCAAGTTACAATATGTCTGATCATTATATTCGATAAGAAAAAAAAAAAAAAAAAAACATGACAAGGTCTGTAACTTGTAGCTCGAAATGTTGTTCGAATTCTCCGTCTAAAAATTCAATTTCAACAACGATATCCTCGTACATCCTCGAGCGAAACATCCGGTAGTTGCTAAACATCAAGTAGAGGAGTCCACCAAGGAGGATCGCGAGTACGAAGGAAAACGCTCGACGATTCGACACATGCGGTATAACGTTTTCCCACGCGCAACCATGTGCATATCGCTCAGAATTATTACACGCATACAGATTGCCCGATATACGTAGCGCGGGCAAGCAGAAAGCAGAACGTACACTCGAACACGTACTCGCCTGCTCCCAGAGGCTTGAACGAGACCAGGAGTGGCGAACACGCGCGTACAACTCACGTACAGAAACGCGGTATGATTTTCTATCGAGAGGGGAAACCATGGTCGGGCGGTGCGTCGGTGTGGTATCACGGACCGCGGATACAACTATGCCCGCTTCCTTCCATATTAAATCCCGAGCGAATCGCGAATCTCGCCCGGTGAATTGCCCTGGGACACGCACCAGTCCTCCGGCCGGCCGTGGTAAACGCAAGGACGCGTTCCTTCTTCGCGGGGTGAGAACCTCGTACCTCCGTTTTTAACCCCTCTCGATGGCTTTGCCCTCGTGTAGGAATTACAATTCGCGTCGAAACGATTTCTCTGCGGTTTCTCTGCGGTTTCTCCGCGGAGCAAAGTGAAACGGGGAGTCGGTTTCGACGTGATAAACAACGGACGATAATGGCGATAACAAAAGATTGATGAGACGGTGTTCTTACATGTTCTTACATACTCAGGAATTTTGAAATAAAGGGGGGAGACGTTGGTATAAACATTTCAACGCGTTGATCATCACGCAAGATGTGTACGTTTCGTCCGTGATACTGAATATTTAATTTTTATGAAACGTCATGCTTACTTCGCGCTATTGCCTTGTTATTTTTTTAAATATTCTTAATAACATTTGAAGAGTAATAATCGTAAGAATGATTGATTGAACATAATTTAACATCATTGAAAAAAATTTTTTTTCTCTTGATATTACTTTGTCTTATTTCAATCGCTGGTCACCGATGACCAATCAACGCGTCAATTTGAGTCACTTTATACTTCAACTTGAAGTTTTAATTTGAAGTATAAAGTGCAAATTTTGCCAGTAAATCTCGTAAGTTGAAGATTCAGCGATTCGTGTCAAAGATACTTCACGAATAACTTCGTTCTCCGAAAGAACGAAAACACAGAAAATCCCCAGCCTCCAGTTTTCCACGAGAAGAAAGACCAATGACAAAAATCATCGCTCTGCTTCTCCCTCCCTCTCTTTCCCTCCCCACGGATCGGGCGATCGCGCATGCGAATGCCAGGATATAACGTAAGAACTTTATTCGCGGCGATCAATGTAAATACACGAGATTATGAGCGGCACGAGGAGAACTCGAGTCCTAGGATCGCGAATCGCGCGTTCGTGATACGTTCTCCGCCTAATTCCACCGATCTCTGGTCTCTGCCTCAACGATTCCATTAGCGGTTCCTGCGTTTCTCGACGAGACGCGACCGACGCGATCCTCGCCGATAATAAATGGCTTCAGTGAACTTTCATGGAACTCGGTGCAGCCGCATGACGCGTTAACGATACGCGTTGCGAGCATCGACGATCGGCTGGCGGCCATTTGGTGTCTGCCCATTGAAAGGGAAATTGGTAACGGGGGGTTCTTGGATCGTTACGGTAGTTTAGTACTAAGATTAATTCTTTCGCTGTTAGGGACGTCTTGTTCGTTGGAACAAGACGCAAACGTTCAGAAGAGTACAGACAGAGTTAATTTCTTAGCAAAGAAGATGCGTTACATATCAAAATTTGAATCCATTTTAAAATAAATATTATTTAGTAATTAAATATTATATAATAGTAACTTATAAAACACAGTGTTTTGAAGATACGACTTTTGTAGATTAAAGGTAAAAGGCTAAAAGAGTAATCCTACATACGTATTTTGTGTAAATATTTTCTTTGCGGGAAATTTTATAGAACAAATTATTTCATTGACTAAATAGCCTAAGAATACCGTTACTATAACTGAACCATGTTATTGATAACAATATTATAACTAATAATAATTACTTCCGATTCGATACGATCATAATTAATAATACTGTGGTGTTACAGTAAAATAGATGGTTCACAAATAGAACATAAATTGTTCTCTATACGCGACCATCTCTTCGAGATGAATGAAAAAAATTAGAATTTGCAAAGAACAATATAAACACACCAGTGAGGTATTGCAACAGAATAGCTTTCACAGACAAAAGTAAATTTAACATTTTAACATTCTAGGACTACGTGGAGAAAAAAAAAGAAAATAAAGAACTTGATCCAAAAAATTTACTCTATCCCCTGTGAAACATTAAGATCTCAAAACATAATCTTTCGAAAAAAATATCACGATCGAAGACAATTTTATCTTCATGCACGATAATGATCCAAAGCACATTGCGTTCAATACGAGAATGTGAATTCTCCAAATACGTACAGATTCATTTTTTTTTTTTTATACAATAATTATATAAAGAATTGTTTGAAATTCATAGTTTCTGCATCCACTATATATGTGCCTGCAGAACAATCCTTTCCCGGTGTCAAGTACGTGCGGTAGTAGGATGCCTCGAGCGTAAAGTTCGGGACAGCATTTCTTCCTTCCCCGGGGCCGATTCAAGCGTCGTTTTGTACATCTACCTCGCCGTCAACTCCGCTTCCGGCTCGCGTCCGGATAATGCAGCGGCGCATAGAATGCGCACAAAAGCGCGTGCTCGCGTCGGTCTTAAACCACGTCTTCTAATCGGTCGTAAATCACGTCTCGTTATGCTTGCAAATGTAAATATAGCTTATTTCACTGGAACGGAGGAAACTCCTAAACCGAGGACGACTGAAATGGGCAAAGGCGACGAGAAAAAAAAGAAATCTGGATGTACAAGACGAAGCGAAAGGAAACCAGTGTATTGACGACAAGAACGTCGCGCGGTGATCGCGTTTCGATTAGAAAAATTCCAGGCGTGGCAAAAGGTTGATGCACGTTTGGAGGTAACACCGACTTTAGACACATAAATTTCACGGCGACGCACGGCTCGCAACATTTTCAGCTCTGATACCCGTTTAGACAGTCACCAGTCTCCGATAGACGTTCGCAACGCTACCGTTCATCCTCCGTCGTTTATTTCTACCTTTTATCTCATTTCTTTCCGACTCGTTTCCGACTCTTCGACGTGTCTTTCTATGTGGTATATACGCGCACGTATTCCATGTTTGCCGGCGGTTCAACCATTCATCGCTCTAATGTTTCACGAGGGTCGTTAGTCTCTGCGCGAAATTAATTGCGATGATAAACTCTAGAATAGTCGAAGATAAAGATAGCTGGCAGAGATCGTCGAGTAATGCAGACTAAAGTGAGTGACTCGAACTGTGACATAGGTCAGGTACAGACCTCAAAAGATCTTGCGACGCGTTATTCTATTCTGCACTTTATAATCGATCGCGATATACTGTTTAAAGAATTTAAAGAAGCTATTAGATTCGACAGGAATAATATACAAGTGGTGCCTCTAATACGATTTACTGCCATTAATAATATTGTGTAATGTTAAACTCGTAACTCTCTGTTGGAACATGGATGAGACATAAATTTTCTCGTACTCGCAATATAACGCGCAATGTTGTCTGTTGGGTTTACGCATCACGCTTTGAATTTCAATTGTTCAGCGCGAGCTGGCAATGATATAAATGAAAAAGAAAGGGAGAGAAAAAAGTTGTTTTCCGCGTAATTACGATTCCTTTCTTGGTATTTAAACGGTACGGCGCGCGGCGAGGGCAAGGGCAAGGGCTAGCCTAATCACGTCTTAATTAATACATACACGCGCGCATCGACTCGACCGAAGAAAAGAACGAACCATTTCTTTGGCTGACCATTTTATTCGCTGCCAGACTTGGCCCAGGTGCAATTAATCTGATAAGCGTACAACTCTTACGCGTTACTTTCTCTACCTCGAGTTGAACATTTACAGAGGTCAGAGCCATGTGATCTATGCAAGATTCGAAAGATATGCCAGTTTGTCGTGAATTCGCCTCGTGCAGTTCGCGATCCAGCCACCATCACGGCCGTCTTTTCGACGGAAAATTGCAGCTTTCATCTTCGTTCATTTAAATTCAATTCCTTCAATCCATTTTCCTTATTCTGTTTTTTTTTTTTTTTTTTTTCTTCAAAAAGTATTTGTACTTTGAGATCTTTAACATCAAATGTCGAATTTAAATTTCAATCAAAAATAAAATTCTGGTCTATCTAGTTAAATTCTGAAGTTGCAGACGTTGCATCATTTCTAACACATTCAGTGCCAGGGTAAGCTAAGTGAAACGCGACATGTACGAAAAGAATTTTAAAAATACTTTTTAGTACTTTTGGAGCAGAGAATTTTGTACGCGGAAATGAGTATCACTGTGTACCAAATTTGGCACTAAACGTGTTAAAAGAAAAAAGACACTCTTTGTAACACGATCGTTTTTTTTTACTTTTAAAATTAATCAATCTGGCTTCTGAACGACTTACACATAATTAAACGGTGAATTCAATTCTACACGTCGTAATCCCATCGTGAAACAGCGTTCACATCGAAAGGGCAAGGTTCTTTGAATCAGTTCGTCAGAAGTGGCGGCCGATCGTCAAGGTGCGCAACGGTCTGCACCAAAATCGATCGGCAACGATCACAGGGACATCGGCGACCGGTTACGACGAGGTGTTCGCATCTGCTGCTGCCCGGGTAGAATCCCGTGACTTTAGGAAATTGCACGGCCACGTAATACGCGTGTACGTAGCATATACAAGGCAGGCGTGGCGCGTCACGGCGCGGCAGGTGCTTCGCGATGCGCTACGCTAAGCAACATCGGAGGAGCTCGGTCAACGAGCCATCGATGAAGTCTCCTTAATAGGAAGCTCTGGCTTTATGGGCCACTTTGTATGGGCAATTTCACTTTAATGGGTATCCTTCTTTTTATCGAAACGCGTCCCATGCGTCAAGAAAATATGTAAAGTACGCATGCTGCCACGATATTACGCACCCTTCGATTTCTCCTTCTCTTTTCGGTATTTTTCTACCATTTTCTCCCTTTTTACCTTTTTCACCTTTTTACTCGGCCAGAAGAAAGAAGGAAGAATTACGTTTTCAACGGGTATCTGTGTTTTGCAACGTGTATCGTTCTTATCGATGTACGCCAGAAACGATACTCTCGCTTTTTTCTATTCTTTTTCCTTTTCTTTTTTTTTTTTTTTTTATTAAACGCGAAACGATGGCAAGATCGCGTGACTTTGAGGGAACAAGGGAACAGTTTGTTCTGAAGACTACATATTTTAATAAAAAATTACAGTGCTCGGGGTACACCGATGGAAAGAGCGTATTATCGCGTGGTCGCGGGAAAATACGTGGTCGCTATGGTATTTAGGGAGGCTTGTGGGGATCGAGCCGAAGGCGTGTTGTTTCAGAAAAAAATGCATTATCATATTTTTTAATTATTGCAAGAATCTTCACCATCTCGTCGCGGTTCGCGTTCGTTTGGTTAATGATAATCAGTATGGTAGGAAGGACAATGTGTTAAACAATAATTTTAATTTTCACCTCGTCTCTCCCTGTTTTATTTATCTATATCTGTTCACGATCTTACATGCTGCTGTATGGTTGCATCTACGTTCCCGCGAAAGCAGCGTAAACGGACAGGTTGAAAGTGACGCGGCGCCTGTTCTCTCTCTCCAAGAGGGATGGGCCGCGTGTAAAGATCGCATGCTGCCTGAACATTTAGCATTAATTGCATATCGGTTTTGGCAGGTGGTTGCCAGTCATATAGGATAAACATCTCCACTCAGTAACCGGAACCTGTGCCATAGATGAATAATTATGAACTTCAACGTACGGAATACCGTATCGGACGCTAACTCTATCAGGCGTTCCGAAATCAAGATCCGGCGCTCCGTAAATATCGGTTATCGACCGACGCTCTTCGAGTCTATTATTCATCGAGAGGAAGATTCAAGGCGATGATAATTCACTTGAGATATATTATCGACGAACTTTACCATCTGAATTTTCATTGCATCGCGTTTATTCGCAAATTGATGACGGCGGAATTACGAAATTACAAAAGAGGATATTCGGAAGGGAGAATAGAAAATCTATACTTTTCACTATACACTTTTGCAAAAAACAATTTTTGACATTACAGAAGAAGAAAACACGAGAAATTATATAGGGTACATGGGTACACTTTCCCAAAGATGATGGAAATTCTCAAAAATGAGAACAATTAACATCAACTGGCCTTCTGGCGTTTCGATCGTTAATCACTACGAGCGATTTATTTCGAGCAACAACATGGACGTGCAACGCAGCAGCCTCTAACAAATATAATGGCAGATTAATCGCCATGAGAACAAAAATCGCTCGAGCTTCGAGGAACAAAAGAAATCGCAATCGTATTACTCGCCGTAAATAATGGTTCTCGCCTGATTCTGAAACAGCTGAAACAGGAAACAGAAACGTTCGCTCGCGACAGCGAGATGAACGATTTTTTAATGCAACAGGATCGCGTAACGATACGATCGCCGGTGCATGCGCGCGCGCCTCAATTATTAGGAATCGAGGAAACGCCAGTTCGACATGGTTTGCCGGATCGGTGCCACGGGAACTTAACGAGATCCCAGATTTTTTAATTAATACAGTTGGCACATCCCCCGGTAGCTGGGAACTCGAGGCTCGCGCGCCGTCTCGTCCTGAGAACGACGAAATAATGCAGGCGATTATGTACGCGCCGGTATCTTCGCGGCGAATCGATGATCGTCATCAAGTTCAGACGATCGCCGGCTGATGAACGCACGCCGCTTCTAAATCGCGAACCTTTCGCGCGTTATGGATTCATCAGGGTCAGATTAGCCAGCCATGGGATCCGCGCGAAGCGAGGCGATTTACGCACCCGCCTCCGAGGAATTTTTCCTCTCATTGTGAGTCGCTGTTGCTGCATCGCATGACACGGCGCAGGGAAACGGTTCAAATGGGGTGTTGATACGATTTCTCGGTTAATTGCGAAGGTTTCACTTGTAATCTTTTTCCTCGTGGTGTAAACTTTGACGAAGTTGTGATGAAGATAATCCTTCATCCTGCTTCTGGTTCAGCAAGATCTCTAGCGTTCTCTGCGTCAAAATACACTTTTCTTTGAGATAAGAGTAATCATATGTCAAATTCTTCATTTCCATCGTCACGTGTAATCATTGCAATTATTTTATCATTAATATATTCTTCGCTAGAGTCCCTCATTTGTAAAACTAATCAGTTTATAATATTAATACTATGCTCGATGCGTCTTCGTTCACACCACTCAAGTTACTAAAATCATTCAATTACCCGCAGGCGCTAAAAGAAGGTGCTAAAACGTGGTAAAAATGTGCTAAAAGATCGTAACTCGTTACATTCAAAATGAAGTCGTCACCGAAAAGAAAGATGCTTACCAAACGATAAAATCTAAGAAAATCCCCTGGTGATTTGAAATACGTTTCGTATTCGTATAAAATAAGCACAAATCATTAATGAAGGCGACTCGTTTATTGTCAGATGAAAAGCATCTGAATACATCGTGAAAGTATAACATATATAACATAGTTTTTACAAGACATACTGAAGGGTTTTAGGATGAATGATGGAAGAACGAGAAAGACGAGGTAGAAAGAGATGCCGTTTCGTCCCGGAGTGACTGCTTAGACTCCTTACCCCGGACGCTTATTGTTGTTGTAACTAACTACCTGTCAGGCTCGACAGTTATCCATCTTCAGACATAAAATATTATATACAATTTCGTGCTTTGTTGTACAATAAAAATAAACTCCCATAGCTGTAGCAAAAAAAGAAAAAAAAGAAAAAAAAATTAACGCTGGTCATAGTGAAATAGGCCTCACTTATCGCTGTTATTTGTTCGTTGAATTTATTGTAAATATCATTGTAAAATACTGATACAGATAAATGTAAAAAAAACGGCACCCATTTCTTGCCACACCTCTCTGTTTTTGCTTAACGTCGGAGATCGGCAGGACCTCGACGCTAGGCAAGCAGCCTATATATTCAAAATTTTAATACAGATCTGTTTGATAATACGTACGTTTATTAGGAAACATTCTCGTGACCGACGAATCGGAATGTTACATGTTTTAGTTACAAAATATTTTACGATCGGCTCGTATATGCATTCAAAAATATCTAAAGATCTATTTCAGTTACAATCCCCCAATGATATTTAAAAATATGAAACTTGACCAAAAAAAAATTGCAGAATAATTATCTCTGCACCTTCAAGAGATTCTGCGCTCCATACAACAAATAGTTTTAACTACCTGTTAATAACGAATAATAATCGCATTGCAACAGTGCAACGCGTGCACGAAGTGCATCATTATATTGAACTGACCCCCGATCCTGATCGAAACTGACGATTCGAAATTACTCGGCGAACAGACTCGTCCCGAGTAAAAATTTCGACGTGCCGGGAGCGCGGATACGATCCGCGAATTTATTACTTAATAATGTCAAGCCGCCGGCTTAATTATTTCACGGCGAGCGGCCTATCTCCCGGCCGTTCTCTTGCTCCTTCCGTTTACATTTTAACGGTTCTTCACTTCCTCCTGGTCTCGATCGACCGGTCGTCCCCGCGCACTCTTCTCCTGCGCTGCGTGAAGATCGGCGAGGATCTAGCGCGCATGCGCGTTCGCCAGCGCGCCGGGATATACCACGACGCAGATCGCGCAACCGCGCCGCTGCTGCTCGCAAAACCTAACCAACCAGCCGCGCGCTTCACGTGTGATCTCAAGCAGAAAAAAAATGGTCTGCCGGTCCCGATAAGATCGTCTGGTTAAAGCCAAACAAACTATTCCATTAATTCGTAAAAGAAGAAATTTTTCGCCGGCCGGTTCGCCGGGAAGAACGACTCTAGAAAAAGGGGGGAAACGCGGGGCGGGAGGGGAGTAGGGAGGAACCGCCAGCCCATCGGCCACTTTTAGCAACTGACGTCGCCTTCCAACCAACGTGTAAGAGTGTCTCTTTCCCTCAAACGCAGCCACCGGACAAATTTCTTTTTATCTGGCTTTGCGAGCTTAGTCAGCGGCTTTGATAATTACATTCGACAACGGGAGAAGCGACGGGGAAATAGTTTGTGCACCGGATACGTCGGAAAGAGCAGCGCTCGCCACGCTTTACGAAAGATGTATAAAGCGTGTACACGTTGTTCTTTATTTCTTTCGTCGTATCTATACGAGAAGAACAACTGTTGTGGAAAAGAGAAAAAAAAAAAAAAAAGGGGAGGATAGTTGTCAAAAATCGTGAAACTTCCTGACGTACCCTTCCTTCCTGGGTCTCTTTGAAACGTTTTCGGTGGCGATATCGTGTTTTGCGATCGCCGCATGTATTTACCAGGCGGCTACGATGTGATACTGCTTCGATGCTCGAGCAATAATGGCCGCCGCTTACGCGTAATATTTATTTGGAACAACGGCGAGAAGTGGCCGTGCTAAGTACATGGTACGTGTTGAAACTTGAAGGCGCATCCGCGATGCTTCGGCGATCCGATGTCTCTCACCCACCCATCCTTATTACGTCAACTCGTTCGTTCGCTCAACTTGGTAACTTTAAAGTGAAACTTTGGAAAATGTTCATTTGCAACATTTGGAAACTCTGTTGTTAGATTAGATTCGACGCAGATGAACGAGTTTTGTTTTCGCGCGTGCGTTTCAACTCTTTCTGCTTCGGCGACACAGAGTTAAACGCAAGATTGAATTCGAAACCAGAAAATTGGAACGAAACCGAGAACAGTTGTCAAATATTCGAATTGAAAAGCTTCTCCGCGGCCACTCAATAAGTGATGTTTTCTCGCGAAAAAAGGCAGAGGATCCATCCTTTCTCGAATCTTTCCGAAAATCAGGCGTTTCCAAGCTGCTTAAACGCATCGAAAGCGGCCGCCTTTGACAACTACGATCCTCTGATTGGATCTCTGGCGGTGTTGAAGTAAGAAATGACACTCGTCCTGAATCCAGTAATCCGGTCATTTGCAGTTTCAGCCGTAAAAATGTGTCCTCCTTAAATGTCATTGCCATCAGCCGGATCTTTCTTCAAGGAGGGCCTTTTTTCACTCGACGTCATTGTGCCGCGGATAATCTTCGACGGAGAAACGACCGAGGAGTGGAAACACGCGCTACCCGTTCTACGCCTTTTCGCAGAAGGTTTTTGGCCGACAAACGAGCCGCGCGGACTTATCAGACCCTTGCAAAAGCGATTACCGCCCAATAACCGAGCTACCAGGTGGTGGAGAATCGAGCATCGATTGTCCAGCACGCAGTTTGTACACGCTGGTGCACTGTTTATTGGGTTGTTAGGGAAACCTTAGAACCTCCGTCCCACTGTCACAAAGAGAAAGGTTTTGGGCACAAGCTGCGAGATTTTCCATCAATACACTCGCCAATTAGGCAATAACGTACAAATTGGAAACGAATGTCGGAGCGGAAAGAAATTTGGGTATGACGGAAATGAAAGAATGTTCTATGAATTGAAATTTACACTCTCTTTACAATTTTTCAATACAGCATGTTCATCATATATCAATCTTCACGCAAATCTTGCACAAATAGATTTGAATTGTTCAAAACTCCACTTCTCTAGCAAATATTGATACGGTGTGACACATTTCAGTACGATGTTTGCTAAATCAAAAAAGAAGTTTGTTAGTCTCGAGGAAGCAATTTCATGGGTCCGGTTTCTTCTAGAAAAGCTAATGTTTCCGTCTACCTGACGGAGAAAGGTATTATACTTGCTCGGTACTAGCCTGCGTACGTTTCCACAGTGGCGTAGGCTTATTAGGGTACGGCTTATCAGATAGCATTTAAACCGTGGCACTCATCGTTGATGCTGGGATCCAGCATCTTGACAATGTTAAAACGAGGCCTATATGAGAGGCCTGTGTGCGTGGCCATAGGTAAAATGCCACGCGACCACGGGGCCAAAGTCCCTGTCGACCTAAAAGCCCATAGTTCGCACTGGCTCGTAGATGTCCGTCGGATAAGACGACAACTTGAATTATATTCAGCCGGTGCGGCCGGGTACCTATCCGGATGAGGTTCGGTCTCCGAGATAAAGTTAATAGCTTTATTAACTGTGGGAAAAGCCGGCCACGTCACGGGAGCCGCGCGTTTTACTTTTTTCCCTCCCACTCCCTCCTCTGCAACGGAGTCCTCGCGGAATCGAGGGATTCTTGCATAAATGTAATTCGTACCGATGCTACGTTGATAATGGCGCGATGTTTAGGTGCAACTGTGGTGCAACTGCCTACTCTATATTTTACATATAGCGTTCTGTTCAATTTTTACCGTGAGTGCTCTATACACAAATTAATATTTGAGTATCTTGGGAAAGAAGTAGAGAATGTTTAAGTTGAATATTCGAGAGAATGCTTCCCCATTTGACGATAAAATTAGACAAATTTTCACGATCAATTCAAAAATTCTTCGACGATTCTTTGACGTTTAATTAATTAATTTGCACCAGTGTTGAATTGACGGTGAATATCTGAGTGTCTCGGAGAAGAGACAGAGAATATTTAAGTCGAATGTTTCATGGAGAATACTCTGTTTAATTTTTAAAAGAATGCGTCCAACTACGATCAATTCAAAATCCAAAAGAAACTCTCTCTCAATTTGTTCATCTGACCCGCGTAGCTAATAATTTAACCAACTTCGGTTTCATCTGAACTGGAGACATTCTCACAGAAAGGCCAACGTCAAACGGAGGCTTGGAGTGTACTCGGCGCGACAATCACGATCGAGACTTTTCCACAAGATCCTCCGTACCGATTGGCCTCGTCCCACCTCGAAAATTCTCCCGTGCGCTAACGAACCGGCCAATCCTTTCACAAGTCTGATATTCTCACCCCGATTGAATGGAAGCAAAGTACATGCCGTATATACTACGCGTACGCTCGCTAAACCGATGAATCGATACGGCATGAAATCGAAGGGTGATCGGGATGATAGGCACCGGATCGATCTTATCAGTTTCGCGCGTAATTACGCGTGTTGGGCACACACAGGACCAGCGAGTGCCATTGTACAACCCAACTGATGCACACGATGCCAAAGAGAGAAAGTATATGTGTGTGTGTGTGTGTGTGTGTGTGTCATACGGCGTTGACCTTAACGAAGATATCGGTAGATCACATGGGTTGAACGTGACAGAACGGTGAGAAGGAGCTTATCCAAATAATGAAATAGCAGGAACAAATAAATACACTAATTTATTTGTTATAAATACTGTCGATAATTGAACAACAGGAACGTACTAATTTATTTGACGAAATATCAATATTTTCGTTTCATAAAATACTTTCCACAATCAGAAAATGAACTATTTCACATTCATTTAAATTCCAGCAATCGGTATTCCTATTTTGATCGTAGGTTCCACTTCTTCGATTTCTACAGTCGATGTCGTCGATAAATTAGTATCGAACGATCTTGTTTCTCAAAAATCTTCATTTTGGTACGTGCGAACGTGCATATAATTTCCCGGCAACAAAGTGTTGTACTCAAACTACAGGTCCCATTAGAGTAAGATAAAACAATGAGAAATTGCAAAGGGACGAAATGGGTACCAGAACCTTGGCCTTAAAGAAGATATCGGTGGATCAAGTGGTTTGAAGGTGACGGGGCGGGCGAGTGTGTACGCCTGCTGCTTACAAGCTGGAAAATCAAGGCGAATATCGCGAGCCGTGGGGCAAGTCTGATTGAATTTCCTGTGGCAATAATTCTCCGCTTTTACACGGGCACCGGGCATGCCTCGCAACTCTCCTCGACGGTGCGCCTGTAAGCCTGTTGTTGTCCGTGGTAAAAAGGCGGATGCTGTTAGCAGCGCAATTAATATCGCGCGAAATCGTATATCAGCAGACGAGGTTTACGGTTAGGCTCGCGCAGGTAAAAGCTCCCGCTGCATTAAACACCACCGCAAACGTGTGTAAGCGAGCCGCGATCCACCGCCATTCAGCAGGGCTTATTTATAACTATTTAAACGGAGTGGAACGCGCGAAGGAAAATGTTCGTTTCGCGAAAGACAAATTGAGAATGGCCGTGCCGCTAATGCGGTAATTAGTATTCGAGCGAGGCTCGAAGATCGGGATCGGTTATTTTTTTCATCTCTTTCTTTTTTTCTCTTTTCTTTTTTTTTTTATTTGTTTGTTTGTTTGCTCGAAGTCTCGTGGCTTCTCTGCGGTTTCTTTCTTTTTCTCTCTCTTTTCTTTTTTTTTCTTCCACTGACCTGCTCCCTGTTTGTAACGCCGCCGTTCGTTACCATCGCATACATCTACGCTCGAACGAAGCTTCGTTTAACGTTTCAGAAATGAAAATGCTTAGAGAAGCGTGTGTGAGTCGATCGGATGTGTCGACGAGTTTTCTGATAACTTGGAAAATCTAAGTTTAATGTTACTGTTTCGTTTCGAGAAACTGACCGTTTGCGTAGATCATTTACTTTGTCGAAAGACAAAGAATTATGGATGGTAGACCTGTAGATAATTATATTATATTACCTTCTATATTTCATTACCTTTTGCGGTAAACAGATTTGTGATTGTCATTCAATGCAAACAACTATCAACAACAGAATCATAAAGTTGTCACACTGTCGGTTTTTCTTTCAAGGAAAATATTTTCAAATATTAGCTGTAATTATTGCAACTGATTACGAAGGAAACTTCTAAAAGTTTCTAGGAGCCCTATAGTGGAATCTCGTAAAAGTCTTGAACCGCAAATCAAGCGCCGAAATTACGGCCGTAGAAGCAGCTCGTAAATATTTTCTCACGTTTGCGTCCAATTTCTCAAAAAAAAAAAAAAAATAAAAAAAACCAAAAAAAGCAATATAACCAGAATTTACAACGAACATTTTGGATGGACGACCGAAGATCCGTCTCTATCGAAAGAAGTAAAAACGAGCCTCCTTCGATTCGATCGAATGGCGCAATAAACGAATAAAGCGGTAAAACTCTCGGCACTTTTGTGCCTTGCACCGTCGAATTCGTTCCTTTTGATCCCGTGACAGTGATCGTCTGACAAAGTGACTCGGACGCGGCTACGTAAAACAAGGAAGAGGAATTTATGAGTTACTGCACGCTCGATACATCCGTTGGTGCGGCCGCGGCTCACGAAACGGAACAGTCAACGGTTGTTAGACGCTACCTAAATTAATTTACGAGCCCGGGGGCCGACTTTTCTTCGGTCGTTATGGCATTCTTGTTGAAATAATGGCCCCCCTCGAAAACCGACGATATCCCCGGCGTGAGGCGAGCGTTAGCGTGATACTCCGAAGAAAAGCGTAATAACGCGTTTGCGTAACTAATATCATTACGCACGTTGTTCTGGAACGTGACCGCCTCCGGCAAAGTGTCGCGTAATTATACATGTATGTAGTCATTTCGGTGCGATGGCGGGAAAGAGGGGTTTGATGTCGTAGTTAGGTGCACGGAATAGCGGATATCGCTGTTTATACAGAAAATTGTCTCGAGCAGGTGTTCGCTCGTGCCATGCAATTGAGGAATCTGAAGAATTTCGTAGAAGAATCGCAGAAGTTTGTAGAGTGAAGATTTTGAAACTCGGGTTTGGAATTCGAAATATTTCAAAGTTTCGAAGGTGGAGAACTCGAAAATTTCAAAGTTTGAAAATTCTGAAGTCGAAATTACAAAAGGTTACGATAAAATCTTCATGAAAGTCGACATTCCACAGAAATCTTGTACCCTACATGTACATATGTATATATTACGTACGTAACAGACTGTCGGTCAGTATTACTGTCACAAACCGAGTGCCAAACACCTCTGACGCTCGAGTCACCCTTTCGATTTGTCAAACAAATCCTTTCGAAAATTGCGAATAAACAAACAAACGAACAAACAAGGGTCAAGACCTAACCCTTGTAGCCGATTAAATTCCCCCTCCCCATCCCTTGCCCTGCGTCCCTTCGTTTTTCACTTGTCCTCACCGTTTCACTTTCCTCGGTTTACCCTACGACCGGTGGTGTGTACCGAAGATTACAAATTTCAATTTCACCGGTGCGTGACGTGCTGTTACATTCATGACCGCTCTCGAGAGGCAATCTTTCCATCCCTTCTTTGTTTCTCTCTCTCTCTCTCTCTCTCTTTCCCTCCACCCCTCTCCCCGAACGTCGTTTATTTTAGGGACGAAGTTAGCGCTACGCACACAAACGTTTTGCGGTCGTGTTCGCTTGTAGCCTCCGGTAGGAAACGTAAGCCAGTTTGATGCTCGGTTGCTTCGATCCCGCTGGTTACCGGTGCGCTAGGTATAGGGGTGACTGAATAATACGGCATGATTATACGGCCGACCTCGTGGACGAGGGAGGCCCAGATAATTCTCTCTGGCCGAGCGGGGTAACGGTAATCTTCGCTAAAAGTGCTCGTTAGCTTTGCTTTTTGCGTCCTCGGCCTGCTGCTTCCACGCAGGCGTTGAAACGCTTCTAGGGTGGATCAAACGCGTCTTTTTTTTTACAGATTACGCTAGGGTTCGGACGACGTTCGAACAGACATCGCGGAGTAACGATGATTTGTTGTTAATTTGATAGATAGATTTCGGACATTACCGATAATGTCCAACAAATTAGAAATTTTGTGCGAATCCTCGAGGAAAGAAGGGATCGCCTACGTGTAAATGTTCAGCCTTACTTTCGTCGAACGTCGCGTACTTTCTCTGGAAGTTTAAACTGTCTTGCGTTAACGTAATTCGTTAAACACGCAAATAAATTGTTTTGAAAGTGTTGGTCGGAAATACGTCATTGCGTCAAGGGGGCTGATGATCTACGAAGATTGATCCACGCTGGGCGGACACCGACGATGACTCGGCTTACCGCGGAGATGTTCCGCCTCTCAGTGCCTCTAATACGACTTGTCGTCGCTTATCAGCAAGTAAATCAGCAATAAAAATATCTCGGCGAGAAGGCAGTAAAAAAATATAATTAACGCGTCTAACGTTATTCGGTTACCGCGCGCTCAGATGCTTGCCTTCTGCGCGCCTTGACAACAAACTGATATCGCGCGCAATGCTAAAGAGAACAGGCATTTTTTTACTGACTCACTTGCATTTACTTAATTGACGCACTTTATAAATCGTTTCTAACTCACAACTGGTCAGGCAAGTCAAATCGCCAACATAATAATACTTTTTTCCCGATACGAAGTGGAAGTTATGTCCTCGTAGAAAAATATGCGTCTCGAGTTGTCAATACGATATATTTTACTTTTTATCACGTCGCTAATATAGCGAATTAAGCAGTATTCACGTGTGCATTAATTGGACATAAACTTTCCATTTACTCGACAGCCTGATTCAAATATTCCTCTGATGATTGGAATGATTCTATCTCACTACAGTTTTTCAAAACGATTAAAATGCAATAAATTATGTTTATCGCAATATAAAAATAGCATTAAAATAAATTTTCTACATATTGCGTTGAACGAAATTGAATAACAAATGATAAAAAGAAGGAGATACATACAGAAAATCTGAACACATACAGGGAATTTTAACATGAACAATATTTTATCGAATATTTGCACGTAGAATGATGAAAAAGCAAAATATGTAATGTTTTGTAAGATACTTTGACTTTCGATCTTCTTACCACCATTATTCTGGCAGATATAAACTATTTTCGTGGAGACGGTGCAGCACAATTAGTTTATAACTTTGTAAAACAGAATCATCAAATGGAAAAGTGTCCCTTTTTTAAAAAAAGATTGTAAAAACATCTTAAAATTAGCTGTACGACTTTTCTTTCGTTCTGTTGAACTTTCAACAACAAAAATTCAAGAAATCGTCGTCCAACCTTAATGTTCAAAGTTCAATAAGATAAAAAGAAATAGAAAAAAATTGTACAGCAAGCTTGGGACTTCTAGAAACATCTTAGGGCAGTGAAAGTAGAAGCTTTACACTTTGAAACGAGACCAAGTACGTAGTTTGTTATGTAATTTTCTTATGACTTTAAACTATCGACGATTTTCTACCATTACACGTTCAGTTGCGCTGTTCGCTGCGCATCGATATCGGGGAAAAGAGAAAGGAAAGGTAAGATCAAAGAGAGTCGTAAGGCCGATACGATCGAAAGCAACGAGAATCGCGATACTTTCTCCTTCGTCGCTTGTAACACGTGTCCTTCGTCTCCGTTCCTCGGTCCGACGAGTGAAACGAGCGCGCGACTTGACAAATCCGCCCCGGCTTCCCGTATTTATAAACACTCTCACGCTACATGAATTTAAGCCACCGCGAAAGAACACAGGCTGACGAAGCGCGACAGTCACTCTGTTTTGCGTGGTGGTCGGGGCGCGAGAAGAGCTCTTCTCCGCGACGCGTCGTCGTCGTCTCCCTTTCTCTCCCCCCATAAATCACCTAGATTTCTCTTCGGTTCGTCTTAGTTACGAGATCGTCCAACTTGGATCCTTCGCTGCCACGATCCAGGAAGTCTCAAGGCGCCGTGAAACTTTTTTTTTCATCCGTGAGAACACCGCGCATATTCGCAGACTGATCCACGGTTAATTAATTCTTTCTCTATCGTCCGCGCCATTTTCGCCATTTCTTTCCTCTTCCTTTCCATCCGACTTTCCTTTAATCGTGTTCGATTCTCTATAAATAATTGAAACGCTCAACCTTTATCACGAAATTATGAATTACACATGGATGTATATGATAATTCATATTTAGAAAACAACAAGTATCGACATTCCTAAAACTTTTGAGTGGCGGCGTATATTCCCGACCCACGAGATCCAGAATAATCTCTCCCGTCTCAGCCCCATTTGCTGTCGCCAAATCGCGACAAAAGGTATTCGATTCGAGGCTCGTCGTTTGCAAGCCACTTGATAAACCCTCTCTCGATAAACTATCCGCGGAATAATCGAGCGTTCTTCGAGAATCGACGAACGCGCAAGCTTCAACCGGAGACAGAGAGGAGCGTCATCTCGGAATAGACGCGACGAAGCGACGGAGAAACGAAGTAACGAGTTCGAGCAAAGGAGAAGCTCGTCTGGCCATCCTCCCCTTTCTATCAGGAGAAGCAGGGGGGTAGATACGTTCGAGCGGCTCGATTCCGTACCTACGATCCACGCTCTTGCTCACTCCGTCTCTGTCTCCTCTCTCTCTCTCCCGTCTCCGACTCCAACGATTTTCCCTCCTCGTCTCTCTGCCTCGCTACATCTCAGCCGTTTTTACGACGCTTTGAGTCGCGGGCGTCGCAGCGGAATGCGCTAATGAGGACTTGGCTACCGTCACACTTCCCCCTTTTCGTTCGTCGGCGCACCCCAACCGCACCGCGGCGACGGCGGTGGCGGAGGCTGCAACGCCACAGACCTAACCGTTTTCCTTTTTTTGAACACCGGTTCTCTCTCGATCACGCTCCCGCGGCGATTCCTCTCTCGCCGCCTATTGATATGTGGCTAGTTAAATTTGCCCGTGACACCGGCTATTCCTGGACCAAAGACCCGCGGGTTCCCGCGATTTAGCTTTCAGCGTTCGCTGCACGATAGCGAAGGTAAGCTCAAGCCTGGCTCTCAACTTAGCGACCGGCTTGATACTTTCTAGAGGACTTTCGAGGTGGGAACTTTTTAAATTGAAAGAAGCAGAGTTTACATCCGTTTTCGAGTATTCGAGACGGACAAAATTTTCCTGCGCTGCAAATTTTTTTCGCTCGTTTCGAACGGCTATTGCCATGGAAAGACTCGCGTCTGAAGATCGTCGAGTGAACCAAATTTCCTTGACTCTTATATACGATTGTTATTTCAAACTACATTAAAAATCTCTCGAACTGCTCTCGATCTCGTTGCGAACGCAGTGTCAAACTAGCGACCAGTGTCTAGCGACTTATCTTCGACAATCTACCGTCCAATCCACGCAGAAATCTTTCGTTCCGCTTGAACATTGTAATCTTATTTTACCTTAAGAGGAACCACAGGAACGGCTATCTGAAAATCTCGTAGGTACTCGCGAGTCACGAGTAACGAGCATTTTTTTCTTTCGCGTTATGTTTTTTCTTCCCGGAGTAATAAATAATGCTCGCGAGGCGATAGGCGAGAGGGTCCATCGTTCCGTGAAAACATTTCCACCCTTTTCTTCGACGAGGAGCGTAGCAGCACCCCAGCGCTCGCGGTTAAGGAACTTCCTTTCGAACCGTGCATCGTCACGGGGAAGGGGGACTCGAAAGAGCGAGTCGCGGCTGCGACTGCATCGAATGCAACACTTAACGCACCTTTCGCCGAGCAGCCGTGTCACGGCGTGAAATCATCTACACGGCCCTCCAGGATACGCTGAATAACGAGCGCAATCTTCACTCCTTTTTCTTTCTCTCTTTTTTACTTTTCGACTATCTGCTTGAACGCTCGTACACACGTGCACCGCCGTCGTCGTCTGGTTGTTCCGCGAGGGAAAGATTCGCGAGATGAGCAAAGAAAAGAGACGAGAAGACGCAGGGGAGTCCTCTTTTAATGGCACTACATTTTTAAAGTGTAGCAAAGGGACAGAGTAAGAAACATCGCGTCAAACGATTCTCTGTATAAATATCATTCGAAAGTGGAAAGAACGTAGATCAGGTATATGTATATCGAATTTCCTTCATTCTGTAAAAATAATTACGTTTCTCGATAATTATAACGCGATTATATAACGTACAATAGCAAATTACTATTCACGATAAATTTGTATCTATTGCAACAAGTATAAACGAAAATGCACTTTTTCTTTAATCGCCGTTTCTTTTAACCTTTACAATTTTAGAAACTGCGACAGCATCTGGAGCAATTACAACGTCGTGAAATCTTTGAAGTTTTTCATTTTGATTCAAGGAATTTATCTTGACACAAAACGTCACGCGTCAGTCCTCGAAGCTGATGACAAAAACTAGGGAATTTCATTGGCGACAGATTTTTGAAGAACAGACTGGGATAACAATACGTGCAAACTGGTACGATTAATAAGATTACTTGATTACAGAGAGCAAGCTTTTAGTTGGTCTCGAGAGTCGTTCAAAAGCAAAAGTATGTACTTTATTAAAGGACCGTTTCTTCGTGCCGTTTCATTCTTTATCTTACTCCACGTTCTTGTTTCACAATGAATTTCAATTTCTCTCAACCTGTAGTTAACATACAATTTATACGGCACGAAATGTAAAACGTCTTGATTCCTGAGCGAGACAAATAAATTCAAGATGAACGAACGAAGATAGAGGAATAAAAGAATCTCGTTTAATTTAACGTACGGGAGGAAACCGCTTCTCATTACTTCTCCTATTATTTCTTGTTACCTGGTCTTTTGTGTTTTCCTTCATTCTTGCTACAAAGTGAATTTCCTAAAGTGGTTTTTTATCCGTGAAATGTTCCTAGAGATTCTTCCAACTTTTTATGACCAGAATTCCGTTTCATCGTAGAAGGAGGAAAAAAGCGATAATATTTTGATTATAACCTGACAACAAAATAGCTCCTTAACTACAAATTTTTACGATTGTGGAGTTAAAAGTTAGATAAATTAAATAAAAGCGAGATAAATTCGTTCAAGTCGAATTTTTTTTTGAAAAATTACTCTTAGGCGTTAAATACCGAAATACGTATGTCATCGTTCCAAAAGAATCAATTCAAAATTCGATCGCGAATAAATTATTTGGTGTCGATAAAATTTACTAGACCAAGAATAAAACGATGGAACAAGGTTTAAAGGAACACGGACTCGAGGATAGCAGCCAACGAATCGCAGAATATCAACAACAACGCTATAAATAATATTTCGTAACGTCGTATTTCGCTGAGAGGCGCGGATCACTCGAGTCGTCGCGATTTCATAGCGGTCGCAGAGACACGCCGACAGAAAAGTTATTGCCGCGAATAAATATTCATGAGCAACTGTGCGCTCGCGCGCGTAAAGATTTTTTTTCTTTTTACAACACTTTCAATATCTCGCTGAGAAAATGCGATTTCTTAGACGCGTTCAGCCGCGTGAGTATATTCTAATTTATGTAAGAGGCGAACAACGGGATTGGCCCGTTGGTATACGTTGGCAGACGCTTTCCATACCCGTGTCCCGGAGATTACGGTCCGGCCGAGAAGTGCAAATGGCCCTGTGTAATATATAATGACACAAAAGCGGCATCTCCGTTGACCGGTGCCAACGTTTACAACGTTGGAAAAATTTATAATTACTATTTCATCCGGGGCCCCGTGTATATTTCAAAAGATTACAACTCGCCGTCACGGTTATTTTATCGCTGATGAAACTCGTAATCGTCTCTGGATTCAATAAAACGCGCGTCCGATCAATTTGAACAAAATCCGGTACAATTCGAACGATTCGACGATGCGACAAAGGATATAAAGGAGAATGATAATCGCCTTCCGAGAGACTTTATAAATTGTCGAAAAATTGTTATTACCACTTGCGAGACGAAATTGCGTAGTTTCGCGGAAAGAAAAATTTTATATTTAAATTAGATCCTGCTGATAATTAACGTTGATTATCGACAATTAAGTTCATATTATTAGTACTGCAAACATTACATTTATGGTTACTAAAACTACAAACATTACATTTATGGTTACTAAAAAAGTGCTTGTACGTGTCCTTGTAATCAATTAGTACATAAATGTCGTAGTAAATATAACAGCTTTTCGTAGCAATTGTAGATACGCGTGTTACTATTTTAAGTAACTGTAGTTAATTTCCGCCATGTTGATTTTCCCGTCAACAGAATTGACTCCGACAAGAACCCTCGCGAGGCTAATTAAATCCGTTGAGTCCACTTACGGTAAAACAGACTTATTGTTAATTAATTCGTTCCAAAAGCTGTGGCGCCTGTGTGGTGCTTCCTTCGAGCCACAAAGAAAACAATTAATCCCATTCCATCCGCGTGCTGCCTGTTGAACCACTGAAAGCAAACAGTCGAAAAAAACTTTCTCGGCGAAAAGCTGGCAAAGCGTGATTCACACGAGCAACTATTCGCGGGAATATCGTCGTAAGAGGAAAGAATCCCATGCAAAAAAGGATCGCGCGTCGTTTTCATGGTGCCGGCAATGACTTCCACAGAAACTCCGATCTAGCGTTCACACATCTCCACTCAAAGATCTCAATTATTATATTAACTTCACAATTGGAAAAATTTGTAATCACTTCGGTGTAGAAGTAGATGTGAAATATCACGAGTTCTAAATATTTAAAGCATCTTTCGGAAGAGATCAACGATTTAAATTTCGAGTTTCAACCACTGATTGTAAAGAGGAAAATCTTTCGGATGTGTCTGTAATTTCGTGTGTCGTACATTTCCTTTTGCGCGAGAGTGATTTGTGCCGTTCTTCCGTAAACAATCTTCCCGCCTGATTGCGGGAAACGCGTCCGAAGTGGAACCCCGCCGGTTGGCGCCAACGCACGGTGCACGGTGCACGGTGCACGGCAACGAGGCAGGCGCAATTGCGTGCGCATTGGCGAAGCGCAGTGGTTTCTAACCGTACGAGGGAGATGCGCTTAAGGAAAGCGCGCTTTTTGTCGCGTCGCGCGCCATGTACCCGCGAATGGTTATTGCGACGATCCAACAAAATGTCTTCCGCCCTGGCTGAATAGGAGCGCCGTAAACCACCGTAATAACGTCGGCACCGTTCACACCATCAAATCGTTGCCTCCACCCCGCCGTATCTTTATTAACGAGCTACGTAATCATTGATTCGATCGCGAGCTTGTTTTAGAAAATTCGTGAGATTATCGTAGAGTCACGGTGTCTTCCAACGAAGGTTACAAGCTTCGAGATGACAGACACGATGCCTCCGTGTGTCAGTCAATAGTGTGTAAATTACAACATGACGGAGCACGCATTATACTTCGCTTCAATCACAAAAATCACGATGAAAATTCACATTCATTTTGAGTTACATTTACGCATTACTATTTTATCAAATATGTTAAGCAGAACATGTAATAAGATTTTATTTACGATTGTGAGACACATCAGCGCGTAGTTACGAACTCGTATTCACACTACACGTGTCATGCTACTATTCTACGAATATAGTTGAGAATTGCATGTAAACTGCCGCGTTCCATCAAAGCGATGCTTCGACGCTGGTCTCTATAACCATATAAATAATTTATGTAATATCAGGTTGGCCCGTTAGAGCTGTTTACTTATCTGTGCACACTGACACCGGCTTAATTGCCGGAGCGGCTCGAATCGATCGAATTAATTATTCCGCCAAGTTCAGCCAGCACGAGACGCACGGCGATACGCTTTCTTGCAACGCGTGCTGCCACGCCGTAGAACGCGGCCGGACACGATGGTCAAGGATACCCGGAGCCCCTGACTCGAGCTATATCCTCTCGGTCGCAACCGGCCAGACGCGCCACTTTGTCATGGCGTATTACACCTAGGCTGCGGCGCCTATGGTGGTGCTTCCTTCCAAAGGCGCCCATTACTCGGTTTAATGCACCGAGTTCGCTCATTTTTATGCGCGCGATACGTCCCTCTACAGCCAGCGACCGAGCATTACACGGCTTACCGCATCCAACGACACGGGTGCATGCGAAATTTACGAGACAGCACGTCCAACATTGCTCACGTCACACCACGGTACTACTTTTCTCTATACCATTCCAGTTTCGGGGCGAGATACTCGCTCACGCCCGATTCTTAAGTCATCCGAATAGAATTGTAAAATACTTGTCAATTTATCGATATTATCAGTTGGTAAATTATTGTACAAGCGGAGCACTGAGTAAAATTTCTCGGAACAAAATCGCGGCAAAGACGAGACAAAGATCGTCTAATTTCATTTCGTTGCCAAAAATTCTTCCAACGACATTCCAACTATGTCCTAATCAGAACTATATTATCACTGAAAGTAATTTTAGAGGGGGTAACCCAGAAAATGGTATTGGGCCTCTTCAGGTGCAACGCTAATGCAATGAAAATTAGCGATTGGTTGATTTGGGTCACGTGATTCGTGAGAGGGCGTGGGTACGAGTGGCGTTGTCAATGAGCGATCGCGCCTGTAATTTGTTTTGTATCGATTCAAATGGTTGCGTATCAATAAAATTTTCTGACTTCATTTCCTAGTCGGAACAGTTGCTTCTGGGACTTTCAGTGAGACAAATCGTACTGGAGTACAAGTCGTGCAGTTTTTTTGTGTGAATGTATATTCCAGACTTATTATCATATTAACATACATATGTATATATATGAATTATTTCTCAGAGTATGAATTTCTAGTTGCTGATAGCAGATCCAGCTTTTCTTCTGTCTACATACTCTGCTCCCTCTTCCTTTTCTTTTTCGTTGTTTCAGGGTCGCGATCGTAGCGGACACTAGTTGCATGTCGCTTAGCTGTAAACGCGCGGTTACCCGGCTTCGATTAACGTCGATCGTCTCGGTGGCTGGGCAAACTGCTGCTTATCTCACGGGGGATCGATGTGGCGAAATGCGGTGGGATTGCGTGGCCAAAGGGGCGGCCTTCGCTGATGGGACTAGTTTCTATTTATTACTAGTATCTATTATGGCCCTAAACATTTCGCGTCGTCCTTCTAACGTTTCGAGTTCTACTGATTCGCGATAAAAGAAAACTTTTGTGTCCATATCGTGTCCAACTTATATATTCAAAGTTTCATTATTACAGGACAAAATTGACACGATTATATTGATAAGATTTGAGATCAATCTGAGAATCAATATAGAAATTGTAAGACACTTATTTGTTGTAAAGATATGTTTAAGCAATAATATCCGTATTATTATTTAGTTCAAACTTTACCGATATAATTATGACAACAGAGTCTTGTAACAGTATTAATGAAATTTCGAAACGTTTCACATAAGATGTATAATATTTGCTCACGAAGGTTTCACGAGCCTGGCTCTTACTATTAATTTTGACGTGATTTTATTTTATGGTCTTATAACTCTCTTCCCAGTTTGACTGTGCAATTTGCATGCAAGGTGCAGAGATGAAGTTTGAAGTAACTGATCGCTGATAAAAATCAATGAAAATAATTGAGGCATTTAATTGAACATAAATATAACGTCGTAGGTCGTTGTTTTTCAATTTCGATCGAAGAAGTCTGTTGTTATAATTATTCGAAAGGATTTATGATTAATAAACTCTTTGGAAAAAAGTGGAGTGGTACAATTTAAATTAATTATTTCGATATTTCGAACGGAGATAAAGATTTTAATTGCTGTCCATCGTCGTCAGTCAGTATATTTAACGTCGAAAAATTGATTGAAACTTAACGTTTTATTCGTTTCGACGAATCGATTTATACTCTCGATGATGCCATTCACGGTTTGGCTGATTTTTCACAACGATTTTAATATGTGTATGTTTACAGTAACGAGGGTGAAAAATTGTTCAGCCGTATCGATTGTCCAAAACGCTCGAGATTCGAAAGCTCTTTCGACGCGAAATGATTTTCTGCGTTCCTTTCGATTCAATTAACCATCGATAACGGTTAATGAATTACCTTTTGTTCAATGTGGCATTCTATTGACTATATTATAATACGTATTACGATTTACAATGCGTGCCCGTGGCAGCGTAGCTGCAAATTAATTAATAGCATAGATAATTTATGCGTGACACGATGGATCGATCGGCGGACGATGATAAAACGCCGTGCGCAAGGATCGTCGGAGGCAAGGTCAGGTAGTTCATCATTAATTTACAGCTCGCGGAGGGTTGATAAAATCGTCCGTTGGTGAAAATGAGCATCCTTGACTTTAACTGTCCTTTCAAACTGACCGTTTAACACGTGTCTGTAACACACACCCTTCTCTGATTAATTATTCCCCGACCCCGACCGATTATTTGTTAATTAATCCAACGTCGAGTTCGGATTTCATGCAATATTTATTCGTTGAATCTTTTCGTTGTAACGCAGGAGTCTTTTGTAAAATTCTTCATTATCAGATCAAAATCATTTCCGAGTTAACAATCAAATTTCCGAAGAATATATTAGGAGTAAGAAATATTTTTCATTAACGAAACGAATAATTCTTTTTCATTGATTTTTTAATAATTAAACACGTACGTCGAATGTGACTAAATATCTCTGTATTGAAATTTCTTTTATTAAAAATTTTGGGAATGTTCAACATTTTTTTTTTTTTTTTTTATTGAAACTCTGTTTAATAAGAAATTCTTGTTAGAAACTCGGGAATTGTGTGATTTATCTCAGTATTTATCTCCAATTCTTTCTCGATTTCTAAATTAACTTTTCTGCGAACAAAACGTAGAAGAACACTGTAACGGTCTCCGACAAACGAACATTTAATCAAGTTCGTTTACATCAAGAACGTTAACAGAACAAAAAAAGTTCTACGATTCTAATTCGAGTCCCGACTACGTGTGCAAAAAAATCGTGGCATAATTTCGGTCAGGCAGAAAGGAAACCGAAAAACCTGCTCGCTGATCGATCTAGATCTGTCCACCGGAAATGCATACGTTTCTATGATATATACACATCCGGCGCCACGCCTCCTCGCCTCAGCTGCTGCATGATGCCTTACGCGATGATGATAATAATAATAATAATAATGCTCATCCGCATCGTCGCGGACGAGCATTCATAACAGACATCTCTCGAGGCACGTGAGCGATAACGTGTGCTCACCCGTTGTAGTTACATGCCTTTGGCCATCGCATCGCGTATAACGAGGATGTGCCTACTCGAAGGCTCAAACGTCGCGTCTGCGCGTCAGTCTCGAGCGTATCAACGTTCCTTCAACGATTCACTTCGGCAATCCGACTTTCCTTCCTTTTTATGCAAAATTCTTCGCAGTTGCAGCGCACTCTTGGGAACAAGATCTTTCTCTTTCTTTCTTCCTTCCTTTCTTCATCACGTCGTGAGAAATTTCGATCGCGATGAAAATCACGACTGCGATATAATCGAAGTTAAAAGAAGATGCTTACTTAGATCGCGTCGATTTATGGAAATGTCAAATTTTACTTTACAGTTTTTGCATTGTGTGAAAATTGAAATTTAATGTGTAATAACGTACTAAATCATGTACAACCTTTTGTTCACCTTTTGTACGTCTGTAATGTACAGATACATCAAATTCAGAAAACAGCGTTCCGTTAATGTTCCGCGATAAATTTGTCCACGTCTCTTAGCGTTTAACGATCTTCCGAATAAAATGGATAATTTCAGTATCGAAATTATCCTTTCAACGGCCAATTATTTAAGAAAAAACGCCATTCTCAATTTAAGAATTAAGCTCTTCTTTCCTCATAATGCCAAATTATATAATCGCCAATTAACAAGTTGACCCGATTTATTGGCCGCTAGTAATAAACTAATTAACTACATCAGGGAGTTTCTTTTTGAAAATTTAATCGCCTCGTAAAATTCCAAGTTTGCCTATATAAAGCGTCTGGTAGCTGCTGTCTCGAACAACCGGAATAATCGATAACAATCGATGGAAATGAACAGCAATTGGCAAAAGTCGAGAATTTATTTCATCGTGGGATTTAAGCAGACATCGGAGAATCAAGACGTTCAACTTCTTGACGCCTTGTGTAAGATATATATACACTGTCGGCCACATTATGAACTGTTCCGGAAGAGGAAACAGCAATGAAAAAAAAAAGTTGAGCAAAGATACTCTGCAAATTCTTTCTTATAGATCCAAGAAAATTCGGTAACGTGAATTGTGTATGTAACTGGACTGATTCGAACGAGAGATTTAACAAGCAAGAAGCTGCAGTGAAAGAGGAACGACCAAAGAAGCGAAAAAAGAACGAGGAAGCATCGAACCAACTTGATCGAGGAGGAAGCACCGCGTAAGCGGGAATAACGATGGTTGCTTTGGCACCCCTTGCCGGATCCCGGAATACCACGGCGTTTTCCGGCCGAACAACAAAAGCTAACAAACGTATCCTCCTCGTATTATCGTCGTTATTTTCTGTATTTTCTTTTCTCTTTCTCTTTTCTCTTTCCCATTTTTGCTACTCCCCCCTCCCCCTCCCCCTCCCCCCCGAGCTCAAACAGACACCAGCTCGCGAATTTGTGGGAATGTTCTCGATGCGTTCGCACATCCTCGTCGACGAATCGCTAGAGGGAAACCTGGTTGGTCCCACGGGCGCTCCTCTACACGGTAGTTACACGCGAGAGCACGTCCTCGCGACGAGCATTAAGCGAGCATTATGATAAGTGGCGTGTTCGCGAGCCAATTCGCGAGCTCCGTTGTCTCACGCGCGTGAATTTCAATGGGCACGTCACGCGAACCCCTATTTACGCTCTTCACCAGATAGATACTGCTGAAGGATTCTAGGGGATTTTCTGGGGAGATATACTTCTATCACATCGAATCGGTTTAAAAATCGGTTTCTTCTTTTATCTCACGATGCAGTGAAGTACGATGTATGTATGTATTTTTTCAAATACAAAGAATTACTTTTTTATCAAAAAGATTATGGTTGAATTAACGATAATCCTGGAACAGAATTGACGAATGATTTGAAACCGCCAATACAATTTTTCACGGCTGTAGAATACTGACGGTTGAATGGAACGCCGGAAATAATTTTGAGATTAATATAATCGCTTTCGTTCGTTCATCCGATATTGAAATTTTTACCAAAAACTCGTCGAAGCGTATTTCATCGAATTTCATTCAACGAAACGAAACATGCTACATTTTAATACAGTTCGCTAGATATTTTAAACATTCAAAGTGTTGACCGAACGCGTTTTTCACGATTTTTCCAATTGGATGACCAACTGTTCGCGTTTATTATTGTTTTCTTCGCTTCAATCGTATCAAATAAGGGATGCGAAAGCTCGTTCGAAATTTCGAATCCGTTTTCTTTTCTTTTCATACGACACAATGTTGGACAGATCAGATACGTTATTGTACCGCAAAATTAATTCGACAACCGAGCGAAAGACACGCGATAAATCACGATGAATTTCCGAGACTCGTGATTGTTCGCGCTTCAATCGGGCACACGGCTGATCTCCTGAACTACATTTCGCGTTTTGCAAACAATAAAACGCAATAACGGGGACGCGCTCATAAAATTCTAATCGGAAACAATTTCTCCCGTACCGACAATGCCGATTCTATTAATCGCGGAATCCGCTTTGAATCGTCCGGTCTCTCGCGCATTAACCGCGTTTCGAATTTCATCTCGTAAAAATAATCGATTAATAAGCTCCATAGAAACGTCAATACCATTTTAAAATTCATTACAAGCTCGTTTTTATTAAAAGAGAAACAAACTGTTTCGTCAAAAATTCAAAAAGAATATATTCCTCTGATGGAAATGAAAAATAAAGGGTATTATTATTTTTACGTACGTTTCAATATATCGAAATTCGTTTCGGGTGAAAACTTGTGGATTTCAAAATGTTCCATAAAACATTCTTTTTAATACTGACTAACCAATATTTTTACATATCAATCATCAATATTTGAAGCAAATACATTCTCCGAATAATAACAATAAAATTAAAAGAAAAAGTGAATAAATGAAAATCCTTTTTGCACAGAAAATTGTTTTAACCAAAAATTTAAATTAAAAAAAAAAAAAAAAAAAACAAAGAATGAAATTCTTTTTTCGCGCAAAAATTTGCAGAGACGCGGTCCCGTTAATCGCGAACGGATCAGTTCCGCGAAAGAATTCCTTTTTTCCACGGAGATGATGCTCGCACAACGATAATCGGGCGTAGCAATCGTGCGACATTCGCGATGAAGAAACTTAGTGAATGAAAGGAAACCGGTGGTGGTTCACACGCGGCCGAGCACGCACGTCGCTCTGCCTCCCCGACCATTTACCTTAAAGCGAGGCGATTTCCTTTTGCACGTTATGATCCCACACAACGCCGCATCTACGGCGACGTATCTGCTAGATTATCCTTCTGTACATACCATTACCTCGACACGCGAGCCCCATGAACAAGAAAGCAACGAGAGAACAGGCAACGATCAGGAAAAATTGCGGTTGATGACGCCGATATACACGAACGAGAGGAACAGATTGCTACTATTATTGAACAACGTGGAATTATCTTTTCATTTTCTTATTCTTCGTCTCTTCCCTCTTTTTTTCCTTTTTCGTTCTTTTTTTCCACGATTTGATAAAAGTGAACCATTGTTCCCCTTCTGCGCGACTTTAATCGCTCGATCTTTGATTCAAACGATTTTGACGGGTTGCCCGATTTTCGAGGAAGTCGTTAGAAGTCGCATCTGCAGCCAAACAACGCCTTGTTAAGCCAACTTCGTTTTCGCTCAGTTTGAACATTCATCGTACGAAAATGTAACCTTCGAATATGGAAATAAATTCAACGAATTCGTTTGGGATATAATTGTTACTCTTAAAAGAAACAAGAGGTATAGAAGTAAAAAAAAATTTGTCAAAGAAAAGGAAAATACAATCGTGTCAAAAATGGCCAATGAAGGTTTTTTCATTCAGTAGAAATCAAAGAAGTTAACGACTCTCGATTAGATAAACCAGTAAATTCGACCTTTATCGTGCAGTTCAAGCCGAAAACCAGTCTTGGTAGAATCGAGAAAAGAAGAAATAGAAACACAGTGGCTGGCTCTTTCGTCGGCATGGTGCCGTACTTCCTGTCCAATCACAACTTTATCTATCCCTGACGAATGCGTGCCAGGCGTTAGCCACCTAAGATCCTACAGATACTACGAGTAGGCATCGAGAGGAAAAAAAGGTCGTACCTGTTTCCACGGTCGTGTTAACAGCCGAAACTCATAAAGACGTTTAAAGTGGCCCGCAGGAGAGAGGGACGGGACAGGACCCTTTCTTTCACCACCGAAACGCACCTTCGTCGATCCTTCGACCTTGCCAGAGACCGACCATTCAAAAGACGGTGACGGTGGATAGATCGGTCATCGAAATTTGTTTAACTACAGGACGGTTTCTCATAATTCCACTGGTTCCACGAAATTTGGCAGTATGTTTCCTCGTTTCCTTCTTTTCTTTCTAAACTTTCTAAATTTTCGTGGAGTTATAAGCGACGAATGAGTTATTGAATCATACAAGATTCATCAAGTTGAACGTAAATTTAAATTTCTTATGACGTTTGTGCACAAACGATGATCGATCCTATGCATACAAAAATTTTGTAAAGAAGATAAATTGATCGAGACACGTTACGAATGAAATATCGCATCAACAGCTGAAACACAACATCTTGCGCGTTGCAATTTAAGAAAAAAACGTGAATATAATATAAAAGCGTTCTTCTCACTTGGAACAATATTTTCAAGAACTAAACGTTTCGTTATTAATGAATTACCATTGAGCTTCCCCTGCGAGACGTAACACGACGTCTTGATAGAATCGAGAACAGATGATTATTAAAAACGAACGAAGAGCCGTTCGGGTACGTATTACCCGACGAATTTCATTCGCGGTATTAGCCGAACGGACCCGGAGTCGCAATTAAAAATTGATTTACAACGGCCGCCGCGCCGGTTCGTCATTAACAACGTTCGCGCGCGCAGAGGAGGAAAGACAGCAGCCGTTGGCGGCAGCGTGCAAATTTCGCGATAATTGGCGAACGCGTCGCTCGCACGCCGCTAATATCACGATGGAATCGCGGCGAGCGAATCGATCAGGGCCTCGATGAATCGCCCGGAGCCCAATTTGTCATAGACAAGAATCTTGTCGGGAATCGGTGGTCGTGACGCGCCTCTATGAAATCGGTCATCGTGTTTATAATCTAATTACCTACGATTTCAATCTCTCACTTTGCGATCGATTCGTGTAACTAGATAACTCGTACGTTATCTTTAGTTATTTCGTGTTCGTGCATAATACCACGTAAGGAAAGTCCATTGGACTTGTCTGACAAGAAGACCTGTCGCTCTTGCGGAAAATTTGTCATGTTTCTGTCTTTTATATTCGAACGAGTTTAGATTCTACCTTTAAACGTGGATATGTATGCGAATTTTATATTTCTGTAATTATAATCAAAGCACAGATTTCTTTCACATATTAAACGGGTATGGAGTTCTATGTATATCTAAGTTCTTATTCTTCATCTTCAACTGAGAGATTTCATAAAGATTCTTTAGTAAAGTATTTATGCGAACAGAGATCTATTTTCTCTTGTATTACGTACGTATATATGCCTTTTATTTTAACTTCTTTTTAATACTATTTTTGTCGATAGCGCCACTATTAATAAACAACAACGAAAACTACTATAATTTTATAAAATAAAATTAGAATGTAATTGACGATAACGATGACGAACGATATGTATATGTTGCACGATAAATCACTACGTATTATCAATGTCCTAAAAGATGTGCCAATTTTAAGCCTTGTGTCTGCTGCTGTGAAAGCGAAAAGAGGAAAGCCCATCAGAAAATAGACAAACTACGAATTAATTCCTCATAGAACAAAGTGTTGATCAAAATGAATCGCTTATTGCTTCGTAAAATGATTATGTTCTTCAATTAACGAAACACTGGCACGTAATGAACGATCAATTTTCTCAAAATAACTTTATTGCGTTTATCTTTATTAGATTATGACGAAAATTTCGTTTGTACTTGGATGTACCGGCGAGATCAAAGGGATCGCGATACCACTTTTACACGAAGTTAGAGCCAGTGTCGTCTCTCTCCTGTGACAGCTTCACTATCTTGTTCTTTTCAATGGTTCTTTCCAATCCCATTATCTTTCACCCTGGTTGACCTGCTACCCAGGTAAAGTGGGTAATTCTGTCCAGGAAGAGATTTTCGATCTACTCAATGGATACCATGTTCTTGGATGATTTTAAATAAAATTCGAAAGCTGGTCTCGTTGTTTTGTCACAGCAGCAGGTGACGTTACGCGACGATTTTCTTGTAGACATAAATTTTAGTTCTTTGAATGAAGTTAAATGGAAATCTTCACTCTTTATTTGTCCTTTGAATGGCTGGATCAACTAAAATTTATAAAGAGACTAAATTACTGCAATAAATAACTAGCTTTAGATGATAAATAAATAATTTCTGGCTCTATTAACAATATCAATGTATAATATTGATAAATATTTATAAACGTGATATTAATGTATTTATTCTACTCTCTCCTCCGTACCGATGTTTGTAATGCAAGAAGTATAAATTTTATTCAATTTATACTATGTTGAAAAAAAGAGAAATATCACCGAACGATCAATACAATTCTAGCCGTGTATTTTAACAGTAAGATGTCAGGGATTTAATTTCGTGAATCGCTCTAGACAAAATCTGGTCAGATAAATACTTTGACTCGAGTCTAATTGTGGCGAACATTCATAAGAAGAAGAGAAGATAACAACGAGGTGATGGTTGCGTCATTCAAAAAGTACAAATTTGTTACCAAATTATTTTATAGAGAAATTGACAGTTGGTAGCAAAGCAGTAGATGGTTAGGAATCTTTATTGACAATGTGGATCTGTAATTAGTACCACGCCGTCTTCCACTGTCATTACTTCCCGTTTCGTAATTTTTTTTTTTTTCAACCCATTTTTGTTCGGGTGAAATCTCATGCAGCCGTGTATTATCGTCTTGAATCAACAGACCCCGTGACGAGTAACAAAAGCAGCTACGTGGATCGAGGTGAGCAAAAGGAAGAAAGGAGGTCCCGAAAACGGAGAGACGGCACGAGAGAAATTTAAATAGTAGGTCTGTCTTAATAACTCGGGTCCCGGAACACAAACTGAATGTCATTGCAACAGATTCGATCACATGAGTCGGCACTGACAGCATAATTCTAGTGTCGTGTCAGCGGCAAGACGCAGCCTAGCCTCTCAAATTCTCTTTGTAATTGATTTGGAAGAAAATCGCTTTGCAGAATCAATAATACAAATATAATTGCGAGTCAAAAAGAAATTTTCTTTGGAAAATTAGATTTAGAAAATTTCTCAAATTAGAAAGTTCGAGAAGTGACTGAAAGTGAAAATTGAAAATATTTTCAGAGAACATTCAGAAACGCAATTTTGAATTAATAAGTAAAACGTATATAGACAAGAAAATGTTGCTACTCAGGGGTATAATAAATACCCGTGATCACTGTGCTCATCAACAATTCTACATAATACAACCAATCGTCCATGCCTATTCGGATTCGTTCACCCTGCGACATGACTGAATGATTTAAAAAAATAAAAATGTATGCGACTCACGATTACATATGGAGAATATTACCATTATTGTAATTGCAACTTGCCTAGGTCGAATCATTGCAAAGTCCATCAAATAAAACTTGTATCATAGAGGAAGTGAAGGTTGGTAAAATCTTGTCACAAAATATACAATCTTCTAAATTATTTTTAAGGGCAGTGTTAATTGTTTAGAATGTTTGAAATAATTATAAATCAATCCCTTATTAAACATTAATATTTTAGTAGTAGCATTCAATTCCAAAATGGAAATTTCAAGCTTGTCAAATTTCCATTCTGGTTCTATCTAGTTATTCAATAAAAGAAGAAAACAAACAAATAAACACATATTTGCCTTCATTAGAAGAAATTATTATTATTGAATGTGGTACGTAAATTTCTATAACAAAATAACACATTAAATGCCGAACTAGTCATTTATTTGTTATAATATTGTAGCGACCGTCATCTCATCAAGAGAGAAATCAGCGCCACTTGCGTTCGTTCGGTCGTTCCGTGGAGAAGTTCGATTTAGAAATATTGAGCAGCGCCAACTTGTATAATAGTGAAAATTATTAGTAGTTCAATTGTTTCGTTGTCATGGCAAATTTAGATGTTTATACCGATATATATATAGTCGTAAGAAAACAATTGTGAAGCATTTCTTTACCAACTTCCATCGAGAAACTGTGTTATTTTATCCTTGTAATTTATCAAATATATTATCGTTATAGTTCATAATTAGTTAATTATTATTATTATTATTATCCTCATTATAAATATTTGTAGTACTGTGATTGATATAATTATCAACATAGTATCTACAATATTATGGATAAAAGTACCATCTATGCTATGATGCAGGAATTAGAGGTAGTTGATCAACTAATGGTTCATGTTTAGCATTTCAGTTTTCTTTGCAATTTTTTTTATATAGCGTTTGAAACTTGATTGTTCAAAAAGATGATTTATTTGAAGTTGAATAGATATTAAATTAAAGAAGGATGAAAAAAATTATGGATAGAAAGCCTTCATTCACGTAGTGAAGAGATGACAGTCTTTTGACATATAATTATTGATTACTATATAGTTAATACAAATCATGAATAATGGAATTAATTATATAGCAAATAATATAAGCTAATTGACTGCGATTAATAATTTTATTTTTAACTGTTTTTATTCTTATAACTTAAATCTAAACCACAGGTGAGATACATATATCTCATTAAGTTGGACTTAGATTGCCATCTGGAATAGAATATAGCAACTTACAATATGATGATCTTTTTCAGAAGATACAAAAGTTACATGTGCATATAACATAAAAATCTATGATCCGCTCTACATTTGTCATAATATAGAATTAATTATTACTAGTGTATAAACCAAATCATGTTATCACGTGTACGTGTCAGTCAAAAATTGTTAAATACGACTACAGTATTTCAAGTAAGTTGAAAACTCCATTTCTCGTTGAGGTTATATTATATCATAGCTTACATTTACAATTTCAATGATGAGAATATGAATGTATCCAGAAAACACCAAAATATCATCTTAGTGGTTTTGCTTATAATATAACAAATAGTTCGTTAAAAAGGGATTGTATATTAAATGTACATAAACTTTCGAAAGTTCAAAAAATTTATCTCATTCGATGTGAGAGCACAGTTAATACAACAGTAAAAGAAACAGCACAAAATATATCACCAGGTATGAAAACTTGTAATATCTTCAGTTTGATATTTTTGAAAATATAATAATAAATGTGATACTTCATTCTTATTAATTGTCAGGTTCATCTGAATCACAAACACAAATAACAGATATAGGTAATGCAACAGTACAGAAAGATCTATTAAGTGAAATACCAGGTAATAAACACATTATATTGCATGGAATGCATTTAATATATTTGTTTTCTAAATTATTCAACAATACACAAAACACAGAGACTAAATTGGTATAATTTTTTGTATTTTTTACAGATCCACCTGTACCACAGATACCAGTGCATGAAGAAATCACACAGATTATTAATTTACACTCAAATGGCGAACCTACCTTTGAAAGTTTAGGATTAGGTGGATTTGGTCCTCTTGGAATTTGCCAATCATTTTATGAATTACTCCATATTAATTGTCATTTACCATGGTGGGCAACAATTATATTAACTTCTGTAATTCTCAAACTTGCAACATTTCCATGTTCAATATATGCACAGAGAAATAGTGTCAATATGCAAAGAGTTGTACCAGAAATGGTAAAAATACAGCAAAATATGACTGATGCAAGAAGATGTGGAAATACATATGAAGGTATGTACCAAATAATACAATATATTTATCTAAATAAAATTATTCACTTATTTTTTAGCTGCTGCACATGCTTATGAACTACAAGAGTTGCTCAAGACAAACAATGTCAAGATACTACCTGTTGCCAATATTGTAAAGGTATTTAGTTTTATATGCATATTGTATAAACATGTTTCTAATAATTTAAATATTAAGATTTATTCTTACATATTTACAGATATCCGCACATTTGCCATTTTTCTTTGCTTTAAGAGAAATGATTACTAAAGTAGAAAGTTTAAAGGAAGGTGGACTTTGGTGGTTTACAGATTTAACTGTTACTGATCCATATTATCTGTTGCCGTTAGCTTCAACTTTAACATTGTATGGTGTTACCGCATATGCATTAAAATCTGCAGGAAATATAACTCCATTAGTACGGCATTTGTTCAAGGCAATGCCAATTATTTCATTTGTAATTGCAATAAGATTTCCAGGAGTAAGTATTATTCAAATTGATCTTTATTAATATGTATTTTGAATATTAAAAAGAATTTATTTTAGGCCATTTTGTGTCACTGGGCTGTGTCGAATGTTATAACTTTAGCGGAAAATGAAATATTAAAAATAGAAAAAGTAAAAACATATTGTAATATTCCTCATATAGTAACAGTCTCACAGACTGTAAATAAAGGATATGAAAAGAAAAGCTTCAATGAATCATTCTCCGAAGGTATCTTTAAATAGATATTCTAAACATAATAATTTTAAATTTATTATTTGTATAATTTTTATTTTAGCTTGGACTAACATGAAATTATCTAATAAGTTAGCAGCACATACACATGCAGATCAAAAACAATTTAATGAAGCAGCTAGAGGTCCATTAAAAAAGACATATAAATACAATCCAGTGCAAACTTTATCAAAATCAAAATCAACAGCATCAATGTCAGCAATGAAAAAATAAAATTTTAAGTATATACAATTTCTTTATTTAATTAATTATAAAATGTTTATTGTAATAATTTAATAAACCAGAAAATAATAAAATATCTTTGCGTACTATAAACACTTATGTATTTTAAAATACATAATATTAACATTTTATACCAATACACTGATTGATCACTTCGAGTAGGTGATTGTTTTCAAGAGCTGCTGCTACTCTTTCTTTGTCGGCTAATTGTTTGTTTACTGCTGCCTCTAACATATGAGTACCTGGTGTAATTTCAACATTAACTTTAAATCTTGGAGGTAAGACTCGCAGTAATTGTACTCTAATTGATAAACCAATTAATGTTGCCATGCTACAGTGTGGTATTGTTGGAGTAAATTTTACACATACTTTGTTTGCTTTATTATCGATCTAAAATAAAACATGTCAATGTTTTTAATAATATGATTGATGATATATATTTTATAATACATATATTTATAACATATTACCTCGATGAGACTTTGTTCTACTACATTCAATTCTTCTAATGTTAAAGGATGTTCAGGATCATTGATATTCCTAATCAAATCTAGAAATTATATGCTATAAACAAAAGATGCGTACAAGTTTAAATGCAAGAAACATTATTACGTATAATTAATACAAACCAAAAATTTCACGTGTATCAAATTCGTCTATAATATCTTCGTCTTCATCTTCTACAGTAATTTCTCTTTCATTTATTTTTTTATATAATTTAGGATTAATATTTTCTAATGTGTCACCCATCTTCTTAAAAAAAAAGAAACATTACATATCCTAAGTAAATCTAATAAGATTATTTTAATTAATTTATATACATATTAATTAGAGTTTTACAATCAATGGCCAGGATATATAGGAATAAGAGTAATAGTCAATTCGTTTCACCTGTCCTTACATACGCTAATTACAAATAGTTACAATTTTCAGTAGTAATATGATGATTGGCTAATATGCGTGTTCTATTTTAGTATATTTTAACCTAATAAACTACAGCCACACACGAAGTACGTTTTGATTTTAATCCTCGTCACTAATCACTTTGCTGCAGTGCAAAATCTGCCTGAATCGGTACGGCAGGATGTAACACGAAAATGATAATACAGTTTAGACTCCAAAATTGTAGCCGAAAAAATACATTGCATGCAATGTCTATTCATATACCTCGTCTATGTTATAACCAATCACTTCCGGCTACGATCTTTTCAACTTCCTGTATTTAAGAATCCCTTGAAGTCAAACATGAGAGGATTCTAAGAATCAAATAAGTTTTTTTTATTCGTAGTATTTAGTATTTAAATAAATTTTTTAATATTGTATTAACGAAGACTTCATTGATTTATATATTTATAATATATAAAAAAAGGTAAGATATATAGAATGTAGAAGTAATACATAACCTTATTTATACACAATATATAACCTTCTTTTTTATACTTTTATACTTCTTTTTTATACTTTGTTTTTTATATTTTAACTTGCAAACAATTTTAATTGCAGTTTGAAAATGGCTACATCTCTTGCAGAACAACTAAAGAAATTAAGAACACCTCAAACAAAAATATTACATCAGGATAAAAAACGTGCTAGCTTGTTATTTGATCCTAGAGAAGCTGCTAATTTAGACAAAGAAATAGTTCTAAGTATAGGTAACGTATTTTATATATTTCTATCTATATATATTTTTTACCAAAACAATAACTTGATTATTTCTTGCATAGGTCAAAATGGATTGCAAGAGTTGATTAAGATATCAGATGTATTTTTAGAATTCCAGCAAACCCTTTTTGCACAAAGTTCACTGAGCCTTGAACGTGCTGTACAAGACATTAAGGTTAACAAAAAATTAGATGGAGAGATTGAGAAGTTTCTCATCTTTTTATCTCCTTATTTTCTGCTTAATAATGCCCATAAAGCTCTTGAATGGTTAATATATAGATTTCGCATACATGAATTTAATAGAGATCAATTTTTACTTTTGATATTACCTTATCATGAAACTCGAATGTTCGTTAGGGCATTGCAATTATTAGATTTATCTAATGAAGCTGATAATTGGCATTGGCTAGAACCTCTTCAAAGGCCTGGAATTCCTTTGGCTACTATAACATTAATCAATCGTCTTGGTTCCAATAATGCTTTGTTAAAATTAATTTGTAATCATGTAACTACTGCCACTAGAATACATTCAGAGCGAGCATCTTCTTTAAATACTTTATATGCATTTTATACAACTTCAATATTAGGAATTCTTGATCAATTATCTACTATTTCTGAGATACAAATTGGTCATATGCTACCAACCATTTTGAAAGGCTTAGAAAGTCCTATCTTCGATTTTGTAGCTAGCACTTATATGATCCTAGCAAAATTAATGTTTAAAGAGAAATTGAACAGTGAAACCATGGAAAAATTACTCTTGAAAATATTTAAGAAAACATACTTAAAAGAGGAAGCATTGCTCCTATTATTGGTCTTGTACAATGTACCAGTTCATCCTCTGACTAGTGTTCCACAAAGTCTTGCTACACGACTATCGGAATTGTCCTGGTTCGTTCAACTCACAATCAAACTTCAGTCATCCAACGTGAACATATTAAAATTCATTGTACCATTACTACAAACAAGTTGTCGTATGATCGTGGATAATCCGCCAGAACATAAATTGCAAAAAATGGTGAATGAAATATTAACGCGAATAAAGCTGGACAATATTGGAGTGGATACCATCTTATGGAACATATTGCAGAAGGAACTCCTTTCAAATGACATGTCAAATGAGACGAGAGATTTCCTAATAAAATTATATCATACTTTTGAAAGAATGTATCCTGAAAGATTCGATGATTATTTGAAGGGACTAATAAAACATAGCGAAATAGACAACAGTTCGAAGTTGGCGTTACAGTTTGTCACATCTTGGCATTTTGGAGCCAAAGATACGCAAGATGTCGTTGGTATACTTGACAAATTGATTCATATCAATCCAGTTCAAAGAATTATGGGATTGGAAATGTTGGCAAATTCTGATGTAAATATTCCTGAAAGCTTTCAGGAGATGATGACAAACACGATACAATCTAGATTCAGCGATACAGAAGTAGATGTTATTAGAGCTTTACTCTCTATTCCTACGGAACGTCTAACAACACTTCTATCTACAGACATATTGATCGATGAATTAAAAGTATTACTATCTACTTGTCACAGTAGTAGCAGAAAAATACTAGCAAAACCAGCGTTGAAAACCCTCTTAAAACTCTGCGAAGCTGGAGACGATACCAGCGTTTTTATTATATCTTTGCCATATTTGTTTCCAAATGATAATGCAGACGTAGATATTGCAATGGAGGTATTAAGATCAAATTTTGCCAGCAACAATACTTACATGCAACACGTACAAAAAGACTTAGGAAAATCACCGAATGCAGAAGCAGTTTCATCAGCATCTTTTCACAACATATTAAATTGGGAATTATTACCTCCAACAGACAGCATATTGAGTGTTATGAAGCAACAAATCTCTCATGGTGATGCAGCTTCCATGTTTTTCAATTTAATTTTATTAGGTTCTGTATGTAGAGTTCCTGTTGGATCGTTAGAACCGCAAATATCTCGAGAGGTAATAGAAATGGCCACAGCGATGATCAAAAAATTCCCACAAGTGAAATTATTACAGAATTGCAATAATATCACTGGAAATAATATACAAATGGCCATTGAATTGACTTCTCAAGGTGTACTACCATTACAAGTCGGTACTTACGTTTTGGAAATGGTTCACAGGCGTCTTAATCTAAAATCAAATCCGATATTTGATTTCGAGAACAATCAACATCGTAGTAATCTGATTTTGAGGCTTCTCGAGATGTTTTTTGAAGGAATAGACAATGTATACTGGTGCAAACATTATTCCCGTTGCCTACAAATATTTTTCCAGAGACATTTCTCCACAATCAAGGATCTTATCCGTTTTCTTTCTCAATTATATATAAAACCTGTGAAGATACAAACGTCCTATCACTGTTTGAAAATAACTGAAGTGTTGATGAATCAGTGCAAATCTACTCAGTGGGCATTTGACGATAAAATATTTGTTACGAACTTGTTGCTTTCATTAGCTAGAGAGAATAATGAATGTCGAATAACATCATTAAAAATTCTTAAACAGCTCTTAAGCGCTGCTTACTTAATGGTGGATCCTTTTCCATCTTTGCTACAAGAACTTGTCATCAGAAGTCCAGAAATATCTTTAGATCCTGATCAATTATCTTTGTCTCTTTATATTCTATTATCACCTGATCCAGATGTATGTGGACAATTGAAGTCAGATTTACGAAAAAGGCTTCAACAAGCGCAACAAATGTTATTTGAAATTGTTATCGACCAAGAGACTCCTTTACACGTTAAGTCCCAATTGCTTGATATTCTAGTTTACGTCAACGGACCCACCATACTTCAAAAATTGGTTCCTCTTGGATTACAACTTCTAGAAATGCTTCAAACTGACCCTAAAAATAAGTCTGCAGGAAATTTGTTGAAAAACATACTTCAGAGATTCAATAGCACAACAATAAAGGCGCTTAACGTTGAACAAGTGTGGAAATTATTTGAAGCCAGCATAGAGGAACATAAAATTGAAATTACAGAATCTGGAACACAGTATTCACCAAGTGTGATTCTTTTAAAACAAATAGGAAGTACTTTCTTTCAAGTGGCTGGAGAAACGTCTAACGATCTTCAGAAAAGAATTCTATCTAAATTAGTAGACATAGCCACCAATTGTGAAATAGGGAATGTTATTTCTTCAACTAATAGAGCGATAAGGAAGATTCGAGTGAATGCACAACTCATAGTTGATGAACTGCAAATTATGAAAAATCTTAAGAATGCCGAATCAAATAATGATAAAATTAAGAATAAAAGACGATTCAGTCACGTTCATGCTTTTCCCGATCCAGCTATTATCAATAGAAGAGAATGGAAACGCGGCGTGACTCTCTTAGAATTCGTTCAACAAGCGGATAATATCGAACACGAAGAACTATTCTATCCAATTTTATTTGATTTGCTGAAGACATGCCTCAGTTTCGAGGAACAGAGTCCTATAGAATATATGAACCAACTATTGTTATCCACCATTCATCGATTAGCAGTGAAGAAGCTGCCTATTCGCGATGCCCATCTTCAAATAGATTCAATCACACAGTGCATTAGAACTTCAAGAAATCCTCAGACTCATCATCACGCTTTATTAGTTCTGGTAGAGTTGTTGAAAATTGTCGATATACGCTGTGCTCTTTACACCATCATGCCTATTTTCACATTTATGGGAAGTACTGTGGTTCGCCAGGACGATGCTTATTCTATCCAAATAATCTCCAAGACTATTGAAACTGTGGTACCCATAATAAACGCGGCTGAGAATGAAACTCACGCTTGCGAAGTCTTAAGAACTTTCATCGTTTCATTACCAGATATTCCAGAACATAGACGAACTCCGTTATTTGTAAAGTTATTACAATTATTGGATAATCATTTTCATTTATATTACTTGTTGAGTTTCGAGAGTCACGTTCTGTCGAGAACCATGGCTATTACAAATCAGAAGACATCTGGACAGAGATTAGAATTCGCTTTGCAGGTGTCCCAAGAATTTCCACCTGCAAAACTTATTCAAGTTTGTGTAAAATTACTTCAGTTTATGAAAGAACTGCCTATAGATATTGAAGACGAGGAAGGTAGAAAAGCTGCAATGTCTTTTAAACATAAACATATTTTTGATCTTAGTACTAGCAGTCCTAAACATTTAAAACATTATAAATATACCCTGATTCAATTTTTAAGTAATCTATTGTCATCGCCTGATTTTATTAATAAAGTTGCTGAACTCGATATTACCGAAGTAAATAATGTAAGACCACATTATGATCAATTGATCGTGGAATTAATCGTATTGATTCAGAGTACCTCGAAGAATGCCGATAAACATCATGGAAAACCAACTGCAAAATATTGGAAGGTTCTTTTGCATCATTTGTATGATGTCTTAGATTTGGTGAATAACTTATTACCAAATGGAATATTTTTGATCAGTATCAAACGTTTGATAGAACACAATCTACCGACAGTAAAAAGGAAAGCCTTAGAGCTTCTTAATACACGTCTTCAACAAAGAAAGTTTACTAAAGAAAATCATGAAGAGTTATTGCAATTGATTGAATCTTTATTGAAGATAATACCAGCGAAAGTGAAGCCTGAAACACAGGAACAGGAAATTGTTCAACAAACTGTTTTAATTACTATAAAATTGCTGGCGAAATTGTTGGCTAGTGATCATCCTATATTATTCAAGCCGGTGAGTCAATATATACTTCTGAATAATATTATATTCACCACTTAGTATGTAATATACTCAATATTATAGCGAGTAATATTATAGTAGTAGACTATTTATATATAATTAAATAGATTAATAAAATATAGATAAATAAAATTTTTTTTTCAGATATTTTATTACTTACTATTATTTGTTTAAATATAACTTTAACATTTCATTTACAGATACTTGAGATGACTACCGAACTTTTAAGTTCGAGAGAAGGCCCAATATTAGGCAGCGCTGCTCTTTGTGTCGCGGAATTATGCAGTTCTATGCGTATTCATGCAATACACTCGTTGAACAAATTTGTACCAGCGATCCTGCAATTGTTAGAGGATCACTGTAATCAAGATATGCCGGACGTAGTAGCTGTCAGTATAGTTAGCGCATTGCAAAAGATCGTCGAATCTGTAGGAAACTTTTTATCTCTGTATTTGGATCAATTACTGTTTGAATTAGCAAGATTAAGTTCTCTGTACACCGATACGGAACATCAGAAGGTATGATTTATTGGTATTGGAATAGAATGAAATGTAATGAAGAGATAATGACAGCAATAGTCAAAATAACAGTAAGAGTAGAGAATTTAAGATGATAGTATAAATAAAATTTACTTAATTTTAAATGAAATACTCTTCACGTATCTTTGCAAACTCTCACATTTGCAAAAATTGCGAAGTGGCAATCAATATCTTTAAGATTTTTTACTTATCATTTCCATAGATTGGCATCATGGTATCACGATTAAATGCAACGACTCAAAAACTATCTTCCTGCATACCTTTGCGAATACTATTACCAGCTATTAATAGGACATATACAACATTATTAGCGAAAAAATCATATAAACGTGTTCCAGCACTGATGAATGTGCTAATAGAATCATTCAACAGCGCTCCGCCAAACCATATAAACGCAGCTATATCAGATTTGGGCACATTTTTCCTGAAGGTTTTACAATTTCGTGAAGATATTTCAAATACTGAGGATGATATGGAGATAGATGAATCAGAATTAACGATGAAGGATGTAGTGATTATAGAAGAAAACGCCAGCAAAGCATTGGTTGTTTTAACTTTGAAATTGAGCGAGACTACCTTTAGACCACTTTATTATAAACTTTATGATTGGGCTGCTAGAAATCCACAGCATAAGCAACGAAGTATCACTTTCTATAGGTTTGTTTATTAAATAAATTATTATTTTATTTTACTTGAAATAATCAAAACAATTGAAGAGCTTTCAATGTTTTTTATTTGGTTTTCTTTTAAATTCAATATTTTAAAAATATCGTTATTAATGTAATGGCAGATATTTCTCTTTTTTTTTACAATACTTCATACATTGCAATGTAATTATATAATTTTAAAAGTTTTGTGTCTTTTAACTAAATATAGATTTTGCATATTTGTTGCAGTCTTTCAGCGAATATAGCGGAGTGTCTAAAATCTCTTTTCGTTCTTTTCGCTGGTCATTTTCTCAAGCACGCAGCAATATTGTTAAGTAGTAATAATCCAACGCTTATGGAAGAACCACAGGAGATGACTCTGCCTCAAGAGTCCAGCAAAATCGAGTTAGTAGAAGCTATTTTGTTGACTCTTTACCGAGTCTTCAGTTATGATGCTCATAATTTCGTCAATCAAGAGAGATTTGAAATACTGGCTCAACCAATTGTGGATCAGTTAGAGAATACTTTAGGCACCATAGTAGATTATGAGAAGAGGGCGAATGAGTTAATAGTACCTTGCATAGCAGCCTTTGCCAGTGCCATTCCCGACGACTCTTTACACAAACAATTAGTGTATCAGACGTTGCTGAAGACAAGACACTCGAAACCACATGTTAGAAGTGCTGCTTTGAACGCATTGGTAAGTAAATTTTTTTTTTATTTAATTAACTGATAATATTGATGAGTTAAAGTTAATTTGTTGTATTTCATTATAACTCGATGCAATTGTGTCAAAAAGAGATGACTCTGCTATTGAATTGAGTCCGCAAAATGAGGTTGAATTAATATTTTATTTCGTATGAACATATAGGTTGAAATTGTAAGGAAGCTTGGCGAAGATTTCATGCCACTTCTGCCAGAAACTATACCTTTCTTAGCCGAATTGTTAGAAGACGAGGATGAAGCTACGGAGAGGTATGCACAGAACGCAGTACGCATTCTAGAAGAAATTCTAGGTGAACCTTTGCAAAAATATTTCTAATTTAATTTGTAAATATAAGAAATATTTTTTAAATATAAATAAGTAAATATAAATGTTATTTTTTTATAACAAGGATATAACAAAATAATTAAAAAGACAAAAATATTATGAAAACATCAGTTTATTCTTAACTTATTCACAATTTGGACGAAATATAGAATATATTATTTCCTTACATTATAATACATTATCGTAATGTACGTGTGTATGTGTGTATGTGTGTGTCCGTACGCGTAGAATATCGTGGCAGCACTAACTAGGCGCCTGATTTCTTAAATATTGACATTATTACGAGCGGCGACGAGCACATTTATAGTCTTTTCTTCGAGAGCATCTCCGAATTTCGTACCCGTAGAGAAACATTTTTAAACTCCCTAATTGAAGAACGTGTGATCAACGAAATCGAATGAACACGAATTCGAGGATCTCTCTATCAACACGACGACAATTCTTCCTTTTGAACATTGAGAAGAGAAAAAATAACTGTCGATGCCTCTCGACGATCCTCTCTTTAGAGATCCATTTTCGTTCGGAGATCATCCTCGTAGAAGAAATGCAACGTAGGCCTTCTCGCTGATACTTCTGGCTGGCACCGTGAATTTTATCATCGATTCTTGTGTGAATCATACTTGCGGCACCTCGGCTGCGTTACGCAGAGACATTTCCTCACCCTGCTCCATTGATGGAACTTTTCTGGAAACGCAATTAGAATTAGAATATTTGTTGTGAATTACACCAATGTAAAGTTCATATATGACATTTGTTATATTTATTTAATTACTCTTTCAAGGCATTTAATCTTTTTAAGTAACTCTTTATACTGATATATTATATTATAATTATATATCAAAATGACAAGAAGCAAATTCAACATGGTCAGATATATGAATAAATATTAAAGTGTCGAAATCATATACAAAATTCTCGGTTTCAAAATGTTCATTCAAGAACACGACAAAAAATTAAAAGTTTGAAATACTCAAGAACTAAATAGAATGTTGCCTTGTTAACTGATCATTGCCATTTCTATCAGTTTTTGAAATTAAACTCATAAACCTCTGATGTTACATGTCTAAAATATACTATTTGTTGTCTAAAAATGTATCATATATTTGTATCTCATGAAAAGACTTACTGAGGATTTGAACTGACCAGAATGATCGCAATGAATATAAATGGTTTGCATTATATGTATAAACAATCATGGTCAAGAAATAAGCAGAAGAAAATTATTAGCACGATTACACAATTATTATTCCATGATTTTTACTCACCTCTTTCTATATTGAAGGATAATATAGACGATAATGGCGTTGCCAACTAATAACAAGGCAATTAGGACGGCCGGCAAGACAATGTCTGTAAAATTGGAAAAGCATAGCTTAGCAGGTGCATTGTGTCACGTGGGGATTTTCGTCTTCCGCTTTTGCGATTCACCATTCTACAGTTCTTGCCTCCAAGAAGCGTGTGGCATAGTGAACTTTGCTCTTACGCTGACTAATCGGTTGAAGTTTGCCATTCGCGGGCACCAACGTTTCCGCGCTCTGATTGTCTCTTAATTGACCAGCTACAATTCCAATTAACGAAATGGATTTTTGATTATATCATATTTCTTTACTGAATATCTGTCATTAAGCTATCTGAAGTCGATATTAATCATAATGATAATGAATTAAGATGTTCTTAATTGGCAAAAAAAGATCACTGCAAATTATTAGCAATTTCAAATAACTTCAATTTTTAATTTTTAATCTTTGATATAATAGAGAAGGATAACTTTTCATTTTGAAAATGAAGTCTCGTCAATTTAAATTTCATCGTCTTTTGTCTCAGTTTTTTAAGATTAAAAAAAAAGAAACTGAATGAAACTTTCTGTGACAATTGATAGCAAGTTGTTGAACATACTGAATGAAGAAAAAAGATTATTGTTGATATAAAGCTCATTGATTGTATACTATTCAGAATTTTTCGTACACAACAGAAAAAAAGGTGTTGAATAACATTCTACGAGCTGTTGGATAATTTATCATTGGTAAATAAAATATTTTTATCAATTTTTTATATTACATAAGTATTTCATAAGATTAAATAAGTATTACAACGGATGAAAATTCAATAACTTTGTTCAATTTTCTGTTTTTCAATCATAATATTCATGACAGTTCGTCATTCGATGCAAAATCGATATTCAATTGTTAATCAACGAACAAAGTTTATTACTTATAATCAAATCTAGTATTTTATATTTCTTTTTGTAGAAACTTTACAATCTTTCATAATCACAATTCAATTCATAATCAAAATTTCCATATGATTAAATATCCAAATTTCAATGTCAATTTAAATTTTATTTTTCAAATTTAATTGTTAAATACAAAATTTTCAGGTTCATTTCCATTAAATTCAATTTCAATCAAATTCATTGAAAATTATCATATTTTATTTCTTAATAGTCTTACTTCCAATTCGGATAAAACGCACTGTGATCCGAAATTGTTTCGCTATATTCCTATATAATTAGATAAAAATCTAATTATGTAGGAATTTAGAATGAATACCAGAAAACGAGCAAACGATGGAAACTCGGCGAACGTAAACAGTGATAGTGAACGGAAACGTTTTCGCATTATTTCGAAACTAATTTTAACAGAGGCAAGCAAATCTAATGCAAATTAGAAAATCAGTAAATTATCAGTTGCTTGATAATGCGCACCAGGAATTTTCAAGTGATTTTTCAGACAAGCAATAACTTTTTGTGTAAAATGGAGCATATAACTTGTTTAATTTACTTAAAAGTATAATTGTTAAATTCAAACAAAAAAAATTTTTAAGATTCCAATATCAACTGCTATATGTTTAATAAATAGCGTGTATTTTTTGTACTTCATTGTAAATATAGAAGAATCATATTACAAACGATTTGAAAAAAAGGAGGAAAATAGAAAAACGAAGAGAATAATGTTTGCGTGTTTCATTGAAATGACACGCATCACTATAGTATATACGCAATATACATATATCTGGATAATTTTCAAACATCAGTTCACTGATTATATAACGATTATGTTGTCGGAATTCTTGGACATGTCGATATCGCGAATCGCTGATCACACATAGCGTGATATTAAAACACGACCTCTGTTTCACTGTTTTCTATTTTTATATTCTTTTACACTTTTACAAAAACACGTTAAATCAACACGTGTCACGGTTCACTTGTAGCGATAAAAAAGAACGATAACGACGAAAAACATTATTGTCCATTCTAAAACACTGAATCATCGAATCAGTCGATTCATCTACAAATTACTCTTGCGTCGCAACGATTATTTTTCTCGGTGAAATTTTGAAATATCACGGATAACCCTAATGAACTCGTAATTCCACGAATCGCAGAAGCGATCGGACGAGATGGAAGAATTTAATCGACAAGTTCATTTAATGCGTTGCTCTTCAAAACAATTTGTTTAAGCTTGGTTTACTAACCTACGACGTAGTCTGTTTGCTTCATCATGGCTGATTGCGCCGAATCCATAATGTTCCTGTTGCTAACAGCGACTGCGTCCTCACCTCGACCAATCCTGACCCCTGCGCCAAGGATATTATCCCCTGAAAGACTGGATATCCGATGTTGCTCCTGCTCCGTCTTCAGGATCACCGCTGACGTGGCTGTCGAAATACGAGGTAAAAGAAATGACTTTGTTGCACGAGAATATTTTAATCGACGACTGACTATTTGTAGCAAATTTTATGACCTTGATCTTTAGGCTTTTTACATATGTATATGCATGAATTGTATATGAAAATTTTAGAGATAAATTGAAACCTATGAGATTTTGAATGTTGTAAAATTGTTACAAAAGTCGTTATGAAATTTTACAACACCCAGAAATTATACTTCAGAGAGGAATATTAATCCCTTGAAGCTGGTTTTACGGATATGCGATGGTAGCTCGAGTGTTTTGCGCCAAGAATTCTTTCTGTACATATTAGTACAATAGTACATTATTGTACAATTAGTACAATAATTTTATTTAGACAGATGTTATACAGATATGTATAATAATTATTATTGCTTGTTAATAACATTTTAGCACATACTTTACATCTCGAAACTTTGGAAAAGAATATTCTTTAGTCTTTCTTATATTTATTATCTCATCGAAATGAAACAAATGCATTAAAGAATGTTATATCCATTAAACAGAAAAATATTTTTCTATAACTGTTAGTAAATTTTCTCATCATTGGAAAAGAAGATAACTAACTATCTTGTAAATCAACTCCATCCATGCCACCATTATAATCTAAAACGATATTAGGTTTTGTAACCGTGTTATTTGGATTATTATATATTTTTTCCATCTTTTCTTTTCTGTTTTACTCATTTAAATTTTGTTGTGGACGATAAATATATATCTTTCTTATGTTTCCAGCTAAAATGCTACTTGAAGTCTTTTTAGTTTTATTTGCAACTTCTTTTAGCATATTCTTCCTGTTCGATTTAACTATTAATTTTTATAATATGCAATTTCTTTCCAACACAAAAGATTGAATTTTTTACAAATTACAACGTAGAACAAGTAACTTACGTTCAATATTTCTACATAAAATAATTCATTATTTATAGATTATAACAGAGATAATTAATAACTGATTGATGAATCAATCGAAAAATCATACACATATTTCGAACTATTTTTTATTTGTTAGAGATATCGATTTTAAAAAGTTGTTTCAATTGTTTGTATTTGTTTACATATATGTACAAAAGATTAAAATCTCTTTGAACATGATCACCTTTGTTTTTGACATGTTATCAGTGAACTGCGAATGTTTATACAGTTTGATATTCACTAAATACATATTATGCATTATTATATGTATAAAATATTATATAAATATTCGAAAATATTTAATATTATGCATTTATTATGTGTATGAAAATCTGCAGTTTAATTATCAGATAACTTTTATGATAACATTGAATTATAAAAAGTAGTGCAAATATTTTGTTTAAACAGTGTCAGATATCAGTTCTGAAGAGTGGATTTGCAGTTTAAGCAAACATAAAAAGCAAAAATTATCGCTGATATGTAGAGACGAAAATAGAAAAATGATTGATAAAGTGACTGATAACAAGGTGGAATACGAGGATTTTAGAGTACAGCAGAGTTTAGAGTATACAGTTTAGAGTTTCGTACTCGTTAAACTCCGTAAAACAAAATATTTCAGAAACTTTCTCAATCATCGACTGTCCATTCGTGGCAGAGGATCAAACAAAAGATAAAAGCTATTTAATTTCTTCATTGCGTACAATGCAGAGATTATTAAGAATTATTTGAACAATTACTACTACTATTCATTAGTAATTGTTAATAATACTAGTAAATCTTGTTACTAGTCTTGATACTATGGAATATAATAAAAATTCTATAACAATATACATGTTAAAATAACGATATATAGATAATAAAAAATCTCCATAAAAATCTTCCAACTAAAATACTTGAAAACGCATAAGAAAATGTATAAAAATGTCTACAGCCTGAAAAAAATAGCAAAAAAAATCTCAAAAACATAGATTACAAAAGTCATGATTTTTTCGACGTTTTTGTGCGATAAAAAAAGAAAGGAAAAGAAAAAGAAAATGCACAATGCGTGTGTAACAAAAAAAGAAAGGGAAGAGAATTTTCTGCGTGCATTTAGCAGAGAAGTTATAATACAGTTCATGCTAAGCGATGCAATTACGTGTGAAAAAATTCTTTTTCTGCCTGGTACGTTTTACGATGGTGACTTGGAAACTTGGCCGGGAGAAACAAGCGGTCAGCTCTCGAAAATGGCTTCTGTTTTTAGAGACTGATTGTGAGAGAGCCATGCCCTCGAGAACGTTCCCCCGATAATAATGAAAGTTAGAACAGCTAAGGCCCATAAAACACGTTTACGGTCGAATCGATTGTCGTTTCTTTTCATAGAAACATGTTCCAAAATACGTTCACGTGTATGTTTTCAGTCGCGAAGAATTAACATCTACAGACTAGGATTTATATTTCCTCGGTGAATCGTGTGGAACGTAAATTGTACGTTCTGCCATATGTTGCGGGGAAGAAACAAGGTCAAGCAGGATTAGAATTTGAAGCTGACAACTGATTTGATTTGATACTATCGACTAGAGACGACACGAGTACGTGGTCTTTTGATAAAAGTATATGTTAATCAAATTATATTGAAGATTTTGTAATAATTGAAACTAACGAAGATAAATATCTGATTAGAAGTAGTACGTACTTGTTTCGTTTCATTTTAAATGATCTAATCTTATCGGGAAAAGAAACGAAGAAGACGAGAATACAATTTACTTTTACAAAGGGAGGAAAAAAGAACACGCATTTCTCGTCCGTATCTGTTATCAAAGAAACCAGTTCCATTGTGGAAGGAATGTAATCTATCCATTACCACAGACCTTTGATTTTAACCTTTTTCAAATATAATACACTTTGTAACGAATATAATTTCTTAAATACATAACGCGGAGAACAATAACATTCAAGAAACTAAAATTTATTAAATAATCTAAACGAAAGGAAGGAAATCGCAGTTTTAGAACTTTACCTCGTCTATGAAAGTGTTTTGCAGCAAAAATCCAAAGGAAATTAAAGCAGCAACATCGCTCTAAAAATACACGCTTATTGTACGCAACCGACACTATAAAATTTTACGTCGCTCGAAATTTTTTCACTAAAAATCTTCACATCTGTATCTTCAAAAATAGTGAACATAACGTGTATTTCACCTTCGAGTCTTTATTTAAATCGATATAGCAAATTGATCACCAAAATAGCAAAAAATTATCATGAAATAGTAAAAATTATATATATGAAACTTCTTCAAAGTACGCAGTAAAGCGCGAACAATAAAAAATCGTACGATTCTTGTTCTGGAGAAATGACTTCTTAGATTCACGAAACGATAGCACGTTATATTTTCTTTGTTTTTCGTTCACTACGTTGTTAGAGAGAAAATATTCACGACAAATGCAGCGTAAAAGACTTATCAAACAACGGAAACACGAATTTACAAGCACGATAAGCGATTAACGTATTACTTTGCAATACGTCACCTATCCAAATCAGGCGACCAATATTTCGAAACGAACTGATACCGAGTACAAGCTGAACGACTAATGAAAAATCTTAACAGTATTATATTCTTCCTACAAATTTCTTTAATCTTATTGGTTGCAGTGGAAACGATAAATCGTTTTTCAATTTACTAATTATCGAGATTTAATAAGAGAATTATTATCAATATCTCGAATATTGATTCAATTTTAAATTTACAAAATAAACATCGTTCCCTAGCAACTAGAGTTATGATAATACTATAAAGATGATAATACTAGAGTTGTGATAATGTTATAAAGATGAATTTGATATACGAAGCCATTTTGGATTTGTTTCAGCGAGCAAAATAATTTCTAGAAAATTGTCACTTTATTCACTTTTTAAAATAGACGATTAATTGAAATATTTTCCAAATGGAAAAGAGCGAGAAGCAACGAGTTGCGAATTTTTCTGTTTATTTGTCATAATCGCGTCCATCTAATTTTTCCAAATTTTCCTGTTACAGATGGAAACATTTGCAATAAGCCACGATTTGAAGAATGATACATATTTGTCGTTTATAAATGAAGTGGTAAGTTGTAAAACTTTAAATTGTAAACTACGATTAATATTATTCAAGTTCAAAATCAGATAATTACTGAAGAAAAAAGATTCTCGATAAAAAGAAATATTTACAGCGATCGCGAACTGATTTATGTTCCGCGATGTCTGATGATTTAATGACTCGTGGAAATAATAGAATATGAAGCCTCGAGTTTAGGAATAATAGAACATGATGGCTCGAGCGTGCAAAGTCCATTCGGATGACTCGACACATAGTTGCGATTGGCAAAAAACCAATGCAGTAATAATCTTCTAAATTTTCGCGTTTAAGCAATTAATTTGCATTAAAACTGAGAACATCGTGTTCACTGGTCTTTTTTTTCTCTCTCGTCGAGATCAGATATTCACAAATCATGTCTTGTGATTTCCAAGATTTAATTAAGACTATTGTTTTTAAAGTAAAACTATTTAATATTTTTCTCATTGAAATCCGAAAGGATATAGAAACCGAATAACGATATCACGTTTCATTCGAACGGTATCGCAGAAATTTTTAATTAAAAGAAATGAATGCGTCCTTATCCGGTGTAATTTGTCGATAGTCGAACTTCTTCGCAAGAATATCGATTGACCCAATTACACTGATTTTGTACCATTGCTATTATCAATCGCCCTATTTTCATCGTATCTAATTAATTGAAACATCTCGGCTTCCTATTAATTTATTGGACGATTAAAATTTATGTCGTTTATAATAAAAAATGTAAACTCGTTCGTACGTATCATTATACATGATGTATTACATGAATCGAACTCGTTTCTATTTTTTCTTTTAATACTTCTATCAAGTGATATTAATACCTTTCTCATGTTCAAGTTCAGGACAATTTCTTTTTGATATATCTGTTTCTACTTCAAACGCATTATGAGATAAAATAATTATAAATAAGAGGTAGTCAATGAATTTAACAAAGTAAATTTGTTTGACTATATAAAATAGAAACGAAACTTTTCTTGCACGTGAGTACAAAACTGTAAAATTGTGATATAATTTCGCATTGAATTTTAATATATTGCTGTTTCTTTCTTCTTTTTTCCTAACTTCAGTCCTATCCAAACGTTTACCAAATTAACAAAACGAGTTTTGTTCAATTTCTAAAATTTTTATAAATATTGACATGTCAACGGATGAAATGTATATCTGTAATCGAGAATCATTGACAAAATTGTGGCATCAGATCATCAAATGTTGTCTTGTCTTGCCTTCTCTGTCGTATTACGCACCAACGCACCGCAGTAAAGAAACAATCCCGATTGCGTGAGAATCAAACGATTCGTTGTCGCTGTTCAATGTGGGAAGATTTTGATGAACTGTTGCTCTGACACGGGTCACTGGATATCGACGCTTCATTTCACTGTAACCATTTTATTTTTCCGATCCACGATGAAGCCACGCGTCGTTCACGTTCCTATTCTTCGAACAAGAGAGCGATGTTTAATGAAAAGTCGCGGGAAATCGTTAAATGAAACGCGTTAAATGAAAATCGTGAGATTTTCCATATTAACATTGAAATTTACCGGTGACTAAATTCCATCGAATAAATTGAAACAAACTGAGCTCTTATTCATGCGCTTCAATAAAAATTATACAAATCTAGTAGTTTTAACGTTATGAAATTATCAATTTGCGTAATAAGATCATTTATACATTATTCTATATTGTTTTCATGAAATGGATTGAGTAACCTATTTCATGAAAAAGCGTTGATACGAATTTTTCTATAGTCTTCAAATCATAAAAAATAATTACTCGCACAAAATTTTCAAATATTGAAACGTATGTGCAATCGACACAAATAATGTTTCTATTAATAATAGTTCTCAAAATAATCTTTAAAGCATCGAGAGGCGAACGAATTTATTATCATAAATTTTGGTCTGGTAGTTAAATAACTAAACATGATACCATTCGTTTCTTAGAACGACAAACGAATGATAAAACAAACATATTTTGACCACTTTGGTATTGGAAGTTATTTTTAAAAAGTCGAGAGCAAATGAGGTCCACGATATGAAGATTGATAGCTTAATAGCGTATGAAACATAAAATAACAACGATGGGACGAACTTTTGATTTTGTGTTATTGAATGATAAGATGAAATTAGGTATGAGTGTGTACTTCAACCAACGATATCGCGTTCTCACGTTGGGCTGAACGTGAATTAAAATAAATTATGCGATAACGAATGCGCGGAGCAATCGCTTGAAATTATCTGAAATACCAATGCGAATTCATAATTTCTTTCTTTTATAACTTAGTTTGTTATTTTACATTTTTATTCATTTAAAGTTGCTGACGTAACTTTAACTGAACGAACAAATGTAATCTACGTTAATAGGAAATGCAATTAGCAACCCTTCGCGTTTTCAAGATAAATGAGATAAACTAATTTAAACCTCGCCCGAATGAATCACATGATACATTGTTGATTCTCTGTACTGTTCTACATGTCAAATAATCATAGTTCCTCGATGCAAATAATTTTAAATAGTTTTAAAACAATTAATCGTATTATTGTACAGTTTATACGATAGGAAATCGCCAATTTTTCTTACTACGTGATAATTAACACGAATAATAATTTGAAAACAAAGTTGTAGGATCCAATAGTGAAAAAAAAATATGAAGTGAAACCTTTCTTTCAGAATTGTCAATCTTGAAAACTCGAATTCGATAGTATAAATTAATATAAAATAAAATATTCCGATGAAAATCGGAAACAAAATTTCACTGCAATCAAAGTATCATATCCAAATATGAATAAAATAAAGTTCTACAGTATTCTTCAGCTAGAAAATAAAAATAATACACGAGGCAAACTGTATCTAGAAAAGTGTACCTGTCCAATTAGCAGATGCGACTCGCGAAGCGAGAAACAATTCTTCTCACTGACTACCGAACGAAACTTTCGACTGGGACCAATTAAAGCAATTTGGAGACAGTTCGTACAAGTTTCGGATAGGTTGCAATTCATCGACCAGGTTCCTCGAGGCACTCGAACGAACTGAACCCGGTGCGTTTCAAGTATAGCGAAGGGTCTCTTCACTGATCGTTCAATCAGCCGCAATTGTCGCTAACCCTCTAACTTAGTTAATCCTTGAGAGCGACCGACTGGTCGAGATGCTACTTAAAGGTCAGAATGTTTCTTTGAGTGTGACGCAGAATCGTCTCGGAGAATGGTATACGATCGTCTCGCTATCAGAGAACAGTAGTCCCCTTTATGGGCAAGATTTCAAGGATCGATTAAAAAGGAAGGTCGTACACGTCGTGCAGAACATGAGAAATGAACTTGAGAAATGACACGAAGGATGCTAATTACAGAAGACCTTTTGGTATAAATGTAGGACTTGAGAAGACTCGCGTCTTATATCTCCTGCGCGGTCTTTTGATAGAAACTAATTCAATTAAATTCGATATCTATACATGTAATAAAATTCTATAAATATAAAGCGAGAGCAAGATTGAAATATAGAGATTCGAAGATGGATGCTGGGTTGATACAGAATTCACGAGACTTGTTGGCAAGGTTCATAAGTCAAGATACTTCCTTAAAAGAAAGTAAGAACGAAATTTTCTTGGCTTCGTGAAACATTCTTGCGAAATTTCGTAACGGGCAATGTCTGTAACGTTGGAAAAGGAAACCATACTTGCCTCGCTCTTCGAGGCGTATGAAATTTGGCTCTCCGCTTCAGAACTATCTTGCGTGAAACATTGTGAAGAATAGTAAACGTTTCGTAGAGCGTGAAAATGAAAATAAGGGAAGTTAATATCAACGAATGTTGAACTGAATGAAGAAAAACGACAATAACTGATATCAGGTATTTCGTAAAGATTCAAACGACAATTTTAAAGTTCAGATGATTTTAAAGTCACTATCTTCGTTCCGCCTATCCTACTTTCTAATTGCTCTAATTGCTCACACAGATCTCTCTCACATCTGTTTCTTATTGCTTATTGCATTCAATATTTTCGGTGATTCCTGTCATACACGTGCATTCACTTTGACACGAAGGAAATATTTAATCAAATTACTCGACAAATAGATAACAAATACAAAAAGCTGAAAATTTGATATAAGTCAGTCTGGAATAGAATGGAATAAAACGTTCTGCGCTATTTATATTATAACGAATAATTTATTATACCTTAAAGACTTGAAATACCAAATCCTCAAGATCTTGATTCATATTGTCATAATTTTCAATTCGCCATATTACTCCAAACAAAAGCTATATAAAATCGTACCAAAATACGAGCTACTTCGTCGTATGAGCATCTTTTCAAAGAAAAAGTTTACGTCATCGTCTATCTGCAATTCTCTAAAATTATACCCACCGCTTCTCTCGCGAGCAAAAATCCAAATTACATTCCACCTTGACGTACCCCGGCCTTTTGCCAGCTTAAAATTCTCTCCAGCTTTCTCTACAACCCTTCTCGACAGCAAGGATCGAGTCGGATCGATCGTTACTCGTGACGTAAAACGAAGAAGAATCGGCTCGGTTAAACGCAATAGAAGAATGTCAATTAAGCGACACGAGAATAAACGGATTTGTGATCGGATGACGTAAAACGAAGAAGAATCGGCTCGGTTAAACGCAATAGAAGAACGTCAATTAAGCGACACGAGAATAAACGGATTTGTGATCGGAAGCACGATATTGCGTCACATTGTTCGCCTAATTTTAATGCTAGGTATAAAGGCTGTCGAAAATTGTTCCCAACGGCACAATATGTACGTAGAGGTTTTGGCTGTGCAGAAGAGCAGAGAATCTAGAACGAGTGTCATACACGAGTTTCTCTACGTTGCATCAGTCACGTATACCACGCGCTTGCCGCGCAAGAAGGTTGGCAAGAAAAGAAAAAAATAGAAATCGATCATGTGCGCCCAAAAAGGTCGATGGGAATCGTCGATAAAAGGCGAGTCGGGAAACAATGTCGAGGGAAAAGCTTTCTTTCCGGTCGATAGGACGAACACAAGGCGAGCTCGTGAACTTAGCTTCGTTCTTTTTCCGCTCGTCAATAGCTGAATGGACAAAATCGGAACAAAATCTCACGGAGTCTAGCCGCAGAAAATAAAAGCGAAGATTGAGTGATAATCCTGACGGACAATTGGTCGTTCGCGATACATCGTGAAATTACATAACATCAAGATGGATAATATTTTTTTTGCCGACTAAAATTATCAGAGACGGTCGAACGGAATTCCTGTGCATTGTGTACAACGTCAGCTAAAAATTATTCAGGACGGAATGTTACGAATTTCTTATCGTGCTGCCATTGTACATCGTTTTTAGCAACTAAAGAAAAAGTTCGCCATATTTTTGTCTAATTTAACTTTTTTTTTGTTGATTTTATACAGAACGATACACAGATGGCAAATTAATCGATTTTTCCCCCCTGTTATGTTTAAGTAACGTGTGATATAATCGCATAACAAATGTCAACTGCAAATGCAATTGTGCTTCGACCGGAAACGTCATACTAAACACGTCCATGTGATTCTGTCATGACGGATCTTATGTGCTATAAATAATTTGATTAATACGACCGCTACATCGACTCGTCGTGCTAATTTATGAGCATGTCAACATGAAAACTGTCATTAGTTTAATGAAGCGAAACGAAACGACGTGACAGTTTTCGTTATCGTTACTTGGAAACGATGGTGGCAGGGAGAAATGAGTATTTTCCGTCGATTTATTGGGTTTCCCCAATAATTTCTTCTATCTTTACCGGTTAATTTTTCCAATATCAATGTCATTAAGATAAAACCTAATATCAATATTTAATATTAATGTCATACAGTTCAAGGTGCTTCGGTAATTTATCTCTTCCATGTTAATGTATCAAAACAGGAAATTGAATATCTACACGAATACAAAAACGATATTTTCCTGATTACGTTTCAAATAATTTACGAAAGAATAAAATTTCATCTAATGGAAGTTAGTTTTAACCGAGAGTCTCAGTTGATATTTTTTTTTTTTTTTTAGACACTGTAACTAGATAGAATAATTTTCACAATGTTCGCATTAAACGAGTAATAAAATATACGAATGAATATCTACAGCAATAATTTTCGTTCTCCGGTTAATTCAGATGTACCTCTATTTTTGTATAATATTCTCTGGAAAATAATTTTCCAATATCCAAAATAGAATAGAATAAAAATAGAAACAAAGAAGTGATTATTGACTTGGAGATTAAGACAACTGTCGATGATGTTACTTTCAACGAATGGTACGCGTTTAAAAATAAAATTGAAACGCACAGTGTATCTCCGAGACACTCACTTATCAGATTCCTGAAGGTGTCCGCGAATATTCGTATCATGGTGAAGCAATCGGCAAGAAGCTCCTCGTCGATCCTCCCTTACACTCGAATTCGTGTATGGCCGCGCGCTGTCAGCTGCTAGACGCCACCATAACGCGTTCCTGTACGACACTTTGGTTAATAAACGGACAGCTCCTGCTGACTCCTGGAACTGTACTACTATAGCATCAGTGGGCCCGCGTTCAAACCACTCTGGCTTGGAGTCTCTCCCCAAAGCGTCTCTTCTCTTCTATCTCTGTCTTTTGTTTCACGACCTCTCTCTCTCTCTCTCTCTTTTTCTCTCTCTCCTTAATTTTTTTCTGGAGTTTTTTTCTTCCCTCTATACGTTTATCTTTAAATATCACTGTCCTCTATACCTCTATCTTTATAGCGCGCTGTATCACATTTAAAAAACGACAATCGTATCGAATGACTGTCTATCATCCGTCAATTTATTCCTATTTTTATCACGCATAGAAAATGATCACACTGGTCGCAAATGACTATGTATCATTTGTTGATAGAGTGAGATGCTTCCGATGTTTCCGATGTTTCCGATCGACCTGGTAAACAAAGAACTCGTCGACAAGCAGAATCGATATCGAAGATCGATTCCATCGGAGTAATCACTCAGAAGACAAAAGTCTCATTCCATTTTTGTTTCGAACAGAAAAACTCGAAATCGTCCGAGTAATGATTCGATTGAACGATTCTAGGTGCATACAACTGCGAAGAAATTCATACGCGATATCACTGTTCGACTTTGTCCTTTTTTTTTTCCCTTATTTACATATGAGCAACCAGAATAACACTTGCGTCAATATGACAATTACTGAATAATTTTGTCATGAAAATTAATGAAAGCCTAGTTTGTATTAGAAATTGACGACAAATTTCCCGCGAGTAGGAAGACAACGCGAATGTTGTCACATTCGTGAAGGAAAAACACAGTCGTTTCTCGTCGTAAGAGTGCCAATAAGTGGCTTATTAGAAGACACACGAAGAAGAAGGGACAAACTGAGTGAGATCGTCGTTATTCCATCGGTTTTATCATCGACGAGAAACGTGTGGCGTGACGGAACGACGTTTCCATTCGTTCACGACCGCGATGCTCTTTGACCTCTACCGAGCCGTGAGTAGAAATACTGCGAAGAAATTACGATTTATTATCTGTTTGTTTATTTTGTATCGCTTGTTTTGTAACCGGCACATCTTTCTTTCTACCGAGCATCTCACTATCTGACGTTACACCTCCCACCATTTTGCAATCACGTGTAAACGCACTAAACGCGCGATTCTGTCGAGATAAAAGAATTCATGTTGTTTTTCAATTTTGAAAATTAATCGGGAGATCGAAGCGTCGTATTGATCTTAACAACGGAACAACCGATCAGAATCGTGTCAATGGTAAAAGTTGTTTTTTTCAAGTTTCGTGAAATCAATTTTTCGTACGGTGCAGGATGATACAGGATTTTAAATTAGTTGTAAATTAGTTGTAAGTCAATCGTAATCGAGAATCAGGATCGGGCATCGAGAACGATGAACACGATCCTGAGTTAACGACGCCATATGGACTATCCTTATCCCCTCTTTCTTGGAATCCAACATCGGTACGTGTTATATACGTGAGAAACACTTTTAGATTACCGTTTTCGAGTCGACAAAATACTCCGACAAATTTCCTTCGAAACTTTTCTACGTTCCGTTTCTCGAGAATCGAATAATTTTAATTTCATTAAAAGCTCCTTTCGCAAGACGAAATTTTCACGTACGTGCTAAAATGACGTTGAGAACGTCCTTATTTTAACCGCGGAAACAACAACCGACTGTAATACTCCAATTTCCCTTGCCAAGAGCCGCACGGTAATTTTTTTGTTCTCGCGACGATAATTTTCGCAAATTTTACACGGCGAAACGCGTGTTCGCCGCACGGTTGAAGGCAACCTTGTTCCGCCATAAATACGTTGCGTCAATCGACTCGTCTGCTCGAGGAATTCGAAGGGAGAGAAAGATCGTAGGCACAAGGAAAAGAAGACAGACGATAGAAAAGAAGAGGTGAATTGTGTAAAACGGCGTTTTCCTTCGATTCCATTGCACGAATCTCCGCGGTGTCTAATACGCGGTCATTTTACGTTACCCACTGGTGCAACTCGTTTCTGTTTGCTCGTAACCTCGTAAATTATATATAGTGCGTAATGTGTACGAGCAAAAGATTCCGTTGTCGTAAGAAAATTTGGCAATACCTGCTTTCAACGTGTGTATTTGTGTGTCGCTCTTTCGGTCGATCATCTGATTACAGTCGTCCTATTTTATTGCTTTTTCCCTTTGAGTCTCTCTTGATCACGTGCTCTTCCGCGAAAGGTGGAATTAATTTATATCGATAATTCCGTTTGCTGATTTCCGTTTCTGGTTTCTGGGCTTAATTTATGCCACAACAAAGGATATACCCAGCGGTTTTTCTAGATACTGAAAGCATGGAACGTGATTATGACGCTCTCAAAAGTAAACGCATTCTCTAAACGGCATGCCTTTCTCCTATTCAAACTATTTTCGTACTACGCGTCAAATTCAAGGATTGATTTTCAATCGAGCATTGTCCAGGCTTAATTTACTTTCAGCAGACTCTTTGGCTTCGCTCGATCATCCTCAAAAATACCTTCTTAAAAATACTTTTCCTCGACATGTATTACTATAATAGAGAGATCCGAGCAAATTAATAATATTATTATTCGTCCTTTCACTCGATATCTTTGGAGTTAGCCTTGAAAACTTATCCGAGTCATTGAATATCTCTTTATTTTTATCCGTAATTTGCATTTAGTTTCGCTCTAACGTCGATATTTCTCTTCGAAGGAGGCCGATTTAAAACACAGACAAGCTCGAGGAGATCAAAGTTTAGTCGACTTTTACCACAATTGGTTTCTCTTTCTCTTCTCTTTTTGGTAAAGAAACCAGAGCGTCAAAGGAGCGACAAAGATCGAAGCAGATCAAATTTGTGCCGTCCACGATATCCCTCTCGGCCAAGGCAGACTGTCCAGCTCCATCGAAGTAATGCCAGCCTGAACTAGCCGAGCAAACCGCGATTCAGTTTCTCAGACGGTTCTCTTTTTCTTTCTTCGCTCGACCTGGACTTGAATGCTCTTTTACTGACAAACCAGAGAACAAAGGTCCCGTCTCGTTCTCCGTACGGTGCATCAAACTCCCCCACCAGGCGAATTCTCTCTTTCTGACTCTGGCTCAGCGTGAGATACAATATATACTCGATATATCGAATAGAAGAAATCGGAGGAGAGCCAGGCTTCGAAGCGAAGCTGTACAATCAATCGGAGTGACACACACACACCGTGGACCTTTGGACCGCCTTCTCGTCTTATTCCATCGACTTTCCTTCGAGTCGCGGGAAACTATCCGTCGTCCAGAAACGCGACGGGCTGGATTCCGGGCTGATCTCCCTTGGAATCGGGCGTCCAGAGTGTCTGTTTCTCTTCTCCTCACGATATCGCGCGTGCGTCGTTGAGCGTAATCGCGAGGCGTGCGTACGTAAACGTGAAAGTCGGTGACACGAGCTCTCCATTGATAAAAAGCAAGAGGCGATAAGACGGCAAGAGTCGCGTGGTCCCACTATCAGAAACTCCGACGACGACTGGATACGAACCTTCCCTACTTCGTACCACGTCGGCCAGAACGCTCGGGAAATCCCATCGTGGTGAGGGTAGAGCGACAGAGACGGGAACGGTGAAGATGGTGGGGAAATAAACAGGGGCAAGCCTCGTCCCCACTACGATATTCCTCTCCGACCACCCTCCCACGCGAATTCTGCTCGGGATGAAAACAAGCTGTCCTCTTTCGATTCGATCAACGTTCTTGTAACGACTATTGCACGGCGGTTCTTCGATATTGCTTCTTTTGTGCAGCGAAACTGCATGACCTGGCGTTTCTTTCCTGTCCAATAATTCGTTTTCGGTATGTTGATTCCCTGCTACTTTTATCACGAAGACCATACTTTTTGGTTGGACATGGAACAGATTTCGCGTTGAATTCCGCGATCTCTGTTTCGAAATATTACAACAAATATTTCTCCCAGAGATTATATATAAATGTTTTCAGATCAAGTAGATTAGAAAGTAATGAAATTTATGATCCATTGACACTATGACGACCAGCGACGTGTGACAGTAGCGTAACATGATTCTCAATGTTCGTAATCGATGACGTTACTGTAACGTCATATTGTTCTTAGCGTTCTTTAGTGACTGAAAATGAATTATTAAGTTGTAAGCTTAAATATACGTGTTAGTGTATATTCATTTATTTATTTATTTATATGAACTTTGAAACACGAATCGCTTAAAATTATGCCAGCGTAGCAATATTTGACGTTAGCTGCGTTAATATTACTTTAAAATTTTATATCACATGAAAGTATAATATCCGTACATTTGAAATTAATTTTACATTATCTTTTACCGCAATGATTGTAAATTAAAAATAACTACGGTTATAAATTTGTTAAAATATAAACTCGTATCGTTTGAAAATCCAAATCATAATTTTCGACGATGGGTACTAAATTACGTATACTGAATCAGCAAATTTTAAAGCTCGCGTTTTCAAAATTCAACTCGGTCTCAGCTGCTCGCTGAACATGTGCAACCGCAACATTGTTTTATTCTGTCGACTCTAAAATTATCTCCTCGCAGGAGGGGGCAAAGATAGTGGGGAGGCGATAGGGGCGATCAGCCCTTCCAGTTTCATCACTATCTTCCCCTACTCTTGATCCTTCCCCACTACCGAAACGAATACGAACTGCCAGCTTCTCCGCTCTCACGTTTCGCGTTCGTGTAACCGCACTACTGACTAAAACTGTATATCCTTTGAATTATGTATTCGTTTGAATTATACGTAGATATACGTAATGCACGCGGACGCGTGCTCGTACAACTATCTCGCAGGAAATTTCGAAAGTTCGTTAACTCGCCGGTACGATGTAGGCGGCGGAAAATTGAAACACAGTTTACGCGGGAATGTACCGATAATTTAAATTGATTTTTAGAGTCAAGTTGTAGCACTCGACTGTTTCAAATGTAAAAACCTTGTTTCAACGTTCCTTTCAATTCTCTTCAATCAGGATTCTTTTTTTAATTCTCCGTTAAAATGGAAATAGAATGTATTCATCGTGTGACCTAGAGAAGCAAATCTATAGACAACGCTTCCATTGTCTTTCGACCAGAAGATTTACATTCGAATTCGAGGCTTCTCCCCAGATTTCATCGAGAATAGTAAACGTTTGAATTTTTTTCTAGCAATTCACCTCGAACGAGTTTTAAACGAGACCCAACACCAAACTAGTTAGCTATTACCCCGTCATTCCATCTATAGAGCACGTTATTAATGGTTTTTCGCGAATACCTTTATCGTTTTAATGAAGGAAAAAGAAAAAAGAGATCGATGCTACTGCTAACAATCTTCTCCTTGGAAATTCAATCACCGTTACGATGTATAAGCCACTCGACCTCGTTCTATTGCATTTAAATTCCAAGTTCCTCGTATAAGAAAGGCAATAATCTCGCGGGCGTTTTCTTGCGGTCGGTGAAAGCCAGCGCGCGAAAACTCTTCGATATTCTTCGCGGAAAGAGGCTGCTTCCGGGGCCGACGGAATTATTATCGACGTGAATAGGACGACGCACAAAGAACACCGGACAGACACATTCTTCCCGATCCCCTTTGTTCGAGAGGTGTGAAAAGCTACCAAGAGGATTCAGGCAATCTCTCTTTTTTTCCACGCGAAATTTTTCGTTCGGCTTGCAGCTGTTCACCGCTCTCATTCAGCGGGCGACCGGCCCGAATTAGCGGCGCTGTATCGTTACTGAGATCGGTTGGTCTTCGAGAGGAGACTGTCGGATCGATAACGCGTGATTACGGAAATTTTTAGGGAAAAGATAAATATGAACGTCTGCTCGTGCAAACGTTAATAATGTGATAAGAGATTGAAAGCAGATTGAAACTCTTTTGATATACAGTGGCTCGCAGAACTATTTGGACACTGGAAATTTTTCACGAATATAATATCATAACTAAAGCATTTTGAAATTTTGTGTGAAATAATTAAATCTTGAGAATTTGTTGATCGTCGATAATAAATAATGGAAATAAATCAACGGATTAAAAACATAGAATTGAATATTCGTTTCGTACTAATAAAGGAATGAATGAATATAACTATTTAATAGAAAATTTCGTATCTCTTCGGAGTAATATTTCCTGTAACGTGGTTTTCAAATTTACGACGGCCTCAGCAGAAAGGTAAAGTTGAATAGGTTTACTCTCGTCAGCGAGGGTAATTAATAATCCGCTGAACGTATCACGTTTTAAAGAGCAGATTCTCGAAGCACGAAGAAAGACTCGGGGTGCCGTTAATTAATTAGCAATTCCACTTGAGTACGAAAGTTCGAGCGGAAGATCGGTCTGACTTGGTTTACACGCAAATAGAAATAGGGAAAATAGAAAAAAAAAAAAAAGAAGAAACGGCAGAAAAACGCAGAGAAGTCTTTGGACGTTGATTTATCGCAGCGGAATGTGTTTCATCGGTTCATGTTTCTCGCTCGAAACTCGCGGTTTCCGGGAAACGCTGAGCGATCGTTGCAAGATATACGGATCAAAGAACGCAGGAGAAACGTGACAAAAAACAGAATCAGTTTACTGAAAAAAAATTACCTGATGATGTTCAAATGACGTGGAAGTGACTGAACGGGTGATTCTCTTCTTCTTCGTTGTTGTTTCGCGAATATGAGCGTTTCGATACCGACGTATCACTGATCAATCGAACGGCGAAGATTTGGACGGAAACGCGATTCAGTAAGAAAATACGATCGAGTTGGGGAAATTGATTTTCAAATGATTTTTGCACGGAGGCACGTGGCGTCGAGACGGCTGGCGTCGTTACGTGTGCGACGCTACCGATGTATGGTACCTTCACGAATACTTCTCCGCCCCAAGATTCTTTCCCTCCGTCTTTTTCTTTCTTCCTGCTCCGTCCCCCGCGCACCAGCAACCCCTCTTTCGGTGTCCCCGCCGTTCACCACGATAACCCCCACCACGGATTTCCCCTTTCGAACGCAATGGGCAGCCATGGGTTCCCGGGAGGCCTGTGAGGAACGTAGCAACCAACTCGGGTGCCACGATCACCATAAATCTCGTCCGTATTTTCGACGCGAGGATACTAACGTCATTTCGTTGTCACGTCCGATCACAAAGGTTTCCTCGATCAAGAATTCGAGGAAACCTTTGTGAGAAATACAAGCACATGCATTTTTTAAAATTCATAGACTGGTAAAATTTGTAGACAATCTTGATTTTTTGGACGATATTCTTTTTGAAATTCTGATATTGTAATTACTGTAATTACGTGTTACGTGTTTAGATATTGTTATGATATTGTACAGTTATGATATTGGAATTTTAAATTGCACGATGTATGTAGAACATTTGCATTTGTGGTCGGCAAGATGTTTCGCATTAATTTTCTGCGTCAACGATACTCCGCTTGCGAGTGAAGATATGTTGATAAAAAGGGAATCGCGGTTACCTGTGCAACTCGGCATGCTGATGACACTCTCATTCCACTTGCCATTCTTGCACTCGAGTATCCTTGTCCTTTCTTTACTGTCGGGGAACACGGCGCCGAATTTGCACAGGAAAGTCCTCGAGGTCAGAGTGCCATTCAATATGTAGCTTCCGTTGGGCGCTGAGACATCCGGACAGCTCAACACTGAAACATTAATACCACCGGGCTGTGGAACTGCTGTTCATACGGTTTCTATTCACCGTGTCAAATTATAATTATTCGGTACGTCTTGACAATAAACTGACTTGTGATTTCAATCACGTTTTCTCGCTCATTTGTTATTCTCTCTTTGCACTGCGGTCACGCGTCGTTGAATATGAACGTACAAATTATACGTTATAAACATAATTTTGCAATAATTGTAGACAACGGGCAAATACAAAGATATATTGTGCAAGTAAACATAGTAATTATCAACGAATAAAAACAAATACAGCAGAGTTCGACGCGCAATGTATCGATCATGATTGTCCTCGATACATTGCTCAAGATGTTTAGACAATGAAAATAGAATATTAGAGAATATTAAATTACGTGTTTATCTTATACGTTTGATATATATAGAAGTCAATCAAGCAAAACGCAGTCGTCAGAACGCGAGTCAAACACACTGATGCTTTGAAAATAGACTCGTCAATGTTATTTCTGGATGAGAGGGATTCATTGTGCAATCGCGAACATTTGTTCATATCAAGTTCTATCCATCTCAGACAGGTTCGATTTCAAACAAGCAATAAAAAAAAAAGAAAAAAAAACGACTTGCTGTTGTCAAGTTAAACCGACCTTGATATTCTAAAAAGAATCCTCGTGCAGTGTACAGTCTCTTCGTGGCGACGAGGTCGAGAGTGATCACGTTCGAGTTCGAAATGACCTTGACGCCGACCACGGTACCGCAATTCTCGAACAACGTTCTTCCTTTTTCTCGTACTCTCACTATGTCCACGCAACTTCCGTCTGATTCAGGTTCTGAAACACAGTTAGAATATTTCATTGCTCATATTTCTCCGGATCGGTACAAGATTTAATTTTTAACTGTTAACAATTGTAAAGAAGGAAGTTTCACTCCGACGGATAATTCCTCGCACCAATTTCGAATATAAAATAAACCAAGTTCGTTAACTTTTAAAATATACAAAAGATACAAAGTTCGTACCTGATGCACGTATATATAAATTTGACATTCCCAAATACCGATTAAATATTAATTCGCGTTCGCAAAGTCCGTTCATTTCTCCTGGAAAACACATTGTCACGGCTCGTAATTTCTCGATCGATTCTATGCAAGATCCAGGCGAGTTAAATCGGAAGGTCGAGAGAATAACGAGAGATGGCTCGACACGGATCGATACTCACCCCGGATATTCAGGTCGTGGAACGTTAGGACAATTCTGTGCCCAGGAGCCGATCTGAAGGTCCAGCCGCACGTATTCTCGCCGAGGTAGTAAAGCGGATAACCTGGTGAATTTATGAAGCCAGCCTCTCCAGAGACCACCTTCAGCTCCTCGTTGCAATATTTCTTCACGGCAGCCTCTGAAACAACCGACAAAAACCGTATAAATTCGAGTTTAAACGTCCAAACAAGAGAAAATGAACCGAACGGCGTAACATCGATGTACAACGTAAATTCTCCTTCGATTCAATTACGTCGCCGAGGGTGGAAAGAAAATTAAATTTCCTTCCTAACACAGGAAGATAGGAAAGAAAAAAATATAAATTACCCGTATTTGAAACACGAAGAAATTCTATTCTCTCCGGTTCGATCCGACTCGACTGAATTACCACCCCCAAGTAAAAGCTCCTGGGGGAGCTATTGTTCGTTACAAAGACACGAAACGACGATACTTCTGCCAGCATAAGGACGCTGATCAACATCTGCATCCGTTTCGGTCCATTTGTCGATTTCGAATGTGACTCTGGCCACCATTATGCGACCGAGGGTGTCCTTGCCCCACTTTCCAACGGAGGGGTGAACCGACCGGAGAATACCTACACCTGGAGGGGGCTGATACCGGTTGTAGGGCGTCGAAGGGGTGGCCCAGCCCTTCCCACCTTTTTCATCGTGAAAAAAGATGCTCGTTGTCCCGCAATTTCATTCCTTTCCAGTTCATTTTCTGTTCTTTTCAACGAGTAAAATCGAACCACTGTTGAATTGCACGTGAAGATTGATATTTTTGAAATGGGATGAATTTTTTGCATGGAACGTTATTACTGTTGAGCTGTGATTTCATAAATAACAACTTTGTTCTTTCCAGGTTCTTATTCCATATTATTATTATTATCATATTTTTGAGATGGCAGCAAGTTTTCGTAACGAGGTACGTATGTGAGACGAGGTTTCACTTTGCAAGCAGTAATTTTTTGCCATTAGTGATGCAAACGAAGCGCACATGGGTTTGTTTATCTATTAATAAAGATTCATGATACACAACGTCGTGACAAAGTCAATATGCACACATCGTTCATGGTTGTGTCAGCTGTTGTAAGTTATTAGTAATATTTTCAAGTATATTTTTATTCCAATATAAATTTAACAATCGTTATATATTTTTATTCATGATGGATTTTATTGTGAAGTTGAAATAGAAATTATGTTCTGACTGAGAAGATATTCAACTGTAATTTACAAGGGACACGAGGACGTTACTTTCGTATTCAATGAACCTTAGTTCCATCTTTTACGTTTTCAGGACGCGCCTGATTGCATAGAAACAAGGGATTAGTGTGTCCTTGACGAATTTTTGCCTTTTGTTGCATGCGGCATGCCATTACGGAACACGTTGCCGTTTCCCGAAAAAACTATCGGCCAGTATGAAAGTTTCCAATTCTTTGAAATCGAAGACTTGTTTTGAATCACGTATTCTGCAGAAGTGTCAGAAAATTACAAAAAAACTAACAATACCATTTTAAAGGTATACCATTTTAAAGGATTTTAAAGAAAACTCAAAGTTCTACTTTTCTTTATGAATTTTTAACTTTCTTTTTAACTTTTACTTGAATTAATTCCTTCCTTTTTTTTTAAAGTGGATTGCAAAAAAAAAAATATAGAATATTTCCCAGATTATAATAAATCATTCACTATTGAAAAATTAATTTTTACAAAGTGCATAGATAACAAATGTTTTTGAAGGATAAAAATCTGTGAACGTGTCATACGTGACGCAGCATTCGTTCTTCGACTTTGATCTGGTATCTTTTTGTTGGAATATCGAGATTGAAGATTATCGATTGAACGTGACTGATGATCGATTGCCTACGTAAGTAGAAACGTGATACGCACGTGAAAAATGGAAATTTCCTGTTTCTCATGCAATAAATTCTATCGGATTATTCAACTGTGACGTGGAAATATTAAATATCAGTTTGAAGAGACAATTACTTCATTGATACGTGTGTATTAATTAAACTAATAATCTCTTGAGAAGAACTTACCAGGGATACACGCATATTTTAATCGCAATGTGGCAGGATTCCAATGAACAGCACCAGGATGATCAGTGATGACGTTGTAACGACAATGTTTTTGACCAGAACATCTAAAATTTTGAAACAACAATCATATATCGCAAAGAAGATTTAACTATTTCGAATATCTGAATGAATATATTTCGATGCAAATGTTCAAGTTACGAATACTCAAATACAATTTCTTGAAAACAAATTCGAATTTTCAGATTCTAAATTTATAAGTCTTTAAACTTTTAAATTTCCAAGCTTTAAAATTTCTAAATTTACAAGTCTTAATCTTTAAAATTTTCAAGTTGAGAAATCTTCAAAAATTTCAAAGTTATAAATATATAATCTTAACTATATTTTGATTCCTAAATTTCAAGTTTCAATTTCCAAAGTAAAAAAACACGAGTCTTTGAGTTTCGTATTGAAATTTCTTCTTTTTTTTCTATGATATTACCTGAAAAAACGAATGTAATTCGTCAAATGTTAGAATCAATCGCGAACTGGCAAGTGTGATATCGCGATTTTAAATACGCATGCCAATAAATATTGGTATCGCAAACAGCGCAACGCAGATTTTATCGATTTCTTGGTGCAGCGTCGTCAATTAAATAAGCGACGCCGGTCGTTAGGGGGTGTATACTGGGTGTTGAAAGCGCGAGCAGTCTACGTTCGACCGGACAAAGGAGAAATCGCGATTGTTTTTAGATCGAGATGATTGTTGCGCAGGGATCGAAAGTGGTTTGGCCTACGTGAAACAATGGCCATGAGGGTCGATTTTCACCCCTTTCGCCGCGAGGGGTGAACTACCCTCTCTCTTTTCTTTCTCGTCGATTGTATCGCTTCATTCCCTTTTGCCGGAAATAAAAGGGAAATAACGTTTCACGTGCCACCCACGCGAGCAATCCCTTTGAATTTTTCGACGTTGCTAACCTTTCATCGTCACGTTTCCGTCATCAAAATGAGCTTGAAACGCGTTTACACGGAACGAATGATCTTTGCTTCTAAACTGAAATGCGTATTATCATATTTTATATGGATCTTCCTAGAAATACTGAGGAAATTTAAGAGAGGGTATTCCAGTGTTCTCCAAGTGGATAGTTCTATAACTATGGAAGTTTCGTAATGATGCTTGAAATAGCTATTTCAAACAGCACTTAGATAGTGAACGAATCGAGTGTGTTACGTATCTTGTTAAATGTTGAGAAACTGGCTGGCTTCGTTAAAGATCTTTGCAGAAATCGAGTTCTTTTTCTTTCAAATTTGTTCAACAAATAACGAGTAGACTAATAGTAGTTCTAATACGTATATGTAATATTGGTAGCAAACGTGTTGCGTTAATTTTAAAGGAATGTTCTCTTTAAATATTTACACGATCAATTGAAATTGAACTTGTGCAACAGAAAAAAAGAGTGCGACAAAATCAGTCGGACGCTGCGAAGATGCCAGAAACTCCATCCTAGAGAGGCAGATAGGGTAGTATGCTCCCTCCGGTCCGCAACCCTTATTTACAAAGTTCATCGAGCTGTGCTCCTCGCGCGCGATGTACTCTCCTGGAAGCGATTTCTCCTTCGACGGGCATCGAACGTCGCTCAAAAGGCAATTAAAACTTCACGTACGCTTTGTTGGCGCACATCAAACGGCAATTTTGCGTGTCGAGATTTCGTTCCACCCTTGAAGACAGGCAGCATGCGATTACGAAGAACGAAATTTCAGAGAGACCGAGGAGAGAGGGGGGGGGGAGGGGGGGGGGCAATACCTCACGAAAGCCAAGTAGAGGCCTGTCTAATTCTACGGAACTGCAGTTACTTTTGGTGGGTCTATTCATGCGATGTCGTAGTCACCCTTGCACCTTCCTGCGAACGGACACATTTGTTGCAGACAATGGCGTACATATAATACAAGGGTACCGTGACGTAAGACTTCGTACTATTGTAAAATAGATGAAGGAAGTAAAAAATGGAAACTGTGTATTACGTACACCATATTATTGACAAGCTTACGGCAAAACATATTTCGTTTGAAAAACTCATAGTGAAATTTTTAAAAAGATTTTTGTAAAGTTGGAATTTTTGTTTAAAACAATTCTTTATTTATCACTAATGAGAAATAAATTATTAGTATTGTAACTCTTTCTATAACAATATCTTGTAATTTTCTAATAAGAGCTACAGAGAATAAATTCTAATTGAGATTATTTCGTTTGATCATCTAAAAAAGAATAAATTTGAATGTTTTCAGAGATAACTAAGGTCGAACTTGCAGTGAGTGAAGATATAAAAAGAATGTAGATCTAGATCTAGATCTAGATCTAGGTCTTGACTCAATGGAAAAGTGAAAGGTAATGATCAAAGACAAAGAGTTCGTAGACAATAAATTATACACTGGTAGATATTAATACAAAAGTGAAGAATTCTAGAAGAATAGATATTGAAGTTAATTCGCAATAAAATTTTAGTTTATAAATTCATAGACAGTGCATGGGTACGCGATCCTTCAAGAAGTATTTTCGTCTATTGATTACAAATTAAATTATTACTTCCAACCAAAAAAAAAAAAAGAAGAAATTATTCCGTGTTTGTACTGCACTATATCTGCGTATCAGAAATGATTTTCTAACTCTGTGGTTTAGGGTCCGGTAACCTAATCCAAATATATTCTTTGCTCTCTCCTTTTCTTGCGGATGCCTTAGTGGCTGACTCGTATTACCAGAGACGGTTATATTGTGTCGAAATGCAATGAAAAGCGAAAGCAGCGGCTCGTAGTGAACCCACAAAACTTTAGAAAATATGATCTCGAGCTGCGTTGATCGATTTTGATAAAGTGAAATCAACGAGCTTATTTTTCTTATGGTTTCACACGTTTACTGGATTTCCTCACGACTAGATTGCGCGTGTTCACGTAGATTTATAATTGATTATGAGTACAACCAAAGTCTTACTTTACACACATACACATTTCGCATTGAAATTCTATGACATCGTATTCCAACAAAAAGAATCTTTTCACGATACATGACATACCTCCTGTTCAACGACTGCCTAATATCCACCACGCCGAATCGTTGTTCATCCTCGGCATCGTCGATGTAATTCCCCCTTAGCTCTTTCTTCTTCAACGATAAGCTGTTACCTCGATTTTTGTACATCTTCTTCGCCATCAGTTTTTGCGCGTCGTATCCACAAATGTGCGTTAGATTCGCCAAGTACTCCGCCTCCAGAACGAAGATGAACGCCTTGAGCGATCTGCAGGTCAATCGAACAGCGCCTTGGGAACAATGATCCTCCTGGACCACTTCCATGTAACCACCCGGTAGCCGGACGCCTTTCAGAATCTTGGCAAACGGCGATTGAGTGCTAGCCAGGATATTTTCCGTCGACAAGCATCTCGCGGCCATCGCCATCAGTAACAACAGAAGACTCGTCAGGGTCGTTGCTCCTGGCGCCATAGCCGTTGATCATCACAGAGGTCGAGATAGTCCTTCTCTGTCTCTCTCTCTTTCTCTCTTAAAATTAGCCTACTCGAGACGGCGAAGGAGTCAAGTGCGCCGATAACCGTGGATCAATTTTTCTCTGCTTCTTGTTTCTGTTTCTGATATGGCCAGCCAGCGGCACTTTGGCTCGCCGGAACCGCGCGGACACTCGAGGACCACTTTATGCGCCGGGTCAATGATCCTCGTTTCTTCGTTCTCTATTCGTCGAGCCTGTGAGAAACACGGTACATGAGCGTGAAGGGGATGCGAGAAGAAACTTTAAAGAGTAGAAGGATAGGCTAAATTCTGGCCGAAACAAGCCATTACAGAGTGTTATCGTGGAAGTGGTGGGGGTGATAAAATTGTTGGAAGTAGTTTGTTCCGGCGTTAGAATTCCGCTCCGATTTACTTATCTTTGACAGAATGTAAAAATACACTTACAACAAAATAATACCAGTATGACTTTATTCTTTATTTTTTTAGAAAATAAATTCGATTGTACGATAGCTTCACTGGAATGTAAAATCATCCTGGATCTTTCGTAACTAATTTACATTCTGTTAAAAATAAATTAGTATCCACATTTTGATATTGACCACGCACATTGCTTCTTGCAAAAAAAAAAAAGTATTTCTCTCCGATTTTAATAAATTCGCCCCTGAACTACGATAAATGAATTAACCTACATACAAATATTGTCTATACAAACGTCTTCGATCCAGTATTACATAAAAGGAAGTTTCTTTCAAACGTTAAAGAAAACTTGATTCACAAACGGAACTTACTCGTAACGTCTTCAGGTTGTTCATCCAAGCCGAATAAATTCTCAAAGGATTCTCGCGGGAGAGAATGCGACCAATAAGTCGGATGAACTGGAGAAGACTGAAGCGGTACCACGATTATTTCGCGATGAAAATCGTAGCTCTCTTTATTTTCGATCCACGTGCTCGTCCCTTAGGAGTGCTCAGGTTTGTTGCCACTACGAAGAGGCCCCGGTGCGCGATTAATCGGCCACGGCCAAGTTCCAGGCTTCCAGACAACGCTGTGTGCCGGCCGTTCAAGGACACGGATTAGAATAGTATCGGGGATGCACGTCTGATTTTCACAGCTTTTGTACGTCAGATTCGCTATTAATCACTGGTTACACATTTTGCGAGTTTCTCTGATTATTTCTCTCCTCCTTTTGTTTCTTTAGAAACTTTTAAAAAAAATATTCTTCTGATTTTAAAATGAAAAATTTCCCTTTCAGTGATAGAGAAATTTCTTTTAATTTCGAAAAGTCCCAGAAAAGTCCCCTTTTTAGAAGATTATAATAGAAAATTCTGCTTTGGAACAGAAATTCTTTTTTAGCTTTGGAATAGAAAATCTTTCGTTGAAGATAGAAATTCTGTTTTACGCTAGAAATTTCTTTGGAATTTGACTATTCTTTGGATTGATAAAGAGCTTGTTTGTGTAATTTTGGCGAAATAGCTTGAATACTGGAAAGATCTGATTGGGGATCGTTATATTTGTGTTGTTAGTCAGCTTTGAAGTAAATGACGTTGTTTCTGTTTTATTTCAAGAACTGGGCGTATCGACAATGTTAGAATGGTTCTAGAAGATCGAACGATGCTCGACTATTTTTGAATTAGTGCTATTCTTCTCCAAGCCCATCAAATCTTTCTCAAAGTAGTTCGTAAACTTTCAGAAGCTTCTTTGGTAAATTGTTAGACTTTACGTTCCAATGCATTACGATCAGTCTCTTAGAAGAAAATCTTACGATGTATGCATTAAATCCTTTAGAAAATTTCACATACAAAAATACGCCCTTCGACCACGGATATTTCATTCGTTGATCTCGTAAAAAATATATTAATAATTCACTTTCATATTTTGCATAAACTACTCTCAAAAATATAACATCCAATTATATTTTTCTTCTTTTTCTTCTTGTTCACTCTCAACGAATTATCTTTGCCAACTGATTTCCATAGAATCACAACCAATTTTAATTGCTTAAAAAATTTCGTACACACAATTTTCCAATGAACAACCTCCAAAATTACAGATCGATCAATTAATGACAGGCATCGATCTCGTTCCTTCAGCCACTATCGACCAACATTCGCTGTTCTTTCTCTGCGATCACAAGCGGTCTTTCCATCTTAAAGAAACACATTCTGCGATCACCTATTCCCAAAGCTTTCCCCTTCGGTTTTAATCAACCACATCACGAAGTATAAATTACGTTAAATTCTCCTGTTTGTCCCAATCATCTCGTCGATATTGGATCTTTCGAAGTGTATAAATCTTCGCCAATACTTTGCAGCTGTGCAACAGGGGGCAACTGAAGGTTTCCAAAGCTCTGTCGACACGCTTCGTCGTGATAAATCAACGCGAAAAGCTGCTGAGGCTATTCATCAAAATCCCTGCCCACTCTTTCGCCTCGCGGTCGATATGATAACCTCGCGCAACACCAAAGGAATTCAGAAACCTATCCTACGTGGTGCTTCAAATTTGCGAGAGATAAAGGAGCAACACTTGGAACGCTCATTTCGACACTTAAAACTTCTCAATTTCATATTTTACATATTGTGTTTATATATTTTATTTTATTATATTTTATTATAATTATGTTACACCATATTTTACTATATTTTCATATATTTTTCATACATTTATTCGATCGACCCTTCGTAAAACATTTAAAACACTTAGACTTTCACTTATTTCGTGTTACTTACACTTCACTTGAAATCTTCTTCGTATACTTTTTATTTCGATAATTTATGTATCTTTGCAATAAGAAACAGACAAAGTTTAAAACAAAGTCACAAAAGTCACTTGGGAAAAAAGGAAGAACAAGAAGTTGATGTTAGCGACGTGGTAATGGATGATCAAAGTTTGCCGCCGATTTCGTTTGTCGTCGGTCGAGGGGAAAAAAGAACCAAGATGACCGCGTGTAAGCGAATGAAAGGAGCGTGCTGTTTGGCGTCGTGCCTGACACTGAAGAAACACACGCACCGAAGTGATCCGCTCCTGTCGACCATTCGTTGTCGTGTAGCGTGCACTGTCAGTCCGTTCTCTAACATTGACAGCCTAAACTGCGAATCCTATGAGCCATTGGCGTCCATGCTACCCCCGGAAGCCGGCGCCCCCCGCCACCCTGCCACTCGAAGCTGTTAGTAAGCTGAAAGTGATTAAAGGTTTAAAGGTGGAGAGCTTAGTGGTAATCCGGAAAGTTGTGAGTACTTCGACGTTGGTGGACTTTGAATTGTTTCATACAAATTTAATTATTGTTTTTTTGAAATAAGCATATTTGTGCGTGTGTGTGTGTGTGTCAGGGGTAAAAGTCTGACGTTACTAAATTCTTCTTAGATAAAATATCTTATCTTTTTTTCATTTTTTAAGACTTGTTAAAATATCTCAAACTTCTCATTCAGGCTAGTATGAAATAATGACTACATATTTTAAATTGAGCGAGGAATGGCAGAATTAATTCAAAGAATGTAATAAAATTAATCTTTACACCACAAAAGTGGAAAATATATTACGGCAAATATTATGTTTTGGATATTTTATATATTTCGCGCGCATTCTATGCCATTTCGCGTAAAAATCCGAAATCGAATAACAACGACGCTTGCAAACATCAAACGAGTAAATTAAGGCACTGAGAATTAATAATGCAAACTACTGTGAACTATCCGCCCTTTGCTTTTACCCTTCGCAGTCTACTCTTCGATTGTTCAGCGATCTCCAACTTCTAGAACCCAGTGTACCCTGTTCAAACAAACGCTATTCTTCAGATATACTTTTTGCACTAGCTCCAACTCTCGACGAAAGTAAATACAGAGGTGAACAAGGTAAACTTCGTACTACTTCCTCGTCGACGAGTTTGCCTCGTCTTAATTGCCTGATTAGGGAAACGCGAATTAATTTGGAAGTTGTGCGCGTGTATCGAGTGGTTGGAGATCCCTGACGTAGGGGGCCCACCCCACAACAGCACGTGCACGTTTTTCGGCCGCGCGAAGGGCACGCTCCCGTGTAACCGGGGCGGCTTTTCCCTTCTCTGGATCCTCCCCTTTAATCTCCAGCCTGCTTTCTTCCATGGAAGATCGGTTTGTGATTTCGACAGCTGCTCCTTTCGATTTGCGCCGCGACAATTCCTTTCGTTTCGATTCCTTGAATCGAACCCGGTTGGAAATGGAAAAGTCCTCGGATAAAATGTCAAAAAATTTCTTTGTTTTCTTTCGTCGAGGTTCTTTCCACGGATCGAAATCGTTGGATTAATATCACATCGAGGAAGATAAATTAAATTTTAACGGAGAATTATAAAGCGAAAGTCGTTGAGAATAGAGTATCCTAGCTACGAGGCAACATGACTTGTGTTTAGGTATTATATGGTAATTAATGGGAAGGTTACTGTTTTGACATTTTTTTATTAACAGTTTTGAAATAGAGTGGAAGATTCAAAAGTCTGCCTCTTGGATAATTGCAAAAATTTAATTGCAATATAATAATGATGATGTTAATGATAATCTAATTTTAAAAGCAATAAAGTAACTTTACAATATTATTAACATTAATGATGTTAATAACTTAATTCGTAAAAAAGTAGTGCAAATAAGTTATGTTTCTTTTGTAAATGTTTTTCTACTGTTTGAAAGTACGAGAAAATTTCTTGACAATAAATCTTCGTCACATCGTACGCAATCTGAAAATTACGCTGATTCGTAAATGTCCTTGTTGCCCTACGACATCACGCGTTCAATATGGTCATTCACTGCTTTGGGCAGAATGCATTCAGCGTTAGGCTGGTAACAATGCGTCGAGCTTATCCCGAAATCACAATTTCTACATTTTCCCCATTCCGATTCTCACATTTAATCCCTCGTTTCTAGTCTTGAACCATTGAGCAGATCAATCTGCGATCCAGCTGTCACTATTATTTCTTCAACGTCACCTTTCCATCGAATTCGCAGACAACGTTTGTCGGAAAATTCTCCACGTGTATCGATGAGCCATAACTGGTCAATATCAAGAGAAATTCATTTCCAATTTCGACTTTATCTCATTGAAATTTTGACAGTTCAAAATCGACAGATAAATGTAAAAAAAATTGTTTTTATCTGATATACAGCTTCGTAGCTATTCTAGGCGAAAACTTGAATTCCGCAAGTCCAGCATAAATAGAGAACGTTAGGAAGGGTAAAAATATTATCCTTTCACCCTAATAAAACAAACAGAAATCTGATACGATACAGAAAAAGTGTAACAAACATTGAAATATCACAGATCGTAAGCTTGTTAAAACTATCAATGCTTTTAACCATTAATCATTACAATTTCCACATACAAATTGATTTCAAATTTCACCAATATGATTATAACAATCCTATCTCGTTATACAATACTCATGAAATTTCAAAATGTTTCACGGAAGATATTTAAAGTATCGATATGTAAGTTTTCTATGTGACAAATATAATTAATGAGTGATACTTTCGTCAGTTAGCGTATGTAATTAAATCAAGAAAATTTCTGTGTATAGTCGTAATTCAGAAAGTACGTGTTCTACTTCGCAATAGAATATAAAAGTGAAACCTAAATAACCTCATTTTCCAAGTTGTCATCGGTCAAATTCAAGTTATACGGGCTACGTGCTTTTTCAGTCTCCAATTTCTCCGTTTCGTCTGAAGAACACCCATTGCCTGGACAGTTTTTTCAGACGAGCCTCTTCATCTGTCTTACTTCACAGGCAACGTGCAGAGGTTCCTTACTGCCATTGTCGAAGAAGAGACCTCCAGAAGCGTGGAGCATCACTTTTGCACGCGATTGGCCCATTGTCCGTAGCACGTGCGTTCTCGTAACGTGCATCTGCGCCTCGCCGTTCCAGGAAGCTTCTTTTCCACGGATGTACACCGGTTGTCATCGATCTCCCCCTTCGTCGTTCGTAAATCAAGCAGGAGGAGGCTCTAGACGTCTACGCAAATCAGGAAGCGAGTATATCGAGCATCTGCCGCCACGTGAAGACGATCATTTTCAGATTCGAAAAGAATGCGTTGAACCAGAGGCGATGCACCTCGTAACGTGTGATTTATTTGTTGAAAGTTTTAGGTGGAAGATGCCAAAAATGCTTGCTTGTTTAGACAGGTTAAACGATTTTGTGGTTGGACGTGGTCGAGTGATAAACGAGACATTCGATGTTTCGGAGCATGGTTTTCTTTTATTATACTTCTTTTGACTAAATATTTTAATTTTTGATCGAACATTTATATTTTGAATTAAATGCTTGAACTTTGAATTGAATATTCAAATTTTTAATTGAAAGGCATAGCTCTATGACATTTCATTTAGTTGTTAGAAATAAGATAGATTTCTTTTTACACAGAATTCAATATTTCGTGTGAATATTTAAAATCTTTAGACTGAATTTTGGTGGTGATTTCGTTAAGTGAAGAATATGAAAGCATGCTTGTTTAATTACCTTGGATGATCGTGTCATAATATTGAGCAGTAAATAGGCTTGCAAATTGAGAAAATTTTCTGGAATTTTGTTTCTTTTTTTTATAATACAGAGGATTTGCACACAAAGTAGAGAATTTATTTTACGCTACACAAATCACATTAATCATTCTAGTTCAGACACAAGAAATAAATTTGGAACTTCCAAATTAATATCCGAACTACATTCCTAGCGGACATTACGTTCTAATAACAAAACGCTCAGATATTAAAATATTCGAGTAAAAAAGACTCTATTATATTGCGTTTCTAAGAAAGATTTATAATATTAAATTTAAGTTCCTGGTCCTGTTATCTGAGAGTATAACCGTATTTTGGTTAAACGAGAAAAAAATCGGAAAATTTTCATCAACGATATAATATAATCCTTTTTTATCTTTTAATTTCTTTTACGCGTTATTGCTCTAGTCTACGATTCGATTTCCCCTCACGGTTTGCAACGATCATCGCGTAACATTAACGCGGCGAATTAGACACACGGTCTCCTGGGCAATTCCCTAGTGAAACGAAAAAAATCGCATCCGGTCTGGCGTGCAGTCACGTGCAACCCTGCGGTCTTTTCCACCCTGATCCACCCCTTGAATGGGCACGGAGCCTTTAGGGCACGCGCTGTTAAAATTATAGCGACATGTGCGACTAGTCACGGCTCGTTTGATACGCAAATTCTAGAGAAATTTAGTAAAATTGGATCGTTAATTTACCTATTTTATCCCTTCGTTCTTTTTTTTAACGCGATCCACTGTATGGCGATGGTATAGCAATCGAAAGGAGAAACATCCTAATATCGTTGCCATAACGATGGGAATTCGGGCAATAAAGGAAAGGAACAGTTGTTTTAATTTCCTACCTCCACTATTAACAACTTTTAATAAACTGAAGGCAACGGGGGAAAGATATGGATTTTTATGCATTTATGGAAAGTTCGGAGGAGAAAAAATATATAAAATATTCGAAGTAGTGTATTTATTACACTATTTGGTAGACGAAAGAAATTTTTATTAAGGTTCTTTTACTTATGTTCATAAAAATCTTATAATGAGAATGTAATTTTATTGATTTTGTGGTTTTTAAGTTATTTCGAAATCGAAAGAATGCATTTTAATATAAAATTAAACACGTTTAACAGATAATTAAAATAATTAATAAAAGGAACAATTTATTTTATCGAAAGATATAATCTCTTGAACAATATTTCCAAAATTTTCGAAAGATACGAGCACAAAAAATTAATATTCGATCGAGAAACGTTGAATCTTTCTACCAACTGGCGGAGGGAGATAAGAATTATTACAGGTAATGAACCATGCGATGAAATTGCTACGTGAAAGGAGATATAAGAAGGATTTGCATGGCTGATCAACTTATTCAAATTTGCCCTGATTTAATCGGATTCGCGGAGGATCTGCGAGTTCCAAACCGATTTAATTTTCCTGCATCATCAAAGGTCCTCGGTACATCCATAATTCCACGTCCTCGCAATATGCTACGTACACTCATTACGGAATCATGGGACCGTGAAAGAATATATTTCGAACACGGTAAAGTGTGCCACGAGATTTTCGTGGCAATTTTGCACCCTCTGTAAAGTGCGCTGAAACTACTCGGAAAACGGGTAGTTGTTAAATGAAAGAAATTGCGTTTTGTGTGTCTTGAGGATGCTTTGAACCTAAAAGCAGCTTTCAACATCGATCCGTTGCTTTTGAGTGCAACTCATCCTTTGAGATAAAAATATTCTTTATGGTCCAATATATTATATGTTCCTAGGTGCTTGACCAATTCAACGGAATTTTATAAGGATAAAAAGGAATAACCGTCTTTCTAAACAGAGTCCTTCGTCTTGACGACATTTTGGCTTCTTTTTGGAAACATAATTCCGAATTAAATTGATAATTCTTGTATCTAAGTTTCATCGTGGAAAATTGTTCCAAGTTCGTTGAACTGACGCTGCATCAAAGTTTAATTTATCAACCAGTTTTTATCAATTAATTCTTTGCAATAATATTTATATATTTACTACGAATTATAAAGTTACATTAGTATTTCATCCATAGAAAAAAAAAAAACGAAGCAGACCTGGAATTCTAATTGTCTTCCATAACATCGTTGCACAACGAATCAAATCCGATAAGATTGTGACACACCTTGTATACGTCTAACGTATATCGCTATATATATATATATGTGTGTGTGGAAAAATTTCAGTGAAATGTTTGTTTCCTGATGACTGTGGAGCATCAGATTCATCAGTCTTAATACATATACTTCGTTGAGCAACATGTCCCAGTGATAACGTTCGAATAATTCCCCTATACATCATTCGCAACGAACATCCAACATCAATGGGAATAGTACAGATAACCATCACCACTGCCATCGATCCACTCTTCATCCATCAATCTGACTCGCTGGTTCTTGGTAAACAACGTTTTCGCGGAACATCTCGTACCGCAACATGGTCGACCGATTTAACAGAGCTTTACTACACAGCTTAGACAGCAACCCTCCTGGAGATGGCTAACGAGATTACATATTACGTACACCCTACGACACGACAGCACGTTACGTAAGCCACCCCCGCGATCGACCAGCTCCGTACACCGGCTGATACGCGTTTACGACCACGTAAATCGAAAGGAGAAATCTCAAAGGTTGGCCTCGCGATATTTTGACGTTCGGCCAGCCGTTGTTTATCATACCTCCGCGGTTTCGCAAGGACGAATTCTTATTCTTGGCACGTCGCGGATAAATTCGAAAATTATCGCTGTTTTTTTTTTTCGATGTATCAAAGCGAATTTATTACCGAGAGATTCAGACTTGAACTATTTTTCTTCTGTTTATTTTTTTCACTGGAATTTATATCGAGATCGAAGTGACTCCGAGATATTTTCTTCGTGGAAATCCGAACCGAGGAGGTTTTGAGATACCGTTTCATTTGAACTTTAATCAAAATCGGAGCAACTTTGGAATATATTTAGTTTCAATTTAAATCGAAATTGCAGTCACTTCTAAATATTTTTCCGTTTAAATTTTTTATTTAAATTTGGATCAAAATCAAAGAATCTGTGAAAATATTTTGTTTATTTAACTTTGAATCGAGATCTTTATATATTTCTAAGTTCAGTATGAAGAAAAATCGAACCGGTCGTGAAAGTTTTGCTTTGCGAGAGAATTTTTCTGCTTACTCTTTCATCTTTTTTCTTTGTATATTTCTTTTCGTTGAGATAAACTGTCTGGGAGGAATTTATCATGTTTACGTGTTCTTTGTAGTTCTCAGTTGTGTAATATTTGATCTTTTCATATTTCTTATTCCTTCTATTTTTCGCTCGGATTGTAATCGTGTTTTGTGAGAATTCAATTATTTCCGAATCCAAAGAGACATTCTGTTTATTTGTAGGATACAAATCGCGGTTTCGTTGAATCGAGGAAGCCAATTGTTTAACTCGAAACTCGTTTTCGGCTTCGCTGTTCTTCTTTGTTTGAATTTAGAACAGAAGCTAAACAGAGAATTTATGAAAAACACGATCTGTATTTCCTATATTTAGAATTCTTAGAAATAATATTCCTCATAGATAGATAATAATAATATTACAAACACAAATTAAGTAATTCTCCCAACAGTAATCCATGAAATCAAAACTTTGCAATCAAATTTTACAAATCAAAACTCGTCCCATTATTTGACAAAAAAAAATTATGAAATTATATAAAAGAGAACTCTGTAATCTATCATCTTACAATCTTTATTAACTTATTAATAATAAATTAAAAAAGGATCTTGAAGTTCCTGCAGAATTGATTGAAATTCGAGTTAAAATTAACTCAAATTAATCTTGACAGTGCTAATCGCTTTTATTTCATAAAGAAATAAAATCATATAAAACGATATCTTTTATTCTTTCGTTAACAAACAAAAGAGACTGTTTCATTTCTTGCAGTAAACGTATTGTAACAAATATCTGACACTTTTTCATGTTCCATGCCTTGGAGGTCAAGTAGTATAGTCAAGTAATGTGTACAAACAAGTATTATAAGTCAACGTATTATCGGACATAAACAAGTAGTTATATAACATAAGTCGACGTATGGTCAGCTGCAAAGAATTTGTCGCAAATCGTTCATTTGCACCGGACCTAACGCTAGCTGCTTGTTCTTACATTATATGTAGTAGATTTCAATAAAATTAAAGAATTCATCTTCTAATCAGATGAACTCTCTAAGCTAAGATTATATATTTTTGGAGTCTTTTAACATTCTTCGTAACATCCTTCAAATTTCATTATGATTGATGGGCATTCGGAAACATAGCACGAAATAATTGCAAATTTAACTACTTTGTTTGTTTTCAAAAGAATAACAAATGATTTTATGTTAATATTTATTTTACAATTTAAAATTTAAAGTTTCAGTACTCTACGTGGAAAAATTTGTCTTCAATTGCCATGCAGAATCGATCAATTTGTAAAACATGGTTATTTGTAAAACATTCATGAAGCATAACCTTCTGATGCGTATACAAATATAAAATGGACTAGTTTCGGCATTGACAAAGCTACAATATAATCCGATATGAAATGAGACTTCGTATCTCAGATTATAAAATACCGACTAGGAAAAAATCAAAGGTTTCTTTAGCGCAATCTATGCTTAGACAACGGCGAATTCGTGAATCATATCAAGAAAAATGATAAAACCAGAGACGAGGAGAAAAACTAAACATGTTTAATACAAACAAATACTTCATGAATAATCTTCAGAAATATAGAAAATAATCGAAACACCATAAATGAATTAATGAAATGGAGAAATAATGATTGAAAATATAAAATAATTAAACTAATTAATTGCTACAAATAGATCGACAAAAATATTAACTATTTCAAACAAAATATCATAAAAATGCAAACATAGTTGCACACTGAAAGAAATACAGAAATTATAATATTTATTGCAGCCTTAAATTAATGGTAGGCCAATTCGTAGAAGCCGCAATATCTCGGGAACGACGGCATTTCCGGCTGAAAAATCCCATCATGCATCAGGAGAGCATGAGACTCTAGGAGGTGGCACGGCAAACCCATCCGCTCAGCGGTACTCCAGGTGCCAGCTGAGCTCGTTAGTTTTCAAATTTTCGAAAAATTTTGTTGCTTATATCTTGTGTGCCGGGAGTACTTTAATTTATGATTTTTTATGAGATGTACATGTGTCTCGAGATGCTGGCGTGCTATAGTCCTGTAGCTATCTGTGCTCTAGTTATTTCAATTTTCAAGATATTCGATTTAAGTGTTAATTTTAATACACAGATACATAATAGTTAATAATGGAACATAATAATTAAAAAGTGAATAATTTTAGATACTAATGTCGTATTTTGTAGTTTGGTAGATACTATTAATCATTTTGCTTGTATCTTATTGAACATTTTACAGTTTACGTGATAGAGTCAGGGACAAGTTTCACATTTCAGTATTGAATATTTTATGACATTGTAATATGCCTCAAATATGTTATTGCTGCCGTATTCACTAATTCTCCAACTTACCGTTTTGTATCTGGGTTTTTCAGATCACGGACCACGAAAGTCCATAATATGCAATTTCTGTTCATATACCTCGTCTGTGATACAACTCTTAATAGAAATCCACGCGTCCTCTTGATTGAATAATTGTTATCGTGTAACTGAAAATTACATCATCGATTGTTTCATAAGTGTGGTCCCGTTCATGGCGAAGACAAGACAATTAATGGGTAATTAACTTCTAATCAGATTGGAGATTAAGTGTCGAGGTTGACGTGTAATTACGTATCGATGAGTTTTGGAAACAGTTTTCTGAATTAGCTACTGTCATCAATTTCCTCGTATCTTCTTTATCGATCACGTTCTTACTATACCGTGGTAAGCAAGGAATCTACGATGGATTCCGATCGCTTTAACTTGTTCAATTTATTATAAATTATATTGGTATATTTATCTAAATTCATGTTCGAAATCCTTGGATGTTGAATATTAGATTACATTAAAATATAATCGTATGATAAACATCGTTTAATTGTTTCAGTTACTTGTTCGTAACGATTAAATTGTCAATTCATTTCTACGACATTTCTTCGCATTACTTAACGATTTTAATAAAGAATGTAATAACGTAATAAACAATTATTATTAAAATATTCAAATATCAAATGTCAAGGTAAAGGAAAATTAAATTATGAATTGTAGGAAGTGAAAATGAGAGACACGATAAATATTCATACCTCTCGTGGTGAACGTTTTATTCAATTACAATAATAATCGCCATCGCGCGGTGATGATGTTATTAATAATAATAAATATTCATGGTCGTAATCATAACGCAATGACTATAATAATAATAATGACACACAAAGAGGACAAATTGACAGACTGATTGGTGATCTTAATCACGTTTCGCGACATTCAACGACGATAATAATGACGACGATAACAATAATGAACAACAACAATTCGAACGAACAATTAAAGCGTTTGCGATTTTTAACAATAAACAAACAATATGATCGCGCGCGTTGCACTCGGAGAAACGATGAATTTTCTTTTTATCCTTTTACATTTACATTCTACATGTGTTCGTGACTGTGTCGTGTGTGTAGTCGCGTGTTTGTACACATAGGGTGTAAAAGTACCATTTAACGGCCTTTCTTTTTGTCCAAATGAAAGAAATAATTATTTTACTAGATCAGCATTAATTTCTTAATTAACAGCATGTTGCAATAAATATTCAAACTTCTGTATGTACGTTATTTGGGCAAAATTTGAGAGAAACTGTTCAATTTTCATAGAATCCCAGGGCTTTGAATAAATTGGAAAATTGAACAAATGACGAAGGATTGAAATTTAGTAAAAGCATCGTGTGAGTTTTGCAGACTGAATGAAATTACGTTTATCAATTTTGTATCACGATCTGCTAATCAAACTGATCGCTAATCTTCGTTCTGAGAAAAAGAAAAGAAAGCGGATCGAGAGATCTAATTATTTCGCACAACGTGGTTGCACAACAACGACGAGCCGAATCCGATAGGATCTTGGGCGCATATTTCTTTTACACCCTGTATACGCCTAACATATCATTGTGTACACACGTTAATGGTGTAACAATTTCGTCCGTGCCATCTTTTCTATCTCTGTTCCACGACGATGAGCGTATTAATCGACGGATCGTTAATTAACGCGACGAGCCTTGTCATTTTCATTCTTCGAAACGATTCCTTGTATTGTTACGTGTTATTGCACAGTCGTGCGATTTGCGTGTGTTCTTCTTTTTTTTCTTTCAACCTCTGTGAGTCTGTGTGTGTGTGTGCGTGCCACTAAAGGTGTACGAAATTGGCTGCAAAAAGGATGATCTATGAAATGCGGTATGAACGAGCGGTTTTGCTTATGTACAGTGTGTTCCTTGAAACGTTACGAGTACAGTTACATCTGCTTTACAATTCGATTAGCGCTTTTATCCGTCGACGGCTGCGGTCGATTCGCTTTTGCGTCATGCTTCCATTTTACTCGCGAATCGTTGCCACCGGCTTCTCTCGTTTCCCTTTTCAATATTCTCGCTCGTTTGACTCGACGTTCGATTGCGAGGGTGTGTACGAAGCTTAAGCTAGAGATTTCACGCGAGTTACGTTTATCGATCGACTTTCGGCGTCAACGTGGCATCATGGATGCGAGTTTCTTCTTTTAAAGAAGATTTTATCGCAATATTTGGTTAAACATACTTTCCCGATCGTTAAAGTCTCTGAGAATCTTCTATCGGTTTCAATCGAAATTCAAGGTTAGAAAATTAACAGAATCGTGAAACTTGTATTTCCCTTCTTGTTTCTCATAATAGGGAAATTCTTGTCTCTTCAATTCGAAACAATTTTCTAACAATTTGATCCTGAATGTTCTGTTCCTGGGACTTTTACATTTAATCCAATTTCTCGGTTGATTTTTCCTCGAGGTGAATCGATATCGCTCGCGAGAAAAAGGAAGTCGTTCACGTTCGAGCGATAGTCACGTGCTTCCTCTCCGCAACGATTCGAAATCCCTGGTTCGCCTTTCATCGTGCGATCGGTCTCGACCGTCGACCAGAGGATCGATTTCAACGTTCGCCCGCACCCACGGTTCCACGGCCGATCGAGAAAAAGCAAGTTTGCGGATGGTGAACGTGCGAAAGCTGAACAGGTTTCAACGTGGTACGAGTCCGTGTGTGTGTGTCTCTCGGTTTTGCCTCTCTTCTCTCTTCTCTCGTTGAAAAAATAAATCGCTCTCTGCTAGATTACGCCCTTTCTTGTCTGACATCGCACTCCTTTGTGTCCGGCTCCGATGGGAGCTAACGCTATTATTTAAGATAATAAAGTCGTGTCTCGTGGATACAACCCGTTTCGTCCATGATTCTCTTTCAGTCGATACATCTACGACTTATCGCTCGATGTTTGTTCTTCCTCTTCGAACTTCAACTCCATTTGTACTCGGACAATTGCGATCCGATCTTCTTTTGCAGTTAAACTTTTATTTTCAATATTTTACAGCAGTGAGATTTGTTCCGGCAAAGAAGAAGTTATATTTGCAAATTTATTTATATATTTTGACAGAAATAATGCTGTTGGAGTACAAAGGGTTAATCAGTTGCCACAGATCGTCGATGGCTAATTGCCTCGCCGTGACAAAGGATTGAATTAATTTTCTTCTACTCGAAGCAATTTTAAACGAGAACTTGAACAAGTCGAATTGTTGTTTTAAAAAATTCAATAAAATTCATTCTACGGAAAGAAACGATGAAAGTAGCGAGAGAGGCATAGATGGCGCGGAGACTTCAACGCGCGAAGATTAAGCGCGAACGCTCGAGCTCGTTTCGTAAAGAAAATCAGAAACCGATTTTCTCCGGGAAAAAAAAAGTTTTCGTTGGAGAAAGGCGGTCAATTGTCATGGCCTTGCTATTAATCTGATTTTCATGTAGAAATCGCGTTCGCGCGGGATTCATTTCCCTTCGGCCACACGCCGAAACTTTCATCTCTCAAAACAAATTTGTACATTATCGTTTTTCATCGAATCGAAAGTAATCGAAGGGGAATTTGAGTTCGTTGGATTACAACCGCGTTCTCCACTTGAAACGGAAAAATTGGAAACCGATCGACCGAGAGCGACAGTGTTTTCCTCGAAATGTTCGAAACTTCCAATCTGCTGTCGAGTAAAGGAAACATTTTGTGTGTGTATGTGTGTGTGTGTTTGTATGTGTGGAAAAATAGCTACCGACGAATCTGTTTTCTCTTCTTGTTTCAATGGGATCGGAGGATCAGCGACCGTGAAGCATACATCGTGCAAGATAATGAAGCTGTTGATGTACAGTGGTTAATTGCAACAGTTTGGCAGTCTTTAAACGATAAATATTTCCCCTCGTTCCTATTGTATCATAGTTTTGATATATTTTTGTTGCAATTGGGTGAAATGGAGAAACTTACTGATAACATTTTTAGTCGAGAAAGCAACGTTCGTTGCGAAAACGAAACAGGGAGGAATTCTGTAAATTTTCTTACGTCTAAATTTCACGTGACTCCTTCTCGGAGGATGAACCTGGAAACTTGGATGATTCTTTCGAAAACCGAATACGATTTATTTTATTATCACCGAGAAGGGAAAACCTTTGACAAATCTTTTTCTTTAAGTATTCCGAGTATCGAGTAAACGTTCGCTTGTTTTTTTTTTTTTTCTTTTAAAGACTACCTCCGCCAGTTTAGAAAATAGGAATACCGATTCGAGCGTGCATTTGTAAATAACGCTCTCCGTTTCGAACCGTGCCCGACAGAACCAGTTTTTCCCACTTTCCTGCTTTACATAACTCTTCAACCAGAAAGATTATCAGCGTCGCTCCGTTCGTTAAGTAAAATCGAAAGATCGAAAAGCCGGTCCTCCTGCGCGCCGTATCGTATCCACTGACGCTGATCAACGAGAAGTTCCAACATTTTCCTCGATCGTGATCGGTTCGCGTCGCTTTCACGAATCCGTTCGTCTATTTTCGTCTCATATTCTTTTCTTTTTTTTTGGGGGGGGGATTTCTTTTTTCGTTTTTTGTTTCGATTCATCAAAGCGGTAAGGCATTTGTCGGATATGTCAGCTGAGATCTTCGAATAGCTCCGGTGAATTGCATTATACATCGAAAGCTTTTACAAAAATATCGTCTCCTTTCTTTTCGTTTCTCTCGTCCCACTTTTCAAGATTTCGTTTCCACTCGTTCCTCCTTTCCGACACTTGTTTCCCGTTTCCTTTCCTATCTTTTGTCCCACGTCTGGAATTCACTTTGTTCGATATTTTGTTCGATACTTAGAAAAATTCGCCTCGAAAACAGGAAGAAACATTGACACACGAGATACATTTCCTTTTGGTTTCGTTTGTTCGCTTAGCATCTGTCCTTCTTCCCTTGTTTATCCCCTCACTTTTCTCGTCTGATGTTGCTCTTCGTTTATTTCCGCGATGTTCCTCGAGTTCGTAGTTTATTCGCGACAACGCGAACGGTGCAATCGCGACCCTGCGTCATAAAACAAACAACGAAGAAAACAACTCGAGTGCACACCAGCTACGTTTCTCCCCCTTTTTTTCTCGTTGTAGTTTCTTTTCTTCTTTCGATCGCGTCGACTCGCAATAGTTTCCGTCTTCAATTGTATGCACAACTTTCCCGCCTTCCGCGCTCGAATTGCACGTTACCGTTTGTTTCTTCTTCTTCTTCTTCTTCTTTCCCTTATGGTTCTTCTTTGTGTAGTTTTTTTGTTTCTCTTTGGCACATTTACCGGAATACGTTGTACATGTTTACGTTTTGAAATGTAGCTCGCTTACGTAGCTAGCACGCTGACGATCAAAAAATTCGATTCGTTCTTTTGCGTCTTTTCTCCAAATTTATTTTATTGCGCGGTGCATTTTCTATGATTTCGAAAGAAAAAACGAGAACCAGAAAACTTCTAAAACGAGTAACGCAAATAAAATCGTTGCTACAAATTGTCATTTTTCATCTTTATTTCGAACAAAATTTGCCCAAACTCGTTGTCCGCGTAAAAAACTATAATTTATAACCTGTTGTCTTTAACCTCGTTTGACGCACAAACGCAATAAATCGAAACTCACAAGTCAGAGGATATCGTTGAAAAATTCCATCGAAATCCAAATCCTTTGAATCGTCAGTGGCTTTCGTCGAATCTCGTTTCTCGTTTTCTCTCGTCGGCTCGCGTCCCGATTCGGCTGTTTCGTTACATATACGCGATAATTCACTACTTAAGCTTGCACGGTATTTTTTTCATGTTTTTTTTTTTTTAACTTTTTGCATATTATCTATTTTTTTTTTATATCATTTTTGTTAAAGCGAGCAAGATCGCGGACGATCATGGGCATTCGACAGAACGGCTCGTGGACTCGTCGCGACGTTCAACATATACACGCTACTACTCGTTAAAATTACATTTAACTTGGTAACAGGTAGAGATATTAAACAAGACGTATCGATAACCATTTACTTTTACAACAACAATCGCTACGTTTATACTCGCGAATTGATAATTAGTAACTACTACTCGTTTAAATGCAATTACGTTATGAATAGTTGGCGAAAAACGGCTTTGCCGATCCTAACGAAGCAGTTTCCTCCCAAAGAAAATACTCGTTCAGCTTGCGAAAGGAAATCGAACTTTCTACCTAATTTGAAATTTAATTCCCTACGGTTCCTAAATCGATTCGGAAGAACGCGAACACGTACGAATTCTACTTTCCCGTTACTTAATAAAACAGAACAGAATTAAACAGAACTCTCTAAATTGAACACGAAAGGAGAGGGAAAGAAAGTGATCTTCTCCCCAAGAGAAAGATTAAAAAAGAAGAAAATAACAACAACATCAACGAAATCAATAAAGGAATCGCCGTTCCAATTCACTCGTTGGATGCGAATCGTGTCTCTCGTTCTCCAAATTACTACAAAAAACGACGAAAACCCAACGTGACCCGTGCACAACGATCGAAAAAGTTCGAGACATCGATTACAACAGAGACTACGAACGTACCACTTAGAAAATTCTCCTCTCGTCTTGTCTACGATTCATCGTAAAAAATGCCTAAACGACGTGATCCACGCGAAGCGACGCCGATGTGAAAAGAGCACGAATTCCTGTATGAAAAATACGGCCTCTAGTTTCCCAAGCGTGGCGCGAACGCGTGTGCCGCTCGTTTCACGCTATTTTCCGAATTTTCCATCAGGCGGAACTTTCTTCTTCTTTTTTGTCGGCTCTTTCTTTCGTTCATTCCCTCGACCATGACGATTTTGCTCGATCCTTTGAGAAATCGTCTTTCTCGACGCGCCGATCGTCCGCGATCCCTCGAAAATTCGAACGATCAGGCCCATTAACTAAGTACGCGGTCTCTAGGTTTAGTTTTAAACTTGTTGAAAATATTTCGCTTTCTCTTATAGAATCATCTCCGTTTTTCCGTCTGCGCGCTCCTCGCTGCCGCCCCGGCACGCACCGGCAACCGGAAGTTCCGGCGCGCTCGAGGTGTGATCGGGTAGGTACATGTTTGCAATTCCACTACGATAGTCGATAATATTATCATATAATATATATGTATATATAATATATTTCGTTAAGCCTCAACAATTCCCATAATAAGTCTATGTTAGTCTCGGTCTCCGCTCGGTTAGGAGTTTCGTCGATTTCGTTCCTCGATCATTTTTTTTTTTTCTTCGCGTCGCCTGTTGATCTTAAATACGTAATTACTCGCTTACACTTTATCTAGATTTTATGCAAAAATAGAGTTCTGTGGATCCGCAGTCGAGGGTTCTTAACAGGCTGTGATTTGACAAATATAAAAATATGTAACAGCTACTCTTCTTGGTAATTCAAAGTTTTTGAAGTTCGAAGTAAAATTCGAAGTGAAAAATTTGGAAATGTAGGTTCGAAAAACTTGAAACGATAGCTTGAAATTATATATACCTCTTCCAGACAGTGTGTGTTTAAAAGACAGTTCAAACCGATTGTCATCACGGTATCACTAAATAATCCCTTCGAGGAATCAGATCGACGAAAATCCTGACCCGGCAACACCGTTCAGGATCTTCGAAAACGCGTTTCAGCGAATCATCGTGTCTCGCGTGATCTCACTGTCTCGTTCCTCTTGACACTGTTCGTGTTTCGTATCCGTGAGACGAGCGTTCACGCAACACCAACGTCATGAGGCGTGTTAGCACAAGTTAGTCACTCAGGATCCCACGATCATGCGCTCGATGAATCTCCTTTCTTGTCCTGATAGAGTCTCCTATTGTATCTCGTTACGATTATAAGAGTATCATAATTAGTATACACGAAACAATCCCTAATAGTTTGGCACAGACAATCCTTCTTCCCTCTTTAAACGTCATCTTCACACCCAAAGTGTCTCTCCTCGCACAATCTTTCGAAAACCATACCTTCTTTGTACTCCTTTATACTTTGTCTTTTGATCGTCCGATAGTTTTGTTCCCCGTCGCTGGTTCAAATCGACAATTTTCGATTTGTTCTTGCCAGGCAACGGCATCTTGGGCTCGGTAAAGAGTTGGAAAGAGTTCTAGAAGTACTAGAAACATCTGGTACCGTTAGCCTGAAAGCTGGTCAGCAACAAGGGCAACCACGACGGTGTGGACGATCGCGTAATTATCATCCCATTGACTCGCTAATCGAGCTTCACTCGCCTCTTAACATCTCCCTTGTTCTTCTTCTTCTTCTTCTTCTTCTTCTTCTTCTTCTTCTTCTTCTTCTGCAGCACTTCCTTCTCTCTTTGTTTCTCGTTTTATTCCTCGTGTTTTCTTCTTGGAAAATTCCCACCACCAAGGCCAGGCTCAATTAGCACCTGACTGAGAGCTCGACACACGTCGAATCGGCAGCGTTCGATGAAGATGAAGAGCCAAGCTCGTCCTCCGCCTTTCTCCTCCTGTCGATTGTGTTCGTTGATCGACAAGCTTGACGATTTATCGCATCGTTCCATCACGAAACTCTTCAGCTTCAACCGACGGTTCAGCGTCGACGACGTTCGAAATGTGTCGCGGGCCGAGCTCCTGTCACGTTGGGCTACGGTGGTTCCGGCTCGGAGGTGGGAGATTCCTGCTACGCCTCCAGAAATATCAGAGCCGTCGGTTTCGGCTCCAGATTGCTCTTCTTCGCCTCGACTACCAGGAACTCGATCTCGCTGCGGTCTCGCCTTGCGAACGACTCTGCGATCAGTCTTGCTACTTCCTGATGATGGAGACCTGTGGAAAAAATTAAATGACGCGATTATTTGCTGAGAATTTTTGTACTTTGCATTTGGTATATTTGTGTACTTGGATTAGCAGAGGAAGATTCGGAAGATTCGAAATTACCTTCGACTTTGTGGCCGTCGACTTCCAATATCAGCTGACCGACCTCGAGGCCACCGGCTTCGTACGCCGCTCCATTATCCTGTAAATGCGTTAATTGATTACCGTTCCGAGTATCGGTAATATGTTTGCTTAACGCTAGAGCAACGAGTAATTACTGTGCTACACCGATTGTCCAAACGAGAGACTAACTAATGTAAATGTTAAACAAATCATGAAACAGGTACAAGAATTATTTTACAACGATCCTGCTAATTTTTTGAGCAAGCCCATAATCTTATGAATATAACTGGAGGTCTGTGCAAAGATTCGTTTCATCTGTTTAACATCGTAATTTTTATGGGCACCAACATCTACAACATTTTCACATATTTTTTTAATAATTTAAATATTCCTATGTACGATAAAAGTGTGTTAAATATTTTACAAACACAAACCATCGCGCAACGCTAGATTTCATTTTTAAATGAAATCAATACTTGTTTCTCCGTGAACGAAAATTTTCTTACGTGTATATTGATGATCCTGGGTAATGGGTGCTTGGTATTGGCACCACCCTCGATGGCAATGCCCAAAATCGATTTGGTCTTCTTCACGGTGATCCTCAGGTTACCTTGATGATCAGGGACCACCAGGGCGCCGTCTTCCTCCCTTCTCTCCGACATTTCGCTTCTAGCCAACCTTTGAGCGCTGTGATGTCTTCGTGGCGGACCACCGGCACCACCAGCTCCGGTAGTAGCTGCACCAGAACCACCCTCCTCGAGGAGCTGAGCTTCTTGCATGTCAAAGCTCCGCGAGAGTTTGTGCGCGAGTTCCTGAAACGGGCACAGCTACGTTTCATCGACGGAATTTGAGCATCCATCCGGTTTCCGGCTGACTTCGTAACTCCGTGACAGACACCGTTAGGAACACTTACATTCCTTTCTGGAAGCCTCTTTTAAAATTGAGTTGAAATTTCGTTTCTTTTCGGTTCATTTTCGATTTGAATTTCTTATTATCTGCAAAGCCTGATTTGAATTACCTACTATTTGAAAATTCTTATCTTCTTGCGATGTAACGAAAATATTAAACTATTTAATTTCTTTTTCAAAAGAAATTTGGAAGATTCAGATATTGCAGGCACAGTCGCTGTCACGCAATTCGCCAAAGCCACCTCGAACACGCACGATGACAGTACACAAGAGCTAAAGAGGCTGATGCTGACAACTTGGTGTGCACGCTGTAGTCGAAGAGAATCCTGGTAGTCTGTAAAGTTACGCGAGGAAATTCGAGAAAGCCTGTATTGTTTTCATGTAAAAAGTGCGATACGAAAGAATTTTTAACGCTTTAAGATGATTAATTTCGACTAAATTATCTAGAATATAAATTTTCGTAATCTTTAACTTTTAACCTCGTTAAATTCAATTTCAAATAATACGTTCGTAATACTAGTGTAATAAGAAGGGAATATATTACAATATATTCATCAAATTTGTCGTTGTAGTTATTCTACAGCCAACTTGTCTACCGGGTTTCGCTTCTCCACAACGGTGCACATCTCTTCCTGTTACCTATATGCAATCACAATCATCGTACACAACATCGTGTAGAAAAAACGTGAATATGAATAAAATGTATATATATATATATAAATATATATAACAATAAATATAAACATATCGTGAAATATATTTATATTTATATATACATATAAATAAATATATATCGATATAGGTATCACAAGAGTATATCAAAAAATTAAGTTTCATGCTTGCTGATAGGCTGGTAGCAGTTGGGTGTTGGTAGTGCTCGAACAGAGTGGTGGTGGTGGTAGTGGTGGTGTTTTGTCGTGCAGTTGTTTATACGATCGAATCACATCATTTTATTGTTTTTTTTTTTTTCATTGTTTTCCATGTTTTCATCGGAATTTGCGATTGCACGATCATCTTTCTTAATGCACGACATTCAACGAAATTGTTTTGTTTGTTTTTTTCTTCAATTTCTAACTGCGACGTGCAGAAAAAAAGAAAGACGAGGGATCATGAAAACGATGATAGAAATGATCATGACACTTGAATCAAACCTTTCCAACGGGTCTCTTAACTAGTCACATATTCTTCTCTTGTCAAACTGGTCGAATTTCACGAATTTCGAAACTCTCGCGGAATTTTTTGCTCTTCAATTTCCAAAGCAAACTCTGCGTTTTCATTCTTTTTCTCTTCTAGCGCTGCTCGAGGAATATCCGAGGAATTCTGACCAGTACCTAACTCTAGTTGCTAACTGAGCTCTCGTGAATTCTGATGCAGAATTACCAGAGATACCATAATTACGTGGTAAATCATTAGATTTTTTTTTAGAATCTTTAAATTTCCTACATCTTACCAATTTTTCAGACTCGATAGATTTGTAAAATAGATATGTTATATGCTTGAGGATCTTTAGCTAAATTTCTGACAGAATGTTTTTTCTTTCTTTCTTCGAAATACGTATTTTTTTCACACGTTTCTTTGACTTTTCTAATCTAATTCTAGTGACAAACGTCACGTCGAGTCGAATATTCTCGCTTCGCGATGGATGGCACTCTAGAGCTACGATGTCGTTTCGAAATTCGCCCGATCTGCTCGACTCATCGCGTGCGTTAATTTCCATCGACACAGACGGATCACGTAGGTCACGGTCGACGAACATGAAAATCGTGCGAGTTCGCGAGCGAAGTTTCGCGGCCGTCCTTCCGTTCGCGTAGAGAAACGCGAATCTCGCGAACAGTGAAAGTGTTTCGCGAGCAAACGCGACCGTGCGACGGAGACACGCGAGCGAACGCGCGTTTATTCACGCCCTGTGAATTTCTTCCTACTCGTTTCTATGTGGATCCTGTTTGTCACCGCGCAACTGTAAAACAATTGCAAAAATAACAAAAGTGAAAACATTTCTTTGGCAATTGCTCACGTCTCACTGTAAAAAAAAAGAAGGAGTGGAAAATGAAATTTTGAAAGAGAAATCAACCCTCCAATTTCATAACTTTACATGTCAATTTCCTGGTCATTTTACGTCATACGTCACTTATTTAATATGTAAAAATGTAGAATGTAAATTAGAATTGAACAATCTAAAATTAAGGAACTCGAATTAAATCAATTAAAAAGTAAAATTTCATGACAACAATGTTACAATAATTCACGATTTCGAAATATTTGTCCCAACGGACAAAATTTCGAAAATATATGTTTAGCGTTGAGATTAAACAAAATTTTAGAAATTGCAACGAATAATACACAAAACGAGTTGTAGAATTGCTCTCTTACGAAAGAAATTGCGTCTCAACATATTTTCCTCCTCTGATCTTTGATCAAAACTGTTATTAAAAAAAAAAGAAAAAAAAAATAGTACGTAAAGGAAAGTATCGAAAAGTATTAAGAAAAGAAGACAGAGGGTTGAAACCGATCTGATACAAAGACAAATAATCCAAATGACGCTTGAGCGTTGCTCGTCCAACTAAAACTCGTCAGGAAGCCATTTCCTCGCGGATTTTCCGGTTCCCTTCGAGTCTCTTTTGTTCGGTGAAAACTTTTGTCTATGCTTTCTCTGCCAATTTACCGTCATCGATGGCGTCCCATTACCAATCGAGACTTTCATCCTACGAAGTTCCTATCCCCTCGTTCACTATCTACGTTCAGGATCCGATTGCACGTTTCTAATCTCTAATGATGGTCTCTATAACGATCGGATAGGATGAAACGAACTATGCTAGTACCTACGTTCTGTTTTTACACTTCGTTTGCCGTTTTCTACGGATTGGAACTTGCAGCGAAGGAACGTCGTGAACATACAGTGTCGAGCAAAAGTTTCTCACCAGACACAGCGAAGCTTCACTTTGCATTCTGAGAGAAATATCCGAAAGAATTTTAAAGTACAGAGGAAAATGTATGAAATAAGGTAAAGACTGTTGGAACAATTGACAGCTATCAAATATACCGATATGATATAATATAATCAGTATTTCAATAATTTAATCCAGTTCTCATTTTTGAACCAAACAAATTTTTCTTTTCAGTCATAAATTTCTCGAATTCGAGGAAAATACGAGACAAGCGTGTTTCTTGCAATCTTTTTATACCTTCGGTTAAAATATTGAACGCATGTTTACACACGTTAAAATGATAGAAAAATTCGAGGATCGTAGCAGGATTAAAAATTCTTTTGGATGCCCGTCTTGCGATACGAAGTGAAATATTTGTCTGATCAGGAACGTTCACGTACCACTGTACCTGACTACATAACCTATAACGCTACACTGTATTTCGATGTGAGTAAAGTGATCGTGCATGCCAAGACATCTATAATGTAAAAATACACTTTGACATATGTTTAGTCGGTGTATATATAATTATAAATGTTTAACGCTCGAGCTTCAACGTTTTTCATAATTATATATACATTGCATAGATATTACAGAAGTCGTGCGTTGAATATAGTTAAGGACAAATCGAAAGTAGCATGTGCAAGACATCTAAGAAAAAACACGTACACACCTATCGCTATTTCGACTAAGTTCGCTAACTCTAAGAGCAGTAAAAGGAAAAATTGATTTTGGTAAAAAATAGGGATAGAGAAAGAACTAAGAGACAGACAGATAGAGAGAAAGAGATATATATGTATGTAACGTAATATAGTGAACAGAAAGACAGAGATCTAAATTGGGAGAAATTCATGCCGAAGGGGATGATCGTATCCGATGGCTCGAAATTAGACGATTAAATTAAGATAATCTTTAATTCTCAATGAGCGTCTATTTTTATTTACGTGCGATGGTATTTTGATTAAAAATGAAAATTTTCGTTACATTTTTCAAGTTTCGTTTAATTAAAAGTTGTGGTCAAAAATTAAAGAACATCCGAAGTTATAAAAATTGCCAACTGAAAATTAGGAATTTTCATTTCAAATTAAGAAATTACAAAATACAGACATTATCATTTCGTGTTCAATAAGTTTGCATATTTTCTTCAGTTTTAAAACGTTGAAAAAAATTCATTTTGTCTTTTTTTTTTTTGTCTTCTGTGTGTTCAAGAAAGTTTTGAGCCGATAATTGCTCAACCGGAACTTGTTCTATCTGTCGGGAACTAAAGTTATTAGAAAGATTTATTAACTAGCTTTTAATATGATCTAACTATTGGCACTACTTTTTACGATCGTGTCTATTAATTACTTTGCTAAATATCCGACGGATTGTATTCCAAATATTACACATTAAATACTATTTTATCTACTGATCTAATGTTGGATCTAATGAAACGAGACTACTGATGAATAAATATCTTTCTCTCATTTTCTGAAAAGAGAAATTGAGATTTCTCCCGATCCCAAAAGGAAAATTTTTACACGAGAAAAATTTTACACTTTATTTTACACTTTATTTTTCCGTTCAAGAAAGATACACGAAGAACGATAGTAACTTTATACTTTTTTTTGAATTTATAGAGCAATTAAAAGGAGAGAATAAAATTAAAAAAACAAAATAAATGGAAAAAAGATATCCCATTAAAGTCGACAGACACTCGACGACTTCCCTCTTCAATTTGCAAACGAGTCACCTCGAAGTCGCAACGACCGTCAAAAAACCACGCGAGAATTTCGAAGAGAACCTTGAAAAGTCCATCCATCTTGACCGGCGTTGAAAAATCCAAGAGCGTTAAAAGCCACGAAATTTCAGTCCGGGCGAGCGTACGGATGGAAATTTGCAAATTTGCATTGCCGCGGACATTTTAACGCCCGGAGGCTTTTAAAACACTCGAGATTCGTTAAGACAGGTTCGGACCGTTTAAGTTTCAAGGGAACTCGTTGAGAAGTTCCACGGTCGAGGTGTCCGTCTGCCGCGACTCGAAACGCTCGAACGCTTCGCGAACATGAGACGTGAGAGAGCAGAAAGGGCAAAGAAATTAGAAATTTTCAAGTAAAATAAAACGAGACAGATCTCGATAAAGTTGAAAGAAAAAAAAAGAGAGAGAAACGAAGAGAAAAATGCAGAGAGAGAGAGAGAGAGAGAGAAGATCGAAAAAAAGAAAAAGACGAAAAAGTATCTGTGCATGATAGACTTTTGTGTGTTTGTGGTTTCGTTTAAATTTAAACTTACGAGGGGCCTGGCGCCCCAGTACCAGGATTTGACACGTTGCGTCAGCCCACCGAGCAGGTGGGACCTCCAACCACCGAAACCTCCACCACCTCCACCCTCTGAGCTCCTTTCCTCCCTTCCTTCGTCCTCATCCTCCTCCATATCGCGATCCCTTTCCGTTCCGCCTCCGCGTCTCCCATTACCGATCATCTCGGCGTCGCTACCATCGCAACCACCGTCGCTCTCCTGCGTCGCGACGCCGCGCCGGGAGAAAAACATCGAAAGCCACGTGTTAGCCCCGTGTCAGCCGGTACAACGTTACATTATAGGGTTATACAGTTTTGTCAAACACGCGAATCGTCGAACCTTTCGTTTCGTTCGTTTTGCGCTTTCAGGGGTCCTAAGATTTGGGAGTTTGGTTCTTTTTGAGGGAAAGAAAAGGGTTAGATTTCGTGGACAAATAGGGTGGTGTTATTGGAGGATAACATATCAAAGTGGATAACGTTAATGGTGAATTTAAATTAGGGAATTATCCTTAGTACGACTATTACGTATTCTAATAACGAGTTTACGAAATAACGATCTAGAGCTACATAGTTGGTGCTGATGTTTCAAATTAAATGTAAACTAGGATCTTCTCTAGACTGGGGAATTTTTCTAGAAATCTTCACGAAGTTAATGGTGTTTCAATATCAAGCTATAGCTACAGCTCTGTTTAACGAGTCAGGAGAGGCAAATGAAACTACAAGATGAAAATCTAAATCAAAATTGCCACTTGACTAAATGCATGGTTTCAGATCAGCTCAAGTACTTTCTACGATGATGAAAACTATCCTTGAAGATGGCAATTTACTAGCGATATGTAATCCTATATATGTAAGACTGTAACATGAATATCACACCTCCACTTGCATTTACTTCTCCTGATTCGACTCGTTATATCTTTGACATCGCTAAAACTGCTATGACGAAAAAAAGTAAATTAAAGAGAATAACAATGATTCACGATTGAATAAAAAAAGAGACAAACTGTCTGCGTTCAACGTTTTACAGCAATAAAAATTCTTTCCCCTTGCGACAGCTTTCATCAAGGCTGACACACAAACTAGAATCTTTAGAGTCCTACATCTTTGAAACAATTTCAAAAACAACAAAGTGACGACTTAAACCCTTATCATTTTCACACGAATTGCAACATACTCCAATTCGAAAAAAATCCAAGTATCGAACATCTACAAGAACGATCAAATTCACGTAATCGTCCATCAAACGTACAACTCTACAAAAATCTATCATAAAAACCGATCGATCTCGTTTCGCGCGCGTTTCCTCGCCGGCAACGTCGGCAACCTACAGCAATTTGAAGTCACGGAGTGAGGAATTTCGTTCTCAATTTTCGTCCGATTGTCTCGTTAAGCCTCGGTCTCGGGCAGTGGTAACGCGCACGCAACTATTCCGCAGCGATTCCGTTATCCGCTATTAATCCGCGGCACGAAACCGATCGATTTATATCGTAATCGCTCGCGCCGGTGTACGATTTCACGGCGCGGCGAGAAAAATGGCTCCCGTGGACGAGCGTGACGCGCGCGGTAATCATTATCGCGTCGGGATCGCGTAATCCGAACCGAGCCTTTCCCATCGCACGTACAACGCGACCGACGAAACGCGTGCAACGAGAAGCAGAAGGAGGAAGTTCTCCGTTCCGTGCGCGGGCCTTCGATAATCCCGAGATTACAGGGAAATCGGCGCGATCACAGTCATAAGTGATTTCAAGGTCTCGCAGCCGAGATCGCAGATGACTTCTGATTGCACGGATCGTGCTTCGTACTTCCTCCCCTTTTCTTATCTGCCCTTACTTTTCCTTTTCTCCTGCATTTTATTATGGCAAAAATCGAACCTTGATACTTAGCGGTTGAATAGCGAAGTTACGTGTAAGGGTCAATTAAGGGAAACTTTCAACGTGAAGGTTTGCGTGTTGTACGATTCAGTAGAACGTTCCAGTTGCGATCGGGCATGATCATGGCATCTCGAGGGGAAGATCTCCGATTTTATCCGTGTTATTTTCTGGTATTCTTGGATCGTTTCTAGTGCGTGAGCTTTCCTTGTTTTCCCTTGCTTGAAATAGTTTCTCTAAAGTCGACTGCGGTATGGAGTACTTGACGTTTACGGGAGATTAATGATTAATACCATGGCTCGATCTTATTAATTCCATTCTAATTTAGAATGTTCAAAGAAAATAAATCGGAGGAAAAATTTTAATTCGTGAAAATTGTTCATAATATCATTCTCCTTAACAAGTAAATCATATCTTTCCAAACACTAAAACTCATTGTATTAAATTACTAGCTTTTATTGAATGTTACGTTAAACTATTTTACGTTCCATCGTTAAATTCCTCGCGATGTAAATGCTCCGCCTAATCCAGACCACTTCTGAAGAGCCAACAGAACAACAACCGACTAACTAGGACAAAGATAATCGGCGAGCCACATTTGTCTTCTATTCTCTACGATCGCATTCAGAAAACCGCAATTTAATTCATACTCTATCTCGCCCGATCGGACCCAACCAAGACGCGTTATTATTCCATAATAGGATTGGCCAGGCTATATCAATACCCACGGACGCGCAAACAACGAAAGGAGCATCGGTCCGCGGTAGAATTCCAATTGTTCCCCGGGAGCGTTCGATTGTTCGCAGCAATTGGATTCACAGGTGTCCGCAATTAGCGCGGAGAACTCTTTGGAGCGCGAGGGGATCGCGACGACCGGCGCGTCGCGTTTCGCGGAAAATTTCCTTAAGCGAGCGTGGAAACAGGCGCGCAATTACCGGTCCGCCAGTTAATCGTAATTAACGTGGAACGTCGATCGCCCCGGTGACCATTCCCACGTGATCGTTACGTGAAACGATTATATCGTCGTGACCGATCGACGATATAACGGGACGCGACGAGAGTAATTCGTCCTCGTGTGGCAATCGTGTTAAGTAATTCGTAGTATTATCTTTGTGTGGACTGGCGGAACAACCTTAATTACCGTGACTAATAGACAAAGTGACGGCAACGGAGAATGGAAGAGTAAATGGATTGTGCGGTGGGATGTCGAAAGTTCACGTGACCGATCTCCTGTTGCGGTGAGAAATTATTTAGAAGGGTTGTAAGCGATCGTGGTGTACTCGTTCTAGTTTCGTCTAATTGAAATCAAGCGTGATTTTAGTATTATATTTATGTGTCTGTCGTGGGGATGGAGAGTTGGATTGCGGGAATGGAGGTTTGATGTGGATGTCTCTGACAAGTGAGTGATCGGTGCGTGTCGTTCTGTTGTTGTTAAATGGTGTAGGTGTATCGTGGATTGTACTTGGGTATACTCTTCAGAGCTTCGTTTTTTCATCGAAAATAATAATAATTATTATTATTATGATTACATACATACAAATTCGTTATTCTTCTTCCATATACCTTAACAAAAAATTCACAGAAAACATTCTACATTTCGCTGTATGTATAACATTAAATAATATTATATGTACAATACTATTTCAACTCACGTAGTGTGGCAAAGAGTTCAAATTTTCATTTCCTTATTATCAATGACTCATAAATTTTACCAATATTTTACGAATATCATTAACCATACCTCGTTTCTTAAACTAAATCATAGCAAATGAAAGTATAAATTTCTATATAATGTAATCATACAAATTCTTCATCGAAGAGTTTCCTTTTGAATAGGCAATAAGCTCAATAATCCAAAGAAATATTTCGACAGAATGTGGAAAAACGTGCAAATCTTCAAATGGAACCTCAACGAGATGTTTGTTCAGGAGCGATCGAGCGGCGAAATTCGGCTAGATCGACGTCGATGATCGACCCAGATCGCAATGGGCGTCACCGATGACTGAAGAGCCGCTTTTCGGCCTGCTTCGTCTTCTTGGTATATAACGGAACGACTCGCCGAAAACTTTCTCCGACGTTGACCTATTATCGACTCTTGCCATTATTACTCTGTTTCACATAGTCGGTTAAGGTTAGTGGGTAACCGCGGTTGTTGAATTACGAGCCGGGTGTCGCCTCAAACGAGGCTCGCGTTTTTCAGACTGGAACGATATCTTCGTGGAAATCTTCTTTTTGTGGATACTATTGCCTTGCTAAGGCTGAGTTACACGATCTTTTTTAAATCGTCCACTTAAAGTATTTCGTTTCACTTGAAGAGCGGAATGAAAGAGTTTACGTGCATCCGTGCTTAAAAGTCTTGGGACAAATATTATAATTATTGGGAGATTGAGGAAATTAAATACGTTCTTTGTTGCGACAACAAAAAAAAATCTGTAATTGTTATGGGCATGTGTAATATATAGGCAGTTGAAAAATTTTAGTGTCCATGACAAATCATGTTAAAAGTGAAAAGTATCCTAAGACTTTTGACTGAGAATGTGCTAGATATCGCTAAGGATGGCACGAGTGTTTGCAACGTAGCGATATTTGGCATGGATATCACGATTCTTTTTCTTTGGCAGATGATATTGTAGGCTAAAATTGATACTAATCTCCTTTATTTTGTCTTGAAATTTTGCACCATTTAAGAAAGTGAGTATCATTAAAGATAACACAATGTAGCAATACTTGGCACAGATAACAGGGATTTCTCTTCTTGCGGATACCCGATATTGCAGACCAAGATCCCATTCTATAGATACTAATTTCTCTTGATTCCTTCTGAAATTTTACAATATTTAAAAAACACTGCCGGAGCAAAATGGACAATTCGTAATTTTCCGTAGAAATTTTATAAATTTAAGAAAAATATACACTGACGTATTTCCAGAAGTTTCGTAATTTTTTTTTTTTTTTTTTTTTGGCAAAATATGTCATCTTTCTCTCGCGCCGTTTTTATCTTTTGTTGCACACTTTGTGCTTTAGTTCGTTGTTAATTCTAGCGTTGAAAATAAACACCATGTGTCTGCTGCAGTGCGATGTTGGCGCAGATATAAAGAATTCCCTTTCTGCAAACAACATTGCACGCTGAGATTGAATTATACGCACAGAATTCCCTTAAAGTTGATCTCTCGTGCAATTTATCAAACGATATTTATTTATCAGAAAAGGTGAACGTGGTAAAAAGGGCATTGCATCGATCTTGCCTAGAACGTAGGTATCGATTTCAAGACTTCGCAAGGATCACGGTGGATTTTGCACGTAGGTGTCACTTGAAAACTGTTAGTTTTAGAAAAGTGCAAACAAAGTTTTTCTCTAAAAGTCTCCTGAGCGAGAAAGTTGCGTTTTCATCGTATGATTGTTCCCCTCTTGAAATTGAAATTGTATCATGCGGTGGAAGAAACAATTACGCAAATTATAATAATTGCATAATCGTCATGCAAGTGCACGTATTTATACATCACAGAGATGCGCAATCCGTGGCATTAAATTTAGCTTTTTTAAATTAATTGTTGAACTTTCGCTATTAGAACTATCTTTTTGATCGATGCATTAATTTTTTGCTTGTTGGTATCGTTTAATTTACTTCGAAGTAAGCGAATTAACCAATTGGAAGCCAAGCAGCGTAAATAAATTATACGTATTTACTTTCAATGCTGTGTCAATTTCATATTTCCCCCTACGTTTGATTCAACATTTTTATCGTTTATTTCGTGGCTTTATCTTTGCAACGTTGTATTGATTCACGTTGTGTTGACATTGGCATTCGATAGAAAAGTTCAATCGATCAGAAGCAACTAATCGTTGAAACTCGTATTTCCAACGTTTCATCTCGCCCGACCCATTAAACTTCTCTATTCGATTAAACTCGAAACACAACGGGCGAAGTATAATTAGTCCGCAGAGTACCGATTTCGCAATTAAATCGATTCGTCCTACCGACCTTGCTTGCCGACCAGAGATTAAAATAACCTTCACGACGTGGCAGAAACTTTTAAAACCTTATTAAAATATCTAGTTAATCTTCGTCTTATTATTATTGTTGTTATTATTATTACAATTATATTAATTAAATGCAAGACGGAGGATAGATACAAAAGTATTGCAAATAAGTGCAAAAATCGACGTTGTATTTTTATTAAAATAAAATGTTACGAAACTTTTATGTCAAAGCGATTTAGAACTTTAGCTTCTGTTCTATTTTTGTTCTATTTTTCAAGAATTAAGCTCTATTTAACTCTTAACTGGAACTCAATTTTAGAATTTTTAATTCTACTTAATTTTATTATCACGAAGAGTGATAAAATTATTCTAAGACGCAAGAAATATAAAATTTTAACAATAAATCATTTAACATAAATCATTGTAAAGTAAAATAAATACAGAATTTTAATAATCCAACATAAATTGTTCCAAAATCGCAAGAAACGTAAAATTTTAGTAATTAGAAATTATTATAAAGTAAAGTAAACGCGAGTAACATGATGTAAAGTAAAATAAGTACAAAATTTTAATAATCTAGCACAAATTGCTATACAGTCATCTATAGTCCAACTAGAGTTATTTAGCGAGACGTACGAGCTACGCTGCATGCAAACTATATCCAGTTAATAATGCACATAAATACCTATCTCGAGTAAACTCCTTTGGAAGTTTCTATCGTTCCTTTTACACGGATCGTGGCCGCTGACCCACGCCAGTGCCGACTCGTTAATTGCGGCTCTGGTACATACGTATGTACAGTGAGTCATCGAAGGGCCGAAGTCGCGCGTAAAGCCAACCACGCAGCGATAAGCGGATGATCCGTGGATCCGAACCGGTTCGAAGATAAGGAAGATAATCGAGAAACAGCTCGCCGTACGAGAAATCGACGAAGAAACGAGCTCGTTCCAATTTTCTTTCGCGGCCACGGAAACGGGCTCGGACTCTGGCCGCCACTTTTTCTCGCCTCTTCCTTTGAACGATCACTGACGATCGCTGGCCGACCAGTGTAATAAATTTCTCCGCCACTTAAGTCATAAACGCGACTTGAAGGCGCGTCTTCTTCTTACGCCTCTGGGGAAAAAAAATCTATGCTGCTCGATATTTATTTCATCGACTCTATTGCCATCGACGATTCGTTTGGAAGAAATATAAAAGGTATTAAGTTGTTGCGCACGATAAACGCATGAGCTCACATGGTTAACGAAACTTGAAACTTACGCGGAGACTTGTTTCACCTGTTTTAATATAATCGATAATATAATATAATAGGAAATTGGATCGTTATGCACAACTATACACACGATAGACTATGGACGCGTTGATGAAAATTCATACTCATAAATACAATTAAAGAGAGATTTATTTCATCCTGTAACGTTTAATGGTATCGCTGATCGTAACAATTTATGCTTTGCAATCACTTGATTTTAGAATTTGATTCAATCTTATTATGTTACTGATCTCCGTCAGACAGAGAGTGAAAAATACAAAGTACGAAGGTTAGAATAATCTAACGTAAGTGGTTATCGAGGGATTCCGACGATGTCATTTTAGAGTTAAATATATTATAATAAAATCATCAAAAGTCCTGTTACTTTGTTTTGTTCACATATTGTAAATCAGATTTAAATATTGAATTAAATATTAATTCAATATAATGTATAATATGTAAATATAAATATATTGATATATTTAAAATTCTCTTCTTCTCAAAGAATCCTGTAGAAGCTAACGTATCTATAATAATTAATTCCTTATTTTCATTCAAAATTCTGCACATTTTGCATCATTATCTCGTACAAATTCTGACGGATTAATTATTTCTCTAACAATCTGCGGGTATAATCATTTCCCTAATTGCAGGTATTCTATTACCTGCGGTACACTTCATCTTTCCTTCTCAATTTTCCTAGAACGTTCATTCAATAACAAATCTCTTTCGAACTTTTCCACGCTTTCTCAGGGTAATTTCCATTTGAACGAGCAAGCTCTAAGTGGGAAGCTGGCTCGGAAGAAGCTCTAAGTGGAGAAAAAGGAAACAGCAAAAGTGGCAATTAACGGAATATCCGATTAAGATCCAGTCGCGAAGTTTCCCAGGAGGGTTGCTCCTTCGTCGAAAAAAAGAAGTACCGTTCGGCTGGCCCGTCGATTCTGAGAAGTCCTAATCGACCAGTCGCGACGATGCGCACGGAGGAGAAGCCACTCGGATGGTTTGCTAACCGGCGGAGTAAAGTGCAAACAAAAAATCGCGGTTTTTAACAGACGGAATTACGGACTCTGCGTTCTCTTGTTCATTAACATTCGTCGAGACGACGACGGCGCTTCCATGAAAATAGAGACTTCGCTCATGCGAATGACGTTTCGTGGCAGAGTATCGATTTGCATGTGCTTTTACATGGTAATTTTACATGGTAGAATTTGTAAGTGGAACACTCTGAACTGTGTGTTAAGAAGATGGTGGAATTCTTGAGGACATCGAAACCTCGTGGAATGAGATCTCGTTTGAGATAAAAACGAACGTTATAGAAATTAATTAATCGAATCGAAGTTAAAGCTCGATAAGATTATTTTACATTGACAAGTGATATTTCGTTTCAACTTCATATTCACAAGGAACTTGGCTCGTATCAATTGATTTGAAAATCTAGTTAAAGATTTGTGAGTACTCGTAAAGTTTGAAAATGTATTTGAAGAGTTTATCTGAGGGCAGAAGAAAGAAAATTATATACCGCAAAGTTGTGCTTATAAAATATATAAAAGAAAATCAAATACAATATTGTAACATCGTGAAAAGTTCGAATTTGAAAATGTCATTTATGAAGACTTTTTCTAGTTTTTTGTAGTTCTAGTTACGAAGATAATTTACTAAATTCGTAAATTTATAACCTCACGTTGTAAAGGTAATCTAATGCATGTGTATTTAGTAATTAGTAATCTTATAGCTCACAGTACTTATATAAAGTACCGTTAAGCGACCAATGTTTCTTCTTCCTATGAGAAATGATAAGATGTTTACAATGAATTTTCTTCGAGCTGTCTTTCGGAATTAGTCGCCGAAGTTTAGGTTTATGGCGGGAAGATGGAGAACCGGCTCGAGATTTCTTACCGCAGTGTTTGTTTGCTAATTGAGGAGAGGATTCTCGGTAGAGGTCGTTTCGCCTGGCCCTGTCCTAATTAGCGAATTTTTATTGCGAGAAGAGCTGGTCTAATGACTTTCTACGAATTTCGAGTGGCAATTAAGGAGCCGTCTGTAGAGATTAATTTTGGTGAATCGTTAGCATAGGTAGGACAATTCGAAACCCGATATTTATTCGCGGTAGTTCTTTTTAACCACTTTAATTCTTTTCAGTTTTCAAAGTTTCAGCGAAAATAGCTTGAAAACACACGCGTGCAATTCGACGGAGGAAGAACAATACTTTTACAAACAACAAACTCGAGTTTATATGAGATAAGGTAGAAGTTACATGCACGATATTACTTAAATAATTGAATCGATAATAACAAATATAGATTTAACATTAAAAAACAGACATATTTCCTGATGTAATTAATCATCTCTCCCATTATCGCAGCACAACCTGATATACAATCTACGAATCTGTTATTAAACAGGAAAGAAGTCCACAAAATTCGTATAATATATGAAGGAACGAAAAAGTCTAGACTAACACGTTCTTGAGATTCAGTGGATAAAACGAATCTCTGTTGGTGTTCTATTTTTCTTTAATCTTATAATACGCGAAATCCTTGCATAAATATCAGCGTCAATAGCAACGCACGTAAATTGTATTTGTACAGCAATATTTGCAAACACGTGAATACGCATTCTAATTAAGAACGCTTATATTCACAGAAGGAGGATACAGAACCTCGGGAAGAACCGAGAGAACTGTACGCGCGACATAAACCAACGAAAATTATGACTTTCTCGCGGTTGGACGGCGGTTTTGAAAGATAGTGCGCGATGAACATGCCGGGTGGCAGTCAGCCACCTCATCATCCCCTTTGTTCGCCGCCGCTCCTCTGTTATCGTCGTTGCTCGTGCTTCCTCCGACGAGATCGACGCTTCCACTCATCGTCGTACATGCAACCCGTATTCGATGCTTGGCCAGACAATCTGGCAACGTTGGAGACCTCACTCTCTCACTCTCTCTCCTATCTGTTACCTGTCCAACATCTCCCACCCTACCGAACATCTACGATCGTCTCTGTTCCACCTGTGCGAAAAATCTGTCGGTCTTCGTTTGGCTGTTGCCCGTGGACAATCAGGTAAACGTAAACCACCCAGGCCTGGTGTACCGTCACTTCACGCTCGGTTCTTGAATCAGTCGAGGCAAAGCCGTCGAGACGCGTGCTGCTTCTCTTCCTTGCTTCCTTCGATCGATCGATCGCCGATCGATCGCCATTCAGTTCGACGTAGTTCCCGATTCGTGACGATCTCCAGCGAGTTCTCGATGTTTGAAAGAGACGGATTTCATCGGTGATTACGAACGGGAAGCACGAACTTGTCGAGCTCGAGAAATCGGCCGGAGGGATTTTCAGGTGAGTCTCGAGGATTTTTGGGGATTTTGATTTCTAGAGTTTGTCGTAGATCTTCGGGTAGATTCGGACGATTGTTGGTTGTCTATTGTCGTGACATCGCGTCTGACGTATTGGATTATTATTTTCAACGTTGACGAATTAAATCTGACAGATGGCCAGAGCAGATTTTTATTAGTTGATTTTTGGGCAAAAGTTTTTCTAATTGCAACATATCAAAAGAACGTTATATTAATTATTGTTTAGACGTGGAGACGTTCAGTATGAAAGATTGGAAGTTAGAATTCACAAGATGAAGTAGATCTTGATTATTTAACTATGCAATTGATCGAGTCTGACGAAAAATATTGATAAATACGTAAAGAGTAGAAGCTCAACTTTGAATCTAAATTTTGTTACAAAATACAATCTGATTTTTGATGCATTATAATCATAATTTATACCATGTGTGTGATCTTTTAACGTAATAACGATAAACTCTCGCACAGTTGAGTAATGTTTAGAGACAAATTAAAATTCGTATATATAAAGGACTTTCTCTGGTGCTGCTACTAAATACGTTGCGTATAAATATTTACGATTAAAGTCTCAACTAAATACTGGAAAACTGGAAATTACATACGTATAATTACATTTCCACCTTAATAAAATTATTAATTCTAACAATTTAGAATTTATCACTTTCTTGAATTTGTTTGACTTTAATAAATCTGAGGGGAATCATATTTCACATTTTCCTAATATACGTAATCCACTTATCATAACTTTCCTGATATAATATAATGAAATTAACACGAATATTTATTAACATTCAAATACTTTGACATAAGCATCTTTAGTTTCTCATTAATTTCCATAAACCTCTCTAAAATTTTTTTCATCTTTGCAAAAGTTTTCCAGAAAAAAAAAAATTCTAATCTGTCGAATATTTACTCTAATCGCAAATTATCTATTTATACCTCGTAATCAACGAGATAACGCGCAAGTACGACAATCGTTATCACTGATTCGGTTCTTGACGGATCGACGATTGATCGATTTCACAACTCGTATCCACGTCGTTATGAATCATCGAGAATTTCCAACGATGGTTAATTACCGTAGCTAATGGATCCTGGTGAATCGATATTTTTTTCGCGCGAGGAACGCACTTGAGTCGTGTATGTGTATTCGCTTTTGCGCAGCAAGAATCGCCCGCTGCTCAGTCAGCAACTACTTTCGACGCGGTTTTTCCTTCTGCTCTGGCGGTTTTAATTGGCGAACACCGAAGTGGAAAAAGATTTCTTCGATTTCTACCACGCGAACGAGGATGTGGAAACTGGGCAAACTGTCCGTTTCTAAACCAGAAGTTATGATGAGTGGATTGCGAATGTTGTTGCACTCGTGAGATATTTCAACGTGTAAAAATGTATAGAATGTGTATTATATGAACAGTCGTAGTAAGTGTAAAAGATAAAATAATAGTAGTGGTTTATTTTTATAACATATAAGAATCTAAAAGTGTTTCACTGTTGATCTGAAATTCACTTGAATATGTATATGCAGTAAATACAAGTTGCCAGGCATTTACCGCAAACATACATTTGCTAAAATATTAATATATAGTACAAACGTTGTTGCCTTAAATATTATATGTAGTTAATGTTTAAGATAGTTGCACTAAATACTCAAATTTATTAATGTAGACTAGATGGTAATAATATGCATTTGCACTGAACATATTCCAGCATCTATGTAGATTTTTAAGTTTGTTTCAAACTCAGGAAATTTTAAAGTGTTCCGTTGTAATTCCCCGTAATATGCACTATTGTCTAAGTGCTCAAATATTCAACCTATCTATATAACACTCCGTTGATCCTGAATAATTGAATAATTTTAAAAATGTAGACGAAAAGAAATCTTGAAATTATTCCAATTCGAATGCCAATTATACTTGTATCATATAGTAAAGAAATAAATATAGAGAATTATAGAGACGCAAATAGAATAAATATCTAACAAATAAACACAGAAAATTGTAAGAAAAACTCAAATAGAATAACTATCCATTTATATATAAATATTCGTTTTCCACGAAAAATGTGCCTGTTATCTTCTCTGAAAGCCATTTTTCACTTAAATAATCGTTAAACAGACAAATAAACGGATAAAAGCCTGTTCAAAGTCAAGTAGAGAAATCATTCGCCGCAAGAATATACATTTTCCAGCGAAAATTGCAACGCGATTATCATATCTGAAGCTCCGATCGCCGAGACAGTGTCCTCGTTGATTTTCTCCAACCTATTAATGGCTTCCTTTTTATCTCCGAAAGAAAAAGGGTTCGGCGTGATCTAGGTTCGCGGCGTTTCGATTAAGAAACCACGGCCTGCCTGATGAAATCTCAACGAAGCCGTGGGGAAATCATTAAGTCGCTGGCAATCGTTCCAGGTGCGTGCGTTATGCGCATGCACGTGCACGTGCAACGACTGGCTTACCTATCGTTCTTTCTTCTTTTTCTTCTTCTTTTCTTTTCATTTAAACGCTACTGGCTCCGTTTGTTATCACGACACCGAATGAAAACGTCTAATTAGTCACTGACTTGGTCGATTAATCAGTCGAAACGTCTGTTAAGCCAAGTCAAAACGAATTGACTTCTTAAGGATACTTTACAATTAATCGACGTTAGATGCAATATGTATTCGACGAAACGTTGCTTTGTTGGGTGTTCATTTGGAAGCGTTGGATGTCCAAGAGAGATCTAGGTCTCGGTCAGATGAAATCGATGTTGGTTGAAAGGATTGAATAAAAAGGTGGTTAATTGTTTTTAAAACGCATGAGAGGAAAATGATTTAATACACATCGCTTTGAGAAGCTTTCACTGAGCAACAGGGTTACGAAACATGGTATGTTTAACTGTATTAAAGAGTTTTTACTTTATCGATTTATATCCTGTGCATTAGAAAAGATATGGCGCGGTTGTAAATGTAAGTACTATATAGCGGCATTTATTGACACGCTTAAAAACAGGATCATATATAGTTTTATAGACATTTTATAAAAATTGCTACGTTGAGAGAAAAAGTACTATCTGGTAGTATCCGTATGTCGTTTAGAAAAATTGACGTTATCAGATTTATAACGATTGGATGGACGTAACGTAAAATATAAATATCTATGTTGCGTAGAGAAAAGAAATATAAATTAAACATGTTATACACTAAAAAGAAACTTTATTTCTAAGAATATTACTGTATTCATTTCTAAGAATTAATTAGTGCCATTGTGCAATGTTTCATTAATATTATTTAAATTCTTACACATAATTTCAATCAACATTTCAATCCCTTTCTTTCCACTGATGTTAAAATTTAAAAAATTTGAAATGTTAAAATGTTCTTTCACTAATTTCAAAATATAAACAAATATATAAAACATCCAAAGTGTAACATTTTTAATAATATTTATTCTTATTCTGTAAAATTCTGTTAAAGATAGGAATATATGTTCTTCTATCTTATCAATATATTGTTCTATTCTATAATATATGATCATATATTTTTCTATTCTTCTATCTTTTTCTATTTTTCTATTTTATCTATCTTTTCATATTCTTTCTATCATATGCCCCGTTCTTTTTAATTATATTTTTAACGATACGAATTCAAAAATCTATCATCAGTCTAATAATCTAATCCAGTAATAATAACAACTATCTTTTATTATTCTCAGTTCGATCTTCGGATGCAAGATTGGAGTGAAAATGGAGTACAAAATGGAGTGAAAATTTTATCTTAATCGCTCGCGTCATTGAGAAATATAAATCTACCATTCTCCCGGCTCCTCGATCTTTTTCCACGGTTCAAGGTAACGCGAACGCGAAAAACCTCGGGAGAAACGCGGGATAACAAAAACCGACGGCTCTCCAGTGCGAATCGTTGCGAAATCGACGGAGGCCGCGATTGCTGGAACTTGCTCGCTAGAACAATAACGAAACACGCAGAAATCGACGATAGCGGAGCCGCGATAACGCGTATAGATCGTGTCCAACGTCTTCAACGCGATTAATACATGGGTTTCCGGTCGCGCTTTACAGTTTCTGGACGCTCATCACGAGCAGGGAAGAAGAGACTCCGAGCCAACGACGTCGGAATTCTCGGTATTTCATGCTTTAAACACTCTGCTTCCGTGTGCACTGCGATTTCTATTACTTTGCACAGTTGTGTGTTTAAATGGCTGCCGCAAAAGCGAAGGTTCGACGCGTTTGAAATTTATTATTTGTCCAGTTACTGCAAACATGCGAGCGTTTGTTCGACAGAAATAATGTGATTAAACTGAAATATTATACGTACTTCGATATCGAGGTAATTTAAGTATTTTGTCAGTTGCTATATTTATTAAGATAGATATAGTTATCAGTTTATATCAGTTTATTTTCGTGATTTTAATGATTGATATATTTCAACGCAGTAGAACTGAATAATGAGAATGAATAGAACTGAAATAAAAATCTTAAATAGAGTGTTTCTACAATTACTAAAAATGTAATTTAGTTAGATATTTTTGTTGGAGGAGTGACGTAAACTGTGTCTGTGACAAAATTGTTATTTTTGAAATGTTAGTAAAAATTGTTTCTAGAAGTGAATCATTCACCAGAATAGAAATACAATAATTACCCAATATAATTATAAGAAATACTTGCTTTAAGAAATAGTTGAATAACTCATAATCTATTTCGAAACTTATTTTTCTTAGTTTCCTCACGCTTATGTACTAAATATCGATAGTTTTAGCATCAAGTTAAATGCTTGTTTCTTTTTATCATTTGAATACGCGAACATGTGACTCGTCATGTCATTTCGTTGCACGCGAATGATTAACACATAAATTCATAAGTTCGTTAAACAAGTCAGAGAGTTCGAAAACGACAAGAAAGTGTTCGAGAAACTTTTACTTTCAGCGTCGATGTTTTATTATTGTGCAACTGGCGCAATGTACATGATAGAGGATGCAAAAAGCGGCTTATATAGAAAGTGTTTGTAACGATTTATAACCAGTGGCTTTGCCGATTGAAACAGTCATTGCACGCGTCAAATGTCGATGAAGGAACTCATTTTGGTTTGTTCCGATATTTATGACGAATATTTCCTACAGTAACATTTCCAATATTAATTTGCAATATTAATGATTAAATCAATAAATTGTTAATGAAATTACTGAAAAATAAAAAAGATATATAGTTATTCTCGAACAATTTGTCAGAAGAAAAAAAATTTATTAACAAATGACAATAATGATAATTAAAGGATTTGACGAATGAAATTTCGTAAAAAGAAAAAAATAAAATATTCTCTAGTTGCGATATTCGATAATCGAAAAGTTGCGAGATCTCAGTAACGTCCAATGGCCTGTTCAAGCAAGGTTGCCCCCTCGACAACATCTAACTGTTTATTCTATACGGTATCCGAGCAGCCAGTGTGGGAATTCATATTTTTAACCGGTTTGATCGTTTCCTATCGTCCCTTGAAATGTTCCTTTCACCGTTTAACGAAACTGCCACCGTGAAATTCGAGCCGAATCCAGGGTCATCGAATTACGTACACCGTAAGTACCATTCGACAATCCTCGGTTTTCAAGTCAAATAGCAGAACAGCGAAACAGCTATGAACATTTTTCTACATCATTCTTTAACTGATATTCAGTCGTGTATTAAACTTCAAATAAATATTAAGGTTATTTTTTCAAGTTTATCGTCCAGTTTTTTACGTGCCAATTTGGGGGTCATTGAATTGCATGCACTGCAATAGCCATTATTTAGTTTGTTCTTCGCAATGTGACAATCATGAATATTTCTTCGATTTATATCATCTTTAATTGGTAATTTAAATTCTTTCACACGATATCACGAACGAAAGTCGGGCAAATAGCCAAAAGTGGCGTTATAAATTTTACGTCTTTAATGTTACTGTATGTACTTTATGATGTGATTATTAAAATTTATTGGCTGAGAAAAGTAGAAAAAAAACTAATTTTTTTAGCGTCAGAAGTTCAGATCTTGCCAATAAACGCTAATTCATCTCTATACCCTTCGTTCTGAAGTCTTTGTTATTTATCGCAGCAGCACGAGCAAGTTAGAATAAAATCGAATAAATTCACTTTAATATAATTTCACTTTTAATATAATTAAAATTCAAAGATATAAAAACGAATTAAAAAACATGAAAATAAATGAAAATTATTTTCATTTTATTATCCATCTTGTCAAATTTGTTTTCTTCATTATACAAACAGACATGATCTATTATATCAAAAAATTTTAATATTCAGCAAAGTCATTTTTAATACTCAGCTATTTATAATATATATGTACATAAGTAACAATTTATTGCTGAATATATTCCCTATTACGTATCTCATACCTCACATATCCCACAATATTTTTACTGTATATTTTTTATTCTAATTTCTACTTTTGCCTTCTAACGTTTCATATGCTCATATATCCCATATTACTAATTCATATTTCCTTGACCCAACAATCATAGTTCATATTTTTTTCTTACGTCATATATCTTATATTTCCCATGTCATATCTAATATTCCACATTCAGAATCTCCAATCAATATCTTTTATCCTAATTTCCACTACTAACATTTTCATTTTACATTCTATATATTTCATATGCATACTTATCTTATTTATTATATACATCCCATCTACCTCACATCACTAATCTCCATTCCATTTTTATATTCCATATTCTTAATAATTCTACTTTCCTGCATTCTAACAATACTAATATTTCTATTCTAACGTTAATTTCTATTCTAATAATACTAACATGTCCCTTCTACATTTCACATTTCATATACTTTATCTATACTCATCTCATATTCTGTTCCTTTTATTCGATAAAACATTCTCCCCTTCCTACATTCCATTTATCACCATCTATACATCTCATATCTTATACCTTATATTCTCTTTCCTACATTTTTTAATCACACTTCCTCTAATCACAAATTTTCCACAAAACTAATTTGTGGGCTGTCACGATTATGTTATCCCACAAAATAAATTTTGTAGCCCATAAATCTCCTGCAAAATTATTTTCTGGGATGTGACATTCATTTTGTAGGATAATACTAGCCTACATAAATTATTTTTTATTTCAGCCAGTGATTTTTATGGATGCTGTTTAAAATATTCATGTAATATATCATAAAAGGATGTTGTCATTTTTTTATCAATGAATTCAGGAAAAATTTGAACGCCAAGGAAATTAATCTAAGAGCTTCTCTAATTGGATCATTATTAGCGAAATTTAATTATGAAGTTACAAGATACAAGTTACCAGTGATAATCCTTTTGTATGACAGTAACAAGTTTGTTTTGTAAACCAAGCAAAGTTTTGCGAATTAATCTTATCAAGTTGTTGCATAATAAATGTTACTTCGCGTCAAGATCCTCCCCAGTCACTTTTTAAATTATAAAACATTCAACTCAACGATTAATCAACAACTAAAATTATAAAACATTCAACAGTTAATCCTTAACTTGTGTATTTTTTTACTCGGAAAACTTTTGTCTGATACTATGTCTTTTATAACAATATGTTCTCGTTTTAAAATACAATATTTTGTGGTAATTTTATGTTACAATTCAAAAACAGTCTTTTATTAAGATCAGCAGGAAAGTGTATCAATTGATCGATGATACCTTTTACTCTTTAATTAAAAATTTTCATTTTTAATTCTATTACCGATTTTAGTTTCGTGTTAAAAAGAAGAATCTTTCAATTTTCTTCTTTATTATTATTCTTTCTTATCATTTTCTCTTCCTCCGTTCGATTTGACATTCTTCTTTCAAGTACAGAACAATTCCAAGAAAAGCTGAGAGAAACAGTTCTAAGAAAATTAAATATCTTGGACAGATAGAAAATTTCCACTCGAGAGAAATGAAACGGAGTTTCCAGAACGTATAGTGAATTCTAATTAATATTCGGACACTAAATATTGAAAATATTGCAAAAGAAATCAATAATAAACTTGAATTCATTTTAAGTTGGGAGAAAAGAGTCTTCACTTTGCCATCTGTTACATAATGTAAAAACATTTTAAAATAAAACGAACGCCTGCAATTTGAAAGCACATCTTCAAAATAAGTCTAAATTTATTATTGTACGATTTATAACTTTTACAAAATTATAAAAGTTTGTCGAAGCAAAATTGTCAAAGTCAACCAGTACCAAAGAACAACGTAAGGTGGTTAATTTTCCGTGTCCGATCACGATTCAGATCATGCCGGTAGAATGTCCAGCCAGCGTGGCCCAGTGACATTCTTCTCCTCTTTGTCACGTAGCTTGCATGACCCATTGCCCTCGACTGGCAATGACCACAACGTTCCCGTTTACTTTTTATCGCGTTAAGCGTTGATGCCACCGCGGCAGAAAATGTCACGAGTCATTTTCACGCGGCTCGCGGAGAATCTACCGTGCAAATTTGTCTTCGAAATGGATCAAGTTATTTAGCAATATTTCCATTAGCGATATTTCCATTAACATCGTTGGCAACAGAGGTCTTTGGGAATTCTGTTCGGTATAATGGTGAAAAGAAGAAAAAAAATGTTCTTCCGTAAGGAAACAAAATTTCTCAACGTTCGAGGAATATATATGTAAAAGACGCTTGGAACAAATTTGGAACAAAAAACTTTCACTGAAGAAATTTTCCATCGTTAACGCGTCTCTTGGAGTACGGCGTTGATACACACTAGCGTGCATTTTCGCCTCTTCGCGATAAGAATCGTTATTAATTTCTCCATATACATTTAAATGTCTCCGATATTCCAAAATAAAAACTTTTTAGATTTTATGATTTTATGAAATTTTCACAAGCATTTTAACTCTAAGAACGAAATTAAAAGTGTTATTTTGTCACCGCTACTTTCATCTAGATTCTATGATACAATTTTATTAAATTTCTCATTCGGCTATTTCGCTATACTCTCTCTTTCCTTCCGTTTTGTTCCGATCTTCCAAATTGAGGAATGCGATATTTAGCATTTCTTTTTATTCGCGTAACAGAAGATTAAAAGCCAAAATTGGGAAAAGTCGTTAAACTAGAAATTCACCAAATTTACAATAGCTTAAATTTTCACAAGTCCGCTTCTCTTTCAGAGCAACTAAAGAACGACGTTCTAAAGAGAGAGAGAGAGAGAGAGAAGAAAAAGGAGACCATGGAATCCTGGTTGAGCGATGTGCAACGCGTGAGAATTCCACGGCCGAAATTCGGCAGCGGGAACACGGTGAGGCGGTCCAATTCCACGGTGCAGCACGTGCGACCGGAAGTGCTCTCTCGACAGACCCAGGACGTGGCTAAGGCCACGGAGGAGCTGCGACAGGCTCTCCAGGACAAGCTCTGACTGACCGATCGTCGATAAGCGGCCATCGTAAATTGATCGAGCAAAAACACAGCCGAGTTCGGGGATCTATGCCGGGTCGTCGTCTCGAGTCCACATCCTCTATTGCCGTGAACCAGAAGACGAATATCGTTGTTTCGCGTCATCCCGTGACACGTTTCGTTTCTAGCTCACGACCAGGCTATCGGCAAACTTTTACGAAAGGGACAATAGAACTCGAGGGGGAACGTTCGCCCGAACGGACGAACTTCCGCATTTTGGCGAGTGATGGTGATATATTGTGCTGGCGATGAAGGGAAACAGAACGATTGATGTACACATGTGTGTGTGAAGGTGGATGTTGAAGCGTGAATATGCGGTGGAACGTTGGTTCTTTGGACTTTTAAAGTGAGTTTGGTAGAAATATTTGAAGGGTGAGAGATGTGAATGTTTGTGTATCGATGTAAATATGTAAGAGAATAAATACAAAAGTATTAAGAACGAAGTGCAGTCGGGTAGGAAAATCATGAAGATCGAGATAAAGATGTTATAAAGATTTATAATGAACACGGTCGTAAAATTAACGTGTTTCACGGCAAAACGATTAATTAAGAACTACTTTATCCGGATAAAATTGAAACGTCACCTGTAAATTGAAATAACGAGGTATAATCACGATCTTCGTGTAATTTTAATTGCGAAAATGCTGTTATAACTTGCTATACGTTAATGAATATTTATTTTAACAAGATTCAATTTATCTTAATCTTATTAAATACAATTTATTTAAGTTTGCATTCTTAGTGAATTTGTGAAAATGCGAATTATTTGCATAAATACAATTTAGCCACAGCTATAATCATTTTGAATCAGAGGATAATGATGCTTGAATAATTAGCGAATAATTCTGTTGCGTGTCGATTGTCTAAAATTGTGTATAGGTGCGAGTCTGTACTGAAGGAATCAAATTTATTCTTTGTAAAATTACTTGTGATTTCTACTATATCAAAACTATGCTTTTTTTCAAATCTTCTGTAATAATTTATGCACGCGACGCATGTGCGTTTCCTCTTTCAGTGTTTCATTCAAAAAGAGACTGAAAAATAAAAATCTGTTAAAATAACGAAGAATGTGTCGATTTTTTTATTCTTCTTCCCCGCTTCTCATTAAAAAAGAAAAAAAAATAAGTAAATAAAAAATGAAATTCAAATTTAAAAAAGTTAATCAGATAACTTTCATACTTTAATTAAATTTCACTTCTAAATTACATTTAATTTTTAATTTCGTTCGTGTCATATTATTTTTAATTTTCAATTTCGTTCTAATTTTTAGTTCTATTCAGTTTAAATTGCTTTCAGTTTCATTTTCAAGTTTCTTTGAAGTTTTTAATTAAATTGAGAAAATTAAAAAAAATTAATTAATTATACAATATAACGAACGAATGAAATATTTCGCGAAAACAGCCACAACCGGCTACGAGCTATACGAAGACGGATTTAAATGACATTTACGACTTTGTGTTGCGTTGTAAAGGGGAACGGAAAAAAAAAAGAAAGAAAAGATTTTTTTCTCGAACTCGGAGCTCCTCTTCAAGGATATCAAGCGGCTCGTTCGCGCTCGGTCGACGATCTTCCGTCCCAAGGCCAGCAAAAGTCCATCAACGTTAACCGCCGCGAAATAGAGACATTTCGCGGTTGGATCGAGCCGTGCGATCTGTACGCCATGATCGATCGGGCCTGGATAATTAATTCAGACCTGAAACACCTCCTTCGACTGACTACAGGATCGCATCGAGCGGATATACGGGCCCGGATGAACATCGATCGACCTGGCGTGATCAGCGTCCATAAATCGAGCTCGTCTTTCCAAATGGACCCGTGAGAGGATCTCTCGATCGCTGGATCACTCGTCCAGGATGCGCCAGGCTCTAGACCCTGTATACTTACGTACGATTTTCCATTGATCACGCGAGAAACGAACCAACATCGAGAGTGTAACAAGAGAATGTTAATGGGTTTTTCTTTCGAGCTTTCTTTTCTGGTTGATGATCGGTTTAGCATGTGCGTAATTAGGATGTCGTGACGTTGGGATATTAAAGTAGTAAATAATGGGTCACTGGATGTTAAAACGTGTAGCAAACAATCGTGGCTACGACGTTAAAAGTAGGCGGATAGACTGCGAATTTTTATGGAAATTCACATTTCTGAGAGTTTAATTAAAAATATGGAACCTCGGTATAAAATTGTTTCGCGTATCGCGTGTTTTAAAGCTTGTTTTGGAAAATTGAAAATCGCTGGAATTCACTGTATTCTGAATATTATGTATGTGTCTTACGTATCAACGTTCTGCGCAATTTTGATGAATAAAAATATTGACAATTCTATAATTTCTCGTACCGTGATGAAACGACTGTAAAAACAAAGGAGTAAGCAGCCACGAGGCTGAGACATTACGTAATATTAAATAATCGGTATTTTGACGAAGCGATTACGAGAAAGATGATAAAATTTTATCGAGTCCAACCGGTAGTGCATATCTTTATACATTCGCGCGAAGATAAAAATGATATCGTTAAAAGCATTCCGTGACTTGATGCTCGGTCGCAAGTAAATGGTAAGTTCGATTTAATTCACCTAATACTCGAGGCTGTTTACGAGCTTGCTAGACCGGTCGATACGCAAGATGACTCCTCCATTCCACGGATTTATCGTTTCGTCTCGCGGAATGTCAAATTGGCAGAGAGCAAGAAGCCCGAACGGTGAGCCCGAAAAAAGCGCGCTACAGCTTTCGGGGAGATCCTAAAGAGAATCACGATTGTGTTATCCCACGAAAAAATGTTCATCGAGTGATTTTACGTTTCAGTTTTAACCTGCATTCGCTTGCGTAAGTGAAAAGTCCACAATCGAGAAATCCACTGCGAAGAGGAACTATCCTACAGATAAGAATTTCATTTGAAACAGAGATAAAAACTAACAATTCGAATTAACGAATCCAAAAATTTCCACTAATTTATTATTTTTATTTGAAAACTAACTTGGAAGAAGTGATTTTATCTTGAGTCCAAGATAAATTGTATGCAAATAATCTTCCATTTGAGTTAATTTACAATTTGAGAAATAACATGATAGATAATCTCAGAAAAAATGTTTGTAGAATAGAAATTAGAAATTACTTGAAAAATTATTTGAACAAACAAAGATGCAAGATGAAATGAGAAATTATTTTATTTGATGACTAAGTAATTAAGAAATATAAAATACAAAGGGATACAAAATTAATTAAGAGATTAATTAAGAGGAAAGTAATTAAGAGATACAAAGTACAAAATGAAATAAGAAATTATTTTATCTGATGGCCAAGTAATTTAGAAAAATATCTTATATTAATGTTTTTTGATTCAAATGTTTATTAATTTAAATAATGCCCGCATCTGCTATCATTGACAATAATAACGTTGTAATGCGACAGTAAACTTAATTTTCATAATTAAGACTGTTATTTTTTTATTCACAAATTAGGAAATGATTTTTGTAGACACCAAGGAATATCAGAATTAACGAGGATTTCATTTTTTAACACTTTACGACATACATCGATAACAATTGATCATAAATAAATTAGTTAATTATTAATAAATAAATAGTAAAATAAAAAATCTGCAAAATTGATTAAACCAAATTACGTATTTTTGGTGGAATATAGTATAGTAGAATTGATTAAATATCATTAAATATTAAATATTTATCGCTCTATCTTACATGAAACATTCGATTGATTTCGATTTCAAGCGATAATGTAAGGGCAGACAGTATAGAACGAGATCAGAGTTAAACGTTTCTAATCGAAGTACGCGACCTGATGACTAATTAGGGTGTCTCGTTACTCGTACACAGCAGTTCTTTAATCGACCGATTCTGGCGATCGAGTTTAACGGTTTCTTGCTCATTTAAATGTGTAATTCGTTAACTGATGCCAATCGTAAACGAAATTTGGCTTTGCAAAAGGAATTCCCAGTGTCAATTAAAAATGTCAAACATCACGTCGAAGAACGATCGATACGATCATTGTGCGAACTAAACTTATGATTTACACGATTAATTTGATTAATTCGTAATATACTTTTATCTTGACTTTCCATTATATTGACGTAACATAATACAGACAAGAAAACAAGAAAATTACGTCAATTTTTATTTATTATTATTACACTTATATTTAATTCATTATTATTTAACATGTAACAAAGTCAATTTAAAAAAAGAAGATGAAACTGAATATGAAGCTAACTTTATATCAAGGAATAGTTGTTATTTTCCAGAGTAAACCAACATTGAATGAAAAGTAAGAATATAGGAAACGTATCTAATCGGAAGAGTGCTCTCAAGAGGATTTGTACGAGATGCAGGTATATATCATCGAGTTATACGTCTTTCGAATTTCACTGTTATTTTTATGAAAGACGTCGATCGTTAACTTTGCTCGCGCGAGAAATTTTATCGCCTCTCTCAATTATCCATTTGTTTTGCTCCCGTGCGCATCGTGCATGTGCATTCTGTACCCTCCTTTTCTTGACATTATCACACACAAAATACTGTCAGCCATTACCGCAAGACAACTTCGCTGTAATACCGCAAGACAGTTCATAACCGAGCTAAAGAGAGAGAGAGAGAATTTCCTATTCTCGCTGGTCGGATGAATTCTCTGCAATTACTACGTAGTATCACTACTATATAGTAGCTGCGACGTTAATATGTTTGATATACAGGTATATATTCTCGAAATTACTAAACGTAGGAACACGTTAATTCCGAGGCAAACATTTTATATCTTGGGGAACAAAAGATGAGAGAGTGAGCACGATGAAATTTCATCCATGACCGAGATTTATGATACATATTCACATGTCTCCTGGCATTTTCTGATGTAATAATATTCAGAGGAAAACTCACGTTAATTGAAATGCTCCTCGACCAGTCTTCATAATCTGTTAGTGTATAAATCGTGTTTAAGAGATACGTGCTATTAGTACTTGTTTCGTGCTAGTATGCACATATTGTTTAATACAGTGATGTTTAAGTATCTGCGTGATCTTAACTCAAAATATTTAAACTTAGAAGTATATCGTGTTACAAATATTATGAAACGTTGTGAAATGTACTGCCAAAGAAATTGACGGCAATACTGGCATACGCTGTTTGCGCATTTTGTCAAATCAAATTTGACAATTTTTCACACAACCTCAATTTGAATGAAATTGTGCATGTTTCGTTCGAACAAAAATGTATTTTAAGAAACTTTATTGTTATTCCTCGCAAGAAAGAAGACACGTATTCTTCGAGAATCTTAGAACATTCCAATTCTGTATTTAATGACTGAAATACATATTTCAATCGAGAGATTCTACAATTTTCCACCCCGTGCCAGCTATTAAAACCAATTAATTACCATCATCGATACGCACTGCATAATCAAACAACTTTCGAGATGCATTTTTCACGTCGCGTGCGGTTCGTATACTGCCACTTTCTATGCTAACCGCGTAAACGATTCGAGAGCATCGTATCGCATAAATGCCTTCTCGTCGGCGTATACAAGACGCCCGTTATCCCGTTTCCAGATAATTTCTATTCCCACGCGAGGAAACACCATCGATAAATCCTAACCGGAAGCACGAACGAGAGATCCCCGGAAGAAACAAGGGAGTAACCGTGACGGAGATGCCCCGCGAGATTAGAAGGTAAACTATCGACTTACCAAATTGTCCGGATGAAGATGATGATGACCGTAATCCCTAGGGTTGCCCCGCGATCCACCAGGCGAGCTGTGTCTTCGTCCACGTCCGTTCTCCAGCTCGTCCTCGTAGTCCTGCAAAAAGAAAACCGACAAACGTCCCTTTTATCGCGTTCGGCAACACCCGGCCGGCAACATTCTCTCTCTCTGCGATTGGCAAACGCTTCGAGGGTTCTAAGAGGGTCGAGAGCTTCGAGCACCCGCGACACTGTGTTTCTGTTCTCGAAACAATTTTCTGTACCTGGTTGTCGCACTCGTCGTCGTTGGAGAGGGCGAGATCGGAGGTCGTCACTTGGTGTTGCTGCGTCCTCCTGCAGCCCACTCTGCAATTTGCCAAAATTTGCGATTTGAGACCACCCGCCCTGCGTCGAGACTCTCACTCGTCTCTCTCACCAAATTTCCCCTTTTCTAGAAATCTACCGATTTTCGTGTAATTTCCTCCCTTCTCTTATATTTACTTTATCTTCTTTCTATCGTTATTCGTTCAGAGTTTCTTTCTTACGCGAAAGCCTCTTTTTCTTTCTTTCTCCGAATTGTCTACGTATCGCGTTGCCGATTGAATATTTGAAGCGATCCATCGATTATTTATTACCAAAGTAGCCCGATTTCTCGAACGTGAGAGCGGTTGGTAGCTAAGGGGAAGCCTGACCTGGATACACAGTTTGCACACATACGTAGGTATCGTGTTTATTCTTCGCGGACAAAGTTTACCGTTCCACGGAGCGGAAAGCCCCAGTGACGACTGATAATTCAGCGATTAGTAATCGCACGGAGGACCCGGAGTTTCTGGATATTCCCCGCCGAGAGATCGTTTTCGATCGCAACGAAAATAGAACCTTCTATTCTCACCCGGTGAAGTTGGACAGAAGAATGGAGCACATACGAGCGATGACAGCAATGCGGTTTATTTATGTTTGCCATCGATTATTTAACGAGTGGTCGCGCAGTAGCTGACCACCGACGGACGTACACCCCCATTGGATATCGCATGCCAAATCTATTTCCGTTTGTTGGCTCGTCCTTCGTCGAACAACCCCAGGTGCCATCGATCGATCGATGTCGCGCTAACAGCCAGGATGGCGTCAAACGTCAAACAACCAGAGTTCGCAGAATTTTCTGAGCACCGCACTGTTATTTATAAAGTGTTTGGACACTTGACAATTATTGCAAATAATACAGAGACCCGAGAAAATATTTGACTTTGTGAATGCACGTTTCTACATGTAAGCGAGTCGCTGTGTAAAATATACCGGGAATGAAGCTTCTTAATTTTGATAAAAGCAATGGGAAATATTAGTCAGCTTAGTAGTCGAAGACGGATGAAAATTGATCCTGCAAAGACACCCGAGCTAAATCACTTTAAATTCGTTTGTTTCAATTTGCAATATTTAGATTTCACGAAATATCAACTGGTTATTATAGATTTATTATAGATTACAGATAGAACTTGAGTGGTTCAAATATATCCCCTGACCGAACTCAGATATAGCAAATCATCTGATAGTAATTGTAAAAATTATAGTGATATCAATCCTCTGCACCAGGTGCTTAAATACTCGTGGAATTAATTTCTCAGACTTTCATGAAATTATTTGGAACAGACTACGTGTTCGATTCAAAATCTTCGACCAGATATCTTTTACATCGAATCGAAAATTGCTTCACAGTTCACTTTAAAGTACATCACTTGATAATCGATATCGCGTGATAATTGTCACGTTAAGAGTCTCGTCACTAAATTCTCCGGTGTTGCGTTTGTTGTCTCAATGTTGACAAAGTAGAACGAAGACAAGTGCACACTGACACTTTTTTCCCCGCGAACGTTTCGTTCGCGTAGCTATTACGGCACTGCTAACTCTCTCGAAGCTCATTTGTTTCATTCTGTTACCCGGGATACGACCTAGTGTTGGAACTTTGGCCGACCGTAGAACGAAATTTTCAAGGGCCATTTCTATATCTACGCTATTCCCGTGTCAGCTCTGCTATAGGACTGCGGTACACTGATTTTGAGAATTAGCCTCGCTAATTGCCGCGTAATTTACAATTTATTTTCTCTCTGTCACAGACTGCAAGCGGTTGTAGATTCAACGACCGAGGAAATTTCTAGTTCTTTCGAATAATACCTTCGTATTAACGGAATGATCGATTATTCAGAACTGGTAACCGATCACGTTGCTGCAACGTCTGTTCAAAAAAATGCATTCCAAACGTACGAGAAGCTAATTAAAAATCTTTACATCGAAAAAGATTTCTGATTAGGAGGCACGATTAACGCTATAATGATTGATTATCTTACTGCAGCGTTATATAAGTCTCAATGTTCATTATAATTGATTGATGTTGTTATAGCGTGATCGTGACTGTAAATGAATCATAATAGGTTTAAATATACCTTATTTTTTACAGATTCACAGTTACTAATCGTTTCTTTGTACATAGTAAAAGCTACATATTTTAAACTCTTACCGTTGGTATAACTAGCAACAGTTATATATAACTGATCGTTATAATGTTAATTAATTTAGATCATTCTGCCATTTTAGTGGGATGATCGTGAAAACAAAAAAAATTCACGGAACAAAAAAGAATTACTAGAATCCTCTTCGCGCGCACGTACAAAGGACTCGATCACGTTTCGAATCGAAATTTCGTATTTCGTATTTTAAATGAAATTCAAATAAACTCGGCGCGAAATCGATGCAAACGAAGATCAACATTTGCCGGAAACAGAGCGCGAACAAACTGAATGTAAGATCGAAATAATCCCGCGGGTTTTCAATCTTTGTCAATGTAAATATCGGTTCGAAATGAAACGTAAACGAAATGAACAGAGAAGCTTGAGGGAGAGAGGGGCGGATCAAAAGAGCCGATCGATGCAAACAATAAGATTGGAATCTCGTTAAAACGTTTCTGCTAGGAGCGAGAACATTTATCGTTCGATGCCGCGCGCAATAATCGGATACTACCGAAAAACCAATATCGCCCCGGCGAAATATGCAAATCCCATTTTTCTCCTTTTTTTTCTTTTTTTTTCTTTTTTTTTTTTTTTGTTTTTTGATTCGCACGGTCACGGGACGCTTTATGCATTTCCCCCGTGCCATGCCCGGTCAGAGATATCGATTCGACGGAATTTACTTACACCGAATTCCGTGGAAAGACACGTATACGTGTGCACGAAACGTCCCTAGTCTATCCATCACTCGCTGGTGTTATGGATTCACGTATAGGGTGTGCGCCGAATTAATCGAAGTGATCATCCCTTCAAACGCGTGAGAGAAATTGGCACGGGACCAGAGGAATTTTCCACGAGATGGAACCTTTACATCGTGGTACAGATTTTCATCGAATATTGCCAAGTATATCTCCTCGTTTATTAACATTCCCACGGTCCTCGTACTTTCATAGCTGTATATTTTATTTTGTATCGATTCATATACATTGAATTGGTACGTGTATTTTTAGGCAATCTCGTTCTCGTTTTTGACAAATGAAGAGAGTTTTAATGTTTTAATTCTGTTGCGTCCTCTGCGGGATTATTTTTTACTCCATCAATTGGGTTTCTCTCGTTGCTGAAACGTTTGTTAAATTTGCGGAGAATAATAGTTACTTTTATACGGATGATCTCTTGTTTCATTTTTTTATTGAGATAAAAATTCGAAAACCACGGGAGGGACAAGAAGAGTCTCAGAGAAAATTTGAAAACACAATTTGACAAGAAACTTTACAGGAATCTTGAGACCACAAGTATTTGCAATTAAAGCAAGGATAAGAATTTGAAGAATTTGCTTTCACACATGCTTAACGCGAAAAGAAATTCCTTGAAGATTTCTGATCTAGATCTTCATACACAAGAACTTATTAACCAACAGTTTAGAGAATATAATTTTTAGATTTCTCCCTAGAAAGAAATTATCTGCTTTGAATTTATAAAATTTACTTGTAAATTTGTTACATTTTTATTAATAAGCTTACTATTCAAAATTTTATACAAGAGAATCTTCATATTTTATTCACAAACAAATGTAACAATCGTTAATTCTTTGATAATAAAAATAAAAAACACAAACCTAACCCAACAGATATAGAGGAAAAGTTATCACTTTGAATTAATATTGATCGTAAATCTCTCAGGAAGCAAATATCCATTTGCGTGTTATTTTGAGAAATTCAACAACGGTTCCAAATCGTTTGTTGAAACATTAATCCATCTAGAGAAAAGTCAGTCGACTACCTACGCGAATATTTTCATCAAAATCAAATCGAGACAACGTTCCTTCAGAGGCAACCTGTAAAAAAGAACCTAGGCTCTGTTTTTAGAAGAAGCAACATCCCGTTCCATCGATCTCCACTTACGACGTGCTCCTTTGACCGTACATAAAAATCCTGTCGGGGGGCCCGGCGAATTAATCGAACGATTCACAGAGCTGACCACCGATACACCCTGTACACATCTACACGTATTCAACCCGCGCCCACGCGTAGATACAAGGACGACACAAACGTATAACAAGTGAGTATAACAAGTATTTGCATCTACCCTTATTTTCCAATCAAACGTTCTTCTTTGACAGATTCTACGCTTTATTTTTACAACGTGAAAGTTTTAGTAGTACTATTTCTAACAGAAGTTTAGTAAAATTTACTAAATCCTTTTAATTTTCAGCTGATAATGAATTCAACTGATTTTGTTATTTTTAGTAGAAATTTACTAAATCTACTAGTTATACCATAATTATATTTTAACAGAAATGTAAAATTCAATAAATTTCCATTATTTTAATTTAGTAAAGAATTTAATAAAAATTGAAATTATTGTTTTATTACTAATCATGTCGTTATTAACTATCAAGCTAAACAGACTATTTTTCAAATGCAGGTCTAAAACTTATTCGCAACCAAGTTTGTCCAATTACAGCTTGATATACCTTTTTTTTTTTTTTTTTTTTTTTTTTGTTAGCTTGACTAAAATATTCTTCTGACTCTAGTAGTAGTAACTCCACCTTGTGTTCTACCGCTGCTAAAAATACTTTCAGATATCGTTTTTGAAACCTATCTAGCTGGAAACTTTTGCACGCCACTGTATTGGTCGCTATTTACCTCCCCCTTCTTCGATTCTCGTGTCTGCTTATCCATGTACCTGCTACTAGTCAGGTGGCGCCGAAGGGGGTGGCTGAATGCGGGATAGACACTAAAGCCAGATCGGGCCTGGTAGGAAATGAAATATCGATGTACCTCGTATATCCGACATAGAAACGCCATTACAGCTATCCCTGCTTTACTGCGGAATCGTACCCTCTTTCGTCTATATTTTCTTTTCTTTTTTTCGTTCCTTTCTCTCATCTTCTTTCTTATTCTTTTTTCCTCTGTTGCATTTCAAACCGCGATACGATCAATTATCGATCAGTGGTTCCTCTTCCTGAGTGAAAGTTGAACTCGAAATTAAGTTGGAGTGTTTAGTTAGAAATTGAGGTTGTGACTTGCAGAAGAAGAAGAAAAAGGATCGAGGATTTTCTTTCGAAAATTTCAACGATGAGCTTTGCTAAAGGGGATGAAAGATGGTTTTGTGTAAATGAGATTGTTTAAATTGTTGCACTGTGAGATTCTTTGATTAAATTGACGAAATTATAGCGTGTAAATTCAATTAACTCATTAAGAACCATGCAATAATTTATTATTAATATTATATTACGATAGTAATATAATATATAATAATTATATTATCGGAAATAGTAATAGTAATTAGAGTATCATATCATGTTATAACATATTACATTCAATTTGAAATTTTTCGAAATTATAAGATCTAAATGGAAGTTAGATAATGGATAGTTTAATAATGTAACATTATATTACCTACACAATTTATCATAATTGATAAATTGATTGAAAACAAGTGTGAATAACAGTTGGTCCTTAATAGGTTAAAATAATTTGTAATTCATTAGGTTGCTCGTAAAATTCGTAGCGAAATTGAAGAGAAATTCCAAAACAATCTAATATCTTTTGTCAAAGGTCAGTGCATTCTTAATTTAAGATTCAGAAAATTGAAAAATTGTTCTGAATTATTGCTCAGAATACTAAATAACAGAATAACTACAGTTCCACGTTCGAATCTACAACCGTGGTTCTCGACGAAGCTACTCGATGTAACTCAGTTACTACAACTGCAACTACAAATCTGCCGTTTACTCTGAACGACAAATTTATACGGTCAACCTGAATTTCCTTGAACTGTGATCCTTTAAAAACTCGCGCTCTCACAACAAATCAGACTTTACCCAATTTTTTTCGTTGCAAATTTTCTTTCGTTTAGTCTCGTTTACTGCTGGAAGGATAATTCTTCAATCGTCTTGTGATAAATTTAAAAATTCCTAGAAATTCTTCTCCGTTGAGTTTCCCGCGCGAAACGGGAGAAACCGAGAGAGAAAGGTAAGAGACACTTCGATCTAGAGCAGGGGGATCTTCACGAAAATCAAGAAAGATTCAAGGATATCGACGTTGAGAAACGTCGAAAGATTCTCGATTTATTGGAATCTCCTCGACCTGGTCCTGGGCATGTCGGCCCCGAGACCGCTGTCCTCGCTGGGCGATCTATATTCCTGGTTATCCCGTGGCAGAAGAGGTCCTGTTACTCCTAGAGGATCTCCCTCGACGTCCACCAGTCGTCCCGGACGGCAACAACCACCGGGTACACCCCTCTGCGAGAAATCACCAGATCCAGTCATGCCATTCGCTAATCTGTCGCCATTCTCAACCCGGTTTCGACGGCCAACGAGCATTTCTCACTTTCTTCCCTACCTTGACTCGAACCTTTTTCGTCGATTTTCAATAACTTTTTATTTTTTTTTATTTTTTTCCTTTTAACAATCCTCCCATTTTTCTATCGAAAAAGCTTTTGACGATCGAATGAATTTGAATGATCTGAGAATAAATTGATGTAAAAGTAAAAATAAACGTACGAACTATGAGTGACTACGAGTGGCTCACGAAAGTATTTGAATACCGATCGCAGAAAATTTTTAACTTAACACACACGCTGTGCGTTAAGTTACATTTTTTCTAAAAATGCACTAAATATCTTACAACTTCTGTGCGTACTTTCACGTTTCGTACAACACACACAACATGAATTGTGTCAGAAGCTACATCGATTAATTTCCATAAATTGAGAAATAAAGAACAAAATGCGTTAAATCTTGCAATTATCAAGGAGTTTCTAATCATTGTAAATTTATGAAAATAAAGAGTCCGTTTCTTCGAGAAACTTTCGAAGAAATGAAATTGCGAGACTTGCAGAGGAACTTGTGAAACTGATCAGTTTAGCCCCGAAGAAGCTCGTGCATATTATTCATGAGGGGTTTCTGGAAGAGTTTGAATATTTTCGTGAGCCACTGCAAAGAATCAAGCGTAGCCGAACTGAAAAAGAAAGGAAGGATAAGAACTGTCTGCGAGAGAAGCAACTGAAAAGTATGAGAAAGCACTGAAGCTTCGTCCGTTGGGAAATCGTTTATTCTTTCGCTTCCTCCCCCCTCCCCTCCCTCCTCCCCCTTTCCCCCTACTCATTCTTTCCCGCGTAAATCAACGGATCGATCGTTTCATTCGTGTCAATCCGTCCCTCTTGACGTGAGCGTCAAAGTCGCCGATTAATTAGCCATAAAAGCGTCGATCCGTATGCCAACTCAGTCAACGATCTATTATCGATCGGTACCGCGGTGCCGTGGCTAACTCCGACGTTTGTCACTGCACAGATGACACTTGATTTACGATGACTTCCGATGGTTCTCTTCCGTTCAAAGATCACGAAACCCGGCCCGTGAACCGTGAAACTGCGTGCCAGCCCGTCCGTCATTAATCAAACATCATTCTGTTTTGTCCATTATCGATTTGTCGATTAGCCGCGATAAGAGCAGTCCCTTGTTCCCCGAATCGATTAACGACTGAATAATTCTTTGCCGATTAATGCAACTAGTTGCAGGTGTTGAAACGCTGCACGTCACGGTTCGTATTTTAGCATTTCGTAAGGATTTTATTAAGCGTTAAATGAAGTAGTACAATGAATGATGCGTGAAATGTCTATTTTCTTTCCTTTTCCTTCTTTTTAGTTGAAACAACCGTGTGATTTTGGTTTTAGATGAAAGAGCAACTTTTAAAAGTAACGGTAATGTCTAAATTCGTAAAGGATAATTACATAAATTCAATAATTCTCGTTAAATTTTTTCAAATTCTTCCTTTATACTTTCCAGAGAAATTAATTAATTGAAAAAGAATATCGAAGAACATTAATGTCGTAATATTCTCAAGACAACAAACGTTTTTAAATGGACATTTCACATGTTACAACCCTCAAGCTGGACTTGCTGCTTCAAGCTACGCTCAAACATTTTCTCTGATTAATGAGCCTTCAACGTAGGATCATTCCTAGCTTAATTAGACCTTCCACTATTTTTTTGCCAACCCCGTTACTCGCTAAAGAGCTTTCCCCTAACCTCGAAACGATTTCGAAACGAATTCTCGCATAAAATTGAACAAAATTCCGCACGTAAGCGATTTTCTCCGATACTCTTTACGGCTTGGATAAGCTGAACGTATCGATATAAAAAAATAAAAACAGAGAGAAAGAGAGAGAGAGAACAAAAAAAAAGACAGCACTGTAGAAAGCTGAAACGCTAAGGACACGATAGTCGAAGAACAAAGCGAGAACGGAAGCTTAGAACGAAGAGGAGGCTTTCGTCGAAATAGAAATCGTTTTGTTCACGGACGATTCAACGAAGGAGATTAACGGTGTCGCTCGTTTTCAAACTCGTTGGCTACGAAACCGGCCATCAGCGAGCTAGCCCGAGCTTTGGACAAGGCTGGCCAAGGATCTCTCCGGATCTATTTCTTTCTCTTTTTTCTCTTTCTTTCCTTTTTCAACTGGACGATCTCGCGTGCAGGGATCGTTACGAAACGGAAAAGCACCGTGCGACCGGGAGATCAGCGAAGCTTCTCTCAGTAAACTTTCCGGCTCCTGAATCGTGACGCACGAGACGCGATTAAGCTGATCTCCGAACCAGCTACTCTTGGCATCTTGCGATCGTGTGCGTGATCAGCCGCGATTCATGCAAATTACGGGAACTTCGATTGCCCTTACAGGGAACAGGACTTTAGAATTCATATTTTTGCTCTGTAGGAACAGATGATTTCTTTCGACCTAAATATAACGAAAATTTCTACATCCCTGGCAAAAAGAATCGATATCTTCGAGGTACGAGAAACTGTTTGCTTGAAATGTACAGGCGGGAAAATACAATCGGAGATTTCAATTCAATTTGTGAACACGAAAGTAATAGAAATAGTATTCTTTTTTGTTTCATACGTACTCTTTCACTTTCTCTTTTTTTCTTTTTTCTTTTACAAATATTGCATCGCTATAAACTTTCTATCTTTACGCAAGTGTAAAAAATGGAGATAATTAAGTTTAGGGAACCATATCTTTAGTCCAATTTGTATCTTCACGTTGGCAAAAAAAGGAATATTCTCTTTCTTCTCGTCTGATCGCGCACTCGATCAAAGCAAGAGAGAACTGAACCAAACAGAAATCCAGGCAAAGCTCAGGCGAACTCGTTCGCACTTTTGTACTGTCTCCCCCGATGTGATTAGCGTGAAAAGAAATACAAAAAAAGAAGAAAAAGAAAAAAGAGAAAAAGACAGGCAAAACAGATTCATTCGCATCTACCAGTTGCATTCCATATCTCTGCCATATCCGTTTTGCAAGCGTGTCTAAAAAGACCTGTCGCATCCAGATTCACATCCAGAAACGTAGAATACTCGAAGCCACCTCGGTACATTTTCTCCATCGGATGGTTTCTTCTTCCTCCTTCCCCTCTTCCTCGTTATTTTAAACAGTGAAACCGAATATCCTCCTTCCTTCTCTTTCGCCTTCTCTTTCCATCTCGTTGAGAAAACGTTTACACTGTCGAGGCCTTAATTGCAACGACATTCAATCCACTGGGCTTCGAATATTCGCGCAATGGCACGGCTGAAGCACTACGCAAACAATCTCGACTGCACAGTTGCCAAAGAGAACGCGGAACGTTGACGAGCACAGACCGGAAACGAGGCGACACTGCCTGCCAGAAGAAGCGCACTAACACTAAGCGGAAGTCATAAACAAAACACAGGCAGACAGAGAGAAGAAGACAGTAGAAACGAGACAAAGAGAATAGTGTTGCAGTATTCGAGAGTGGAAATAGAAGAAAGGCGGAAGAAGATATGTGAAGAAGATTGAAACGAAAAGAGACGCACCTCTATGAGAAAAAAGCGGGGAAAGAAAGATGCACCCGAATGGACCAGCTAAATGAGATCACCTAAAATGCTTGCAAAAATATTTGAACATATTCTGCGAATTATTTTGAATGTTGTTGTATGATTATATTATATGGTGAAATTTGGAAAATTTGAGAAAGTGACAGTAATATATATATAATATATTATAACATTAATTTATGCGTGTATATTGCAAAAGAATATCAATCGTTCAAAATTATTGGAAGAGTACGAATATTTCTGTGATGTTAATATATAATATATATATATATATATATATATATATATATATAGAATATTCATCACAGAAATATTCGTACTTTTCCAATAATTCTGAACGATTGACGTTCTTTTGCAATATACATGCATAAGCTTTTGAAATTTTTATCGATGGTGATGTATTTCGAAATGTACTATTCGCTATTGACAAACATTTTGAAACTTACATTGTAAGAAGATGTGAATCGTTGAAGATGTAAATACTTCTGCAATGTTAACGAGATTTAGTATTTCTTTATTTGTATTTGTATTTCGTTTAAAAAATATCTGTAACCTTGAAATCTCGGAAAATACAATCTCAACAAAAGATCTCAAAAATGACTTTTTACACATTATACGCGCCCACAAAAATAGGCTACGTTCATTTTGACATTGAATTTAGCTGGGCCATCTCATATAGAGTTTCATTTAAATGAAGAAGAAGAAGCAGAGAGAGAGAGAGAGAGAGAGAGAGAGAGAGAGAGAGAGAGAGGGGTTGCAGGAAAATTCTCGAGTCATGCTTCACTGGTCACTGCGATAGCCGAGAGCAATTAAGCGAAAAAACTAAACGTTCATCTCTCGGATCCAAGTGGACGTGAAATGTATCCGGTAATTTGATTCCCTTTGGACGTTTTTCACAGTTGATTCTTCGTCTTCCGCTTTGTTCTCCGGTGGTAGTCTTCTCTTCTTCTTCGAGACACTCCTTCGAGATATTCCATTCCTTCTCGCACCTCTCCAATCGACAATGAGCTTCTCCTATCTCTTCTCTTTCGTCTCTATTCGTCCCTTTTGTTCTTTCTAACTTTCGTTTGTTTCCTTCGTTTTTTTTTTTTTTTTTTATTTTAGCAGAACTGAACAATTCTTTTAACACGTTCACTGCGTCTGGCGTAATTTCAGACGTAAAGCCAAACACGTAGAAATCAAACTGATCTAATCTCTACTTTTTAAAAATTTTATTAATAGAAATAGAGTAAACATTACTTTTCTTGGTGCAGTTGACTATTCTGACTTTGTACAGTAGCAGTACAGTAATACATCCGCATGAATGAGAAAGATTTTTATTTAATTTTAACGTAAGGTAGAATTGCGAAATTGGAAACAAAAAAGAAGAAAAAGGTTGAGTTTCATAATAATTTATATAAACACATAAACATGTGTAAAATTTTCATGTAGCAGAGACGAATATTGCACGAGAATTGTTCATTATTCGACTGCAAATGTTTATGCATTTTACGGAAAGTTTAAAGATGCAAAATCCACGTCATGTGTAAGAGTATGTAAATTATCAAAAGAACAGAAATTATCAAAAGTACGAATCGGCGTGTAAGTGATATTCCCTTAGCCGCGTTGATAAAAATGAAACATAATTTTTCCCCAAAATCCGCAGTCCATCCGCATTAGCGTCATGCTGATTATACAAAATTAAAAGTTTAATTCGCGCACAATGAACGTGTTAAAATGATTTCTCTCATTTCTTTGTTTGCTATTTCAAGATGTTTCGATTCTTTCGTGATTCCGTGATTAAACGACTCGAGATCCTTTTCGAATAAACGACGTTTAATATTCGAATAAGGAGAATATCGTAGGATTAGGTCGTTTGCGAAACTCGGCGACAGAGACAGGTAAAGAGAAAAACAAAACAAGAAACGAGAGGAGAGAAAGAGTCACCAGTTAAAAAATCTAACAGTTACAGTGGACAACGCAGAACAGAGAGTGAGAAAGATAGAGACAGATAGTTCTATACATTTCCCGAAACAGAGATAGAGGAAAGATAAATAGAAAGAGAGAGAGAGATAGAGACAGAATAATCGTGTGAGATATCAGTCGTTGTGTTCTGTGTGTGTTTTAACCCTTCATTCGTGTTGCTGTACGATGAAACGACGATTATTTCGTTCACTTACCGGAAGATCGTGCAGGGAAGGCGTCACTATCAAATCCGAGTGTGCACGGTCACCTTTTCTCTGAAAGTACGAACGATAGAGATTAGTCTAATCGTAACTGATTAGAATTGCTTCATACACGAGTTTTACATATTTCGTACACGTGGAAGATTGAGAAGCAATAACTGAATACGCGTCAACTTGAAATTAAAAAGATATTTTGCTTTAAATGTACAAAATATAAATATAAATTTTCATGGCCTTTTGCATTCTATTTGATCACAGCCTCAGATTCGAGTCTTTTCTCAAGTTATTAAATAATTGAAAGTACCATTCATTAGATTATTCATTCTAAATGTATGTTTCATAACTTTAACAGAGAAATTAATAATTAATAAAGGATACCTTATTCAAAATTAAAAATGAAAGTGATAGAATCCCAACAATCAGACTAGAATTTATGATTAATATTTAATTTTTCAAAACATTAAATAATTAATCTTTATGATATCGAGAAATGAATGTTATTTTTGATGTCGAGTATGGACAATATATTTTAAAAATACTGTCAAAGTATTCGCTTTTAATAAAATTGATACTAATTTCAATGCGTTTCGTAGAGTCAGAAAGAAACATATATTTCTGTTATCAGACAGAATAAATGAAAAATTTTATCCAACACAACCTAAGATACATTCTGTTCAAAGCATACCCTTGCCATGGCTACCCGAGGCCTGTAAACCAAATCGTCGAAAGCAGCTCTGTCTTTACTGTCGACCAGTTCCCTTAGCTCGGTTAGAAGAGTCAGTTTCTCGTGGGTGTTCAGTAGGTCTCCTAAACTGACAACTAGCTCCTCGATCGTCATTCGACGTGTTCTGTAGTCGGCTAAAAGCTGAGAGAGCGCAGCTCTCTCGCTTCTCGCGAGAACCACCCTTGCTTTCTCTTCCACCATCGCGGCCGTCGCCGCGGAAACTGTGTGCATACCGCCTCTGTGTCTCCAATCACTCGCGACGCTGAAGAAAACATTAATACCTGTCGCTTAATCTGTATTTTGACGAACCTTTGTTTCATCGTTTTGGAAATTCACAAGAAAAATACAAATCAATCTGAGATATTTTAAACCGTGATTTTTACGAACTTTTCGTCTATCAACTTTCAAAGTAGAGGCTTGACAGAAAGTTTTAATTGATTCAGTTTCAAGCGATAACATTGAGATTTTTATGAATAAGAAACTATCGATAAAAGAAAGTTTAAAATTTGTAAGTATCGGTAATTTACAAAGTTTTACAAAGTTATAATTTTTGTTTCTTTCTACTGCTTATTTTTTAAGATTTACGTGCCATTATATAAATATGGAAATTTCTTTTAAATTTTCCCGAAAAATGCATGTACCTCGAGGAGTGATATTATTAACGAAGCTCTCGCAGACTGATTTAAGTAGAATAAGTATTTCTTACGTAGGACTCGGCGGTCGATGATTTCCTGGGCTCTCCAAGAGCAAAGGATCGTGTTCGGGGTACCTAGATGTTGGCATGACGATTGGTTGACTGGTGGTGCAAGAATGTGGCACTTTCCCGACGTCGCGAATCAGGAGAGTCATCCTCTTGTTTGTCTTCAAGATTTCCACTGCCTCGTCGTGGGTTGCTTCCTCGAAGCTCTGTCCATTTACCTCGATGATTTGGTCACCTACCTGTGAAAAACCACAAAATATTACATTAGTTTCTATTTTAAATTCGTTTAAATTGTAGGTTCTCTTGTACTAAACTCGTAACACTAATGTATAAAATGGAACATTTTAAGATGAAGAATTGTTTTTAAATATTTTTAAATTTTCATTTCATTAAGAACCAAATGTTGCGCTAATTTTCTATTTTAATCATCTATCGTAGTACAATCAATTTTATCTGTAATATTCTATTGAAATGTCATTTTAGAAAACATTTTTCTTATATACATCGAATTAATAGGAAGACGATGATTTTCAGTTTTCATCGAATCGCGAACGCTTGAGTGCTTGCTTTTTTCGAACGCCATCAAATCCTTACGATCGTTAGCGTCCACTCGTTGAAGCATCATTGCGATCCACTTTTGTCATCCACTTTTGTCATGAGTGCTTACCGCCGTTCTAATCTAACAAACTAATTAATTCTTCCCAACATGGGAATTACGTAACGAATTACGAGCTAACTGACACCACTTGTTACTCCATGAACGTCCTGTTAGAACAATCATGTGCAATTGTAAGTAATTATTTCAGTATCGCGCGAACAAACGATGTATTGTATTTTAGAGATCAAATATATAGAAAAATCATCATTCTTTGTAATTAATTAAAGTATTACTGACTCTAATCTTTAAGTTATTTCACTATGATAAAATCTTAAAGCGACTGAATCTATAATATTCAAATTTATAATTTTTTTCAAATTCAAACATTTTATCCAGTTCTCTTTCAATAACAATTTCTGAAAAATCTCTACTTACTAATTTTTTAAAAATTTCTGTTAATTATCGGAAGAATTATCTCTCTTTGCACTTCATAAAAATTTACAACTTTTAACTAACTTCACTCCGCCTTACTTTCTCTAATTACTCCGACAATCTCACGCTCGAAAAATTTCCAACTTTTAACATATTTCATCGGCCCGGCTCCGAGGAAAATGGAAAAGGGGGACGACGAGGGAAAACTTTTCAATTTTTATCGTCGACAAAATGGTCTGCTGACACGTCCAAGAGCCAAAAGTCTAATAAAAATACAGCGAACGCTCTATCGTGTCGATAGAGGTAATAAAATCTGAGAAACTCTTACCAAAAGTCCAGCTCGGTCGGCCACGCTGTCCTTGTCAACTCCGGTGACATAAATCCCAAGGCCGTACTCCAGACCACCCCTGATCATCAAACCAAGGGACTGACCAGGTTCGATGCAGAGCTCGACTTTCCTCGTCCTTGGGCCGTACCTCGAGTCTCGAGGTGGGTAAAGTGGAGGTGGCGATGTTGGACGACCTTGGCGGTCGATCCAGCTGCAGGATTGTTGTCGGCCGGAAGAAGACCACACCGGATGCCCGCCTCTGCAACGAGGATCCAGCGCTGGCCCTCGAACCGTCATACTTAAAGTCCTGCATGATTTCAGCATCTGCAATGAAAATTAGGAGGATTCTGTTAATCACTGAGTGTTGTAGACTCACTGAGATTTTTAACTTTCACATTAATACTCTGATATTTCATCGTTCTTATACTTGGAGAAGTATCGTGAATTTTACAGCTTAAAATGGTGATAGCTAATCGTATTTTGAATTATTCTAGGAAATAACCTCAGACTTTGATGAAAGAAAGATGAAATGTTAAATTTTGTTAGGGTTTTACATGAGCTGTCAGGCTTTTAAATTTACTTTATTATTGTGAATTTTAAAACTTGGAAAATGTAAGCGAGATTTAAATATTTGCAACAAGAATACGGTACGTTGTTAAATTTTATTAGAATCTCATTCAGAGCAAACCTCATGCCTCACTTTCGAAGCCATTGTGAGTTTTGAAGTTCGAGAAGTTCAGACAAATGCAGAGACCTTTGCATCTGCGACGAAACGTAGTTAAATTTTATTGGAATTGCACAACAGTTTTCGTATGTCGAACCAACTTCTCTTTACTACGAGTTTTGCAGTCTGTGAAACGTAAAGAGGTTTGAAATTTAAATTGAAACGACCAATCGTGAACTTTTACATTTTGAACAAACTACATTGCGAATTTTAATTGTGTATAGGAAATACAAGTAAACGTAAGTAGATATCGTGAATGAAGATGGATTATTAGACTGTCTGGAAGTGACAGGTTCCGCTGGAGAGTATTCATAAAGAGGGTGGATTTTAAGAATCGGTGGAGAATGCTGAGGTGGAGATTTCGGGTTATGTGGCGCAGATGGGACTGAAATGGTGCTGGAGGAAGTAGTTGGTTTGTAAATGACAAGAAAGTCGGAATTCGGGTTATCGGAAAGTAATATTTTCGTGGAACATTCTAAAAATCGAAAGAACCAACCAATGTCTATTATAAAATTAATGCTAGTAGCAAAATGATTCAAAGATTTAATTCAACGACATGGATCATACACCCAATTTGAATCCCTTCTTGAAGCACCGAATATTTTACGAGCGTGCTGCAGACCAGTTTTGAATTAATAGGAAACTGAGAAGGGGTTAATAATTCCTCCATTTACTGCAATGCCATCAAGGATAATTAACCTCTGTTATTGGCCACTTTACTGATCCTCAGCTACAAGGCTGACAATAAGTATACTTGTAGAAAGCGATGCAACGAGGTCCTAATATCAACCATTCATTAAAATTTAATAATATGACTGTAATAGGTAAATATATGGTAATAAAATTCTATAGTGATAGTAATTATATTTATTCGGTTGAATTGTAATAATATTCTTCCTTGTAGTAATGTCACCTACCATCTATATCACTGTACAAGTACATATATGTAACAGTCGCAATATATGTAACAGATCTTTACCCTAGTCCTGTTTCACTATAAATTTAATAAAGTTTTAAAATATTCCATCTTTTTACGCACGAGACACGCTTTGTTATTTATACACACTATATACACGTATGTATGAAATTTTTCAATAATAAATGTCCAAGTATTTTCACAAGTCGCTGTATATCGCTTCTTCCAAGTGTAATAACATACGTACGTGGCATACGTCCATGCAAAATGTAGTTCCACACGTAACAAACGTATTATTCAAACGGGGTTATTGTATTTCGTTGCATAACTAGAGGCGTTGGAGAAGCTGGACCATCCTTTGACCATTATTCAAGCTTTTATGCAGAGGGACTGACAAGCACGTATCAAGCAGAGGAAGAATCCTCGCTGACTACCTCAGAGTAGATCGCTCGTACGTGTTGTGCCTCGGCGAATTGAAAGAAATCATTGTCCGCGAAAAGGAACCTTGGCAAGTGAAACAGCGGACAATCGACGTGTGTGCCGGGTCAACAAGGAACAAATGATTTCCACCGCCGTTCCCGAGCGAGGACAACAGCCACGGCATTGTGCATACGACGACCCCTTGCAGAATTTTCGAAAGACCGCGTCAGCTGTGCATACGTGTAACAAACAACTCGAGTGTTCTCGATGGCGTTTTTGTCAGCCGTTTGACGACCGTTGAACAAAGGTGTCTAAAAAATATTCGTCAATCTGCCTGCGTCTAAGCCTCAGACTTTTTTGCTGCGACTCTCCCATGTTTCGTCGAATAATATATATTTTTCTATCGTGGGAATTTTTTTTAAGAATAACAAGAAGGAATCTGTGATTCGTGAAATCTTTTTTTTTTTCCTTGCGCTTTTTGGACCACTTTAAATTGAATTGTACGTTTATTATGATATACAATTATTCTTTAATTTATAAGGAAGGAAAATACGAAAGAACCTTTATACTCAGTTTCGTCACGTTCTTTGAGTTTAATTTTCAACCGAGCAGTATTTTTCTATCGTTGGGAGAATTCTTTTCTATTTTTTTATCCTTCCAATTTTATTTCATCCCCTCGTCATTAACGTACAAAAGAACCTTCAATATTTCCACGCGTGGAATCGCAGAATAATTTATTGAAAGTAGAAAAATACGATTGAACAAAAAATGATCCAGAAAATGCGGCGAGATCAAAGTACGATATTACGAAGAATCGAGAGGGGAATAACGAAACGGACAGGCAATCGTTACTATTTTACGTAGTAAAGAGACAGAGAAGAATACAAGAAATTTGAAAGTCTTAGAAGGAACGAATTTATGAGGGATCAAAAGGGAGTTTCAAGAAGGATGATAGAATTAAAGTCGGAGAAGAACGCTCGGAGGGAGTGAGGTTGAAGCAAATGCGAGTCTACAAGTTTGACGCGAATTATATCAGACTGGAGGGAGGAAGTCTCGTGCAGAAAGACGTGTGCTTTGCCCGTAGCTTTATCTTATACCGACAAATCTAGTTTGACTTTTTGAATAGCAAGTAAATAAATATCGTGATACTGTTTCGTTTAAATCTCGCCGAGGAACTGTTTTCTTACAAAAATTCGATACAGCTAAATTGATTCATATCGTAATACACGTCATTTTTAATATTTCTGTAAATTTTGTAACACAAATCCTTCTTGTTCGTAAACAATCCCATCGTCGACTGATACTGTTGTTCCCTGTATCATCAACTGCTGAATTATAGCTGAATTTGTGACATCGATACGTCTTGGCTCGGACCACAGATCCGTTCCTAGATCACCTAGAGAAGATGGAAGGGAACGATTCGATAGGTATTCGTTCGAGGGGTGGCGCACGTTCGAGAAGAAAATTGGCACGTGTAAGGTCAACAAGAAGCAGAAGGTGCGTTCAACGGTGACGCCACTTGGTAGCCAGGATATCGATTTCCTAGCGGTCCGTGACGTCACATCCTGCCTATCCTTGACCCAGCCCGGATCACGTCCTCAGGATTCCACGCTCCTGGCCCACAGAGATGTCATTCTGTCGTATTTATGCGAGGCATGTACTCACTACCGTCACTGTTCTTCCATCACCTTCGTCGCGGAGCTTCTCCATCCGAGAACGTACATGGAAGTTTTCCGATACGAGTCGCACAAAGTGCTGGAATTACACCGCGATCCATCGCGCCGCGAGAATTATACGCTGATGATGCGCTTCCTGCGAAGCTTACGTCGACGGAAACGAGATATAAAGATAATAAATTTTGGACGAGAGTTTCCATTTAGGCTTTCTTCTCTTCTGCGCCGCAATTTGCTCGTCAGTCGTCTCCGTCTCCGTTATAAACATCTTTTTTTAGTATTTTGGGATTTGCGATTTGTGAAACTTATTTGCCAAATTTCATCTGTTTTATTACGAAATTCATTTGTTCAATTGGGCGAGATAATCCCGATATAGCTATTTAGCAAAGTGATAAATAATTTTGTAATGTTACGTTATTATTACGATTGCAGAAAATTCTTCTATCGATGATGAAAAATACTTCCATCCTGATACACTCGTGAGAAATGAAATTTAAGATTCATTTCGTCTGAATATTCAATTATCTAGAATATAATCTCGAGCAATCTAATCTTCTATTATATCTAATTTTCCCGAAAATATTATTTAATAAATTATGTTATTTTATGTACAATCAAATATAAAATATAATATAAAATAGTATAAAATGTACAAAGATCAAATGCAAAATATAAATATATACTACGCTTGTAATTTATAAAAATCAATTTATTAATACATTCGTAAATCCTAGCGACACAATCGACCGATTAATCATTAACTGCAAGTAGAAGGCTTTGCATTCAAACTGTGACATTTCGCATGAATGTTAATAAATGTCGCTGCGACGGGTTTTCATTGGACAGCCACAGGTAAAAGATATCTCCGCTACGGGAGGCGACAGAGAATTCATTTCCGAGGGAATCACCCTTTTAACTTTCGAAACAATGTCATTATCCTGGGTTATTTCCACGTGAAATCGTGCAACGATTCCTGGCTCTGTGATTGCAACCGCGAAATCTCGTTTCGCGTGTGCATGCACGATTAAAAAGCCTCGTAGATTCTTATCGTTGGTAATCCCGGATGGAACTTTCGTACGTGGTATCGGCTGAAAGTACGCAATTACTTCCAACTCGATCGTGTCCTTACGAAATGCACGACACAGGCATATTTATCGAATTGTCGCGTTTGTCGTATCGAAAACGGGGGAAACGGCTGACTCATCCGTGGAAATAATCGATACCGTTCCTAATTCTTGCGTGAAACGGCAAAGGGGAGCCGTTGCGGAAAATTTAATGGACTCGCCGTTACGTTACGTCTACGGCTCCACGTGAATAATAAATATCGGAGAGAGAGCAATCATTACCGAGGGAAAACCAGTCCGTACGTCGAGTTTTATTTCCGGTTTACTCGTCATCAGAGAGAGAGAGAGAGAGAGAGAGAGAGAGAGAGAGAGAGAGAGAGAGACCAGTCACGAGTCGTAATTTTTCAACTATTCAGGAGCCGATCGATCGAGGAGCATGTCACAGTTCCTTGATACGATTCGATCCTCGTTCTCATTTCGCGGTATAATTTCTTCCTCCATTTCCAAGAATTACACATTACGTTTACCACGTTTACGTTACGCTTGCTACGAATAACAGTCGTTGTTAAAATATCCGAACTTCCACGAAAGTACCTAAAGTAATATCGGGGAAAAGGAGGAGGGAATTCTTACAGGAACGAGCGCCCAGTGGAATATGACCGACCTAGTCAGCCATGATACTTTGAAACTTTACCCAGCCACTACTTAATCTAGTTTTGACCCATAAAGTTGTATTAACTTTTTTGTTTCAATCTGCATTATTCAACGTAACCGATTGCTTTTAGCATCAGGGCGTAAAGAAATATAATTTTTGATAAACACAAACGCATAGCAGTTTGTTACGTCTAATTAATCGAATCTGGACTATAATAATAATAATATAGTTATTGGTTATAATGATAATAATATAATAATAATATCGTACAAATTAGTATAAATTTACTGTATGACGATTAATAACAATTAAGAAACAATTAATAACAATTAAACGCGCTTAATCTTCGAAAAAAATAAAAAAATAAAGTGAAAATTGCAATGTGTAACTAAATTGTAATCTAAAATATTATTACGTTGTAAATGAAATATAGTATTACAATTATTATTGCATGGTAACGTGTACACACAGCTAGGAACTAAAGGAGAAAACTCGAACGTGCAGCGATTCAGTAGAGTACATACATCCTAGTCAGCCCTCTTGTGTAAGACCGTCACATAATATACAGGTATAACTAATCGTGCTTCCTTAATCTCACTTCCGTTCAGTTATCAACAATCAAAAATGCCTCGGGACGCAATAAATCGAACGTGTAACTGGCCGGCTGTAACGTACACTCTAATTATTTCACTTTCATTGGCGTTAAACACGTCAGCAAGCGACGGAAAATGGGATCACGTAGCCGCACGTAAATTACGAGGCCATTCAGAAAGCAAAGGTTTATAGTCTGCGTCGCACAAATTTCATGGTCGTCGTTCGTCTTTCGGGGCGACAAAGGCCAATTAAATAAATAATTCATGAGGTCGAAGGACACGCAGGAAATCGTTCGGCCAGGTCGGCTGGGACTCCTTGTCGTGTCTCGGCCAGGACTATTTCCGCTCGACGACGTCACACACGAACCTTCCTTTTCAACTGACAATAAGTCTCGCGTGTACACTCGTGTTCATAAGATGCTACTTGCGGAAACGTCATTACGAAAATTGTTAAAATCTTTGAAAAAAGAAACACAGTGAGTATATCAAATTGCATTGTATATATGATTATAATGTAATATGTACTATGTATTATGTAACATGTATTATATATATGATAATGATAAATGTAACACTGACATGTATATGACATACATACAATTTTGATATGTTGAATACATATTAGAAAATTAACTTTCTAAGATTACTTTCATTCGTTACTTTGATTAATTTTGATTTATTCTAGTGTACTTTGGTTCTAGTATACTCTACTTCTCTCGCTCTGGTAGACTTTGGAAAGTCTGAGTATACTACAGATGATTTTATAGTACAAATTCAGATTCTGAATAAATTTCTTGAAACTACGTCAGTTAATTTACCTAACTGTCTGATTTATTTTGAATTCTATCAACGCGTTTTATTATCACAAAGTGTTTCGATACTTATGAACGGGAGTGTACGTATTTACCACCTTCGAGGACGCGTCTTCAGTTCCGTCGACAAACACGGGGAAGTCGTTCTGGCACTTGCGGAAGCGACTATCGGCCTGGACACTTTCGTGATTCTCGGCGATATATCTCGATCAATTTAGCTCGAGATAAGCGACCTTGACTGATGTAGGGGATGGTCTGTAGACGAGTAAACAAACTTGGCGACTTCTGTTTTAAGACACCATCGCCAATTGATTTTTGCTTTCGTGGCTCAGGATTTAGAGACTGGACGAACGTGATTTACGATTTAACATTTGGAACATCGCTGCATAACGGAAAATAACCAATTTTTATCATTACCAGAATCAGTCACGATCAGCCTGTCAATTTAGAGGAATTTTCTGTACTACTTTTTATATTTACCGCTTAATAACCAAACTCAAATTATGTATTTCATAATTAAATTATTTCTGAAAATTTTAGACTAGAATTATTTTATACATCCCGATATTTTTATATTCTTTAAACACACGTGGCAGTTTTGCGAATGTTTCACATCGCAACGCAATAATTTAGAAATAAGTAGCACGTACACAGCATATGTCACGCGAGTCATAGAAACAGGATGTTCCAATTTACTTGCACGCCACTATACTCACGATGTATGTTAAAACATCATTTTCGTATAATGTTTACTCCTACATTATAAAACTTTATACATTATAAATCTCTCTGCCAACTACGACGAATATTATGTTTCATTTAGACCCTACATTCGAGTTGGTATTACGTTCATATCGCAGTTAGCCTGTCGACTTAGATACAAGATACATTGAATGTACATGACAAAGCTTCGACTTTGATAATTATAGAAATTATTTTAATAATTTAGAAATATTTTAATCCAAACAGTGAAATGTTCTTCTCGTTTCTAAAATGTACTTTTAACATTTTAATAAATGTATAGCTCAGCGCATTATATTCGAAAGATTCAATATCCTCGCATTGTTAGAATTTTGTTTGCCTAAAAACGTTCGAGGTTTTGTAAACGAGGGAAGCTTAAAAGCTTAATAGAGAGCGGAGTCAACTTTTTCACATTTCAATGGTCTTCGTCCGGACGCTCGTAAGTTAAGTCGTAAGGAATTGAATTACCGCGTCATCGGAGCCGGAAAGTATTACTCTATCGCGTCTTCGAAGCACGCGGATCGAGGGGATTCTTTCAATTTAAAGCGCTGCAATTCCATTAGATCGACAAGAGAATGAAAAATAGAACAGAATTTTACCGAGCTCCATTTGCAAACTTTCATCCACTTTCATCAATAAGTTTCAACAACGTACAAAATATTTCAGAATTTAATGGTAACTAAACTTCGTCAGTGTGTTATCTACGGTTGTGATCAAACCAAACATTTTACACAAACAAACCTGACGTTTTGTTAACAAAGTTATAATTAGATTTCGGGTATTTGTGCGAATTTATGTTTTAAATGAAACATAAGTACGAAACTGTTTCGTTTACTACACGTACATGTCATAATCGGCAATTTTCTACGTATATGAATACGCAGGTATTCAAAATTGAAACAACAATTTACCCAGAGTGCATGATACGCGTATTTTAAATTTACTTTGCCCGTTCGATAAATATCCTCGATATTTATGAACGCTCATTTCCGCAGGCGTTCTTCCAAGCGTACTCGCGATTTAGCTTCCGGTTTCTGGGTTAAGTGTTTCTTAAACAGCTAGCTGCGAACCGTTCTTCGCCGATGATAATATTTCCCTTTTTCTTTTCTTTTTTTTTCTTCACGACTCGCAATCGACGTAAAAAATATGAGAGGGTTCACGGGTTCCGCTCGCAGTGACTCGCGGGCGGAAGTGACGCCGATCCTTCGCAACAAAATCGATTCGCAATGCGCATTTCCATGACAATCGGCATTTAGCTAGGCACGGACAAGAGATTCGATCACTTTCACGAATTCTCCAGCGACTTTTCTGGGTCGAGTATTTCCAGCAATGGGGATAAAGGAAGGAGGATTTATGGCTACCTATTCATGGCTCCTCCTAAGCAAGAAAATTCCTGTTTGCTCAACCTCTTCCTGATAATTGCAAGTAAATGTTGCGTCAAAACTCGAACTCTGGGTGGTTTTTATTTTCTTGCATATTGGCTGTGATATCTGTAATATGTATACTTACATATTAATTTTATTATCATAGGAAACACGCGATTATCGGTGTTTAGAGATGTAAGTTTAAAACAAAAAAGGGAAAAGAAATGAAAAATTTGCAAGTAAAATTAAATAAAAGAATTCCAAGTTCTTTAGTTATGCTCTATAGTTATGTTTTAAAAAATAGTTTAAAAAATTGAATTGTCCATTGTAATACGTAGATATTGCGTACACAGGTAGTAGATAAATCAAAATTAGAAGCTTCAGTTTGGTAAATATTAAAAAGATTCTAAAGAGTAACATTCTAGACACGTAACCTAAATTCAACGCTAGTTTCAATGACAAAAAGAAGGAGGCAAACGATAATTCAAAAATTAATTAATAAATATAGTTGGAAATAATAAAAATAACGACAAACTTAACGAACAAAAGGGAAGAACGGGACAGTGAGACGACAAGTTGAAGGATAAAGCTCGTCTGGAGCAGGATCTAAAAATAATTATCGACTCGGCTCGAATGCGAAACGAAAAAGGAGCCGTCACTCTCCGGAAATAGGAGAGGGGAGAGAGAAAGAAAGGGAGACAGGCTCGATACACAGTGGCGGTGACGGCAAACGGTCTTCCCTCGACGCGAAATCCAACAGGAATGGAATGGGAAGCAATTTCAGATCGATCTGTCGTCGTTCGTGTGCGTCGTTCTCCCCCATAAACGTGCACGCTCGGTGAAACGGGAACGCGTTTGCCTACCACGATTCCAACGGCAACGATGAGATTCTGAAGCAGCTTCCGCGGTAGCTTCGTGCATTATGTAGAGAGAAAATAAATGACGGGGATCCTGGCCGGAGGGCGCCGGGACGCCTGGCGCCGAGACGACGACCGTACAGTCGGGACGGAGACGTTCGAAGAAAAAAATCGGACGTTAAGACGAAGGGTAAGTGGTGATTTCAGGCATGCGTGAACGGAAACCATGAGTTCGTTGCTATTTTCATCCCTATCGTCCTCTTTCTTTTCCCTCTTGGAAAGAAGCTTGGGAAGCTTGGGAAGCTTGATTCTTGAATGAGTGAGATGGATTTTAGAAGGGAGAGGTTGAAAGGCGTAACACGTCGATTGAATCATTTTTCACGAACGAGTGGAAATTATCTCGGCTTAACATTTGTACGTGTCGGTGTTAAAATTAAGATTTATGGGAACTGGTGTTTGGCAGTTGATGCAGTTCAATAATAATAATAATAGAACGTGTCTTGTTGCAATAGCTCCAAAATTGGTACACAATTGATAAGATTTAGAAAATATGCACAAAGAGATGCAGATCTCAAATTGGTTTTACTAAATTAACAATAAACTCAATAATAATAATCCCTTAAAAGCTTGGTTTGCGTGGCGACACCAAGCTACTGTCTGACCTTTGACAAACTCTTCTACTGGCGCCGTAGTCTCACAAGCGAGAGAAAAGGTCGCGAGACAATAAAGCGAGATTAGTCGTGATATTTCAAGTTAATACCAGCATGTTTGATAATTCTTTCTTGCTTAATATTGACACGTTTTCTTTTATAACCAAATATCCAACTAATACATTTTCAATATTTTCGCAAACTTCAGATTTCTTCGTAAATCACTAAAAAGTATCGGCGGATACTTTTAACAAAAATTTGTGTTCGTCACTACAGAAATAAAAATATCATTCTAGATGTCTATTTATTTTTAACCTGTCGTTTTAGTTACATGTTAGAGATTGGTAACTCTGGTATCAGCAAAAATTCTGAAGTGAAAGTGCAAATTTCCATTTCGAACGTAAAAAGCTTATTTTTAAATATCACGCAGCGTGTAATAGTAATAAATATAATCATACTCGTTTAAGAATCAAGTATCCAAAAATCTACTTTCCAACTTCAAATTATACGTGCAACTAAATATTACAAAATTACAGGAAATTTTATGAAAACCAATTTCGTATGTTTTGCAATACAGGAAACAATGCACGAAAATGGCACGTCGCGTGTGTTGTTTGCTAACCTCGTTCTAACAATAAGTGCGTAGAATCTGCAGCGAGTGTTAAAAAACACAGAAACGAAACATCTCGCATTCTTGCCGGGGGAAAAAGTTTCTCGCAAGTTTCGCGGCAACTGAGTAGAGCGCCATCGCGTCGCAAGCTCTGTCTGTCGACGAGATTTCAGTCAGCCGTGTCTGAACAGCATTAAAGCGGCTCCGTTTAATGGCGTGGTAATTCCCCAAAAAGACCATTACATCCGTAGTGCAGTTCGAAAGTTTAGAGCCGGCGGGTTCTAAATTTCACGTGGCCCTAATGAACACGGCGGAAAAACGCGCCATAAATCCGGCCAACTTTTGCGCGCGCCATCCCGTGCTTCTTGCCGGCCGCCGCGCCTATCAGCCATTGCGAAATAACAAGCCACCGTTACGCTTTACGACAGACAAGCCGCGGCAATTTAATCCGCGGCTCGTTCGAGCGTATATGTTCGATCGATGTCAGACAAGAAGCGGACCGGAGCCGGATGCCGGGAGACAAGCTTTCGAAACGGCAAACAATTCGTTCCTCCGTTCGCGTCGCGACGTTAAATTTCGCTGCTGAAACTCTTTGTTGAATTAGAAATCTTTGTTGAATTAGAAATCGGGAGGATAAGATTTGAAAAGGAAGTTTTTATGAACGTTAAAGAAATAATATCCCCGAACAAGTTGGGGATTTTGTGTTGTTACGTTCGTGCAATTTCGTACTTTTATGAGCATAAATGGAGAAGTATCGTGGAATCGTCTTTCAAACTTGTCTAAAATTCTTACCATTAAATGAAGAGGAAAATATTTAACACACGACGAAGAATGTTTATGCTGATTTCATGTTTCTGCGAGTATAATCGAAAGAATAGAGATCATCCTAGTTATTACGATCATTTTTTTACAGATAGGAACCAAATACTGAGAAATAATACTAGGAACACGTTTTATGATGTTCTTGGAAGAACAATACTTTACGATAACAACAAATTCTCATCTGCGAGAGTGTCACAGTGAAAGGAGTTCATCAATCACAAACGCTCAGAAGGAAAGGCTATAACCAGGGATGTGCGAGAACCCAAAAATGTCGCGAACCAAAAATGATCGAAACAGAAATAGTCCCGAAATAGTATCTGAGAATACGGGAAAATCGGATTGTCGGAAATTTCTCTTCCTCTTTTTAAAGAAAGACGCAACATCGGCAATTTTTCTTCATTAAAATTTGATATTTGAAAAACAAAATGTCACTCGGCTTTTCAGACTTTTCCACCGACTTTCTTGAACATCTCGAAATTCTTGAAAATCTCTACATTCTCGGGAAGCCGGGCAATCTCGTATTTTACCAAGTATTTTCGGGAACCTGACCCGATCCCGAAATAAATGTACCTAGCTACAACGAGTATTCAAATTCCAGAGTGAAATTGTTTGCACAGACGTGCAAACCGACGCGGGAGTTTGAGCAATAAGAGGGTACAGGATGCCGGAAATTGGAGCTCGATAGGTGGACCTTGAATCAACGAAACTTCGTTTTGATCACGGGAACGAATAGATGACACTGTTATCCACAGTACGGACGGTACGAACACACCGGAAACTTAATCCGTGGATTGTCGAACTGGGTCAACCATTTTACCTATCGTGATCATTCAGGAGTCGCGGCTCCTCCAATTTCCTGGAGTCACCTGGGTCAAGGTTGCGCCACCTTTTCACTAATTAATAAATCTCCCTTGTACACGTTTATTCCCTTTCACGTTTCACGGGAAACTCTTCGTATCGATGACCTTCGTCGTTATTCGGAAAAGGGACAGTTTCCGAGCGACAGTTTGGAGGATAACACTCGAGATATCTTTATACTTGTTAGAGAGAGATAGAATAATATTAAAAAAATAGAGTTGATAAACTAACGAGAAACATTTGCTGTAATTTCCCTCCTATTCAATACCTTGCTCGTCAATTAAAATTCACGCTGATCCTAGCAACGAAATTAATTAAGACCACCCGCTATTCGAAACTGCCGTACCAAGAAAATTCCACGAAAAAGTACGTTCCGTACGTTCGTTGAGAGGCAACATCGACGAAGAAATATCGACCGAGGCTAGAAAATAATCTGAATACATAATCCTCCACTTCCGAGCGAGCCACTCTCGAGGGTGAAGATGCCTGTAACCCTGAAACAGGGTCGAATATATTATTTTTATTGTCTGGAAGCAGCGGGGAGCTGCATCGATGGAAGATAGGAGAAACTTCGGCGGTCGTGTATTCGAAATTCCGAGGCGGTTTTCACTGAGAGCTACGTGCCTCTTCACCGAGCCAGTTCTGATACCCTGATGGCCCATTGTCGACGGGCTTTTGTCTAGAAACTTCCGAGTTACTATGAGAGTATGACGAGCCACCGGATCCACCAGATACCCATCAGAAGCGTTTACACCAGAGATTACTCGTGGCGTGGCTCCGAGCGACGCTTCTTTTCCATCCGGCCAGTCGATAGTGCTCGTCCTCTCCCATTCTCGCCCGTTTCTCTCATTTTTTCATGCTCGACACCGCGGAATTTCAGGCTCCCACGACGAACAGAGAGAGAGAGAGAGAGAGAGAGAGAGAGAGAGATTTCGCGGTCCATCGAACAAAGCCATCGATCGAACCTATGTCTCTCCTCTTAGATACGTATTTTTCAGAAGCTCAGCCAACGTTCTACTTCGATTATCCCGCGATTTAGCCGGTTAATGGTTCCATTCGCGTTTCAAGGGGAAGACGGAATCTTTGCAAATTCTATCTAATACCTCGACAGATTTCATTTCTCCGAATGTTGAATACATCCGCGTCAGTATCAAGTAACGAAAAAGAATTTCTATTTTTCCTCTTTTGAAAAATTACAAACCGCAAACTAATAATTCTCCACGATCCTACGAGTTCCTAGGAAACGATCGAGAGTTCTTGGAAGTTACTGTCATTGTTTCAATGGTCCGCGTTTCGCGGAAGAAGAGTTTCTAGAAAATTGCTGTTTAAATTGTTTAAGGGACGTTTCAAGATAATCGTTGGGTCAGGCTAACCTCGTTCATAAAACACGGTAATATTGTTGAAAGTTTTGCTGTAACACCGTGCTCGTCCGTAATCTCGGCGGGTCGACCTACCAAGTTAAATTAAATAACGCGATATCCTGCGAAATTTTTGCACTCATCGGCAGAAGTACAGGGTGAGAGGGCGTTCACTTTTCAACCGGGGGTGGATTTGAAAGTCGAAGTTGGCAACTCGGAGTCTCAGTTTTCGATTCAAAGCGACGAAAAATATATCGCGCGTTAAAGAAGATTCTTGGAGAAAAAGTGAACTGTGAAAAAGAAGTCTAATTGACGAGAGAGATAATTACAATTAATTGTAGTCGTTGAAAAAAAGATATCATATTTGTAAATTTGGCTCGTTCTGAAAAACATATTTTTCCATACTTTTCGTGTCATTTTCGCGCGTGATGAAATTTGAAATTATGCAAGTGAAGCGAGAGAGTGGTCCTCGAAAGAGGCGGCATGGAAACACGCGGGACTTGTAAATGATAAGTGACGAAGAACACTTTGAATAATTGAGAATGAAGATCAAAGATATCCGCCCCTACTACACTGTGTGCGAAGCACCCTTCGACGTCAATCGAAATCAACTCAGAGACGAACTTCCAAGTTTCTTCCATCTGTCTGTTACTGTTTCGGTATATTTCTACTCTCTGTCTATGTTTCTTCAATTTGAACGTAGAATCTCTAAATTGTGATACATTTCGGGGCCAAGTATCTCTCTCTTTTGTATTCGCTATCGATTGAAATTAAGATTCATCGAAGAATTAAAGTGAAACGAGTAAATTTTATTATTATTACATGTAACAGTGTTTTAATTATTTTTATGATACGAATAGAACCACGGCTTGTTTTGTCTGTTATTTTTGGGGAAATTTCTACTCCTGATCTGATGTTCAAAAATGTCATTTTTTTTCGTAAATTTGATACTCGAACCTCTTCTCGAGTATAGCGACTATACAGACTATTATGAAAATACAAGCAGTCGATAGCGGTAGGAGTAAAAAAAGAAAAAGGAAGATGAAAATAAAATGCGGTTTGATTTAAAGCTGAGAAGCGCTCGAGCTGTTCGTCAGATAACACTTATCGAAGGAAATCATCTGCCCCACCCCATATAATTTAGCTGAGAGCCTGACTGGTATTTGCGATCGATGGCAGCTCTTAAGGTCACTCATAAATACAAAACGACCGCGATCGATTGCGCACCAATGGCCAGGATGATTTAACACTGATTTTTCGTCGTGATCAGGCACGTAGCCAACGAATCGTGTTTAGAGAAACGTTCCAAAATTCGCGAACTTCGGATACAGTGCCGACAATCCTTGCTCGTTATTCAACTGAAATCTATAATTTGAAGAAACGAAGAATTTGCATTAACTAACCATTTATCGTGATGTTTCCTCTCGAAACTCGTTCAATTAAATTAAATGACAAAATATTGGGATTTTTTTTTTTTTTTTTTATTTCATTTAACTCTAATGTTCAGAATTCAAAAAATTAATCTAAAGGAAAGACTTTGATCTTGAAGATTATGACACAATCACGAAAAAAAGTTTTCCACTGTCTAAATTTTGAGAATTTTTGACGACAAAAGTACCCTTGGAAAAAAAGAACTCAAGATTGATAAAGTAAAAGTCTCTAAGCTTTAAAAATTCGAAATATCGATAACTTCTCATCGAGCGTGCCATATATGTCGGCAAAGAATTTTTCTGAAATTAAATCGCAGTAGTCAAATTTCGATTTCATCGCAAAAAAAAAAAAAAAATAGAAACAAATATCGAATACCATTATAACTTCCAAACGAAACCAAAGACCTATCGAGACACGTGAAAATCAAATTTGAAACACGCGCGTCACGCGTGTGCGCGCGGCTTATCGTTACGCGAGTGGTCGAGATGTTTCTGATTCGGAAAATGAAAGTAGAAACTCACTTTGAGGGCCTCCTCGTGGGTCACTGCCCGGAAGGGTGTGCCGTTCACCTCCAAGATGGTGTCTCCTGGCCTGAGTCCAGCGCGTTCGGCCACCGAACCCTCCTCCACCCTCGATATGTAGACACCCACCCCTGAGAACAATTCACAGACTTTCCATCAGGCCGGAAGCTGCCTGGCGACTGGTCCACAACCAGTGCACGCTAAAACCTTCCACCCAGGGCGCGTCTTTCCAAACCTTTTTTTTTTTCTTTTTTTTTCCCCTGAGTACGTTTGTACTCGAAATGCACTGCGGGAGGAATTCGATGGACACGCAGCGGCGTTTAAAAACGGGAGCACTTAAATAAATTGTTCCTCGATATTGCTCGAAGAGTAGATGGAAAAGAGAGCGACGTGAAAATTGTGGATCTATCTCGTGTTCTCTCTCTCGATTTTGTTCGCGTTTTACGAAAAAATGGAAACAATCGTGGAGCGTGACTGATTATAGCAGACTGTGCATTTTCAATTGATTACACATCGACTCGAATTTAGCGCTTACGTTAACGGCAAATTTGTGTGTTTATGTAACCGTAAAGTATAAATTGAACATTTATGCAGAAATGGTAATTGATCGAGCTAATCCTTGCGTGTGAACGCAATGGAACGGAGTTTCTGAGAAATTTGCAACGAAATGAACTGCGTGTTGGACAGTTGACGATTGAAGCAATACGTAATTTTTCGCCATCTTCTTGTCAAAAATTCCAATTCCAATTTCGTAAAATTCCATTGAAACATCAGAATCTTAAGATTTCAAAGTTTCAAAATTCCAAAGATCACCAATTACAAAGACTTGAGTTCGCGAGTTGCTGGCACGAAGCTCAGCAACTACAATTAACAAAAAAAGGTTTCTTTGGAAACTGTTTCGGTAGCAATCGAAGAGAGCGAAAGAAAAAGTTCCCGAAGCGTTTCAATCGCGATTTCACCGAGACGTAGCCATAATTTCCTCGAGCGGTCGTATCGCAAGCCGCTTTTCGAGACTCCATAAATCGAGACCGGGGGAAATTGATCCATTAAAATGCAAGGGGGTGGGCCGTTCTCGAACGTGACGACGTAAAGCTCCCATTTTTTGTTCGCGGCCACTGCCAACGAGTTATACCTCCTTCAGGCTTTTCATGGAAACGCCATGAGTAGAAAATCGGATTAGGTTCTTGTGTTGATAAATGAAATAGTAACATAAGAGCAGGATACTTGGCTGAAATGTCCTGTCTCGCGTTTCTCTTCTCTTTTTCTTTCGAGAGATATTTCAAGTTCTTTTATTATCTCAAATAAAATTAAGATCACAATGTATTTTATGCAAAATGATAACGACTGAAATGTCAGACGTGAAACGTTGAGTCCCGAATGTCGCTCGTGCTATTTTTGTGATCCAAAACTCTCGGAACCCATAACACGAGAGAATATTGCGACAATACGAATTATTTATTCCAATTCGTGATAACTTAACTGAGTTTGTGCAACTCGGTTAACTCAATCAGAATCAGAATAAAAATTTCGCGAACATAAAAATCAAACTTTGTCCCAAAAAGAAAGAAGCTGAAGCAAACTACGATCTTTCTCATTTTGGACAATAGACAGACAGGACATTTTAACTAAAGAGAGCTTCGAAGATGGAAATAAGGAAATAAGGAAACTGGAAGGGAGGAATGAAAGAAAAGAAAACGAGAAGAGAACGTAGGGGGAGGAGGGGGGGGGCGTAGTAAAATGCGGATGCAGAACAGTGAGACTTGAGGCTTGAGAAACAGAGATTACGATTTTGTGCCGGTGCGTGTTCTCTCTCGTATCTCGCGCGTATGGAGGGGGCATGCAAAACGATTTTTCTGCGGAAATACCGGTGACAAAGATCTAAAATTTTAATCGCCAGGAAAAATGGGAAATGAGAAAAGAGATTGCGTGCTCCTTCGTTTCGACTTTCCCCTTTTTCTCTCTTTTTTCGTCATTTGCCTACTTGCCGCGGAATATTCCATTTCCTGCGGTTTCTGCGCTTTTTCAGCGATACGTGTGTGCCGATTAAATTAATCATTCTTCGTTATTTCCGCAGAAAAGAAGTTGACATTGTCGTGGCTAGTTTAGTGAGTACATTGAACGTAATTCGTGGGTAAATATACGTGATACTTTTCGAGCTCGTGCAACTAGAATAGTTGTCAGTGAAATGTTAGTCAGACGCACTATGTTTGGCACGTGTTCGATTGAATGTCTCTTAAGAGGAATCTTTTTCTTTGGTCGAACAGCGATATTGTTTGATATTTTTCTTTGGCGGTGAATTTCTGGCGAACGAAATGATCTCTGAACGTCCAGCTCGTTCGAACGGTTCCTTGCTCGCGCAAATTGCTCTATTTTAACCATTTCTTTCTGCAACGTTCTGGGTCTTTTGAAAGAAGTATCTAGCGGTCGCTGGAACAAGAGAACGTAAACGCTTGTTTCGCCGAGTTTATTGACCGGTTTGTTGCGGAAACAGCCGATTTTTTGGAAACGATAATTGTTGAAATTATACTTCAGTTTAATTTCAATCCCGAAAATGGTATATTTAAAGTACACTGTCGAAGATAATCGAGGAATCGCTATAAACGATTCTATCATGTCAAGCACGAGAAGAATAGCGAAGAAGACTTACAAGTTTGACAGACTGACGTGTTACTCCTATCATGCTCTAATAAAGAGCAACTTTGAGAGAATCGCACAGAGTAAATACTAAAAAAAATCGAGATGACGCGGAAAATTGAATTCTCTGAATTCTGAATTTTTTCGACAGAAAAACGATTCGTCAGCCTCTTACGTTTCACGATTTGTTAAATTTAATTCGTTCAATTTATCAATCGCACATTCACATTTTTGTTCTTTGCTCAAAATATCATCATCAACTGGTATCAAGAATATAACACAAGTTGGATTTGAAATATTTTCGAGAAACAAGTTTCGAAAGATCTTCGACGAAGGAAATACGTTCAACGACGAAATTGCAACGGGAGAAAATTAATCCAGAATACAATTCCCTCCTATTCCATATGCACGTGGAAAAATACTGCTACGGATCCTCGTTAGCCTGAACTAATTAGGCAAAAGTACCAAGTAACTGTACCATGGTTGATGAGGTTCTGCGCCACGTACGTTCCGATGCATTATACATTACACAAATTAGCTTCGACTTAATAGCGATCAAACTGTGCTCGACGTTTACGCTATCTTCTGTATCATTTTAATTGAATGCCACGCAAAACCGTGTTAATTAGCTCGTTAACGCGGCATCTAAAATCGCGAGGCAATAGTCGTCGTAAATCTGACTTTGCTCTTTGTCACGCGACGCGACGAAACTTTCTTTTGTCATTTGTTCAAATCAAACTGAACACGGATTGACATTCTGAACGACGATACGATGCATGAAGCAATTATCAATGCACCTGTTTAAAAATATATGTTCAAATTGTTGCTACTCAACTGCTATTCAATGAACGAAACAATTTGTATTTCATTATTCAGTATCGAAATTCAATTTCAACGTCGAATCAAAATTTTTATACAATTTCCAAAAGAGGTAGAAACGAAACGTTTCATAATGTAATATAAATTGAAGTCGTGAATAATTCCTGTTCACCGCTCTCTGCACTTATGCTTGAATCAATGTATAGTCTGAATAACGTAGGTATAATAATAATCGGAATCTTCGACGTATATATCGTTAAATTTTCACGCCGATGTCTGAATGAATTTAAATCGCCGATCCCGATAGAAACGACCCGTCGTTAAAGCCTCGTTACGTTGCCTTGGAACTTTTATTCACGGTGTCATAAAAACGAACGTGAATTCGTATCTGAAATCTAGATATCTGGCGCATCGTGTCACCAAAAGAACGAATAAAATATTAAAAATATAACTCGTGGGAGGGAAAAGGACGCGGGATTATACTTGCAAAGCACCAAGCATTACCATGAATACTTAATTCCCCAGATATTTGTCCAAGACACGAAACAAAACGCGGTCACATTGTTCAAGGAGACTGAAATACAATCGATTCGCGCGAGCAAGGAAGAGCCTCTGTTGTTACATTCCACGTACAAAAAAAAAAGGAAAGAAATGAAATTTGGCGTTCGGACAAGATGGACGTGGAAACCAAGGGGACACTTGGTCTATTTGGCCGCGAGAGTCCCGTCCCGCTGGTAATTGATCTGTTTTCACGTCGGCGTTGCCTCAGGAGGCGAGCATTAATTCGGCTGATAAAAGAGATAAGAGGGAACAATGAGCTCGTTACGCGAGGCTCGCGTTGCCTCTGCCGAACTTGCGTCGTCGCCGGCGCGGCTTGATGAAACTCTCCTCTCCCCTCCCGCAAGCCCATTTGAGAACAGATTTTTCGCCCTTCTCCTTCTATTTTCTTTCAGAGACGTCAGTGACGATATGTCGATCGCGGACAACGAGCACCGACGTTTTAATTTTCTTTCATCTCGCAGCTTTGTGTTCGACCTTGTAACTTTCCAGCTTTGCTTCTCTTTCAAAGTACAATTTTTCCTCCGCGACTCTCTTTCCCGTCCCGTTCCGTTTCTTCTTTTTCTTTCTTTCTTTCTTTTTTCTCTTCCTGCCTGCGTTAAATCCTGCCCTTGCTTGGCGAACGATCAAACAAAGTCTCGAGAAAATGGGAAAAAGAACTCGAGTGAATTCAAGGCTGAACAACAACGTAGTAAAATTAACTGATTTTTTTTTTTCTTTAATTTTTAATCGATTGTTACGAATTAAAAATACCGCAGTCAAGACGATATCTACCGCTATTCTCTGTAAATTTCTCTGTAAATTTATCGCGAGCCTTCTCCTCTTTCATCAGTCTCCAATACTTCTACAGTCTCGTTTGTCACTTTTCAATAAATTCTCTTCTTTCGTGACTCGACGCGCTGTCTTAAATGGGCTTCGTTCAACACCTGCAAAATTTCTCCCATCCGCGAGGATGTAATGCAAATTGCACGAACAAATGTACGGGAGACCCGTGTGTTTGCGTGTACGTGTGCGTTTTCCGTGTACGTTCTCTTCTATGAATTCATAAACTATGCGCATATGCATCATACACTGTCATGCAACGAAATGCCACGGCGTGCTAAGCCTAGAGGAATTCTCGGCTACCATAATACCCGACGATAAATCGTCGGAAGAACGGGGCGGACCAGAGAAAGGATTCTGTCTTTATGAACATTCTCCGCGGACCATCGCGAATTTTTGGACCATGGAAAAGTGATCCGGAATTGAACGGAATAATTTCCTTCTCCTCTCTGTGCAATGCAAACAATTTGCTCTTCCCTCTTCCCCCTTTGTAAATCGGCAAAGATTTCCTATTGAAACTGTTGGTCACAAACGACCATCGATGCCTCAAACTTAATCTTAATTTTTACTCGAAGAACTCTTCGAAGAGATTCTTCTTTCGAAAACGTAGAGAAGGACAACGCGTCGTGACGAGGACAGCGCCAGAAACGAGGTCGCAGGAGGATAAACCTTACCGTTGCGACGTTCGACTTTTTTCTCCTGCTCCCGAACCAAACAAAAGATAGCCTAGCTCGCCCTAGTTGCATAACACATTGCCACGCAATTTAAACTAACAAACATTGCCAGGGGAACTTGTCCTCGGCGTTTCACACTCGATGTTTCTTAACTCCCACACGCCGATTTTTTTCCCTCTTTCGCGGCGCGAGGCATTAGCATGTTCATTATCATAACAAAGCGGAACTACCTTCGCCTCTCATTTTTCTCGAATATGTTCGCGCAAATCCCGTCGGAAGAATAACCTCGAGGGAATGTTCGAAAGACGAGGACTAAAGGGAAATTTCACGGATGAAATATATTTAAGAAAATTGAAGACAGATGAATAACCATGAACGACGATTCTTAAATCGTACGTATATCCATATATGCGTATGACACATACGCTTCCACTCAGAGGTTAGAACCAGAATTAGAACAACCGCTATATTCGCTTCAGAATTGAAAAAGTTAGAAATTACGCTTGAATTTTATCTAATCTATGACAAACACTGAAAAATTGTTAATACTGAAAATACCAACCGATCTTCAATACGTATCGACACTAAATTTTTGTTGGATATTTCATAGACGTAAAACAGTGTATTTTTAGAGATTTAAATGATTTTGCAATTGTATTGTAAAGTTTTCTATTTCTTTTTTTACTTTAACATCTCTAATAGAAATTTTCTGTTTTAATCGCTGGTAGTTCTAACGTCGAGGTACTCTACGTATAAATCACAACAATTAAAATAAACAGATCACGATTCTGTTTAAACAGAAATATCCGTATCGTTCCATCGATTGTAAAAAGAAACTCTGAAATCTCTGGTTTGGTTATTCTGGCCTTTAGGAATAAAATGACATTCCAAAACTTCCGAGCGAAAGTGCACGTGACGTACGTACCGATAAACGCGTTGACGAAAGAACGAATTCCACGTTTAAGAAACGAAATCACGGTCGCGAACGCTTCACCGTGCCAACGGCGAGAAAGGGAATACAAAAGGAGTACATGTGCCGAAGTAACTCGCAATCAGTTCTTCCTCGATTCGATCTCTCGAGATCGAATCCTACCGACTTACCCCAGCCGTCTCGTGGATCGAGAGGAATTCGAACGACGTTTCCAGGCTAATCTGTCCTTATCGCGCGTGCTCGCTCGCCGAAAGAACTCTCGACAAAAATGCCGAAAAAAAGAGCGAGCTGGTGCGTCTCGATCGAGAACGACAGTCGAACTAGCATTCTGATCTGCGTGCTGAGAGTCGATCGCGAGGACACCTCGACCGCTAGAGTCGTGCGCCGGTGGCCTGATGTTTTGAAAACTTGACTCGGGTCGCGTAAAGTCGAACGGGTATACGAAATGTACGGAGAGTGGGGTAACTCGATCGCATCGGTTGTCGCCTCGAATCGGATATTCAATTACACGATTTAATTCGGCGCGAAATTTGTAATTTGTAACGCGAAGGATATACGTTCTGTTAGAATTAAACATTATTACGTGTAATTAGTATTAATATTAAAATAATAATAGTAATAGTAATATAGCAACAATAATAATTAGTAGTAATATTTTTAAAAAAGGAACAAATCTGTTAACAATGTTAATAGGATACATTCTCAAATTCTGAACAAAAGTAAAACTTAGAATTATATCCGTATATTTTATATTACAAATTCAAAATTTCATGCCGAATTAAATTTTTGGAAATTTAGCCGAATTTGTCCAGTCTTTTTCCGACTGAGCCCCGAAATATCGAGACAAATATTGATCAATTTCTTGGATCGGTCAGAAATCATACTGTTCGAAACAAGTCGGATTAACCGAAAGAATCAGGCTATTCGGAACAAATCATCTATTATTATTAATCACTTTTCGATTTGATCGAGCCACTAATTGGATTTATTATCACGAACACTTTGTGCAAATGTTCGATGAATCACATCGTGTAAAAACATTTTTTTAAAATGTTTTAAATTACGAAAGTGTGTCGTAATTAAAGAAACATCCGAATTTGGAATTAGACGAGAAGAATCTTTGCCTCGAGTCTCAGTTTTGATCATCTTTATAAAAATATGAATCTCCATCTAACGATCCAGCATCCAACGATCAGGAACACAACTTTAATCGACGAGTTTGCAACGTGTCGTGATTAATTATTCTCAAATTAAAGTGAAATTTCAATTATCCGAATCAATCTTTCCAATTCTATTCACTTCACTGTCAGTCAAAAATTCATCTGAGAAGAAAAAGAACGGAGATACCCATTCCGAGGGACGTGGATCAATTCTATTCTACCACCTACAACCACGTCGAACGTTTTCTCAGATGGAAGGAAAAAAAATTGTCGAAAGCAAATTATCTTTATTCGCGTCCACTGGAACCACGTACCCACCCAATCACTATGGAAATTTCAGTCGTCGCATATCACGCAAAGCGCGACGGTACGGATTGCACGATTTGAGATCGACGGAGAAGGAAAAGTATTTTTCGTTGAGCTGAAAATTCGGGCTCTTCCCTTCCGTTTTATCATTGGCTTCCTTTCTCTCGTGCCACTGGTCGCCCTCTAGTCCCAAGCTCGGCCGATCTGCGCATTACACTTTCATGCGACATCGATCGTTACTCAATGTGTGTATGCGTGTGTGTCCATGTGAGCGTGAATACGCGAGTATGAATACTCGAAAACCACGGGGAGATTGGAACGGCCGCGAAATTCGGAACGATACAGGAAACTGTGCTTGTAATGGGTTTCGTGACCCATCGAAACGGCCTGTGCGCGGCATAATTCGATCGATCGCGACAACTGAGTCATTCGATTAAATGATCAATGATCGTACAGTGGAGAGGCAGTGAGTTGAAAATTTAACGTTATTGGTCCATCGTTCAGTTTGATAACAAAGTTGAATTATTTAACAAGATTCAAGGCGATTAAAGCTCGAAGCAGAGTTACTCGAGACTTGCTCGAGAAATATCTTTGTCCCGCGAGAGACATTGAAAAATTATATGGGAATTATAATGGAATCGTGAATCAATTTTTTTTTTGCGGCACGTATTTTTGGTTACCGTGGTTAATCTCGAAGCGCAATTGACAATGAAATATTCTCGCGTTTCGCAAGACGAAATATTCGTTATTTTTACGACGGAAGAATTAAACTTTGATTCAATCGATAAACGCCGACGGCTCTGACATTATCAACCTTTTGCCTTTTCGAAGCACCATCATTAAACGCGAAGAAAATTTTAATTTCCTGCAAAATGTAAATTCTACGAGGAAGAATTAAAAAAAGAAAGAGCAATAAATATTTTCCTAATCGTCGCAACAGAGGTAGCGACGCTTTAAGAGAAAGAATGTTCAATACTTTAATTTACAAAACTCTCAGAGACCGCTCTTTGTACGAATATCCTGCAAAGTTCTATTTTCCAGGGGTATTTCCGCAATTTTGAAATATACAGACCGCAAGGAAAGACCGCAAAGAAATAGAATGATATACTTTGCCACGGGATTACACGTCGCTTTGTATTTAGGTGGCCAGTAAATCGCGTCTATTTTTTTATTTAAAGGAATAACCACGAGCAACGCGCTGTATCTCGCCGGGTATAAAACAGAGGGAGAAAAAAAGAGATATTTCTGTCCGTTACTTGACTCTCCGTTACCAGAATTTATCAGGAAAAAAGGATCGTTAATTATAATTGTTATAATTTAAAATTTGAAAAATTTACAATCGAAGAGAGATATAATGGGGGAAGAGAGTTAAATTGTGTCAATTTTAGTGAATTTTGACATGTGCGCGTCCTCTTTATTACTAGCTCTGTTATTAATTTCACATTTACACGCGAGTTTCACATTTTCGATCGTTAATATAAGTTTTCCGACAAATACCAAAACTTCCCTTTCCCGTTGATTCTATAATTATTATAAATAAGATATTCTTGTGAACAATAGCAAAATAGTAAAAATAAACTTGAACTTTTAATCTTTGATAAATTGCTGGTAAATATATTTACCACTATTGCTCTGCGTTATAATTAATACATACAGCAATCTTTATTTCAATCGTTCTTACATACAGCAGACCAAGACCAATGTAGATGTTGAAATTCAGAAGAAGATTTCTGATAAATACACTCATCGTGTAATCCAAAATTTTTGAAAAATTGATCGTACTACTACTGTAGAATTCAAAGAAACGATGCTACAGAGGGTTAACTTTCTTGATCGATCAAGCTATTAAAAACAATAACTCGTCCGTATGTTTGATTGATAAGGCAAGAGGTCGAAGACGTCTAAGAACGAAGATGAACGAAAGCTTAATAAATCGCCCGATCCGGATAAGCGATACGTTGCGTAGCATACAAGGCTCGATTAAGCGAGCCTGTCGTCTCAGACGGCGATCGCGGACCGCAACGAATGTCCAACACGGGGCAGCAACTCCGTGTGTTACTAATCGAGCAAGACTACCACCGAGAATATAAATCATATCGATTAACGATCGTCGACCGATGAGGATATAAATCGTCCGGCTGCAGTCTGTAAAAAATCGCGAATCACCGCGTGATAAAGGCAAGCTTAACGTAATTTATATCGGTGTTTTGAAATTCCTTTTCTTTTTTTTTTTCTCCTCGCCTCCTACGTATCGTCCCTGAAAACGGTATAAAACTTCGCTGAGATATTCGTCGACTCCCACCGTCGCGCGTCCTCGTTTAACACGTCAGAGTTTACGCTTTTCCCTGTTATTAAATTGAAAAATCGCGAGAAGGAAAATGGCGACGTGAATCGAGATATAACTCAATTTTTACGGCGGTAATTTTATCGTACGAATTTTTACGCGTTTAATGCACGTTCTTTATAATGTTTGATAGGTAGAATAATTTTCTGTCTTGGTTTCTTCTAAACAATCCTCGTAAAAATATGGAACTGCATAAATATCCAGAGTGCAGTTCTGTCGAGTCTCGTTTCTGATTACTGAAGCACGTAATTATCTAAAAAGGAAACAAGAACTTTTGTTTCTACAGTCCTTTCCTTGATAATACATTTAACTTTAAATAAAACTGTATATTCTTTCGTGAAACACGGAAAACACAATTTATTGGCATTCTTCGTCCGTTGTTGAAATTAATCTCGTTCGAGGAATTTGTAAAAATTGCAAAACTGAAAATGAAGATGAATCTTACTTTTAAAATCTCGGGTCGTTTGTTTCAATCTCCCAGTGATTTCGTTGCTCTTTGCTTTATATAATGCTAATGTTTCTCTTTCTCTCTTTCTTTCGAACTCTTCCACACACACACACACACACACACACACTTCCTCTCTCTCTCTCTCTCTCTCTCTCATTCTTTTTTGGTTCGTTTTCCTTACATTCTCTCTGCCTTTTGGTTCGTATGGTTGATGAGTTACCTGACTGCGCTTCTGGTACAGCGAAACAGAAAACAAGAAAGACACACCGCCAGTTGGCTTATTTCGATTTCGACCGGATCGAAACGACGCCAAGTTGTTTCGCCTCCGAGTCGTTTCTTCGAAAAATGACCAATCGATCATTCGACCACGTCCCACTTTTTTTCTCTCCGTCCGTTCGTTCGTTCGTTCGTTCGTTCGTTCTAACGAGGCTGCTCGCAGACAGCGTTGAAAAACTTTCCGATCTGTTTGTGTCTGTGGTTTTTTTGGTTTAATATATTCTTCGATTCCGCTGAGCAGATAATAATTCTATGAATAATTCCATGAATACCGAATACTCCGCCGCGAAATTTCCCCAAACGCGGTTTTGCACCTACGAATCTTTCAAATAAATCGTCCGAAGAGAAGCTTTATGAATGATTAAACAAGTTACGATGTTGACCACGAATATTTTATGATTCGCATTTGGAGTTCGAGCGTCCTTCGTGTTCAGGAATTTGTTAAATTGAACGGTCCGCAATTTCGAAATTTAGCATCAGAAATTTTATACAGGGTGATTCACGCCTGAAATAATTGTTTAACGTTGCAAACGTTGTGTGATTTTTAAGGGAAGCAGAATGTGGCGTATTAATATTTTTTTCGAACCACATATATTTTTTCGTCATAAATTGAAAGAATATTAAAAAAGTATTAAGCCTAAACCTAATTTGTACGCACAAAATGAACACATTCGCAGAAGAAAAATGGAAAAAAATATTTACCAATTAGAACAACTTCCCAAACGAACGGAATTTTCTAATTAAATAAAGTAAATCTTTTAATTTCTAATTAAAACGGAGATTTCTCAAATTTCCAAACGCTATTTCACGAACGAACGAAGAAACGCTGATTAAAAAGTCAACGAACGTTTTCTTTTTTTCGAGAGTATTTTTCCTAACTTTCTAATTGAATTAAAAAAGTTTTCGAAGAAGCTCCGACGAGACACCCGGATGTCGTTTCTGGTCCCCGCAGGATCCACGATGATTCACAAAGAAGATTCCCGTGCGGCAAGAAGAAGAGAGTCAAAGTGCAGAAGAAAATCAAAAAAAAAAAAAAAGAAAGAACAAAAAGAAATAAGGAGAAGAAACGAGGTTTCACGCCCGAGATCTCGACGAAGACCAAGCATGAAGCGATCGTTTACGGTGCGTGTGCAGTACGCTGTGATCAAGCGTGAAGTTTACGAGACTCGAAACCGTGAAACCGGACTCGGACGACGTGGCGCGATGTCAGGGATGCTCCTGGCATCCGCGGAACGTGGATCCCAGACGGGGACATTTCTATTTATCTTTGGCGTACCCGAGGATTTTCTCTGGAAAACGCCAATCTCCTCTCTCTCTGTCTCTCTCTCTCTCTTCCATTCTTCTTTTACCTCACTTTCGAACTTCGAATTCCAATTCGCTCGCAGATCCTGTATTATCGTTTATTTTCTTTCGTAATGACTGTTCTTCCTTCCCTTCTCGCTTCGATAAAAATTCGATTCCATCGGATTACAAGCAGAGCGTGCGATTTTTTTTTTTTTTTTTTTTTTTCTTTTTTTGGCGAACTAATATTCCCTTTCTTGATCTCACTGAAATCGATAATTCGACGTTTTATATCTCGTTCCTTTCTAAATGACGGCTCTTATTTTACTCTCTGCTCCGTGTCTGGAGCTACTTGATTTCATTGAATTAGATAGAGGAATTAGATGTGGGAATTTTTATCGAATTAATTTCATTTTTTTGTTTTCAGAATCTTTCCAGGATGTAATATTCTCTCTTTTATTCGTTCTTCCTTCTCTTTTCCGTATCCAGTATGGAGTTGAAATTTACGAGTGAAACTTATCGAATGAAAGAAATCTCTTTATAAAGTGCAAGGAAACAACGCCAATTGTGAGAGAAGATTGTCAAAAATTCTTTTCAAATTTTTCACTCGCTGAAACACTCCGACAATTTCCCTTTGCAACGTCGCAACTTCCAGCTTCTAAGAAGCAACGAAATATACGAGGCAGCCTTTCATTCGAAAGAAACGATTCGGCTAACAAAGGGTTAATATTATCCTTTCATAAATTCTCCGTTGCTTTTCCATTAAAGTACCTACGGAGCACAAAGCTTCGTAAAAACCAATATGTTGTGCTTTTTTAACTCTCCCCTACTGATCCTCGATATCGACGAAACAAACCACCCTCTCCGTCCGTACGGCAAATTTACCAGCCCCGATAACGCTTAAAAAAAAAAAAATACAAGAAACAAAACCGGCTAAATTCCATCCCCCCTCTTGACTCTGAATTACTAAACATTCCTCGCGGTAATTAATATTTAACGAATGTCGGTTCCCCGAGGCTCGTCCGCGTTCGATCACAACTATTTAAAACGCGCGTACTGCTCGCATATTACTCCGGCGCGTCGCGGTCGGCTCGAATAAAGCTCCGCTTTTCTTTCCTCGTCCTTTTACAATCCTCGCATGCTCGCGCAGCCAACAGAAACGAACGATACGATTCCTTGAACTGATTACACACCGGTGGATACAGCACGCGCAATTATACGTCCGGTTAATCGGTTTCGCCGGAAGGGGGGGGGGGGAATACGCGCGACGACCGCGCGGCAATTAGAGACGCGTCATTAAACGGTCGGAGTATCGTCGGTCAATTAGTTGGTATCGCTAATTACCCCGTCGAACGATCGTTCCACTGTAAATAATTCGAAATGGAGAAGACGTGTTCGCGCCTTACGTTCTCGGTTCAAGTGGCCAACCGTCGCACGCTAATTACTCCCTTTTTCCCTGATTAGCGAAAGGAATTTTAGGATCAGGCTCCTAATTGCTTTTACTTCGTACGTAATAGCGAGTAATATAATACATAGTAGGTTTGTAATATGTAATATAATGTATCGTGCAAGATGTAAATTTGCTTTTCTTTCTATTCGTTAAAGACTTGAGAATCTGTGGCAATGATGGTCGTGAGAAAAGTATTATCAATTAAGTTTCTTTTCAATTAAAGTATATGTTTGTTTGACGAAGAATAACTTTTAACAATGAAAATCAACAGCAGAACAAAGTTAGATTTTGCACATAAAAATTACTCAATATCTAATATCATTTAATCTTATCTCTGTTTTATAACACATTCATTTGGCAAAGAAAGAACAGTCATTTGCATTTGATAGCAAAAATTAAACAGTTGTCTCTCAATTCAACGCAATTGTCGTTTGCCTGATTTCATTTTCTAAATCAACAATTTCCATGTTTTCCAGAGAACTCCAGCATAGGCCAATCGACGTCGACGAAAATAGGAGAATCGCGTCGGTTGTTCAATTAACATTTCTCTTCCTTTTCAACATCGTACCGTCCATCGATCGCGAGAACGAATGGTGACTTTCTTCCCGTACAATGGACAAAAAAAAAAAAAAAGAAAGATAGAACGACAACGCGATAAGGGGAGAAAATCGCGTTCCGAATGTAATGCGTTCGTTCCCTCTGGAGACCGTAGCTGGAATGGAAATGACGCTTAATGATAGAAAACATGTTTCCTCCCCGCCATTCCCTGTCTTCCGATTCTCATTCCCGCGACGATTGCCTATCGAACTGAAATCGAATCGCCCACAGCCATTCTATTTAATAATTCACAAACGACAATTTCATCTACGTTAGCGTTTATTCAATTTTCCACTCTGGGAGCTAACAGAATTGAAAATTCGCTTTTCGTTTCTTTCTTTTTTTCGTTGGTATATATTGCACAGCGATCGAGCAAAAAAAAAAAAAAGAAAATTGTAATTTTCATTCGTTGTCGTTGGAATATGGATGTTTACACATTCACGAGAAACAGAAATTAGGATTTAATCATTTTAAACTCTCTGTTTAGACTCCAATTTTCTATAGCAATATCTCAAAATTAATTTTAAACCGAAATTTGTTAACAAAAATAACAAAGCAACGTATCACTGAGAAAGAACATTCACTCGATACGTTCGTCTAGATAAGAACACGGTTCAAAGGGTTAATCTAATACACGAAAGACGCGAGTTTTTTTATTGCTCTCAGAAATCGTATAGATGAAATTATCTCGTTCATTTGACACTGAGATCCGTCGCGGGAACGACAACGGTGAAAATGAAATACACGTGACAGCTGTGCTGAAGCACAGGAAGCACAAGGGTGTCGGTGATATGACGATTGCCAACGAGTCTGCTTAGAGAAGATCTACTACAAGATCGGCAACGACCGTCGTGGTACCTAGACATCGATTGCGATCCTCTGTCGTACTAATTTGCCATCATTTTTCAATAATATTATCGTGAAACTTTTATCACAAAAATGCAAGTTGGAGTCATCTAAATCGATATTTGAGATATTGATGTTTACTGTTGGGTGTAGTTTGAATTCAATTCGTTACGATCATTTAATAAAATCTCTCAAAAAACCGCAACCAAAGAGGAGTGCTCCACTACTCGCTCACAAATTACAAGATTAACTTTAACTTTATTTTCAATTGTTTGCAAGTAGAAAATTATCGAGAAAATACTATAGCTTGAAACACTTATAGTCAATACCAAAGAAGAAGACTCGCAATCGAAAATCGTCGGACACCACGAGGCGTGAATGGCGAGAAACGAACGGCAATGAAAGTCACAGTTGTCGAAAGATACCTCGATCTTGAGGCGCGAAGTACGGCGATGGAGGTAGCCTGAAGGTACTTCGGATCTCACCTGCGTCCTTGCCACCCTTCACGCAGATCCCAAAGCCATGGTGAGAGTCCGGTGGATCTCTCGTCATGGTGATTGTCCTTACGGTGAGCTCTTGTAGACTCAGTGGCTGAGAGCTCGGTGACGTCGGAGGATTCGCGGGATTCGGCTGCGACTGCTGCGACTGCTGCGACTGCTGTTGCTGCTGGGACGTCGACGAGGGCGTGCTCCGGACCGCGGCGACGCTCGCCGGCGAGGACGCCGGCGTTCTTCTGTCGCCCTGCCGACGCTCCGACACACCGTTCCCAAAAAGTCTGCGGTGAAATTTCGCTCGTTATTTTATTTTCTGCAAATTTGTCTCGGTGATGTCTAGCAGCGACGAAAGACACGAGTCGTTACTTCAACATTTTACCGAGGATCGGATGCATAATTACAGAGAGATCGGAGATTAGATTCATTTCAAATTAAACACGATTTGTGGCTGAACTTGAATGAATTTCCAAGTTGTTTAGACTGTCCGATCAATTCGGAATCTATTTTCCTTTCCTAACTGGCTGATCGAATATTCCATCAGTTCTACGCTCTAATACACTGTGAATAAAACCACTTCCCTGATTCACTCGTTTGAATAAACGTTAATTAACTTTTTAAATAATCGTTGCAATATTTAATAATAATTTACAGAAACGGTCATCCATTTCTATTAACGTAAAAATTTCTACAAAATCGAAAGTTTACGAGGACGGTGTGATATAAAATTTCCACACTAACACTGTTAAATTTTCATTCTCAATTTAATTCCGAAATTTCTGATTAAACAACACAAATCTGTTACAAGAACTGTCAAACCGAGCATCGGAAAACGCATCTAAGCACCTGTTAGAAACTTTCGATAAACATAAAGTTAAAAGTTCGTAAAGACGGAAAATTTCCACAACTCTACTTACATTTGTGAGAACTGATTTATTAACGTAGAAATTAATATTGTTGAATTCTCACTCGCAATTTAGTTCCAAAATTTCTGATTAAAGCAAGAGTCGGTTAACAGGTTGATGGACAAATCAGTCGCAAGAACCGTAAAACCGAGCACTGGAGAACGTACCTAAGCACCTGTTCCGGCGATATGGCACCAGAACCTCCGGTGGCGTGTCCCCTGTGCCTGTACGGCGTGGTGTGCGAGGAATGGTGATGAGGAGCACTCGGAGGTCTCTCGACGATCGTGTAACTCGTGCCCGGAGGGCTGTAATATCCCCTGTGCTGACCACCATGATGCCTGCTGGTGGGCTCTAAATCCTCAGCTTCGTAGCAACCGCCGGTACCGCTTCTCAGGAAGTGAGTGCCGCTGCGCAGGAAGTGCGACCCGCTACCGCCGCCCCACTGCAGGTCCTGTAATTCCGACCCGTAATCCTCCGTGCTACTGGCCATGCCTTTGGGATCCGTTTTGTCAGACCTGGGCAAAAAGATCGCACGAACGATGACACACAGTTTGAAACACAAAGAGAATAACACGCAGGGTCGATCTGAATTCTTTGTGCGATTAAATTAGAGTTGGGCGCGTGTCGAGACGTACGAATTGTTGAAATTGGGAAACTTTATGGCGACATACAGTGGCTCGCGGTGTTTTAAAATTCCATCGGCAGCGTTTATGCGAATTTCAACTTTAAACCAAATTTTAAACTTAATTTTATAAATTTAAACTAAGGATGTACAAAATATTACAACGAATTATGTATCGTAGTTTGTATATTTGAGCACAGAGAATCGCTCCTGTCGTATTTTCGTGTCTGAGATCAATCTAAAAGTGAGTGTAGAAGTCTAATATGTATTCTATTCATAAAAATTCGCTAAATTCGCTAAATTTTTCGTCCACTGCGCGTGCAATAGACACGATATACAAAATAGAAAAAAAAAAGATGATGATTTTCTCTCACATTTTTCTGGAAAACAAGTGGACAAATTGATGACATAATGCAAAAACGAACGAAGTAAAACTCCAAGCGAGCTGCTCGATTCGTTCAAGTTTCCTTGGTATCAAAGAGACAATTCTCAAGATTATGAAAATACAATTAGCAGGCGACTAACAGTCGTGTTAGGGGTGGGGGTTGCTAATAATCAAAGCGACTCGATGGAAGATAAAGAGGGCCACGACCTGAATTTCCCAGTTAGCAACTGCATCGATATAGAATGTCATAAATTAATGGAGACTCGAGCCTCTGAGGAGATCGCGGCGATGTTCTAATATTCACCCTCCTGTGCCGTTCAAATATCAAACTAAGTCGATCTCGCCCTTTGATCCGAAACCTCTCGTGTACAACTAAATCGACAGCTTTTGAAACAACGCTGCGTAAAAAAAAAGATAAATAGAGATCAATCAGATCTCTAAATTGCAAACTGTCATTTTCTAAAAACGATCAACTGCGTGAGATTAATTAAAGTGCAGAATTTTCTAAAGTTTGGAAATTAATGCACACGAATCTCGATTCACTGTTTCAAAGTCGTAATTTTACCCTGTCGAAATGAACGAAGAGTTTCTGTTCAAAAGAAGTTTCGATCACTCTGCGCCGAATATCAATTTTCAATTTTCAAATTTTCAACAAAGGAAGAGAATTTCTGTACAAGATAGATTCAGATTCTCAATTTCAAAATAGCTCTTTTTAAACTTCCAATTCCACTTTTGGCATCTCGATTTCGCGAAATACCTCTGCCTCGTGCCAAATATAAACAGAACGGGCCAGACATACCTAAAAAACGTTTTCAGAAAATTCATTTCAGAAAACGATCGATACCCCGCTCGATACGTAGAAAACGACCGTGAAGCGACCTCACAACGATTGATATTAACGCGCGATTAATAGAACAACGGAATTCGAGGCGGGAGAAATGCCATTATCGCTGTCTATCGCCCCTGATAAAATCTGCACGTGATGGCGGGAGTGATTTTCCACGGCGTGGCAATGTCATAATCTCAGGACAGGAAACCGACTGTTATCGCCGGAAGAAATTTGAAAGTTCAGCCTCCCCTTCTTGTTCGTGGCATCACCGGGGCTCGTGCAAACCCGCCCACTCGTCGCCGACGATTTACACACCCCCATTGAAATTCCTCCCTCGTGACCGATAGTTCTCCTTGGCGGGCTGGGAACAACTTCCGCGACACCGTTTCAACTTTCGTGAAATATTGTCGTTTCCCCCTGCGGTTTCTATTGTTAGTTATCGTTCGAACGACGCCAGATTTTCTAGCCAGGCACTCTGCAAATTTTTTTAAAGTCTCTTCCTTCCCGAGATGTGATTCAAATGTACCGTAGGCGTGGATTAAAAGTGGATACGTCGGTGGTTCTGGTTTAGGTTAGGTTATGAATTAACTAACTTATGTATTTAGGTTTTGAAGCTTATCGTGGATACAATTTCATCCCACGTCAATATCCCTTTAATTTACTCGCGATGTTGTCTACATTTCTTTAAATGAAAGAATTGGATCTGTTTTTATTAACATGTTTAAAATGAAAGATACGCGTACGAGGGTGAAGTTTTATCAGTTTATACACACGTAAACACGTACATCACGGTATCCCTTCACGCATGAAAGACTTTGAAAAAAGAAAGGAGTATGAAAAGAAAACACAACGGGATCATAATGCTCGTTTCACATACGAAGCATCAGATGTCGTTAACGAGCAATGTTACGTGAAATCCAATGCATTTCATAATTCGCTGTTAAAGTATTTTATCATTCACCATCGACGTGATGCAGATTCGATGTATTATAGAGCGATATTAAACAATACACGCGCGAACAATATTTTCCACGTTCGTGCGGAATGCACAGATAGTTCACGGAAGAGTGGCAAAGGAACACGATAGAGAAGTCACGTTCTCGTTCCATCTATCGTAACATCTTTTACGACTGCCTTATTTCTTTGCGTTTCGAATTTCGCGACGGAATACGTAATGACAGGTACCGATTCCCGAAATAACGTAACGAGGAGATGTATTGTACGATATTGGTCGGATCGTTGTGACGTTGTAGTTCTCGAACATAGAACGGTACTTCTTATGTGAATTGATGTTTCGTAATGATCTATTAAACGATACTGTTTGAATACCTTACGAGGGAGTATTTCGTTTTTTGTACGCTTTCGTTTTTTATATGCTTTATGATGAGATATCCATCGTATTTCAATTAGGTTTCGCATTTCATGACCGCATACATTATCGAGGGATGCTCGAATATCGAATTTACGTTTTTCTATGTCGAATAGCTCTTCGCGATTCCCTTGCAAAAACATCGAATTAATATTAAATTATATCGGGAGAGCAATCAAGGTATTTGCGAATAATTTAACGAGTGTTTACCATCCCGCTTAACTTTCTCGAAAAATTGTATAATACTTTAACATTACCTAATCGCACGTTTTTTCTCGTTTATCATGTATATATATTTTATCATATAAACATACCGAGCAGCTGTGAGTTAAAATTATTATTAATGAAAGCGCTCCAATTATAGTAATACCATTTAGTATATAATGATGTTATTTCTAGTAGCTAGATTAATCAAAAATTCATGTCTTTGAGACTGAATTTTTTTACATCCCTCATTCCATGAGAATAATAGGGATTAATTTATGGTAATCGTGAAATAAAGAAGATTTAATACCGCAAACTACTTTAAGCGTAAGGTTACAGCGACATTAATCCGTGCTTCAGTATCAATTTCCTCCTCTTCATAATTTCCTTTGCTTTCTCAATCTTCCTTCCTTCCTTCCTTCCTTTTTATCTTTCATTCTTTCTCGTCATCTCTTTATTCTAATCCTTCCTCGTTGTCCCTCGCATTCTTCTGCTTAGTTAAAAAAACTACGACTTGTACCCCAGTACGATTCGTCTCACTGAAACGCCTAGAAGCAACTGTTCCGACTAGGAAATGAAGACGACCTTTTTGCCATAAAATTTCATTGATACGCAAACATCAGTTGAATCGATAGAAAACAAATTACAGGCGCGATCGTACCAACGCCACTCCTACTCGAGGTCTACCCAACGCCTCCTCACGAATCACGTGACCCAAGTCAACCAATCGCTAATTTTCGTTGCATTAACGTTGCGCCTGAAGAGGCCTCATTTTCTGAGTTACCCCGCTAAAATCACTTTCAGTGATAAAATGATACAAAGGACGACGTACATAATCTCTTATTTATTCCTACACGGGTATTTTGAAATGAAAAAGAGAGCTGTACGATAGGGCGATTGTATTCATAAGGTGTAATGTTTAACTGGTCTTCTGTTACGAAACAAACTTCACTGTCAGTAAAGATAAGCGGGAAAAGAGTACGAGGTAATTCCGACTACGCTGCTTAAGAGGTCAAACCAAATAAGAAGTTCACGATGTTAAGAACTAGCATGCCCCGTGCCACCGTACACATCCATAAATAGCATTACGAACTAGCGCAATGAATTATCAATATTTGCTGCACATTGAACGCCGAAGAATTGTTCGTTTGCCCGGTCAATTCCCAGAAAATCGATCTATAAAATTACGAGAAAATTTTAACAACTCGTAGAAACCTTGCAAAATTGTAAATGATAATGAAAATGAATGCTTTAAAATTCCAAAGAAATTGGAACACAGACAGGTCAAAGTTTCGCAAATGAAGCTTGAGAAGAAATAAAAAGAAGAAAAAAGTGATATTTAATAACCAGAAGTAAAAGTTGTAGCTGAACGACATTACAATTTCACGTCACAACTTGGACAATTTCTCTCGCGACGATGCTGCTCCAATTTTTCATGCATTTCTTCGACGTAGTCTTCTTAAGTTTTCACGTACATATTCTCCGTTCCATTTTTCTCACGTACGAGTACCTTGTTCTCGACGTCGCCTTATCGCACATCGCATTTTCTATCCACGGTATAGCGCAAAAGTAGTTTCAAATGCATTTACTCTCCGTTTCTTTTTTTTTTTTTTTTTTATTCGAAATTAAAGATTGACGCAGCAAATATTAATTTTTAATCCATTGACATTTTCATTTAAACTTCCGTCACATTCTAAAGTAATTCTTAAAACATAGAAAATTTTCCAACATTACGTACAAATATCGGACAAATTGTCGTAAAATATCTTCTTAACCATTAGGTTCCGAATCAATGTAGTTTGATACTTTCTTACTTGGAATTTAATATTCTTTCGATATATGCTTCAACTTTTAATTTATTTAATACAACTTTTGTATTAAATAAATTTTACGCAAGTGTGCAAGTTACGTGAATCACTCTGTACATTGTCTTCAATTATCCATTGAATTATATGCTAATTACAAATCACGTTCCTTTCAAAAATTTCGAAATCCAATTATCGCAAAATATAATTTGTACAATTTTCTTTGTATTTCACTTTCTGCTTGATATTGAAATTACTATTTCACATTTAATCGCGATTGAAACGAGAAAAATTCTTCAACCTCGTACATTGTCCCCCCACGAATTTACAGCACGAAAACGGCGCGAGACCCACAGAAGTGAGGTTAGGTTTAAAAGTGTCAAAGAGGAAACTTTGGCAATCTTGTACCATAAATAACGGTCGGTATCGGGCGAAATCGGGCAGAAACTCAAAGCGTTCCGTGTGGAATATTAATCTGGAGACGATGGAGGCGGCGGGTGAGCTTCGACACCCCGTGACAAGTCGATTTTCTAGAACAACCGCGGCATAACCGGCGCGCGGCTAACGTTCTAATAGCGTTAGGAAGCCTCCTGTTACCGGCGGAAGAAATTTCGGAGTCATCCGGTTCGCGGTAAATGCATACCTACGCAAAGTCGGTGCTTCGTCGCGGATCGATCGTCGGCCAACGAGCGAGAGAATCGACTGGTCGCGGTGTTTAATTCATACCACCGGCTAGCAACGATCGATTCGCATTAAGGTTGGTTTATATTAACACGGAACGACTCCAACGTCAAGACGAAGACGCTTACGATTGGTACTCGAACGGTATCGGTCGGAGCTCTTTTGTGCAATAATGTTGCAACAGTGGTGAAATTTTGCGAGTCACAAGTTACTGTAACTCTACAAATTTTCTTGCACAATTTGGTAATAAGTTTGATGATAAATAAGGTAAATAAACAATTAAAGTTTAGTAAAGTAAGCAATTTAGCTTTGAACGATATTCATCTTGGAAAAAGTTTATTTATTGAGCTCAATGAATAGCGTTTACGATAGATTTGAAACTACTATAGATACAAGGTAACGGACAAGAAGAAATATGTAAAACAATGTGAAATATTTAGTGACTGAAAAACGCATCTTGGTGCAAAGTACACTTTTTCAATTATGTTTTTAAAATTACAAAATTGTACGAACATGTGCAAGCTCATAAATAGAAAGAGAAAGGTCGTTATTCTTGTTTTTAAACGAAGAAAGAATGTTTCTACAACATACATGTGCACGTTTAATTTTCCGTTTCAGAAGAAATAGGGGGAAAAGATATTCGAACAAATGCTCGTAAATGTGTATAAGCTCGATAAAAATATATATAAACATTCATTGAGAATTTTACTACCAAATTTGACTAGCAAATTGAATATTTTCCTTGTGCTTGTAGAATATTTCTCCGACCTTCACGAATTCATCCAGCCAAGAAAGAAGAGACTAATAAATGAACGATAATTACCGTAGCAGAGAAAATGCCACAGCAATAATTCACAAGAATAAGAAATCTGAAACCTATTATCCTGTCGCGTTCAGTGCTTCTAGTCTTAAATGTACGTTCACCCGTTCTTACTAGAAGTACAATGTTCTCCGGAAGAAATCACCCTCAAGAGGCGACGATCTTCCACTAGTGTCCCCCTTTCTACTCGCTCGCGCGAATTACACGAGTTCTCGCCAGCTCGAAAATAGACCTGCAGAATCTCGGCTGCTTGAAACTTCTGCGTCGAGCTTGGTGAATCGGAGCTATGGTTATTTGATTAGGTCTGTTATTAAACTCGGTCTCCAGGGAGGATAGAAGAGGTATTATGGGGAAAATGTTTTTTCAGCTTGAAAGATCGCCGCGTTCAGGGAATTTGCTTTGGCTCGCCTCGGGAATAACTTTTCGAGAGAAAGATTTCACGTCTTGATACATTCAGAGTTTGTTACAATAACGTTTGATCGACTCGATGTTTCTTGGTTTGTGAAATGGATTCTTTTAACAACGAACGTGATAATAAAATAGAATTTTGGATAAGATAGTGTTTGAAAAGAGGAAGTAATTTCACTTGGAACAGGTAATGTCAGTTGTGGTAGAAATGTTGTAACAAATCAATAATTTTTCTAAAAATTATCCTTGGTGTAATATATTGTCCCACTAATCTTTTAGAGCCTCGAATACAATTAGTTCAAAGTATTAAATTGTAAAATTGAAATACAAGTTTTCAACGAACGATCGGAGGCATTTTCTGAAAATCTGTTCACGAGATATGATAGAACGAGTGATGTGAAGCAAGTTTCGCATGTGGGAATAAGTGAAAAATTCAGAACGAAATTATAGAAGTGTCGTTCAAATTCAAAGTTTTGCTTCCGAGGAATTCGTGTTCGAAAATCTACCAAGTACGTGAGAATTTGATTAATTCCTAGATACTATTCTTAGATAAAAGGCTAAAATATAAAAGATAATTTTATACGAAGAACAAAGTTTTCCGAAGAATATGATTTCCGCGTGTAACGAAGAGTTTTCAAATTTCATTTCAACAAACATATCAAACATATCAAATATCTCGTCGAAAATATCAAACACGTCTGTAATCAACGATTACGTCACGCTAATCTCAAATAATATTTTCTTGCATATCCTTTTTGCATATCGCGCAATTCCCCCCTCCCCACTCAATTCGATTTTCTCGACGTGATCCATCATAGTAACTTCGACGTTATCTCCGCGGCCGCAAGAGGAACGGAAATATCGACGTTCTCCCCTATCCCTGCTGCAAATTTTAACCTCCGACCTGTACACCCGACTCCTCGGATAATCCCCGGGGGTAGATCGGTTTCAATGAAAACCGACAATTACCGAATACCGGCCGACCGACCGCAACATTGTTCGATCGCCGGCGTTACAACCCCGAGAGCTCACGCAACCTACACCTGTGTCCTGCCTAACTGGCCGCAGCCGGCCGTTGTACCGCCCGCCCCCTCCCCGCCGTTCGCATACCAGCTGCCATAATACCCAGGAAACCGAGCAATTTCCCCAAATACGCTCGTCGCCGCTCGGTTATTCATGCCGAGACAGCAATCAAACCAGCAGTTTCCAACCCTCGTCCGCGAGTCAAGCTTGACCCAACCTTGACACTGAGCTGCCGAGGGGTAGCTTGTTTGCCGGCGGGGGTTGGTCGCGGTACAAGTTGCCCCTGCACGTTCCTAGAGGTTGTAAGTGGAGTGACAGAGAGGGGTTGGGAGTACGGAAGGCATCTGTAAAAGGGGGGGGGATGACGAGGGGAGAGAGGAGAGGGGAGAGAGAAGGAGCGACAAAACGATGAAACAGTCAGTCAGGTGGAGGAAAAGGTGGCGCAAAAACGGCGAGGGAAGAAGAGAGAGGAGATGGTACGAAAGTGTGACAGAGAGGTGGATAACGGGGGTAAGACACGGTGTGTTGAAATAAGATAGAGAGAAAAAGAGAGAGAGAGGGGGAAAGGCAGTAAATGATAGAGGAGAGAGACAGAGAGAAAGAGAGGAAGATAAAGTTACAGCGGGCGATGGAGTGGGTGAGTGGTAGCGAAGAGTGTGGAAAACGAAAGGAGGGATGCTATGTGTCCCGTGGTGCGAGGGTGGGGCGATCAATACTGCAGGAACAACCCCTGAAGCCGGCTTCATTCAGCAGCTCTCTTTCCACCGATTCTCGTGACTCCGAGCCAGGCCTCTAACGCCTGGTTACTATACCCTGCTTGCTACACTATAGAGCTGCCTCTCTAAGTAAGAACGCAAGGGGCAACCGGTACGATTGTTCCAAGATAATCACCCTCCTCCTCCTCTTTTCCTCTCTTCCTCTTTTCGATTTAATCGCGTTAAAAGGATAAAAGGATTTCGCGGAGGCGAACGACACGCTTTGATTTCCGTCTTCGATTTTCATCTCTCCCTGGATATTTTTATCCCTTTCTTGCCATTTTTTTTTCTTTTTTGCATTTTGGGTTTAGATTTGCTATCGGAAAATTTTCGCGATCGTTTTTGATTTCTTCTATGTGAAATGGATTGTCGCAGGTTCGCGCGAATCTCGCGTCGATCGATTGAACCGTTTGTTTTCGCATGATGTTTAGGGTGGGACTAGACCTGCCTCGTTTTTCACAGTCGTCTATCAATCACTCCCGGGGGCAAATTGAATCGTCCAATGAAGAAAACGATTTGTCACTTAGAACAGAACAGAGGGCAAAGAAGAAAGGCTGTTTGCCAGAAATTTGTCTCGCGTTTAACCTACGTACAGGTTGAAACGACTCTTGTCGAATTTTTAGAATTCTGAAACAACAAATTCACAAAACGATGGAATTGATATAAAAAAATATGACGTTAATCGTCTCGATTGTCAAACGAAAACTTGACAATCCCGGCTGTGCAAAACTCTTTGCCACAACTTTGTAATTTAATTAAACGAAGTGATCAATAACTTGACCGATAATATAATCGTGATAATTGAGTCTCACAACACGACGCCAATGAAATTTCCATACAAATTTCATATAAAACACACACACACACACACACAGCTGTCTACAAATTTCCAAATATTTTCACGAGCAATAAGTGTCAAATGAACATGATAAAAAAATCTCTTTTTGAGAAAAAAATCGAATTGCACCGAAATTAAAGCCGTCTGCCTCGACCTCCACTCGAAAATTGATGAAAAATTTCACCAATTACAATCCACGATAATTGTCGAAGAGAGATTCAATTTCACGCGTAATGACCCGCGCTCGTTCGAACGCTTAACAGAATGATTAAAACGGCAGAATGCGGCAGAAAACGATCGAGCATCGAGCTGACGAAACCGCAGGCTGAATTTTTCCTCGTTTCGTTAGCTTCGCTAACGAGAGCGTGTCGTTTTCAACGAGCCACGAAAGAAAGTGAAATCTTTGGTGGCGAGAAAAGTCTCTTATCGTTAGAGGATTACGCGACACGCGACGAATCGCGTCCAACGTTACGAAACCCAGCCGGCGAGCGCGATCGGGCTCGCGTCGACGACGATCCGGACGAGGCGTCGTTGAATTTTCGCGCATCAATTAACGATTACCCTGCCGGCATGGTGATTCTATCGAACGTTCTAAATATAATTTCTTCGTTCACCGCCACGCGACACAGCCACAGGGCCTTTACCGTCATCCTTTCGCGACAAACACGTCATCGTGTCGATCGTGGGCCTCTTTATTAACGAGCCTCGTTGATGAATGAATCGATGGGGATTCTTCTTTCGTTCGTTATTCGATAAATAATTTTCTCTTCGAGTTTGAACAACGGGAGTGAGGCTGAGACGAGGGCATGAATTTTTTGGAACATGTTCATACGAAAGTTGTTGTAATTCTTCTATTGACGAAATATGAGAAAGAAAAGATGGCTGCTGTATGGAATATACTGACAGATATTTATAACCTTGTTGTTTGTTACCCATAAAGTTTAATTGTGAAAGTGATAAAATTGCTGGCCGATCGCATCATGATGTTCTAATGTGTATGTTGTGTCTTGGGAAGCATGGCTGACCAAAACGTGTATATTCTACTGAATCTCGTTGGACTTTTTGAAATTGCTACGTTATAAACGTGTGTTTGTGTATCTGTGAGAATTTTATAAAATGACGCGAAAATTTATAAAATGTTCAAAATAAAGTACTCGTTACGTAGATATAGATGCGTTTAAAACAAATCTATAGTTATATTCTTTTTCACAAAAATTTACACGATCGCTCACAGCCTAGTTATTAAATGGAACCATTATCAGATCTGTTTAGCTTTATTTGTTAGTTTGAAAACATTAATTAAAACTCACAATACCACAAAGAGGAAAGTTAGTGGACAAATAAAATTTCTCCCTAATTCTCAACTCCATTCCTTTAAAAATCTTTATCTCGAACTATTCGAGATTAATTCACCCATCTCACCGCTATACCCAATTCCAATAATTTAACCCCAACATTCATTGCCAGAAACAATTCCGCGGACACACCGGAATCGATTCATGTAATAATTAACACAGTGTTTGTTAGAAACGAGTTCCAGTGTAACGAAGCAGTAAAAGGGCGAATTCCATCCAGCTAACTAAATTACAACGCGATGAAAGTCGCATAAAGTCTTAATAAAGGAGCTTGTCCTTCCCTCTTAATAAAGGAGACAAACGATCGCCAAGAATACGTGACTTTACTTAAAAAGAGAAACAAAGACAAAACCTGTACATACAAAGCGAGAAGTATTTACAGAATATGACAAAATCTTCCGGACTTGTCTTTTAAGTTACAAACAATCTTATCTTAATCTAACGAATTTATCTCACTCTATGACAGATGAAGAAAATTTCGATGAATAAAGATTTCAGAGGAGATCAGAGTAATTTTAAAATTCACTGCAAAGTCCTTTCATTTTAATTGGAGATGAGACGTGTGATTTTGCTGTCTGTCTATCGTTGAGTACAAATTCTTTGGATCCCTCCATCATCTACCAGAAACATCTTTGCATCCAGAAACACTAATTCCTCAAACTGTACTGAACAGTCTTCTCACGGGCGACGTGAAAATCGAAAAAGCTTGGTTCTTTCCACGTAACTACGTTTCCACTGTCGTTTCGTCTCAGATATCAGAGACATAACTCTTCTACGCACTTTCTCGGCAACATCCAGCACGACGTGTACGCAAGACACGAGAGAGAGAGAGAGAGAAGAAGCAGAGAGGCTTTCGATAGAAATAAGGTCAGGCGAAAGGGCACGCAGTAAAGCGCGCGAGGAGGGTCGTAAAGCGTTGGAAAGCATCCGGTCGATGGTCAAGCATCCCCTCGCCGCGATATACGCGAGTTTTCCTTGGCTATCGGCAATAGGAGGAGGACACGCGGCCCTTCGAGAAGCGGGGAACAACACAGCCGCTGCGGCCACACTGCAGTGGTGATATTTCACCGGGCGAGCCTCGCGGAAACAGCGAGCATGCCTGACCTCTCGGTGCACTCAGGTGCACGCCTTGCGCGCCCGTAGGTGGGAACACGACGCGACTCCAGGTGTGTGCAGCCGCTACGAATAAACCTGCCGTTTGTAAATATTGAACGAGACCTAACTACACACGGCGAGCCGCCGATGCCGGGGCTCTCGCTACTTCTCTCGCTCGATTAAAATGGATGCTGCGACTACGTACCGCGTCGGGGACTACGTACTAGTCGGAGCGTCTTCTGCAAAAGAGACACTTTGTATGCTGATTACGGGGGAAGAGGAACGCGCGTAGGTAGGGCCCGAGGGGGCCCTGGCGACGGCGGCAACTGAGAACGGAAGGCAAATTGGAGATTTGTTGAGGGAACGCGCGATTAACAGGCTACGGATGTTTATGCAAATTGCGGGGGGAATCTAAGTAGATGTAATTGCACGGGGAATAGGTACGTTGGACGGAGTTTTTGTGACTTTTTCTTTTTTCTTTTTCATTTCTTTTATTTCTGTCTGTCGTTTGATCGGTTAATGGAGAAAGCTTTTGAAAAGAAGCTTTTGTATAGTTTATGAACGAATTAGTTGTTTAATTGTACAGATAGTTACGGATGCGATTTTGCAGAAGAAATACGAAGAATACACGATTTTACACGATTTTTATTAATTTTCTGATTTGTGAATGGAAAGGAATGATCTGATATTAAAGATGTAAACCTTTTAAGAATAAATGAGAGATCTACAATGTTGGGTGAGAAGCTTGCTGAAAAAATTTCCCGTATACAGGATGCTATAAAGTGCTATAAGAAAATTGACAGAACTTTGACATTTGATGTTATGAATTAACTATCGGGATATTCGCGGAATTTTTCGTACAAGTTTCAACAGTGGCTTTGCACAAACGTTACGATACTTGAAATTCAAGTTACTTTGTGAAATTCAAGACGAAAATGTCAAAGAAAGGTTAAAACATGTCACCGGGAATAGTGTGAAGTTGTAAAATAATCGTTGAAAATAAATAAGCGCTATACGTATCTGTCGTAGTATAGTATAGCGCTTATATATATAAGATTATTACTCGTTGTTTGGCGAAAAAATGAAAATAAAAAGGCTAAAGAAAATGAACGAACTATTTCGTTGTTCCAAACAAATGGATTGGAATGTAATAATTTTTAAACAATCTCTCTCGACAAACGAATTATCTCGAGACGAGGAAAATGTAATGGCAGAATTTACAAAACAGTTTGTAATACGTCGGGAATTATTTTCGCAACTTGTGATATTCACTCCAACTTTTGAAATATCAAAAATATTATACACGAATTATAGACGAACCATTTAAAAAATACCTCAAGATATTCCAAATTTTGGATAAGGATGAAAAAATCAGTCGTATTTTGCGTCAACGTAGATTAAATTAAAGTAAATTATGAATTCTTCGCTCTTCGCTCGAGAGGAATTTTCCCAATCCAGCTACTAAATTAAATGTTGATCACACGTCGACGGGTGAATAAATTGCTTCTCCAAGAGTAGCTTTATACTTAATCGCGTAGCTAATTTCAGATATCGAACACCGCGAGGGACACGTGGCGGATTAGTAAATTCCTCGGCCGATCAAGCACGGCCCTGACGAACTTCCCGAATCGAGCATCGAAACGAATTCCTGACAGCGTGTTTCCGGTACATCTCGCGAACGTATGCACCGAGGCCGCACCGAGGGTCGCTCGGTTCCGTTTTATCGATGCGCAAGCTGCCCCCGCCGCCGCGTCAAAACGCACTTCCCGTTTCACGTGCCGTTTCACTCGGAACCGATGCATCTAGGCCAACTTCGCCTCCGGCTGGTGCACGCTCGTCTTACCACGCTTCCGGCGCGGTTGTCTGAAGACACTGACTCCAGCAGGCGCGGATTATATTCGCAGAAAAAGGTTACAAACCGCCTTCCATTTACTCTGTGTGTATACGCGTAATACGCTTGTCTGACTGAAGTTGTGATTTTCATCGTTCTCTGTTTTTACCTAATTTTTGTTTTTTCACATTCCCAGAAGAGGGTTGATTACCCTCTCATTATTACTAAGCGTTTGAAAAATGATTGTCTGACAATGAGAGAAAGTCACATTCTCACTCGTTTCCTTTGTCAAATAATTTCTGTCTCGTTTGTTTGTTGCTAAATTCTCACAGATTCCTAATCAGAATGTTAGAACATTAAAAATCCAGTGGATCGGAAGATATTTCATCAGGGTCGATAAAGAACAATCTTATTCAATTGTCCAACGTTTCTCTCTTTCTAGTACGTTAAAAATTAAATCTTTCGCAAGATTTCGCCCCAAAGACTCAAAAAGTTGCATGCAAAAGTAAACATTTCCCTTGGAAATTTCCTAGTCGCGTGACTTCCTCTACTCGCGAAACTTGGAAATTCCATCGGGAGATGGAAAACGACGTATCGTAACGCGGGACGCGTACGAAGTTATGGCACGTTCGAGCCGGAAGTACACCTGTGGGTACGCGAGATTTATGCTGGAGCGACGGTTGCGCTCGAATCGCGAAAACGTTGTCGAGCCGACAGTTTTAAACCATTTGAAAAAAAATTAAAGTCGATCATCCGTAGCGAGGTGACATCGAATTTCGTTTATTATTCAATGTTTCTCTCTGCACAATGATCAACTCTGTATAATAATGTAAAATAAAAACGTACTCTATGTATATAATACAAAATACCAACTAACTGTTGATTTACTAATTGCAAGAAACGAAACCTAAATTTTTTTCGTTACCTTCTTTACACCTTAGTAAAATTTAGTAAAAAATTTAACTCAATTTCGAGAAGCTAAAATTAAAATCTCTTCAAGGCTGATCGAAATGAACAGAAATGGGACACAAAGATATTCTTCTTATCAGCGGCTGAAATTGGAAATTTCTCTCGGTGAACGTGGAATGATCGATTGATTTAGGGCTTTGTGTCGGCAAAATTCGCAGCTAATTGGCGGTACGTGCCAACGGAACCGGACAGGCAAATGTTAGATATCGGTAATATGATTGAAAGCTCCATTTTCACGGCTCACCTGCCGTGTCCCTGTCAAAGTATGCGACCGCACGTTCGCCTCCGCTCCGCGATTCCTACGAACAGTGTGCACATTGCGCGACTCGTGCAGCCATTCCACACGACCCACTATAAATACACCGAGGGACGTCCTATCGAACCCGATCGCTGCCACGACTTCACGAACACCGGACCAGCCTTCTCCCTTCGTCGTATAAATCTATATCTTGCGCTTGTATTTGCACGAAATTAACTTCTTCGACGAACAACGAAACACGATCTGCGACTTTTTAGAGAAGAAAAATCTACAGGCATCTTTTGCGTGTCGAGAGAAAGTAGCAAAATTTCGTAAAGTATCGTCTTCGAAGAAGAATCGATAAAGACGAAATTTTATAATTTCTCAATTTTATTACTGCGACGACACTTATACGTTAACGCAGAGCGTTAAAAGTGACAAAGTACCGTAAAAAGGAAATATCAGTCCTGAAAGCAATCAAGCCCAATGGTATCGTTGGTTATACATGACTATCAAAATTTATAACCTAACCTAAACCTAACCTATTAGACTACTAAATTTAAGATCCAATTAAATTAAAAATTTCAATATTATACAATATAATCAAAATTATTGTAGTAATTAGTATTGATTGGGAGGTAAAACAGCGCCCGTAACGATGTCACGTTAAATCGAATAAAATAAAATTCCAATTACATTCGTTTTTCAATAAGTGATATTTTGCGCGAGAGATAACAAAGATATGGAACTCTAACGATTTCTAACGCAAAGTGAAAGTGACAGAAAGAAAATATGAAAACCTTGAAAGCAACCAAACCTCGAGTGGTACCGTTGGTTACGAATAAACTACAAAAATTTATATCGGATAATTAAACTTTACGTTTGATTTGATTTTTGTATCTTGTATCAAGATGCTTGTATGATTAAGTTAAAACTCTCGAAATTAAATAACATAGTTGTCGATCGTTGATACTCAACGATATCCACTAATTAAGAGTTGAAATAACGCCGCGATCAGTCACGCTGAACCGAATGCGAAAAATAAAAATCCACGCTTTTCCCAATCAAGTGGCTTCGCGTTTCAGTAAACAATACTTCTCGCGGAAGGTAACAAAGATACGAAACAGATGGATCGGCGATTACGTGGGAAATTAATCCGGCGTGATACGAAGGAAAACCAGCGGTGCGTTCGAAATCCTCGGGACGGCAACGACGGAAATACGAGTCGTACCGAGCGTCTGCTAACGGTGAGTTATTACGATTTAACGCAGCAATTAATTAATAAAAAGTAGACGTTTCCAGCGCGCGTTTTAAAACGGAAACCGCCTTCGCGATAACATCGACGAGAAATATTGCGCAACTCGCCACGGCGATTACGTTACCCACGGCTTCGTTACACAAATCGCGCTGTCGTTAGAACAAGCGAGCCACAATTCGCCAATTTAACACTTAACCAAGATTAATCTTTCGCCGCTGGCTAACTACCACGCGCTGGAACGGCTAACGACCTTCAACCATCTTAATTACCACGCGGCTCTAAATCGAGTTGATTACGTGCATTACATCGAACGCACGAGAAGAAACGAGATGAGAAATCAACGGATACGTCTGCAATACGTCGTCGTCGTCGGTTCAATTTTTGTCGAATTCGAAATCGTTAACCGGCACAACGAAGCGGAAAATCATAATGGACGTCGAAGTCGCGTCGATTCGCTCTTATCGCGACGTTTCCACCCGGGTGCTCGGAGAACGACCGACGAAACTACGAAAATTCGAGCCTATTCCTCTATGAACCTGAATGTAACGCGATCTATGGTCGTATCGTAAGCAATGTCGCGCATATGTACGCGCGTAATTTACGAAGAATTTTGTAAAAAAAATTATCGTTTGTACTCTTTGCGAGTTGCACGTAAACTCTTGAAATTTACTACGTGACATTTGCATCGCTGTTACACTTTCGTACTTGCTCCTATTAGTTTTTTCCAAGGTTAACGTAATACACGCATTAGTACACGATTCGTCTCACTGAAAGACCCAGAAGCAACTGTTCCAGGAAATGAAGACGACTTTTTTGCCGATAAAATTTTATCGATGTGCAAACATTTGAATCGATAGAAAACAAATTGCAGGCGATCGCTCAGTACTACTCGAGAATCCACCCACGCCCCCTCGCGAATCACGTGACCCAAATCAACCAATCGCTAATTTTCGTTGCATCAGCGTTGCACCTAAAGAGGCCCGATTTTCTGGGTTACCACTGCTAAAATCACTTTCGGTGATAATATGTTAATTACAATTGTACGTAAAATTGTATATGACATGTTAATGCAATTTGTTAACCATTATATAATATATTTCAAGTGCAATATTGTGACAGACGTGTGAACGTCATCGTTTTGTCTGCCATTTTTTATTAAAGTTATTTTATCTGCGCACGATTGAGGAAAAGAGAGAATTCCCCTTGTTAATTTGCACGTTTAATTTCGTCAGCTACCGTTTGATTTCATTTCACCCGATATTACTTGTGAAACGGCGCGATGCGTGGGGAAACGCCTCGAAAAATGTTCGCGCGTATATTTCGCTTTAAAAGGCAATTCCACGTCCTGGCCGGCGGTCGTTTGAAATTAATATTCCCCGTCGTAATTTGCAAAAAATTCTAAAATAAACCGAGAGAGAAAGAGAGAAGAAACTCGCTGGTAGACGAACGTTCAGGGTGGTTGTTATTAAAGAGGGTGGGTATTCCAGTTGAAAATTCAACGCCGACCTTTTTCTTCGTTTCCCTCTCTACCTTACTCGTCTGCGTCCCATTCCCCTCCCTTCGTTCTCTTCTATTTTCTATATATTTTCGCTCAGCCAGTCTGAGATTCGTGCACGGTCACATTAAGAAGCCGCGCTTACGTGACTGCCGCGGGGGGTTGCCGCTGCATTGCGAGCTACTCGCGTCGCGCTCGCTAATGTTGCACATGCGGAAAAAATGCACACGCCACGTGTGCCGAATGCGCAACATCGAGGGGAGAGGGGGAAGGGAAAAACCCGCGAGAATGAATCGACGCGTGCAATGCGGAGAACTAGCCCCGACCTCGAGTGCCGCCGCCACGAGTGCTTCCTCTAATCGTGGAATTTTAACGCGCCCGAGTGGGAATTTATGGTAACAAAACCGTCGTCCACCGCGGCCAAATGGCTTCGAAGGAAACGACATCCTCCCTGCCTCTTGAAATAACTTTAACTGCCTTTAACCCGTGGCGGTTTTCAGGTTCGTTCGCCGGTGAAGCGGAAAGAGAGAAAAGACAACGGTAAACGAGACTTTTCCGAATTCGATCGCCGCGCAAAAGTCTCGAGACGAATGCACTATACACAGTTTGTTTCGAAACTGAAACTGCAGAGAGAAAAACTGTACGACAAAGGATCTGTGAAACATCTACGTTGTCTATGACAAATACTGAATGAATGAAATGAAGACGACTTTTTTGCCATAAAATTTTATCGATATGCAAACATTTGAATCGATAGAAAATAAATTACAGGCACGATCGCTCAGTGCCAGACAACGCCACTCCTACTCGAGATTTACTCCACACGCCCCCTCGCGAATCACGTGGCCCAAATCAACCAATCGCTAATTTTCGTTGCATCAGCGTTGCACCTGAAATCATTTTCAGTGATAAAATGAGAAATATCCCAAGACATTCGAAAGGCAGCACACAGATCGATGCACACTTTGAACGATTTTGTACTTTGTAAGGTTAAACGAAATGAAAAAATAAATTAAAACTACTAAACCGGGATCGAAATTATTAATTCGTAATTTCTCATTCGTAGTACTTGAATAATTTTTCAAAGTTTTTATAACTTTCAGTACGTTATAAACTTTTTATTACCATTCCTCGCACTTTTATCTCTCTCCGACACAAATCGGCGTTTAATTAAACTTCACGGTACTCGCTCCGACTTCTCGCCACGCACAAAATTAGCATCTTACATATTGTGAAAGGCGAAACTACAAATTAAAATATCAAATTAGAAGACTGCATTCCGGAGAACACTTTGAATTTCAAATATCATAAATAATTAACTCTCAATTAATGACGACGTCTAACCCTTCGTTCATCGCTCGAAAAATAGAAAAAAAAGAAGAGAAACCGTGCATGACGATGGAAAGAAATTCTATCTACTAACGTCGTCTGGAAGCGACGGAGCTTTAAAAGGAATAGAAGGATCGAATCTAATTTCCCGTGTCGATTAGCCTGACGGGTTTGCGTGTAGTCAGGAGGTTAGCATGTGCACGGATCAATGGGACAGTTCCGATGTAAAAAATTATTAACCGATGTAAAAAAATTACTAATTGTGAAAGAGAAAAGAAAAGAAAAGAAAAAAAAAACGAGAATTTGGGCGAATGAGAAAGCGAACGTGCGGAAAGAAAGAGGATACACGGAACGAACCGCTTAACGCAAAATTGAACAACGATAAGTATCGAGAGGGAAATTACCCGACCCATTGTCATAAATCGTGGTAGAACGACACTGTAAAAAGGGCCTTGACGATTTTTCCCCTCTGTTTTCCTCTTTGCACGCAGGTTCACACACGCCCCAGGTCTATTTCCAAGTAAACAATTCGCTTTTCGAGTCCGCGGGGCAGCCTGTTGCGCGAACATTGACGCGAGATAGGGTTAATTTTGCGCTCCAGCTTTGCCCTCTTTTTGATTATCCCCTCGTTCCCCTTTTCTTTTCTTTTCTCTGCCTTTATTCCGCTTTCTCCCGGCTAGTTTCGTTCTAAATTGTTTAAAAACTTTAAGTCTGTCTTTTCCTTTTTCTCAAGTTTTTTTTTTTTTTTTTTTTTTTACGACGTTCTGAATTTCACAGTCAAGTTTAGACGAATCTCTGTGAAATACGCTTCGGAGGCATGCAAAGTGGCTAGGGCTCGGTATCGAATCTAGGTTAGGGTTACAATGGGACATTGCCGAGTTTCGTCGTAATTAACGCGCCGTCTATTGATACACTGTTATAGTTACTCGTCTAATTCCGCTAATGCTTCACAGAAATTCTCGCGTAACAATGAGATATCGTTATTGTCGCGGTAGAAATCCCGCAGTTGATAATAATAGGGCAACGTGTTTTCTATTAAAAAATCCCCCGCTACGTCCTACACTTGCGTTGAACGAGCCCGTTCAATTTCTGATCAATAGCCCGGTAGCTAGATTTAATTTATCAATCGTTCGATAATCGTTAAATTGTAAACGATCCCGAAGAATTTGGATCAAACGATTTAATTTCGAAGTTTTCACTTCGACTAATAATAAGGATTTCTCACGTAAAATATGGGATAAAAAAGTAAAATTAACTGAATATTTCCGTATTTGCTTCGAAAGTTTGAGAAACCTAGAAACTCTTTGGTCGAAAAAAGAAATCGCGGATATTTAGACTAAGAAGAATTAAACGAAAACTAACAGAAACTGTAATCCAACTTTCAGATGTAATTCGACGATGCTATTTGCGGGCTAATGGCACTTTATTTATTCAAGATAATGCGAAATGCAATGGAGATCGAAACGGATATATTGTTCGAGGTATGAAATTACTCCATTTCAACAAGTTTGACGTGACGTGGCGAGTATTACGGGTTTTCGATGTTACAGAATTAATTCTGTATTTTATGGCTGCGATAACGAGTAACTGAATGTGCAGGAAACAAGAAAAAAAGGGGATTAAATAACAGCGAAGATTCTAACAGAAAGAAATGACGCTACAAAAGTTATAAAAGTTACGAAAGATTCACAAATTGAACGAAACGAAGGAAACAAAGTGAAGAGCGATGAATTAAAAACCCCGGGAAATAATTGAACAAAATTTATTCCGTCTAAAAGAACGCTGCGCTTCCGTCTAAATCCACAAAAAGAGAAAAATAATAAATACTTTACGCATGTTGATTAATAATTTATATATATATATATTGAATATCATTATTTTATAATTATATTACAATACTAATAATTATTCGTGTTAGATATAAACGTTTATCAAACTGGCTCGCAATTTCATTCGAAAGATTGGTTCATTACATTGTTAACGCTAGAACGACCGACAAATGAAAAGTAAAAAACTCGAGCGGAAAAATTAAAGCGCAAGGAAGAGAAAGAAGTCTAAAGAAGAAAAAGAAAAATTTCGCATCTTCCACTTCGACATGCACGATCCACAGCTTCGCAAACAAGAGGAGTAAGTAATGAAAATGTTAAACCCAAATGACGTTTAACTAACTCGCAGCTAGTTTCGCCCGAAAGGCTAGTTCATTATGTCATTAAAAATTTCACGTCTCGCACTTCGTATATATCGGCAACCTCAGGCACACGACGCACCTGGTGGTTCGGTTCAACCGTGCAGGTGGTGACACACGTGAAATTCAAGTCGCGATTGCACCGCGGTAGATGTTATCCTTCCACGCGATGCAAGTGAGGGGAAAAAAGAAAAAGGAATCTGCATGAACCGCGACACGAGGTTCTGCGAGGTTTTTTTACCGTCAGAACCTCGAAGTGTATCGACTTTGCGACCGATTACGCGTAACTCCCGAGCTCGGGAGCACCTTGGAGGTTGGCTTTGAGCGTAAAGAACCAACCTCCTTTAATCGCGAGACTTGGTTCTGCCTCGGAGGAAACGACAAGCGAAAGAAGCGGTGTAAAAATATTAACAACGTCCCTCGTTGTCTTCATCAGCCTAGTCAATCCTATCCATACTAATCGATCGACGATTAGTATTTTTTAAGTATTTTGAAATATTCGAGACAGAGAGATTGTATAGCAAAAAGCGTGCCAAAAAAAGTTCCACAATTTTTCAATTTTTCTGATGTAACGTCCACGACTTTGTCGAGCAATAAAAGTTTACTTTAAATAATTTTCAATTAACAGTTTTAACACTTTCAACTACCGATATATAATTTCGAATTAATACACAACTCGTTGATTTGCAAGATAATTTGAAGAAATAATATACTTCCTTTCCGATTACGCTACCATTTCCGCTCCATTTCGTTCAAAGTTCGAAACTTCCCCGTCCATAAAGTGAAAGCTAAACGAGAGAATCGAAATGACGCTTTATTACGATTATAAAGTCCTTCTTTTGTTGAATCGTAACCCGCGTCGCAAGTGTGACACGACGCCATAAAATAAGGGGTTTTAGCCGAGATTTAGGTTAAGAGATTATGAATAAAATTCAGGTTGCTTCGTGGATTCGCGCTGGACGCACACCGGTTGCTCGCGAAAGTTGTTGTGCACAGCGAACGCGAATGAAAGCGAATCGACTGGGAGGGGGAGAAAAAGAGAAGAAGGAGGAAAAAAATAAAAGTACTGAAACGAGGCTCCGTGCCTTTTCCATGCAAACTCGTTTCATTATGCGAGAACCGATTGGCTCTCCATCGACGTCGAATGGAAGGATAAAAAGGAAAATAATGCTAGCGCGAGTCGCGACAAAAGGGACGTAGTTTCCAAAGAGAGAGAGAGAGAGAGAGAGAGATTCGTTGAGGGAAACTGAGGGAGCGAACAGGGTAGCGTGAAAAGCGTACGAGGGAAGAACAATACTTTCGTCGTAGCTGGTCCGCTAACTCGGTGTATCAGTTTGCTATTCACACGTGAAACGCGCGAGATATAATTGTATCGGTGGTTTCTTTTTCCTTTTTTCCACGCTGCGACTGAAAATGTGGCGAACGGTAACGAACGACCCAGTGCTCGCGAATCTCTCCGAGCGTGGTCTCCAAGTTTTCGCGGGTGAACGCACACTTGTTATCGAACAGGATACCGTCCAAGCTTTCGCTGGGCCTTTGTTTCGCCTCTTTGTTTGTCGTCTGAACAGTCGCACATGTGTATTACTCGCGCGCGATTTGGAATCGGAGATCAAGCAGACGTGGACGTTTTACTCGATTTTGAAACTTATCGAAATATTTTTATCGCCCTCGTGAAACTTGGTTGATTTATATCCGCGTTTCGAGATGTTTATCGAGAAATACAAAACACAGATCAAATACAATGCTCGCTTAAGAGTCTGAAAAAACTCACCCTTAACAACGCGCGACTTTGAAACGCGAAACAATTTTAGAGAATAAAAGCAGTCGTAGTCGTATCGCGAAGTAACCGACTTCGTGCATGATTCAACGACTTTGCTAATCCTCGCGATCATACTCCCGGACGATGTCGTCGCCAGAAACTGTTCTCACAAATGCAAATGGGTTAACGTTTGCAACCGACAGAGACCTGGCACCTCGGTTGAAGAGAGTATATTCGCGCACGGTACGAAACGGACGAGCATTGCTATTAGTTATTAACGTGTTTCGCCCCCACTTCGTTTTTTTTCCACGGAGGGCATGCTCACGCACCACGTCACAGGGATCGATCCTCGGCCACGAGGTCGAGGGCTGTGGAAAGTGTTACGAGAGGAGAAACGAGAGAGAGAGAGAGAGAGAGAGAGAGATAGGCGACCGAGTCTTCCGCCAGCCAGAGGAAACGAGCCGATTCAACGCCAGAGGCTCGAGCTACCCGCGACGCTTATTAGCCACCAAAGGTTCCTGGCTTCTATCTTCGTGACGAGTTCTTAGAAAAATTTTTTACCCTTCGCGCGTCTTCAACGAGGAGATGGCGGAAAGGTCACCGGGCCACGGAAACGGGGAGAACCGAATGTGGAAACTGTTTTTGTTCGGTCTGATGAATATTACGACTCTACTGCAATTTTGACAGAAATATTTTCTATGTTTGAGAGATAATTATATATATATATATATATATATATATATATATATATATATATATATATATAATAGTATAATAGTTGGTAACTATGATATAATCATTCATTTAACGCGTATTCTTTTGCGTAATAAGCGATCAATTGTAATCAGTAAGTTACATTAAAGAAGAAAAAAAATTTATATCGAGTTCTTTTATTTTACTTCGTCAACCCTGTGATTTGAAGAAACAGTCTGCTCGCGAAGAAAATAAAAATCTTAATTAATTAATCGACCGATTTGGAAATAATTGATTTCAAGAGACTAATGTAGGCCTACGTGCAAAATGCTTACAATCCCCAAGTTCAGTTAGCTGTTGTTTGATTAAGTTTTGTTCAACAACCACGCTGTATCTCGTATTGCTATATGATGATTCTGAAAGAGAAAAAGAAGAGAGAGAGAGAGAGAGGAGAGAAAATTGCCAGAATTCTACTGATAGCAGAGACGAAGGTGGGATCTTTGTATCAGGGACAATCGAGTGAACGCCGAGGAAGATTAGGAACTGGACGGAGCGCGGAAACGCTGGAGAAACGCGGGAGAACGCGAGGGGATGTAGGCTCTATTGTCGAAGGAAAGTTTGAAAGGGGCTCGCGGAAGTGAAAATTAAAATGAATGTCGCCGAGGACTTGGGGGCAGAGTAGTTGGAAAAAGTACCTGGTTTTAGAGGGGTGGTTCCTTTTGTGACTCTAAAGGAATCTTTTCCGAGGCTGGATACACTTGAGAAGTGATATTTTCTTTTTTTTTTTCTTTTTGCTCTGTCATCAGAAATGTCAAAGGTACAAAATGCTAAATATTCCGAAGAGTGAAACATTCGTAAAAAAACGGATTTCTTGTTAAAGTAAGCTTTTTACTAGTCGAAATGTTACGATTCACCTCAGCCACTGAGACGTGATACATTTTATTCTAAATAATCGTATCGCTAGGTTAATGTTGTTTGAAAACAATGCTAGCTAATTTACATTCATACTTTACTGTTGTTCAAAAATAATATTAATATTAGACATGCATAAATAGGAATCGTACAATGTAATCCTTGCACGAACGTTTCTCGAAGGCTTCATCAACGCTGGAGAAAGGTTTAACCGGGAATCTAATCAAACAGGCGACTGCGTCGCCGATTTCCAATTAAGAAAAGAAAACAGACTCGATCCGCCTCGATTGCAAATCTTTCGCTAGAAAGCGAAGAACCGGCGCTACGGTGCTGGCAATTAGTTCACTTCGCGGCGAATCAACGATTGAAAGGCTCGATCGTCGCCTCTGACGCTAACCACCTTCCTTTTAACTATTTCCACTTTCCAGACGTCGAAGGGAAAAAAAGAAAAGCCAATGGTATCGAATTTAAGTAATAAATGGTAAATTCAATCGAATTCCTGGGAAAACATGTGAGATTGGGAATTCCGGGAAGGGGCCCGAGGCTTTCTCCAGTGCCCAGCAGTCGTCGCCTGCGTGTCATCTGTTAGCAAGAGCTAGGCCTCGGACCTTGGAACGTTTGTTCTGGCTTTCCAGATCTTGGCACTTGAAATATTTTAGAGTATGGCTGCGTTTGCGTGCATGTGTGTGTGTGTGTGTGTGTGTGTGTGAACGATGAATGTTTTCGTGTGAACGAGCAAGAGAAGAATCAGACAGAAAGTAGCGAGAGCGGAAACATAGGGAACAGTGAGCCTTGGGTGAGCGAGCGAAGGGACAGCGAGTTCAGTGTGTTCGGCATAAAGCATATTTTAGACTGTAGCTTTAATTTTAATTCTCATTCTGAATAAATTTTCTTTCCACTTTCAATAAACTATATATCGCATTGTTTTTCAATAAAAATTCCCACAAACTGGGATCTCAACCGAGATTTCTCGCAAAGCGTTTCCCTTCAAACGTACCCACGTTGCTCGAGTTCGATGGTATTCTTCTTTTCTTTTCTCGTGAATTTTCCAAGTGTGAAATAATTAGGCGACGCTCTGGGTAATGTTCACTCCGGGAGAAAGGAGAAACAGAATTTACCTTAGCCAGCGAACTAGAAACTCGTTGCACCGTGACACCGATCGACCATCCTTCGCGCGCTAAACGCCACGTCATCCAAAAAATCAGTAACACCTACTTTCGGTGCTAGGTGACCCAAAAAGTGACGATGCCTCGCATTCGCGTGAGCGAGATTGTTCGACTTTTTTTAAATAACAATATCGAACGCCCGGTGTCGTTTCCATAAAGAAGAGCGAAATTGAAAATACAATGGTGTCTGAATTGCCTGGCTCGGGCAATCGAAACGTGGTGGAATAGTCGGAGATGAATTATTGGACTTCCGATCATCACTTGTTTCGGTTCTTACGGAACTTCCTGGGGAAAATTAAAAGTTCCATCAACTTTTAATTAAATCAAACCTAATCGAAATCTTTTGAGAAAAATTGAAGGTTCTTTTTATTATGAAGGTTATTATAGAAAAGAAATGGTTATCGAAAGTTATCGGAAGAAATAATGTGTATGAATAAAGACTTGCTTTGTTCTTCTTTTTCATTCATTTGGCCTTCAAATACTGTCACTGGATCTTAAATGACTGTAGTAACTCGTCATAAATAAAATTTAGGATTACGATTCTATTTCTTGTGTTTTACGTTCTCCGAGACTGAAAGAGATTGAAAATTCGCAAACTAAGTAAATTGGAACTCTGAATCGAGTTCCAATGGTTAAGTCTTAACGTGACGTGAAACGTTAAGTACTTTGATCGGAACTACCGACCGCGGTACAAAGATTAAAGTACCGAAGATAAAAATTCGCAATGCAACGAAGGGTGCAAACTTTTACTCGTGTATGTAAAAATTATAAAAATTATTCAAATCACTAAAAACACGACGTTGTCTATCCATAAACAGAATTGTACTTTGAAAAATTATATAAATTGATCATTTTGACCACTTTGGTCAGTTCCAGTGTTTCTTTTTTTTTTTTCCCGGTATCACAGTGATCGAACAGAAACACGGACGGAAAGAGAGAGAAAAAAATCTGGAAAAATATTTCCTCTGGATGGAATCCCTTCGGCGTTGGCATCGGATCGTCTGACAAATTAATTGTGAACACGAGTGGACGTGCTCGAATTAGCGCGGAGATAGAAGCTCGTTAACTGTACCGTGTGTGTGTGTGTGTGTGTGTGTGCAGGATTCGAAAAGAAAAGAACAGGGCGCGTTGCAAGCACCCTCGTTGCTCGGCGAAAGAAAAACAGAACGATTCAGCGTCGGTGGGCTACTTGCCTACCGTGACACCAATTAAGCCTTGAAATATTGTGCACACGCGGTTACACGAGCATGCAAACACCTCTAACCTAATTTGCTCGGGGCGAAAGATTTCGTAAGCGATAACGTTTTCCAATCGAAGAGGTAGGGGGAGGGGGAGAGGGGGGAGCGCTCTCTTAATTTGAATATACACACCGCACGATCCGCGTGCAGTTCGCGGTATATCGCGTCACATTTTCAACGCCGACAACTTTGTAAAGTTCCAGTTTATCTTAAGTAGCCGTGCTTGTTCGTAAACTCTCAGCATGTGTTTCTTAGACTCGCGGGATATGTTAAAGACTCTCTCTCTCTCTCTCGCGCGCGCGCGTTCGTTTCATTTTCGTATCTTCGTTGGGTCGCTACGAATGTCGAAGAACTTTTAATTAATTTTAATGAATTTCCAACGTTTCCCATCGAAAAATGATTCTTACAGTCTCGACAAAGATGTTTCCCGTCGACGAATGTTTCAGCCACGCAATCCTCCAAAGATCTTTGCTCAATTTCTATAAAATTTCTTTATTCGGTGGTGATAAAATAAATAATAAAATTAACAAATTTAACAAACAATAAATAATAATAAAATAAATTTAATAAAAGCAAACATTGTGCGGAGTCTCGTTACCAATTTCGTCGCATCGGTGCGATTACACTTTAGCGCTCGATATTACCATTTGCGTTCGTAAATGTCTATAATTTATTCGAATTAATCGGTTCCATTTATCAGAAACTTGCAGCAGTTTCAACCTGTTAGCTCGTTCGAATGATTCTTTTACGCAGAATTTTAATGATTTTCATTCGACGTATAATCCACTTTGTCACATCCATATATCTCGATGGAAATCGCGTTTATCCGAATCAACAGTTTCCCGAAAAGCATCTTGCCGCAATTGCACGATAACATCGAAAAATTAACCTCGGTGTGAGATAAATTTTCAAAAATTAACGCGATTAACCCAGAAAAAAGCAAACCGGCTTTCTTGAGTCCCCGGATCTGTGAGGAAGAAGGTATCCTTGATCCAAGCAACTCGTTCGAATCAACTCGCGCCATTCGAGGCAAAATCGAGAAAAAAGATCAAACTAATCTTTGAGCGAGAAAACTGTTTCTAGGAAAGTGAGGAAGATTTAACCCTCTACAACGGGAGTTTTGTTCGCTTGGAGCATAGCAAGGATAAAAATTGCATTCAACTGGTCGCAATTTCGTAATCTAATTGCAACAAGTAGAAAAAATAATAAAGTAAAATAAATGAGAACAGTGGATTGCAGATTTTTATAGAAATTCTTACTTTTGGGAATACAATTGAAGAAATAAAAGCTCGGTAGGAAATTGTTTCACGTATCAAATGCTATAGAGAATATTTTAGCACGCAATACTAACATTTGGTACAATGTCGCTTTGGTATAGTGTAATATTATTTAGTGCTTAGCTCTGAACATTTTATATATTTTACGTGTGCTTTTGCATAAAAGTCCACAATCTACTATTAAGCAAATAAACTAAGATTTCAGAGATCCAGTTACATAGATAGTAACTAGATCATTAAATTTCGCAGGCATCATTAAATTTCACGTAAAGATCCACAATCTGTTAATAGGTGAATAAATTACGATTTTAGAGATCTAGTTGCACAGATCCAGTTGCATATGTTATACGCAATTTTCAATACTATCTGCTTAATGACGACTTCAATCGCGATTTCGATTCGGCGTTTTTCTCGGCCATTTTTCCAACGTGACCGATTGAATGGAACAGAGATAAATCATCGAAACGTCGGACGTTAAGTGCTTTCGACAAGCAGATCGGATTAATCAATTCTTCCACGCGTATCCTCCCCAACGTAGAGATTTCTTTCGCATTATTGTTGCACCGCTGCGACGTTCCACTGATTTTTCGCGAAGAAACTTTCCACCGAATTGAATAGCCTTGATTCAGCCCGGGAGAAGAAAAGTCTCGAGAAAACCGATCGTGATCCTCGAACGTGATCGTAATGGAGGGATGAGAAAATCGACTCTTTGTTCGTCAAGGAGTTATGATCGATTTGAAAGATTCAATTCAAGAACAACTCGATTCTTTGAAGAAGGAAAGCGTGAAAGTATTGTTACAGAATGTGTGTAAGTTAATTCTTTTGTGTTGCAATTTGTTTTTTAAAAATTCTACAGCTACCAATTTGTGCAAAGTCTATTGTTTGTACGTGATATAGTATGCAACTGTGAATATTGTTTACGCGTAATCCATCAATATCGTAGAATATCGTAGAAGGGACAAGAATTAAGGGACAAATAACATAAAAATAATATAAAAACGAACTGTCATTAATAGAATAACAACACAATAACAATTTACACCCGTGTTTAGTAACTCTAGTAATTATTACAAGTTGTTTTCAAAACTTGCATTTTCTATAATACAAATATTATATATTTATATTGTATAAAATAAAAGAATGAATGAAACAATGCTGAAAACAAATTTCAACACATCCACTCGAAATTTTCGGGACGGTTGTGCACCTCTCATTCGCGTGATAATCTCGAGCACTCGATCCAAACTGTCATCGAGTGGTGCTCTTCGTCAAATACCCTTTCAAATACACGGATCTATTCCCAGCATTCTTAACCTCGCTGCAATTTTATTTTCACGTGACGTTATTTCACGTTATATATCAGTTCGATCGTCATCGCCGATTGATATCTTTCTTTTTTTTCCTAATGTCCAACAAAATGCAGTGTCAAAAAAATGTATTCAATCGCAAAATCAAACGAGATGACGGCGGATCAACGTGGATCTTAAGATCGTTCTACCCGATCTACTTAACTCGTCGCTATGTTGACGTTCGCCTGAAAATGATCGGCGAGGAGGAGCAATCTCGCCGTCTAAGTAATTTCACCAATTCTCATTATCTTCGGAACTGTTATTGGTATATATATATATCGCCGGGGCGAGGAATTTACGAGCAGCAAGTGCCGCGTCGTGTACACGCGAAGCTTGAAAGGTTACGCGACGTCGTAAAACGTCTGGCAAAGATAACTGGTTGCCGCGTCGGCTGCCGTCGTGAATACGTAATCGCGACACGATCAACGTCCAGAGCAATCTCGAGTAACTTTTATCGGCGGTCCGCGAAAGGATCGAGGCGAAGAGGAGAGATGGTGGACCAGTTACTGCGATAAAGTTGCGAGTCCGCGTCGACGGCCCGACGAAACCGAACTCCGAAAATCCTGTTTTCCTAACTGCCGGGGCGACTAATTTGCAATGTAAATCAGCCGTGAATCGTCCTATTTACATGTACCACCGTCCACGAATGAATAATTCGAAATTGACCCGCGCTTGATAAGAGAAGAAACTGTTTGGGAACACCCGCTGCGAACAATCAACGAGTTTACTGCGCTAAATGATGTTATGGTCAGATTTTCGTTGGTTCGTTGGAATAATAAACGCGCATTGCGCTTCGAGGTGTCTGTAGAGATTTTGGAAATGAATTACTTATCAATATTATTATGCAATCAGGGCGAAAATAAATTTGTGCGAATTTACAAGAAATCTGAGGTTACTAAAATGCACGAAAAGTATATAAACGTCACTCGTACTATCGCAATTAAAGCGATTCTCTACTTTAGATTCCATTATATTCGCAAACATGCGAGTTTGCCTAAATATCCACAAAACGTAATAAAATTCCCATCGCCAAAGATTGACACAAAGAATCATCAAAGACACGATCGTTAGGATCGGAACGGTGATTAGATCGTTGTAGGGGTTGTTGCAACTTGATCGTTCAAGTTGGCAGAGAATTAATTCCCCGTGACAGTCGATGTCTCGCCAGAACTGCTGCTCCTCCTCGACGAACTTATCAATCGAGTTCCCAGCAATTAGAAGTTGCTCCGCCTTTCTTCCTCGTGGCCCGATTTCTCCCCGCCGAACGATCTGTTTGTCGTCATCATCCTCGACGTTAACGCGATTGGCGACTTTGCGTGAAAAATATCGAGTTACTTTTGTTCCCCCTTTTATTCTTGATTCGTGTAACTGGATCTTGGAAGAGAGCGATTAAAATTCTTTCTTGAAAGCGACACGGTTTTCTCGAGAAGAGCGTCTTTGCATACACACGTTGTCGAAAATTTAATAAGAAATGACAAGTCAACAAGTCACTCTTGCATAGTGATTGATACGATTCATGGTGAAAGTATCGCGTTTACATTAAAGATACTGACAAATTGACAATTTACAAGTTGTAGATCGAACAAGACGATTAATCACATTAATAGCTTGTAATTTTCAACAATTCCATTAAATCTATTTAAGAAAATTTGTATATACACTGAACGTTATGCAAGAAAATATATCAGCTACTTGTAACTTGCAATTGCGGCTTGTAAAGTTTCATCGACAGTAGCAGTTTAATTTAATGCAGTTAAGCGATGACGTTTCGATATTCTTCTTTTAAACGTAAAGATGGAAAGAACGACGAGTTGCATTTGCGTCAGAATTATTGAAACTTGCGTCCGAAAGTGTTAAAAACAACTTTCCGCGAAGCATCTCTTCTCGTCAAAGATGTTTCAACGATCTTCACCGATTTACGTAACGTACCGAAGAGAAACGAGTGAAAAGACCCCGAAATGACTTTAAAAACATGCTCGTTATGCGGAGAATCTCTGCCCGCTCGGGGAAAGCCAAGTGCAACTTTCCGGAATTTTCCACAAAACCACTGCACCTCTCTCGCTTAAATGTTTCTCGTTATTCTTCTCGGCGTTCCACCCTATCGACCCGCTTCAACGGATCACCACGAAAGGAGGGGGGGAGGGAAAAATAAAACGAAGAAACAGCATCCCATCGAGGTCCGTTTGCCAAATCTAACCGAACGCTGGCTATCGCTGGCCATCGAACAGAAACTTCGATTAACTCGGCCATTTCCAATCAGACGCAGACGTTCCAGCAATATCTTGCAGTTGGAGCCACCGCCGAATCGACAGCAGAGAGCCGATACGTCGCGAGGACAAGCGGATAATCGCGAGCGAGCGTACGACGACCAAACGAAAAAAAACCCTCCATCGACAGATCTGTCGAACGAGAAAAAATTTGACCGTCAGCCTTAATTAACATCACGCTCTTTAGCGTGCTCGAGATTTCGTAAAATTCGTGTTCGTGCGTTTATGGGAAATTTAAAAATTCTGACATGCAAAAAATGCGGACAACATAGAAGAAAATGTAACATTTTAATCGTAATTATTCAGATACTTTCTGTGAAACAGATTTTTTTTCCTCGGTTTTAGATTTTACTCTTTTTTGATCTGTGTAAATATTCATAGATGTGGTCGAAAGAGGCGGAGACAAGTGATGTGGTGTACAAGTGATAGGTTGATCTCGATATATCTCGTTCCCTGTCTCCGTCAGTCGATGTTCTGATTTATATGCAATGCAAAATGATTTACAGCCAATAGCAACGATTCGCGTGCTTCATCTTTGTGATTATACGACAAGAGTACGAATCAGCGCGTTTTCTTTATATTTTCTCTTCTTTTTGGAAAAAAGTAAATAAATTTCTTAAACACTATCAAGTAGAAAAGTGACAAAAATTCAAATACCGACATCGATTACAAGATATTGATTTCAAATTTTTGTCAGACTAACCAGCTAAGAGCCAAAGAATCAATAATAATATATTACATAAATAATATATTTTAAATAATGTATCATGTCGTAATTTCTGTTCTCGCGTTTTCTCTAAATGCAACAAAATATTATGCTTTATCGTGCAATGTTACACTAAATAAAAGCACAAAATCTTGCATTAATGTTTCCTCTTTTAATAATATAAACTGCGTAAACACTTGCTCAAATGACACTAACAACCAAATGTGCTCTAGAAATCCAAAAAATTCTTTTAAAAAGTCAACCTTCTACTATCGCCTATAATACCTTTCTATAATTTGACTACCTTAAAAATTTCTCTTCTAAAACATGACTATTTTGAGTTACGAAGAAACTCGTTCTTCACAATATTCCATTTCAGTTGCTTTTTTCATTTTATTGTTATTATTGTTATTATTATTATTATTTTATATTTTTCATTTCTTTTCTCTCTCTCTCTCTCTCTTTCTGCACAATGTACACCTTAATACAGTGTGCGAAAAGTGGAAGAATCGAAATTCGAAAACGGAGTTGTCCGGCACGAGTGTAACGCGAGGTTGTTCCTGACCGCGCGATAGATCGATCGTGCTGTACCACATCGAGAGGAACACGATACGGGATGCGAGAATACGTGGCTAGGCGACGAGAGAAACGGGGGCGTGTACAGGGGGTGGCAGTGGAGGCGTCGATGGGCTAATAATAAAAGCGAAGGAATGTTTCCTGTACGCGTTGGAAACGCGTCAGAGGGAAACGGAGGATGGAAGAATGATGAGGGACACTGATACGGATAGAACGATGGAAAATTGATGGAAACAAAAGCTGATGGATACTGTCTCCGAGATATACACTCTCGTGAACATGTACTCTGAATACGTAAATTAAGAGAAAAGTTTCAAACATCTTCGTGCGTTTAACACTGGAATCGTCAAACTAATTTGCAGCTTTTAGAGTAAGAGTTTAATTTATATAAAACATGTGAAAATATATGAATAAAAGTTTATCAATTTTGATACTTTTTTAATGCGTCGGTGTTAAAAATGTATTAAATGTGACGTCCTTCATTTTTGGACAAGCATGTAAATTAGTAAAAGTATTTCTGACACTACTACAATTATAATATTACTTATTTCCGATGTCTAGCACTTCTTGAATGAATCATTAATCATCTCTTTGACAAGCACGCAAAGCATGACAAGCGTGAAATCGCTTTTTGTGTCGAGACGATGCTCCTAAGTAAAATATTCATATGTAGAAGATGCACGAACACATGCTTTTCTTAACAATTTCTTTAATTATTACGTTTAATGATTAATTGGAAACAGTATATGTCTGATTTACCATTTCAGTAATGTAAGTCAGATGTAAAACAGAATTTAACATTACCAACCAAAAACACTATTAACCGTTCGAAGAACCCAATAAAAATCAAGACTTCCACGTACAAATCCCTCTGAAATTCTTCTTACAATGTATCCACGCCAAAAGCATCTGGACCGCGCTATTAATCACAATCGAAAGAGCGAAACATCGCCAAAGATAAAACTGGGCTGCAAGCGTGTCGTGTGAAAAGAAAGGGTGGGATATAAAGAGTGTAGAGGCAGGTAGTGTAGAGAGGAGAGTGGTATAAAAATGTAAGCGGGAAACGAGTGGAGGTTATAGGGACGGTACGTGAGGAACATGTGAAAACACACGGAGAGAAAAAAAACGAGAGAAAACGGGGAGGATGACCGGGGGGGGCGAGTGAACGTCTGCCACTTGACTTTAGGCAACGAGTAACTCGTGGCCAGGCGGAAGTGGCCTAGACGAAGACAAAGAGCAGCGGCGAGGAAGCACGCGGGATGAAGATAGCAAGACACGGAGGTCTTTCTCAAAATAGCAACGTTACGTGCGACGGCAATGTCGTTGAAAACTCGCAGGGTAGTTTTTCAAGGGTCGAAATCGAGCTCGCACCGACATTCGGGCGCGTCCAAGCGGAAACTGTGTCCGCACGTGATCGTCGCAAGTGGAATCTCTATTTTTTCCCGTTCTTTTCTTTTCTTTTTTTTTTTATTCGTCAGCAAAGAAATCGCACCGATAAAAGTGGCTTCGCTCCCAATCTCTTTTCATTCCTTCCTACGATCGCACGGGTTAGTTGTAAATCGCGCTTTTTGCGGGACACTTGTAGATTTATATGCGAAACGTGGACGAAAACACGGTATCCGCTTTATAAATATTTTCGAAGCACCAGCCAGTTTATCGATCTCGTCGTGCAGCGTGATGCAAGTTTTTGCATAGCGTGTGCTTTCGGGGAAATTCGTTGCTTGGAGAAATGGAATTTTCAAGCTCGCGATAGCTGAGACCAGGTCGTCTCAGCGGTTGATTACATTCTTAAATGTAATCGTCAGCAAGGGATGAAAATTGTCTCTACGAGAGATACCGATTTCGAGCCACGAAGATTCTCATAAATTCCTCCGTGTTTCTAGAACATTAGTTTCCCGAATTTCAAATACACGTATACTCCCATACACGTTCAGAACCCTTCGCGAATCTGTGTAATCCAAGACAAGCTCGATACTCAACATCGAGTAACAGAACAATCTTCAGAGCACTCGTCCTCAAATCAAACAGAGAGATACGCGTACCGAATAATAGACGAGTCTCTCGAGCCTATTCCAAAAACACTCGTCCCCCAACTGGCACGAGAACAGAGGCTGAAGAACCTCGAGGAACGAACAGTTTGACAGCGTCCTTACAATTCTACAAAAATCTTTGCAATCCACTGACCATTAAATCGAGCCATTTAACATTAACGATCCTAACCTAAATTTATAGCCATTCTTCTCCTCCCGAGAAGAGACTGAGAGAAAAAAGGAAACTTGGAAGGGGGTCCTCCACGGGGACCACCACCAGCGTGATCTCGCGAGTACAGCGAAGCGTGCTTTGCTTTGAGAAGCACGCTTCCTGTCCTTGAATCAGCGGATTCCAAGGGGACGTGCTCGAGAACTCACGTTTCTTCTCATCTCGCGTTGAATCCACAGCCGTGCTCACGTGCGGCTGTCCGATGGTCGCACGGTCGTTGCACCGTCGGGCCTCGTTGCGCCAATAGTCTCGGGAACGACGAGGTGAACCGTGACAACGACGACGGAGACGGAAACGAAGATGCGGTCGAGGGCGGCGGCGGCGGCGGCGGCGGCGAAGACGACGATCGACCGCGACGATGTCGATACGGAACGAACGACGCGCGTAACGACACAGAATGGCGAGCACTCGGTGCAAACGCGAAGCACACGCGAGCGACGAGCATCGCCCCAGCTCGACACCAAGCTCACGACTGCCTCTCGAGAGCTTAGCTGGGGGTTGCTCCGACTCCGGTTCACCGGTTCAATCGCGGTGGCTGGGGGTGGCCTCGGAGGGGCTAGGGGTGCACCCGTTAACCCGGCGCACCACTGCCGTCTAGGGGCTGGCAACGGAACGCGAAGATTCATCAGGGCGCAAGCTCCGTGCCACCGGCGCAACCGTCAGGGTGTCGCGAAATAGTTTAAAGCGGCGCGGTTGTGTAAACTGAAACTCGTAACCGGGGACGTTTTACGCATTTTACGCGAGAGAGTACTTTCCGTTGCAAAATTTTCTCTTTTCGTTCGTGGAGCTAGTGGAAGCTGCATTTTGCACGACGATAGTTTAGAGAAAGAGAGCATGGGGACACACGTGCACTTTCGGTTACGAAGTTTTATACTTTCGTTGAGATGGATATTGATACACATGTAACGTATAGTTGAAAAGTTTTTCGTTAGAAAGTACCTTTACGCTATTTGTTATTACAATGTTTCCAGAAGTAAATGTCCAGTATAATCTGACTGTTGAATTCTTTGGATGTAAATGTGTGTAATGATTTATTGGATTGTCGTAAAAAGAATTAAATCGAAATGGAAATACAACTCAACTCGGAACTATTGTTTACTATACAGCTGTATGTGATTGAATGATTATAATAAAATGTATATTGTCATCCAACAGTTTCGATAAAAATAGATAAAGAAGCTAATCAATTAATTTTCTCATTAAAAGGTGTAGATATTGTCGTACGACAAAAAGAACTTTTTTATTAAAGAACTCTTTTTCAGGAGCAAAATCTCTGCTCATAATTTCAACGATTTCAAAAAAAAAAAAAAAGAACAAAGGAGAAAACGAAGCAGAAATATATCTGTTTAATGGATGCCTGCGACTCGACCATTTGTACGCAGTCAGTTAATTCAGCGACGCAGTAGAAATTACCGATCACGGTCAGACACGCGATACTGGCATTAACTCTCTAAATTAAAACAATGACGCGATTAATCCAGTGCGCGACAAACGGGAAAACACAATTTCACGATCGAAATACCTCTTTTTATATTTTAATAAATGCACATTTGACGTATCAAATGCGTAAACATCTTTGCAAGTCCAGAAAAATTTGTTGGAGAAATAACTAACTATTAATTAAACTAGTCACACAAAAGAATATTTTAAACAGAAAGTTGATTCGTGCTTGGTAGATTGCAGATTTTTGTGCATTTATGACGATTTTGAAAAATATAGAATACAAGTTACACGTAAAAATATACAAAATTTAGTTCTTGGTCTTCAATTTTTTAACTTTAATTTCAGGTCAACCAAATAAAAAGTTTTCATATCTCAAGTTGTTGCAATTTCATCGCATTTTCTTCAAACTTTAGATATTTTCAAGTGCATGTACATAATTACACTTACATGAAAATCTAGATCTACAATCTATTAATCAGTATCAAAGTCTGCGCCAAACTTCAAATCAATCTTACACGCCCGTCAACCACTTACAATATGAGCAACCCTCGCCCTCTTCCACCATATTGTTCCAAGTGATTCGCTCGTAATTACATTAACCGCAACGCGATACACGTGGCGAGAAACTGATACTCAGGATCAATTAAGCCTCCGTCGGCGTGCACGTTCAATTCCTCTAGTTCGGCATTTCTGACGTAAACTGGTGACCTTGAGCCAGTTTGGCGGACTCGAGGCGCGATATTACGTACGCGTGTCTAACGGCTCGAGGATGCTCGCCCTTATCGCATCGATCGTGCCAGAGAGAAGGAAAAGACGACAGGGAGGTAAGAATCGCCCTTCCCTTCTTCGTTGAATGATTGTATGTCGTTTGTCGAAACCATTAGCGTCGGTTCCACCCCCTACCGTCTGTTTCCTTTGCTAAATGCGACGGTGGAACACCTACCTGCACACTCTGCCGCAGTGCATCGGGGTACTTGCACCCTCGCCTCGTGCGGAAGGGGATCAACAGGTTCGCGTGCCGGATGTGCTGGCATACCGGAAGTCATCAGCGAGGCCGCACGACGTGGTTTTCCACGGTCTCGTACAGTAACGATCTGACCATCTTTTCTCTCTCTTTGCTCGAGACAGGCGGCCGTTAAAAGTTAATTCTCGGCTGGATAAGCATCGGCGACGCGACGGATAGATGTGAAATTTCTAGGAACTTCTACATGGGATAATGAAAGAAGAGATTTAAAAAGTGAAAAATGGATCGTTTGGGGTAAAGATCGAAGGTAAGTCACGTGGAAGAGAATTGGGATAAGACAAGAGTGTTGTTACCTAAGATGAAATTGCGCTTATTCGGTTAAATTGCAGACTCTCGTTCGTTCTCGCTTCCGTAGAATACTAAAATAAGAAATTAGAACAAGGTGGTTAAATGCGTGAAGGTTGAATGAACGAACAGTATGGAATAAAATTGGATAAAGAGTACTATACCTAGAACGAAAAGGCTAAGTAAAATTGTAGGCCCATCTATTCTCACTTTTATCGACTCGTATTACACATAACTTGCGCGAATTTCGGTAAAGAATTGACGCGTACACGTACAGACATTGCTAGTTGGAGACGTTTTCCTGGGATAAAAATTAGCGTCGATAAGAGGTAAGTACAAAATTGCCTAAGCTAAACGATACATCAACGATCCAAACACGTCGGGCGGAGCGTTTCGCGAGTCCGACGTGAACAAATCTTGCTGTTGTTGTTTCTTCTTCTTTCTGTGCTCCTGTCCTGTTCTATAACGAAACGCATGCAGATCCTTGTAAAAATATATCAACGCACGTTCACACACGTTCTAATACGGGTTTCTTCATAGCTTCGATATTGGAACGAGTATTCGATATTCATTCGCATTAAACCTTGCGATTGAATTCAAAGCCGAAATGAGAAAAATTCCAATGTCACAGAATCGAATTTCTCTGCTCCTCGCATCGCTATAATGGATGCGGGACAAAAAAAAAAAAAAAAATGAGTCGCAGAATGGACGAATGCTCCTTTTGAACAATTTTAGACTTGTTTTTTTCTCTTTTTCTTTTTTTTTTTTTTTTTTTTTTTTTTTTTTTACTTTCGATTGCGATGCAGAAAAAAGTAATTGACAATTGTTTCATTGGGTCCACTTGATTCTCGCGGGCGATCGACTACGCTCGAAGCCACATTACGAAACTAAAGTTATGTACAAAATCACAATGTTTCTCTCGCGGATATTCATTGCACGCGCTTGTCACAATTTTCTTCGCCGTAATCTCTTAGGATCCGCAAGGATTTCTTGTATAAATTACACGTGACTACACGCGAGTAGTGCTACCATATTCGCGCATCTTGCAAACTACCTCTCTCTCTCTCTCGTTATTCGTCTTTGTTCGTTTCGCGTGTGCGTCGATGAGAGACCTAAATGACTCACGCTAAGTATAACCTAAAACTACTTTAGTCCACGATCCAAACAAACAACGCTCTAATGTCATATTCGAGTACCGTGTAGGCGGGTAACGTCGTGTTAACACAAATGAAATGCGACAGGCGAGTGACGAAAGAAGAAACAAAAAAAACTGATAACTACAAACACTGAACATCGTATGGTGTGTCCGATTCGGTGCATCGCTGTTAACGCGTCGCTCGCGATTATCACTTAAAAAGAGAGGAGAGAGAGAGAGAGAGAGAGAGAGAGAAACCAAACATTAGTACTGTCATGGATAAAATGTAAAAGAAAAGACGATGAATGCACCATCGCGAACCTAGTGAGATTCTTTCAGAGTCTCAATCAACGGAGAATAAATAAATCTCCTCCAAATGTTTCTCAGCTGAACGACGCTGTGAATATTTCACCGGATGTGTAAAGCATGGTGAAATATCAATCGCCGAGTAATCCCGTTCTTTCAACGCTCGACGACACTACCGCTTGTGGCTGGTTTTGCTTTTCGGGCTTTCCGTGGCGCTCTCGTTAGGCTCTCTTCTAGGTCGTAGAATGAAATTCAGATTGTGCGCGGTGTTCACGGCGTAGTAAACGTTCGCCGAGTTTGGCAGAACCATCTCGCGATCGGGCAGAACCTGGGCCAGCGTGTACTGATCCGGGCTACCCTCTATCCCCAGCTTGAGCATCGCGTTTCGTATCACTTGCGGCGTCCTCTCGTTGTTCGACAGCATGATAGACTTGTACAGCACCACACCCTCAGTCTCAACGTTGTCGCTCTCCATGGTGACCTTGATTATGTAAAAATCCGGCGAGCTCTTGTGCGAGTGACTCGGACTGGACAGGCCGACGAGATTCGGGCTGTTTCCATTGGCGGTGATGGCAGTTGGCGGTATCAGCCGATTGTGCTGATTCGCCGGAGCTCCGCTTCCTCCTCCGCCGGAGCTCAACGACACGTCCAACGAAGGCAAAGACGAGCTGGAGGAAGAGCTGGACATCTGCGACGGCGAGGTACGCCGATCGAGAGAATTGTGCGGCGAGCTCGGCAGCGAATCCAGGTCGCAGTAAAACTGGGAGCTACTCGAGCTCGACGTGGAAGCTATCGAGTCGTTTTTACGGTGACCTTGATGACTCTGCAAGATAAGTCTGGGCTCAGGCTTCTCGCGGGGGACAGGTGATCGGGAACGAGTTCGTATTAACGAGATCAGGGAGAGCATGCTGACCTGCTTCTTCTTGCCGCGGTTGCTCAGTGTGTTCCCAGGTGGTGGCGGTTCGATCTGACAGCTGAGCTTGTACGCTTCTCGATCGTCGAGCACCACCACGGAATGGAACCAACGATCGAACAACGGATCCGTGCTGAAGTTATACGCGTTCGCTGCTCCTTGAAGCAACCTTATTCTAGCGAGAACCTCGAATTCCTTCCGCCTCTTGTCAAAGTTGATCAGCCCCTCGGCTATCGTGTCTGGTATCGCGGTGTCTATCATAGTGAGATCCGTCAGAAATGTTCCCAGGTACGGTATCGTTCCGTAGCTGATATTCTAAACAAAGAAAGATTGTAAATCGTCGGAGTCAGCCTCCTCTTGATAAATCGAAAGATATCCCCATAAGTATTTGGACACTTTAAATTTTATCCCACAATCATCAGGCAATCGTCAATCTATTATTGACAGATATTGATAGAAACCATATCTGACAATGCAAATAAAAGATAGATGTACAAGTCAAACAATTTCAAGTGTTTCCATTAAATTTTGAGATTAGTTGGAACCAAATACTTGTGCACGCACATGCACAGCGTACGTTAGAAATTATTTACTTACTCCCGCGTGAGTATTTTGTTTTTGAAACAACTTCTGCAAGTGTCTATCGCTCCTGCCGGCAGTGTCCGCAAATTTAGCCGTACCCTCTTTAATTAAAAGCTCTCGCTGCGTCCACGCGTTGTTTTCCTCCGAGAAGATTCTCTCCAGCTCCCTGAAGAGCTCGTGCTTCTCCCTGGGCATGCACTGCCAACACTTCTCCAGCCTGTACACCGGGTTACTCTGCAGACCGGACACAATAGCCTTCAGGCTACTGAAATTCTTCAACACGCGCAGCTCTTGAGCAATGTCGATCCACGTCTCGAGGATCCTCGCACGTTCCTGAGACTTCGTGGTCGGATCCATCAGTATCGTGGATATCACTCGAAGCGACACGGCGTTGAACTGATTCACAGTGGCCAACACCGTGGCCGCGTCGTGGCTCCTCGAGCGATCCCTTCTCGACCAAACAGCACCAAGACATTGATGAGCTGTGAGCTTCTTGAACACCTCGGCGTCCATTCGGGTCAACTGCTCGGCGAAATGCCGGTGCGGAACCTCGGGAAAACTGTAGTTTGCCCAGTGATCGACAATCGGATCCGGAGAATCACGTGGTAGCCGACCATTGTCGTACACCATACAAGAATCTGGGAGAAAAAGATTTTTTCGTGATGATAACATTCGATGAATCAAAGGGAACAATACAAAATATGTGATACGCGCATGTTATAAACTTCCGGTTGACGTGTAACGCTGTAGGATGATACGCAGACATTGTTGATACATGTATGAATAAGAATTATGTATACATCAAAGCAGCAAAATGTTAATAAAACAGTAATTACACTTGCAACGTTTTTAAAAAAAAGTTTACACGTTCATAGGCTGAGATTATATATATATATTAATTTTTAATTTAAATTATCAACGCGGTCTGAGAGTAACGACATAATTGAATTCTTTCATCTCTCGTCACGGTAGAGCTTCGTGACTTCAAAACATACAATAAATGCAGATCACTATTTCATGCAAACTAGCAGTAGATTGATTTAAATCGTACCGTGATTCTAGTCCGTTCTACGGATAATTTAATATCTGACAAATATTTGTACCAGCAACCTACACATCCAACCTTCAATTTCGCTTCAGAATATTACAAACAACGTACGCAATGTACGACTCGAATCGTACAGAATATAACGTTACAAAGTTCCCTCACCTATCTGATCTTCACGCTGAAACCTATGCAAGCGATGCCTTGCCTTGAGCTCGAGTTCCGAGCCAGGAAGCCGTCGATGCGTGAAGTCGAGGAGTCTACTGAGCAAAGGATGATTCGGCGGCGACTTCCAGTCGCCGGGATAGGCGTCCAGCCAGACGTGAAGAGCTTGAACCAGAGTCTTTCGATGCTGTTCACCTGTCAGGGCACCGGATCCTTCGTCGAGGGCGTCGTACCTCGCCAACAATAGCTCCAGCACTTCTCGCGGTGTGGTGAACGCACGATACGTCGCCAAGAAGACATTGATGTACGTCGACTCGAGTTCCCCGTCGTCGTTCGCCAGGCTCTCCACCAGCCGTTGCACCGTGCCCGCTTTCAGGAAACGCACTCTCACCGTTTCCCATTCTAAATGCGAGATCTCATCGTCCGAGTCCTGCGAAAAGTTTGAGAATTCTTAAGGTCTGCACAATTTGAGAATTTTTCACGTCTGAAGAGAGAGAGAGAGAGATTGAAAAGTTTGGAAACTTGCAATTGAAGTTTCCGAAAACCCGAGAGTTTGAGAGATTGGGAATTAAAGGGCGCGAAAATTGAAAGCTTCAGAAACTAGAGAGTTCGGGAATTGTAAGTATTTGGTAATACTTCCAATGTTCAAAAATCGAGTGTTTTTCGAATGTAAAATTCAGAAACTGAAGCAACGAAAATTTACTCCTCGATCGGCAGTTTCAAAAAGTGTGAAATTGACGAGTTTGGAGTGTCGCAGAATTGGAAAATTTAAGTGTTGTGTAAATCCAAAGATCGAAGAATCGAGTTGGAAATCGAGTAACTTAAATAGTGAAAAGTATTCGAAAAGTGTTTGAAAGTTTCAAAGTAAATGTAAGAATGAAAAAAAGAAAAACGAAAAATACTCACCGATGCAGAGAGGCTCCTGGTCGGCCTGTGATATCGGACCTTCTTCAGGTACACCGTGTATATGACGCCGTCGCCCCTTTCCTCGCCCCATAAACGCCACGTGGGCTGCAAGAGTGGAAGCAAATGGCAAAAGTTAGGAAACGAAAGGAAAAAGAACGAGATGTTCCGTGGCTGAAATCAGGGAAACGCGCAACAAACCACACGAGGCGAAAGCACCGCGCCGAGGGATGATTTACGTCGCTAATTTTACCAGCTACCCCCTGTCACGCGCAACCATTTCTCTAATAGGGACGAGCTAATCAATGGACGTCGTGCACTCGGCAGATTTATTGAAATAATTGACTTCCAGCTTGAAATTGACCTCGCTCGTCCATTTTACGGCTTGAATCGCGATTAACCGGATGAAACGCTTTATCCTCGCGATCTAACCATCGCCCCCCCCCCCTCTCTCTCTCTCTCTCTCTCTCTCTCACGCTTCCTTTCTCTATTCTAACCTCGTTGTTTCAAATTACAAGAGATCTCTTCTCATTTTTAACCGAGCTGATAATTTACGAAGCTGCAACGTGAATTGTAATTGTAAATTCTTGCGCGTTCGTGCGAAATTATCGAGGTATAATGCAAGAATGCGCGTGTAATATATCATGTAAAATGCAATGCCTGTTGTAATATTTAATATTGACCTCTGTCTGGGTCCCGTTGTTCCAATTACGTTTCAAGAAAGTACGAATCTGCATAAGAATCTGCAGTCCAATTACAATATTTAGTGATACAATACTTAAGATTCATCTCGTAAGATTCATTTACAACCAGGTGTGTAACAATCGAGTCGTGAGAATCGAAAAAGCATTGAATTCTTACGAGAATCTTACGTGAATTTCATCAAGACGAGATTCGACGCTGAAGATGAGAAAGCAATCTTAAGAAAGAGAAGTTGAAAAGACATACGAAGCGGGTGAGTCGAGAATTCGTTGAGATGGGATCTCGTCCGAGTTCTCGCTCGCCAGGTGACTGCATCGACCAATTAAGTCGACCAAGACCACCGTTCTCTCTTGTTGAAGAACCGTTTCTCACCGACGCGGTACGCAGTGAGAAACGGCTCTGGATTTTCGATCGTCGTTGAAACGCAGTACTTTGCAAAATGAAAGACGTCTTAATTTAAATATCCCACACATGTAACAAACATATAAATTAAGTTGAACAAACGTGCGTTAAAACAAACTAGAGGCTAGTTACTCTTTACTCGATACTCATCCCAAGAAAATTCACCACTAATGAAAAGACAGTCCTCGAGATGAATAGTGCAAATTTATTTCATCCAAAATCTAATAGTCGCCGCGGAGCTACGAAAATAAACAAAAGTTTGCGCGCGAAAATCGTTCTATCCAGAACAAAAGCGTACTTGAGATAACTCGAGCGAAAAAGAAAAGAAATTCTATCTTATCGTTAAACAGCCTCCCGTAAATTTATTTCGTCGCGCGACCCCCATCGCCTATTTTCAGCCAGCCATTCGAAAACTCGAGCAATGGCACGGTAATTACCGAGCGGCTCGGTCTGGTTTTTAACAGCGGTGGAAAACCCAGTCCGGAACCCTTGTTTCCTCTTCCCGGCGCGGAGACCCCGTAGACGAACAAAAGGAAACTGGGCCCCGTGCAAACGCGAATAGATTTCACGACAAGTAAGCACGCCACGTTCTGTCTGCGCGACTCACTTCCGGGGATCGTCGCAACATCATCGCGAAACGATAAACAGGGAACGATGGCGGAGCGAGATCCTTATCCGAGTGTTTTCCTCGCGATCCGGCTACCGTAAATTGCGCACAACGAGGGGAGTAAGGTGGCTGGATTTTTAGGTTCTTAATTGGCGTTTAAGGGGCTTTAATTGCGGACGTGTGCCTGCTCGCAGGTTCAGTAATTTCCACGAGTCAAGATTTCAAGTTTATTTACGACGAAAGGGAAGTTTGATACTTCCGATGAATTCTTCTCTCTCCGTCTTTCTTCTTGCGCGCGTTGTTTGTAGTTGTTTGCAACTGTTGGAAATTACATTTAGACTTTCGCGTTTACGCGTGCGTGTAACGAGCAAGATATATAGAAAATATACAAGTTAATTTGTACATACATCCGGCGCGGTCTGGTTTTATTCGCGGGTTTTAAGCCTCGTTCACACTGGTTCACACTTTCGTACGTGAACACAGACGAGAATTCAAGCACGTTGATTTTGAGTAATTTGATACATTTTGAACAATATCGTGTTGGCAATAAATTAAATTAATTATTTCCGAGCCCTGTACTTCATACACATGATATATTTATACAATATCATGTTTGAACGTTTCGTGGCCATTATGGTTTTAACATGTTACAAATTAAATGTATATGAAATTACGATTATAATTATATAATTAACATCATAATTAATATTTAACAAACGCTTTTTTTGGGGGTATTAACTTAGAACTTGGAGGATACGATCAAAAGCCCAAGTTAAAAAATAAAAAATTTATAATATCGCACGATTGCTATTGACGTACTTCTTCCCTCCATATTTTGATCTGTACTCGTGTGTTCCAAAGAAGTCGCGCAATCCTCCAAGAGTCAAAAGCGATCGAAACCATTTGATCCTCGAGAACACTAGGATTCCGAAGTATTCGAAGCTTCACGATCCTCTGTGACTTAGGTTCCCCCGCGCGACTGACCGAATTCGGGAGATTTACAAACTTGGAAATATCTCGAGTATGAAACCACTGGAATTTCAAACGTTCGAAGAATCAATAACGAGAGGTATTTTATATCTCTCTGTCTATACACGAATTGTCTGTCGCTCGAAAAAATCCATAGTACGAAACAAATTTTTCACGCCGTGTCGATATAAGCAGAAACGAAATACCGAAATAAATCATTATCGTTTTTAAATAAATTTAAAAAACAGATTTACCAAAATATCCGTAACTCTCGTTTTGACTTTAAGTTAACACGGTTACTCCTCGTTAGTAAGTAAGTCAGTGTTGCAGTCGCGGACAACAGGCTCGACTAATTTCCCGAGCAAAGAGGCTAAGATCTCGGAATCCGTCGGCAATTACATCCTCGGCAATAGCTCCAGGGGGGGATAAACCGAGGGATCTTCAAAGGAACAGAGACCACTAAAAATAGGATTCTCGGTTCAACGCGTCTCGCGGCACGCGTTCGCTGTTTTATTCGCAACGTTAGAAACACTATTCCAGAGTTATCCGCTGCTTTCGTCGGATAACGTACCTGCAAACCAACGAGAGAGTCGTAATATCCTCTCGAGAGGAATATACCGAGGAACCTGCACGAGATCTTGCTTCCCTTTCCCTCTTTACGTACCACCACCTCCTCGACGTCTTTCACGTCTCTCTCCTTCTCCCTCTCTTGCGGAGTCGCGTATAGAACGAGTCGCAAAAAGAAACAAACCGTGTCATTGCCATTTCTGCCCGTAATATGCAACATTTACCAACTTCACCGATACGTACCGGCACATGCATGCACGACAGTTGCTCGATCGATGGAACTACGGGAAAGGAAAGCGTTTCTGCATAAAAAATGAAAGCAGCGCTGCACTACTGCTGCCTGTCGATCGCTAATTATACACGAAAGCTTCTATCGTGGACGGACGATGAAAGGAATACGGGATTTTATGAAAATTTGAAGAAGCTAATTTTTGCACGGACAGTGAATCGTTTCTGTATTCCCTTTTTTTTTTTTTTTTTGTTATCTTTGTACTTGTACAGTTCTTGTATTCCTTCTTTATCTTTATATTTATGATAACTTATATTTCTCATGTTCTATATTTTATATTCTTATATCCTATGATCTTACATTTCTGTATTATGCAACGCCAATGCAACGAAAATTAGCGATTGGTTGATTTGGGTCACGTGATTCGCGAGGGGGCGTGGAGTAAACTTCGATGTAGGAGTGGCGTTGTCTGGTACTGAGCGACAGCGCAATTGATGTTTGCACATCAGTAAAATTTTATGGCAAAAAAATGGTCGTCTTCATTTCCTAGTCGGAACAGTTGCTTCTGGGCCTTACAAGTCGTGCAGTTTTTCCGTACTTTTTATTTTTCTATTCCCTCTATTCTTTAATTTTCTGCTACGCTTCAGGGAAATTCTTCAGATTCTTTGTCTTTTAGCGCAATAACAACTACCCTTTGGTTTCTCTTCGGTGCGTTTCTTCACCGTCGAGTGAATCAATTTTTTGCTACATAATTCCCAAACAATGGTATTTAGGTTCCCGAGCTCTTCAAACTTATTGTCAATTAACGCGAATATTTTCCAAGACGCGGGAATCCAGCTGGATGACAAAACGCTCCTGATACCGGCAAAGAATGACGATAAAAAAAACGGCGAGCCACAATTGGTCACGGTTTCCGAAGAAAACTGGTGATGACGAGTATTGTTGCAGAACCTAGCCAGAAGTAAACTGCGGTGGAAAAAGGCGGCTTACGCTCCGGAACGAACTGGCAATTAGAGGCCTACAGCGAGAACCCGAGCGTGACTTAAGATCCTTATACCCCCGCGTCCTTGGAGACGTGGCTCCTTGGAACTCAACGTCAACTCTCCATTGTTTGTCAAAGAATTCCGTCACGTAGAAAGTTTCCTGTCTCTGTGTCGAATCCGACGATTTCAATAATTTCGGTGTAACCAAAATTGTTCAACAATCGTAGAAAATGTGTTGCATTTTTGCTGTTTTCTCATGATTTCAAATGATCAAATGGCATGCTTTGAAAGTTCAGTGACGCTACACTAGCGCCACATGCGCATTAACTAGCAACGCTCAAAAATTTGGAGCCATCTTTACTTCTTGAACGAAACAGATTTCTTGATACATTTTTCCGAGAAACAAGAATATTGCAATCGTAAGTTTGATTTTTAAATACGTAAATTATAAATTTTATTCACTACAACGAGTTGTTATTATTACTTTTGAAATTTGAATTTATTAAGCATTATTTGTTACGTTTATCTTCTTCACTTTCAAGATATTCGAGTCACTGAATTTCGAGTTTTTATTCTTAATGTTTATAACGAATATTACGCTCCTTTCATAGTTTTCTAGAATTCCTGTGCCTCGAAATATATGTACATTTACGTCTATAGCTGTTTAATCGATACAGTTTAAGAACCTAAATACCATCATTTGGAAAATGATAGCTAATTCGTAACGCAAATCTACCTTTCGTTCGTGCCAATATTGCACGTGCCAATGTAGGAAAGAAGAATTGCCGAAAAGAAAAAGTTTCACTGTCTTTTGAATTACCGCCAAACCGTTACGAGCAAACAAACTCTGTCAGACTTGATCGACGACGTAACGATCTTGCTCAGTCCGTTCAACTCGTCCCTTTCGATTTCGCTCGCCACAAAGGACATCGTTCGAGCCTCTCGTGTCACGTGGAAAAGTGAACCGTCAGTGCTAAGACGGTACCAAAAGCGACGTGTGTACAAACTACCAGCTTCTCTGTTGTTCCACGTCGGCCTATAAAAAGCTTAACATCGGATTACCACTCGGGGAGTGGGGAAGGAATGGTTTCGTGGAGCGATCGATACATGGAAATCCACGCCGACTATCGCGATGCTAACAGCTCGCGCAAACATCGACGTCGAAGTCACGATTCGGGAAACATTCCGCGGAACATTCCGGCCAGACAGTATCGCCGCACACCACCCGATCAGTCAAATTAGATTCTGTGAAATGGCACGCTACGATCGTGCCGCTTTAATTGATGCGAGGATCCCTGACTCGAGTTTCCTCATCTGCGAATCGCTCGTACATAAATGACACGTTCAAACGTAAACGAACAAATGGAATTCAAGTACGTAATTTTAGCTTTTACAGGTTGATCGATTGTTGAAATTATCGGGAAATTTAATAGTTTCTTGAGAATGTTATCGAATGATTGAAGAAGGGTAACGTGTGCTCTAATTAGTAATTAAAAAGTACAGTTCAGATGTTCCTTAACTTCAACTTTGAATGATCTCACAGATACAAATACTGAAAGACTGCTCAACTAAATCGAGTAGAGGAAACAAAAAATCAAATATACTCTGATCAAAGTTTGACGAAGATATAAAATAAAAAAGAACATGTAGTATTTTTAGGCAATTATTCAGGGCGGGAAGAAATTTGAATTAGTACGAGAAAAAATGCTGAAATATTTCCACGAGTAAACTAATTTGAAAGTATTATTTCGTCTAATACTTAAATCACGAACGAACATTATTTACATTCGTATGCAATAAATGTAGAATAAATAGTATAAATAAATAGCAATGCAACAAACGTAGAAGAGAAATGCAATAAATTCGTAGAAATAAATGTAGCTGTAGATATTTTCGTAAAATTACGTTTGCACACGCGGGGTAAATATTTCTTGCAAATTGTGTTTTCAAAGTTAATAATTTAACAATTTTCGGTTGTTTATAAATAAAACAAAAGCCTCGTGTGTCGATAAAAATCTATCGCAGTATGGAATTTCGAATCTGCTTGCTCGCGACACTATTATTTGAAATAAAAATTAATCAAAGTACTACTATAAAATCTTACGATAAAATATTTATTTCACTTTCATCTGGTACTTGTACGAGTGATGTATATTTGAAATACCATTTCCTCGATCCTGTTTAAAAGAAGTAGCAGTACTTGTTCAATTCTGCGTCTCGCTTGGCAGAACGAAAATATGAATCTCCACTTGCCCATTTAAAAAATCTACTTCCTCGCCAGCCCCTGGCAACGATCATCGAAGCAAGCCTCTGGATGCTTATCTCGCTCCTCGTAATCACCGTAAATGTCCATAAAATGTTACGCGCGAGAAGACGCAAGAAATAACGACAAAGGGGGAGCAGACAATATACGTGCGTAAAGATTCAATCTAGTTTGGAAACAAGCTACCAATAAACGTAATCTGCGATCTGAAAGAATCGCGAAGGAACGTTCTAACGCTATAAATAAGATCTATAATTATTGGCTACGAGTATTAGAAACCTGCAATGCGATAAAAGGAATGGATCCAGAGAGAGAGAGAGAGAGAGAACCACGACCAAGAGTAGATAACAGTCATTCCGTTAAACGGTTTCGCAACGCTCCGAGCAACGATTTTCCAAAGCCTGTTAGATAAATCTACCCGATGATCTAATTCCACGGTGTTTCTGCGCGCACGTTACACCCTGGATTATCGTCGCGAGTCACGGGATCATCCTGCGGGCCTTGCGTTTTTACTTTCGCCCGTGGTTACTTTATTTCCGATTCGCGCGTACGGCATACCGCAGAAGAGATTTTCCAACAGTGACTTCGTAATGGCGGCTGATCATACCTTTCGGCAAATATTTCGATAAAATGTCGAGGTAGAAATCTACTTGCGAAAGTGCTCGAACGATCACCGCAGCAAATGATTGCGTACGAAACGCAGTCTGAAATTTTACTTCTCGATTTGGAAAGCGATCTACGAACGCGCGTAGAAATTACAAGATATTTGTTGTAAATGCGTGCTTAGTGAAAGTTGGTGTTCAACGCGAACGGCCATCTTGTGTCCCAGTAGGGCAAAATGGCGGATGATTGAACGTTTAAACACTCTTTCTGACTTGTTCTGAAATACGCGCTTGTGCCGTATGCGCAAGTTTCTTTAAAAACTGGCCAGTGCAGTTACAATAATTGACAATGTCAATCTCAAAATGCTTCACACAATGACATATTTATTAAAAGATACAACAAGTTATTTACGAGTGTTTGAATATTTTTGCGAGCCAATGTAAGTTACACGCACTTGTCGACATACAACTTGTCACATCTTCGATTCAAAATCATCTTGAGAACATAAATTTGCACGAAAATCGACAATCCAACGGCGCAACAGATTCCGTTGATTCACAAAAACACAAAACCGTCTCCTTCGGCCTAAAACTGTTGCGCCACATCAGTACACTTGCACAGCACGGATTAAAATAACCCGTCTGACCTAATTTTACTCTCGATCCGATCTAGACATCCGATTTACACCTCAGGAGTAGTTGATTAATCGCACAATTCGCGGACTTCCTTTCGACAACAATGGCAATCGCAACTGGCGCTTTCCATAGTTTCAATTCCTCGAAAAGATAAACGGCCATTTGGAAGAGAATGACGTCATCATCATCGTGAGGAGACGACACGAACGATCGAAGGGAAGGAAGGAAAAAAGAGTTGCATCGAGTGGAAGAAAAAAAAAAAAAGAAGAAGAAATGTCACGCGACGGAAGTTCAAAGAACGAGGCGTTGATCAAGCAAAGCTTTGTCGATGCTCGCCACAAAAGCCACTCGGCTGTGTGTGTGTACCTTTCAAACCACCTCAATGGAAGACACAATGGGCCCAAAACGTGTTAACGCTGCCGAAACTCAAAGGGAAGTCAGGGTCAATGATTCTCAGCCTCTCTGCCTATTCTTTCCTCGTCAGATTCGAAGGATACCCGTACGACACGATAAACGTGTTAATTGCGTTGATAATTCGCTTTCGAGCTATCGAGCTGGCCCGACGACGACCGCGCACGTGCGGGTTGTAATTTGTTTTTTTAAATTTTTAAAATCGATCGCGCGTTGATAAATCTACTTTGTCAATAATTCTCAGATGTATCGACTCCACAGATCGATCACACGTGCGATGAAAGCAAATTTGTCACTTTCTCTAATGTTTTCTCGCGAATGCCTTTGTATTTCGTACAAAATTTTGCGGAAAGCAGTACCTAGCCGGTACCCGGTTCGATAAAATTGGAATTTACGAGGTTACAAAAACATTTAATTATAAATTCTCAACTTGCAATTCGAACAATTTTACAACGCCATTGTTCGTCTCACGCCAGAAACTGGGAAGATGACGAACGAGCTACGTACGCGATGAGCCACAACTGCGAACAGAGGCAGAAAGTGTAACGCGTGTCTCTGGCGAGAGCACGTGCCACGAAAATTGTTTCGTAAACAAAGAGAATTCCTTCGCCTCTCGGGAGGAATTCAATTGGGCATGAACTTTGGCCGGTTTCCGGCCAGGCAACGCGTAATTACACGGTTCTGTAAGTCCAGTACGCAAACGTGCGATTTCAGATAAGCAATTAAACCAACTACTGGCAAGAAGCGACGATGACTCACGTACCGGTAAATAAGGTGTCAAAGCACCTTTAATCGCCTCGCGTTCCCGTTCCCGTTCTCGTTATCCGTATGCATATCACTTACGTAACGCGATTTCTGTGACGGACGAAGATCGCTACTTTTTCGAGAAAACAGTTAACGAAACTACGCTACTTACGCGAATAGAAATTACGCACTGACAAATGAATTTACGACCAATTTTGACCCTGCAACGGTTAGAATGCCGTGAAAACGTGAAAAATAAGGAAGATGTATATATATATATTTCTTTCATTATGAAAATGAATTTAATATTTCACAACGACACTGATATCTTTTAGGATATTTTTTTCGATCTGTTGCAGTATATGTAAATTTTATTTAAATTATTATAAATGACGAGTTCAGACTTAAAAATTTCTAAATCTGAAAATCCCTCAAATCTGTTGTTGCAATTCGTTATAAATCTAGATCTCCAGTTACCTAAGTTGTAAATTTAGATGTCTAAGGCCTAGATCCAACGTACGAAAATGTTCTCTCCGTTCTCACAAATAGAACAATTAAATTCTTCTGTGACAAGAAAATGGCTGAACAAAGTCAATTATTTTACTATACAAATCCTACCACGTACATACACATGTACATTAAAAGTTTTCTATCGTTTGTCCGATCGTGACACAATTCGTCCGTTCAACTGTCCATTGCTCAAATCGTCGCTTCTATCTATGAGTCAACCGTAGATAAAGAAAAAAAGGAAAAAAAATGTCACGCCAACATATCGACATTCCAATTTTTTCGAGCCGAAGCTCTTTAACCGTTCAAACAGAACGTTTGTTGTACCTCGCATAATTTGCACGCGCGTAATTTGCATCTCGAGGAAACAAATAGCAGAAAGAATCGACGTAAAATGGAACGGCTATGTCGTTCGTCAGTTAAAATGGTAAAAAAAATCGCGTTCTGTCGACGGGAAAACGCTGGACTAGCCAAACACGTCGAAACAACCACTCCAATTTCCACAACTGGCTGCACAAACGGAAACCAATTCTCCTACCGCGCAATTATTTACTTTTAATTAAGGTCCGATCATTTTCTGTCCGAATGACACGCACGTGGATGAAAGAGATCCGCGGGTTCATTCATCGTCGATAGAGAGCACGCTTTAATCTTTATTTGCATATCGTACATCCTGGTCGTTAACGACAACGATACAGTTCCGATGACATCCTGACCCTGATTACTCGATTAAAACCACTTCTACACACGCACGCACACGTATACGTCGACGATACAACTGCACGAGTATTTCCAACAAGAGTTCCAAGAGATGTGCAATTGAATCACTCGTATAGTGATAAAAATATATACTAGCTTGCAGAGGCATTTGAATATTCATCGCTGAACGCCGCTATAAATATATTGCACGAAACCTTTTGAAATTCCATTGACACTGCAATAAGTGAACTACGGATTTTCGCGTGCAATTATGAATGTATAAAATAAATTGATATAACAAATTCAATAATAAATGAGAAATAATGAATTGAAACATAAAATATCGAAGGTCGAGTATTTTTTACAATTATCATCTAGGTTTCATTTCGTTGCTAATAAAAATCCGTCTAGTCGCAACAACAAAACACAACTATGATATTTCCAAAAGTAAAATATAACGTACAAATGACAAAGCGTTTATTGGAAATAAACTGAAACACTAAATTTAAAAAATTAGTACAAAGTATAAATAGTTACCCCGGAGTGATGGTTTCGTTAAATATTGAGACATGACGTAACTGGATAACTCACTTAGATTAGGCAAATAATTTGGTGATTTTCGTAAATACATTTTCGTAAATTTCTATGCACATTTCCGAGTTTATGGCATTTCAAACTTTAACGATAACGTGATAACAGTATGATGTCAAAATGTTTTGCATGACACAAACAGTATATTTATATTTCACAAAATTGTTTGCAATACAATACAACAGATACAGTGCACTGGAAATGAGAAGAAGAAGCAAAAACAATGTACGATTGATATTATCAGAGAGAAAGAAGAAAAAAATACGTTTGATAACGACAACATTCGAAAGAATAACGGAAAGGTTCTTGTCGACGAATGGAAAGAATTACTGCCCGCTGGAAGACTTTTTAACAAATATAAAATAGAAAGTAGAAATTGAAAATGATGGAAAGTTCTCGCTCTCTCGAAAGAATGAAAACAAAAGAATTCGATATTCCCGACTGAATAAACAGCACAACGGTTTCTGCCGGCCTTTATGGTAATTCCAACATCGAAAGTTTGCCTTTTGCGAACTTTGTACTTTCCCCGTTTCTTGTCAAAGGACAGTCCTCAAATAATCTTTCTCTTCGCATAACAGCTACGATTGCTCAGATATCTCGCTTCGTGCAGGAAAGTCAATTCTTGGAAATCTCGTTTCAAACATTCCCAAACGAAGAATTGAACGAGTCGTGCCATTCGTCTTCAAAGTCTCGGAGAAGCCTCGGCATTATTATATAAATGTTCCACTAATGTATTAATGCGAATTTAATTATGAATTAAATAACCGTCATTTATCGGTTAGCTGTCAATTTAAAATAATCACGCGCGTTGATTTATTTATTTTATTTGTAAACAAGTGATACGTTTATCCAAATTATTTCCAAGTTATTAAATTCGAATTATCTACATTTATTTGAAAGCACCAACACGTAATCGCGATAATAATTAAAAATGATCAAGATAAATTGCATTTAAATAACGCAAATTGCATTTAATTTTTGTCAAATGAAAGATTCCACCAATCCCAAAATCTCATTCTCAATCGACTAAACTACATCAAACTTGGAAGAACACACGCGTGACACACCAATCTAGAAAGAAAAATCGATAGAGAGACATGGGAATTTCCTCGTGTGGCACATCGATCTAATCGAGATATATTGGACGTTTATCGACGATAATCGACAATTTGCCGCGACGAAACACAGCGACAGTGCACGATGCTTCCTCCTCCCTCTCGTTCTCATGCACGAGAGGGTCGATACTACGATTACGATAAACGTAACTGGCATGCACACTAAACGCATTAAGCGACATACTTGAGAGTAACAAAAGTACGAAACAAATTTCGTCCGATAGTAACGTGGTTGCAATAACGTTCCAGATTACGCGTTGTCCACGAAAGCTTGCGAAAAACCACGAAAAACAGAAAATTGTCATTCCGCGCTACGAAATTCCTCGTTCGAAAAAGCTTTATATATTCAATCGAACGTTCCATCCAGAATTGCGCATCGAGTCGCGAACGACTGAAATCGAACGAGTTAATTGGGAAAAATTGAAATGTTTTTCGAATTTCATCGCTGAAACGAATCCGTTCGACTAAAAAAACTTTCGCGCGACTTATCGGACGCGATCGAGACCGTTTAAACTTACTCAACAACGGAACAATCGCATTACTGGGAGAAACGAACAGTCAGGAGTGAAGTTTCGACACTTTCCAACCAAGTAGAATCAGATTTCCAGCCGTTGGCTCGACACGTAACTGCTCGATATTTCTGGCGATTGAGCGACGTAGGGTTTCGTCGTGTTGTACCCACGGAATCGTTACAACTGGGTATCGAGCATACAGATTTCATCGACGAACCTCGCGATTCCTTTATTCCTGCAGTTAGCAATTTTATCGCGATTTTCAACGAGACGATTTTACCGGAATGGAAATAAAAATTGACGCATCGCGGGTCGCAGACGAGCTGCGAGCGATTTGCGTTACAATAGAAATTTCAAATTGAATACTAATTAGCAGGTTCGTTAAAGTTGTCAATTGTTTGAAATTATTGATACATCGATGCGAATTTTGTTCGCAGTTGACAATTGCCGGAATGACCGAATTCGTTGGAGCGATGAATTTCGATGAATGTTCGATCGATTAGAATATTTACTCCAATATTTACTCCTTCTCGTTGCAAGCAGTTCTTAATTCGCCAGTGATCAAAATGCGTTCGAAAATTTGACCAACGAATCGCTCTTTGCGATTCAAAAATTTCCCGACTCGGTGTCGAACCTCGAACGTCTGAGAGCCGACTCTACTCGATTTCCCCTGTAATTCGACTCGCAAACACGCGTACGCGTGAAAGAGAATCGTCGCAAAGAAACACAGAAGAATAACAACGAACAACGAAGAAGAAAGGGGGGGGGGGGAAAGAAAAGAGAAGAGGAATAAAAATAAAATAGAGACTACGAGAAAAGAAAGAAAAGAAGAGGCTTGAGAAACAAGAAAAAACGGAGGAGACAAACGGATGATGAATTTGTTGCCAGTCGGTTTTTACCTGCTGCACGTACCACTGCGTGGAATTCTGGTTCTTCCTGTGGCTGCTGGGCTTGCAGGGGGCGCAGAGCAGCAGGGGCGCCAGTTTGTTCACCCCCTTGACGCTGGCCGACGCCGGGGGCGACGTTGGGCTCAGCCCGTCATCCCCCAACACGGGCCACAGCATCCACGTGTGAATGTCCGCGGAACTTCCCCTTCTTCTGTCACTTCGACTCTGCCTGTGCAATTCGTCTCGTGATTCATCTGACCAACTCCGACATTCACCGAGTGCTCCTCGCGACTATTTTTCTTTCTTTTTTTTTTTTAGATTCGATCGATCAATTAACACGCGCGAGAACCTCCAAGATTCGTCTTTCTTTCTTTCTTTCTTTCTCTCGGAGGCTCGCAAGTTGCACTTTTGCGTTGTTTCGCAAAAACAAAACTTTTTCGAAACTTCGAACGGCGACACTTTTCACTGCGGAATCTACAATTTCGACCGTTCGATGTAGAACAGAATTTGCTTTTACTCGATAGCACACGTTGCACAACGTCGGAGCACTTTTCGAATCGAAGTTAGTTATCGATTAGATAAGGATATCGATCGATATTTAAAATATTCGATCGATTCTGATTCAGATAAGACGAACAGCTAATTCTCAGTTTATTTTTGCACGTCTTTAAAAAACAAAGATATCAATAGCGAGTCAAAAAGAATTCTATTCGTTAAAGTTAAACGCACCGTTCGAACAGCAATTTTTTCGATTGAATGTTCTTCGAAACGGCAGAGAGAGAACGGCTCCTTTTAAAGAAGGAGTTAAATCGAAGAAACAAGCACGAGGAGATCGAACACACCGCGTTCTCTCTTGGGGACTCGCGACGCGACACGATTCACAGCTCTTCCCCGATTGCGTCGTCGCTCGAAAACTGATCGATAGCCAGCCGCGACACGTTGTTCGAACTTGCTCGCGACGCTATTGCCGACGAGCAACTGAATCATCGTCGATTGAAGCTGGTTTGACGTTTCAATTCCCACCAGCGGCCGCCGTGAATGACGCCGCGGCGAGAACCGTGCGCCGCTCGTTATCGAAATCGAATCGTAACGTTAAAAGTACAACTTGCGATCGTCGATTTGCGGAAGACCAAATAAAACTAAAATAACCTCTTTTATCTGCCTCGACGTCCGTGAAGTTTAGTTTTCCAACGCGCGACATCGTCGCGATCGCGTTCGATCGAGCTGCTCCGTTCTCGAGATTCTCGTTATCGAGCAATTAAATGCGTATATAACGTATTGTTGTAAGAAAATTCAAAGAGCTCTTTCAGTTTTTTTAATGAAAATATCGATGATCCCAGTATATTAATATATAATTATAAAATAGGTAGGATCGAGTACGATCTAATTTCCTAGTCTGTTGTGTCGTTAATATGGGACATTCTGCACAGAGTAACGAGATCAGATTTAAAATTGTAAAATAAATTTAACGCAATTAATGTAAAATCGACGAGCCATCGATCTAGAGGCGAAAACGTGAAAACAGATATTAAAATAATAAACAAATCTCCGAAAAGTTATTCCACGAGAAAGATGAATAAAATTTACGAAATAAACTGATGTCTGTTCTGACATCTGCCGCGTGTCTATAGTCATATACGTCTAATTGTAGGCGTGATTCTAAGAGACGCTTCGACAAAAAATTGAAATCCAGATTATCTAATCTGTTCCACGAACAATATTAATGAAATCAATCAACCCACGAATGTACGTTATTTAAATTGTTGAACGAATCTTTAAAAATCTCCTACGTTTTTCTAACTACGTCCATTCGACAGCCAACAAACTTAATTTGACTAAATTTTCAAAAAATTATTGAAACAGAGCATTTCTATTTCAATACGAAAGTTCAAGAAAAACCTTTTCTCGGCTACGCGTTAACAATCGTTTTGCCTACGCGGATCGATTGTTTTTCCCGGGGGAAAGATCACAAGCGGGAACTTTCACAGGCATCGATCGATCCTGCGACGGCTGAATGCTCGATGCTCAAAGGTCGAGGGAGCAGACGACGGAAAACATTTTCGCTAAAGAGGATGTCGCTACCGCGTGGGCGGGATTACGCTTCCTGTTGCTGGAAACCGCGCGCGTGTTTTCTGAACGCCCGGCAACCCCGTGACTTTTCACATTTTAAATACTCTGGCGAACAACAAAGACGAGGGAAAAACAAAGTAACGTCCTCCCACTGTCCGCGCGACTCTTTTCCGTACGATTGTCTCATTTTATTATAACTGACAACTGCTACTCGCGACATTTCTCAATGCTCTGTATCTCGGAAATTACGTATCTTTGCTTATTAAATTCTATATTAGTTTCGCGTGTTTTACCATTCTTTATTTTATCGATCGACTTTATCGTAATTTCAAAAGAAAATGAACTCGTAACGCACGAATATTGATCTCGTCGGGGGAAAACTGCAAAGCCAAAGTAAAATCTGCAGAATCAAACGAAGGTAGAAAAATCACTTGACTCGTGCGTGAGAACAGTATTTTTTTTTCTTTCTCTCTTCTTTGTCAAACTAATTTACGTCGCATCGCCGTCAAAGTCCATTCCGCGTGTGTGTCTAGAATTTCCCACGTGCCGATTCGTTACGCAGCAGTAACACAATATCGTAGCTCCAACGATAAAACAATACGCAACAAAAACTGTGAACAGCCAACAACAAATGTAAAAACAAAACTCGGATCGAAGAGTCAAAAAAAAGAAAAAGAAGAAAAAAGAGCGAAAAGATGACACTCGCGGAGAGAAGAAACGAAGAGAAACGACGTCGTCGTAATCTTCGACTGTTCAACGCGAGTGAGACGTCGTGAGACGAGAAAGATTGACGGAGAGCAAGGAGAACGAGCTAGGGAGCTGGCTCGATGAAAACGATCCTAGAAAACGTGGAAAACGATTAAGCGGAATCCTCGATAAAAGTGTCGATGCCCGTCGACGCCTCGTTCCGATAAAATTGAACGCCCACGAGAAACGGCACGATCGCTCGCCATGATCTCTCAACCCCTCGCCTCCTCGTTACTTCTCGTACGCTCGCACGCTCGTACCTGCGAATTGAATTAACGAGTTCGCCGCGAGACCAGCCGTGAATCGAAAAAAAACCAGCGCCTCGTAACCGATCCGAGAGAAAACTTTACGTTCGTTAAATTTAGTTTCGGTAAACTTGAAACCGAGACGTGACTAAAGGAACTTGTACGATAATTATACTTGCTGCAGGGAACGTGATTCAGAAGTTGAAAAACGCGTACCGCAAGGAAACAACAGTTTCTGCTCTCGTTTGGGGTGAAATGAAGCTATAAGGTTTTTCTCCGCTCGATTTTACTTTTAGATCGTTTTTTTTTTATCATTGAAAGTGATTTTAGCCTCTTCAGGTGCAACGCTGACGCAACGAAAATTAGCGGTTGGTTGATTTGGGTCACGTGATTCGCGAGGGGGCGTGGGATAGACCTCCGGTAGGAGTGGCGTTGTTTAAAATAAAATTCTTCATTTCCTAGTTGTTTCTGGGCCTTTCAGTGAGACGAATCGTACAAGTCGTGCAGTTTCATTATAATTCTTTTATGCTTTGATAATCCTACGTATAATCGTCTCTGTAATGAAATATTGCAGGAGAAGAAAATACGAGTACACTCTCGATTATCTGATTACCGATTTTACACAACAAAGGGGTAGTTAAAGTTTCACTTCAGCTACGTTGCAATTAAGTCAATTCTAAAACAAATTTTTTGCCCTTACCGGAGTAGGAAGGAAACTGGAAGACCGATTCGTGGAAAATGGAGATTCGACATCGTAAATTATTACGGACACGTACAACACGCCAATGTGTGTATTATATATTTTATGTGAAATCTGGAGCGAAGATCAGGCACTCGGAGTGCATTGTGCAATGTGGCCATTGTCCGTAAAGGGAGCTGCTAGCAGGGACCCGCTCGCTAGCAGGAAGTGTGCTTTAAGCTGCAGCGCGTTTCATGCGAGCATGAATCATTTGGCGGCTCAAATGACTCGGCTGTTACGTTATTTTCTTATTTAACACTGAATGCCTTGCGAGTCATTCGAGAACTTTGAGTCGAATACATTCTTGTAATTTGTTTCTCCGACGCTAAATAAAAACGCACAAATGCAACGATGGTTTGCAACTTTTTCAAAAATTGTCATTACTTGCGATTAAGCATAAGCTATAAACAGAAATATAATTTCTTCTTCCCGCGCGAGGTTGTTATCTCGACTGAAGGAGATTCCAGTTTAACGAATCAATTCCCAGTTTAACGACAGCCCACGAAGAATCCGCGAAGAATCGATTGCGCATGTAGAATGAAGAAATTAAATCGTAGATTGATTTCGTTCAATCGAGACTCCCAACGAAGACTAACAGCCAATCTCGCTCGACAAATACGTAATACGAGGTTACAGATGTTAATACGTCGTGTTAGTTGCCACAGGCATTAACAGAATTGTTTGTACGCGAGTTATTCGTCTGCCAGACGTTTAAACGAATTGTTCTCCGGTTGCGAACGAAATCGAACGCTCTCTGTGCAATATGTTTCATATCGCGATTTATATGGCCTTCGAAGAAAATTGCTATTGCGCGTCAACCCTCTCCCAATCGCAAGATCTTAGAGAAAATAAAACAAAATAAAATTTTCTAAACAACTGCAAATTTACGTCGTTGTCGTAATTTCTTTCTTTTCCTACTAAAAATTATTATTGAATGAATTATTCATACTATTGTACGTCGATACCTGCTCGATTTTTGATAATTTAACAATTTTAAATTATTAGCATTCTCCAATGCTACAAATAGAAAATCAAATCGTCGAAATATCGAAAAGCCTTCGCCTCAGCCACGGTGCACTTTAGTCATAATCACATTCCGAGTCCGGCCACGTAGCCAGGAAGAGTAATTCCATCGACTAATCTCGAACGACTCGTACTCGCGGGTTTCGTACGAAAATGGTAAAACGGAGCTCGAGAAACTCGGACAGCCGATTCCGCGGCGAATTTTCTAGCGTTCGTAATCTCGAGCAAAGGGGGAGGGGGAATTATGCTTGTTCAGGTCGCGGGTAGGAAACTATCAATTACCATTCTGCGAATCACATCGAATTCGAGCCAAGACGAGCGCGTCTAGCAAAGAAACGAAAGCGTACGCCGACGACGATTTACAACCGCGAGTAATTCCTGTGACGAGCTGAGAGGCGTTTCAAGAGTGCTTCTGCGAAAGAAGCACACGAAACAGGAGAGAAACGTGTTTTCCCTTTCTTTTCACGCGAATTTGAAAATTCGACGCGCACGAACAAAGACTGTAAAAGACTGGATTTTTGTTTTGTTATTTCTCCGTGATTTCATTTGAAAAAAAAAAAAAAAAGTACGAAATGCCAAAGTGTTCAAAGTGTTCTACCATGCGTGGAAAAATCATGGGAGGCCTATTATTCTCGGAAGTGAAATCAAAATCAAATCCTCGGAAGAAACTGAACTTTGTTCAGTGTTTTGCTCGCTGTCTCAAAGGGCCACTGTTCATTCTCAACGATAAACACACTTTACGTAATAATCGCTGATCTTCGAATAATTCGAGGATTTCTCAATCCGCAGACGTCTCCCCTTCTCTCGATCCGAACATTCGTAAGCAAACTCCGCTATAATTAAACGTGACCGCGGCGAGATAATGATAAAACCCAAGAAAGAGAAGAGGACGAATCTGACGCGAATGTCAGTGTTACATTAGCATACTCGATCCGGTTTCGAAAATGAGTGTCAACCTTGATTTATCGCGGCTGTTTCCATCCGACCGAACGAGAAAGAAGCAAACAGAATAATCATCTTCTAGCTTCTGCAATAAAATATTGCGAGTTAAAATATTACCAATACAAAAACATTACTCGGTACTATAAAAAAATCTACGTATTTAGAAACAAACGAAGGAAAAAAAATTGCTCTTTCTTCGACCAGTAGGAAGGAAATGGCAAAAACGTCAAACTTTGGCTGGAAGAGAAATTTGCGAAGCGAAGCTAAGCTGATTAAACTGAATTAAAGTGCAAAAAAAAAGAGAGAACAAACGACGCACGTTACAGTGACGTGTTGCGAGAAGAAAGAAAAGATTCGCACGGAAAATTCGACTTTCGCGATGAGAAATTTGGAGCGCAGCCCATGCGAAGCGCGCGATAGTACTCGCGCTTTTAATCTCTGCTCGTAAACGTTCGTTCCGAGAATTCGTGCCAAACCGTGTTCGACCAAATTGCTCCGTTCCTGCGCTCGACCGGGTGTGTTCGCCGCGATACGTGCGATTCGTTCGACCGTGCTCTCGGAAACTCGCGCGTTTCGGAAATCCTCGATCGTTTGCCACCGATGGATCGGACGGTATCTCGTGTGCAGTTCGGTGCAGGAGGTTTTCTTTCTTCTAGAAATTCTGGCCATTCGATCGGAATAAATGTTGTTAAAATAACGTCGCAGGCAATAAAACGTTGGATGTGAACCAATCTCGGAAGCCAGTAGAGCGGAGGTATTTGAACATGACTCTTTTCTCTTTTCTCTTTTTTTCTTTTTTTGTCTCATATATCTGGAAGGAACAGATATAAAAAGAAAAAAGGGAAGAGCAAAATATTAACTTTCTATAACTACAATTTCGTTCGCTAATGATTGAGCATTTACGACTTTTTTCTCCGATCTGAAATAACTGGCAAATAGTTAACACGTAAGGTGCAATTTTGTATGTTTGATGATAATTGAGTGCGACTTTTTTTCTTGTTTTCTAATCCGAGATTCAGCGTACAGTAACGTTACGATAACGGAACCACAATAGGGCGCTGGTATATTTTAATTCGAAGGTTGGGCATTTAACTCCCGCAAGAAGCGTGCTCGATGATCATAATTAAAAAATGAATCAACGCTGATACGACGATGTAGGAAGAACGGTGCAGTGATAGAACGGTAAACAATTAAAAAAGATAGTCAACAACTTTAACAGATTGTCAATTTCATCCTCAAACACGAGCAAACTTGCTGAAGTCAAGAAGAATTAAGATAAAACACGAACAAAGTTAAAATAATTTTTAAGACATTTCGAAATTAGCATTCATTTTTCATTCGTATAATTGAGACTGCACGCAATGAAAATCTAGTGAGAAATTCTAGTGAGACTGTTTTTCAATTTTACTTGCACTGTTGCTCTCTAAGGTGAGACTGGAGAAATTGAAAAGACTCATTGAACGCGGCTTGAATGGTGAAAAGTCGACAGACAAAGAATTCCAAGCGTGCAATCGTCTATTTTTACGCGTTACGACCTGCCGTTCGATTTTTCTTGAGAAGATCGCCAATAATTAAGACAACGGAGAGTAAGTGGATTGTAGAAATTACGTAGCGCGTAACACTCGGATTAGTCACACGGCTGATGCATAGGCGCGCGATCGTTCGCGTGGAATACTCAACGTGCGCAACATGTGTAACTTGCGACAAGGCGTCCGATTTTCCAAGGTGTTCCTGGAACCCGTCAAACCCCTCTAACACGTTCGTGTGCACTCAGGAGGCGAGTCTGCTTGCTCTGATAAGATTTTTCCAGGACTCGTGCGCATAGAGCGTGCGTATTTGAACGAAATAACGCGACCGACTGATAGAAAAGACCGACAGAAAAATTCGTTTGCTCGAAACGAGCAATTTCCTGTTAGTGAGATATGGCTTCGTCAGAAACACACAGTTTTATGTGTGTTGCGTTTTATATCAAACTTAAAACCGTAACGTAATTTGTCGTTTGTAGAATTTACGCAAACTGGTAACACGTGAGATGATTGGTAAAATGATTTTAATAATTTGTAAGTACAAAATTTATAAATTTCACTCGCATAAATTGTCCAAACAGCAATGCACATGCGTACGCAAATTAACAAAAAATTATAAAAAGAAAGATTATTCCGGTGCAAAAATGTGGTTCGTATTCATTTCACTCGAAATTTATCTACACACGCGCGATGCGCGAGAGAAATACTTTTTTAAATGTCATCCAACCGGGCTGGAAGTCCAAACGATCGATTGAGAAAATTATTGATGAGATTCTGACCTCGACAATTTTATCTCGCAGTTTGACAATAAGCACTGATAGGCATCGAGCACTGAAAGGCACGATCGCAAGACGCCGATACAATGTGGGAACAAATTGAATCTTCCAATCGAACGAATTGCCATCGCGCTCTTTGTTTCCACGCGAGGAACTTTCAAACGCACGCTCGATGAAACGAACTGTTACGATCTATACCGAAACGAACGATTGCTGCTTTTGTCAACTGTTGTCGTGCAACCGAAAGTTTTTCCTTGTCATTTCTCGCGTGTGTCTTCTACCACCACATCGCGAGTCTATAGTTCTTTTGAAAGACACTGCTATGTAATTAAGGGGATCTATGCTGACATTGACGTAAAAAGCCTAGAAAAATATCGATCAATCAGGAGTCAACGATGTTCCAGACGCATCGCAGAATTACCAACGGAGGCGAAAAAACAACGCGGCTCGATATCTTTCAACGAGATCTCACGGCCGCAAACATTACTCGCGACCGCAAGCTTACAAACCTCTTCGATCGTCGTCCGAGACGAAAGAAAAGAGAAAAACGGAGCAGCTCGAGCCCGGCGAACGCAAATTTCAATTTTTCAGATTTTTCGTGTCTGTCAGATTGCTTGATTAACTTCCTTCTTTCTTAAAATTGGGAAATAAAATTTGTCGTGTCGTGCTCCTGTGTAAAAACGTACAGACTGACTAGTCGAATGACGAATGCATTATACATCTTAAACTGTTTTTCGATTGAGCTGTTTTTCGGTCAGTTGATAGATGAGAAATCACGCACCTCTTTCACGTTTGGAGATTTGTCTACACTCAACAATAGGAAAACACGACAGAATCGAATTGTATTGCTTGTGAATATATGTATATTCGCGAAATCGATAAGCATTTACATTGATTAATGAGTATGTACGTTTACCGAATTAACACATATTTGCGAGACAAAACAAATAAATTTTTGATTTGATCGAGCTATGAATAAAACTGTACATTTTTGTAATATCTTATAATGTATAATACCTCGTAATGTACGTTCAATATATTTCCAAACGTTAGAACATACTGTCGCACACGTTCCTATAAATTTTCGAAAATTTACAATAAAATTCTAACTAATCTGTCTGTGTTACGTTATCTCAGTTCCTTCCGTCCGTGCAATTGCAATCAGATATAACAATACGTGTAAATATCCAAATATAAAAGCCCAATCGAAAAAAAATTAATCTTGCACCTTCACACAAGTTTTACTTTTTACATCCGTCAATTTTCCCTACATCTCGAGAACGTTGTGCCAACGCAACGTCTCGAGACATCCGACACAAACGTGTGTTAATTCACAGTAGCACGCTAACGTTTCAAAATCCGAAAAAAATAATCGGAAAATTCCAATAATTCGTCGGATCACTCACCACGGTGAGAAGGAAATGGTGCTGCGTTCGAACAAAGAACTGGACGCGGTCCCGAGAGCCACCTCAAGGAACGCGACTCAATTCTCGGCGAACCTCGTATACCTCAACACCTGCCCTCGTACCTTTCTCTCTTGCAAGCGGTCCAAGCGCAGGCACGCATACACACACAAACATACGCGTACACGTGCAACCGCAAGCGTGGCCGAAAACTCGCGGCGTTGGCACGCCGCGAACCAAGCACAGGTGGTCGCCGATGGAACGTGACCAAGGGAGGAAAAACAGTCACGAGACCGTTTCGCAGCGGCAACAACACGGAACGTCGCTGAACAACCGCACGGCTCGCCGTCCCGACGAAGACTGAGGGAGAGACCCCGTAGACCGCGGCAAATACACGCAATTCGGCCGAACCGGCTCAATGCAATCGAACTGACCACGCTCTTACGTCGGCCACCCGTCTCCATTATCACCGTGGGTTGTGCACTGACATAAATCTTCCCAGTCGTAGTTGGAAGACACGGGCGACGACAATGACCTAGTCGTAGCGCTTCGAGCGCAGGACATTTGCCGAGACGCGCAGGACGTACGACTGTTTATATACTGTCGCTGAGATATTGTTGATATTTTGAACTGTGATTCCTAGGAAATTTTGAACTTGTCAATTTCTTGGAAAAATATCGTACAACACTCTGCCTCGTTTCAAAACACAAAACGCTTTGTTTCGACGATTCTCTTTCGTTTTCGTCAAAGATGTTTTTGCATCACGTAGCAAGTGGAAAGATGAGGATACTTTTATTCTCTCGAAAATTATAAAAATTTAGAAATCTTTTCACGACTATTCAGTCAGAAAATCGTTTTAAGCAATCGTTTTGAGACATCATGGTGGATCTAGTTACGAAGAAAGAAATTTGAACTTTTATCATTTTCGAGAACAAAACTTTCTCACCCGCTACATACATGATATACGCAGAATACATTTTCGTGTGTAACTGATACAATAGTTGATAAAATGTCAATGTAGTGTGTATGTAGATATTTTTACAAGTTCTAATTAATTTCGATTGATTTTAAGAGTATGAAGATCATTTATAAGTTAATTTCTGCATCGATACAGCAATTAGTGCAGTGAAAAGAGACGTAGTTAAATTTGCAAATTGTAATAAAAAATGTAAATAATTTTAATAATAAAGTTTTAAAACAGAATAAAAGAATTGATTTCGTGCATCATAGGCTGTCCCTTTATAGCCTCTAGATTTCAACTACATATGTAGGGCACTGATGATATGTCACACGCTACGGTAAAGTCGATACATGACATTACCATCGGAGGATCCGGCGATCGATAAATTTGATTTCTACCGCGTGATTCGATTCCAACGATTTTATCGTGATCAACGATCGTTCTCGTTTATCATTTTACAATTGAATTCTGGAGATCTAGAGAAACAATAGAAACACATTCATTTAAAAAAATATCGTGTACGAATCGACGATTAATAGATAACTCTATGCTGCAGTTATTGAAAAAATATCTAAATACGTCACAGTTGGAACATCATTGACGTAAAATTCCGTGTAGCGTGATCGTGCGTCGATATTATTTAAGCCTCGCAATATTTCTTACCGTAACTACAGCGTTTAAAGCATTAAAATCTCACAATGACCATCTGGCATGATAATTCCGTTCCAGACCTTGGAAATCGATATAAGTTCGACCGATAAAAGTGAAAGAAATTCCCATAGAAAAAGAAACATTCTTTCTCGTTCATCTTACGTGTCGAACATCGTAAATTCCCAACGAACGTACACGTATAAAGTGAAAATGTAAAAGTAGATGGCTAAAGCCAATTATTTGGAGCAGCGTAGAATGGTCAGGCGAATGGATCTACTTAAACACGAGCATTCCTTTGATACATTTTTTTTTTTGCGATGCGCATCGCGTGCCAATAATGCCATAATCAAACCGACTGTTACCATGAGCGCAGAAGAATTTATGTGTCTCCATGCGAGCGTGCACGTTGGATTTCGTTTCGGTCACGCTTTCTACACGAATCCTGGAAACCCAACACATTATCTGTCTCCCACGATTACGCGTAATCGTCGGATACCAGCTAAACCCGGACATCGAATGAAGATTTTCGTCCAAGTATTATTACATATATATGTAATAATATTAAATATAATTAAAAATATCGAATCTTTCATTGCTTCATCTGTAAGAACGAAGACGTGAAAACGTGAAATAAAATCACAACTCGAAATATTGTTGAAACGACTGGCGGAGGAGATTCCACTTTGTAAAAGCTCCCCTGAAGCAAAACAGTTACTTCAACGTCAAGATATTTGCCCGTCTCTCCTCTTTTCTACAACGGTGCCCGTAGAGAGACGGAGCGTAATTTCATTCCCCGTATAATGCGACCCTGAGTCATCAAATTTACCCTACACCCGTGCTCAAGGGTGACAAAGAGCCGAGGCAAGGGTGGCTGCGAACAGCACACCAGTCTTTACGCTACGAGACTGGTAGAACTAACTATCTCCGGGCCCCGGTGATTTTTAAACAGACACATATTTCTCATTGCACGAACGATTATGCAAACGGATCGCCACTTTCTTTTACGGCGCCACCTTTGTCCACCGTTGCTGTTGAAAGAATGCCTTTCGCTTTAACCGCGCAGCCAGACAACGTTTTCATTCACTGAATGTGATTTTAGCGGGGGCAGCCCAGAATATCGGGCCTCTTCAGGTGCAACGCTAATGCAACGAAAATTAGCGATTGGTTGATTTGGAGTGGCGTTGTCTGGTACCGAGCGATCGCGCCTGTAATTTGTATTCCATCGATTCAAATGTTTGCATATCGATAAAATTTTATGGCAAAAAAGTCGTCTTCATTTCCTAGTCGGAACAGTTGCTTTTGGGTCTTTCAGCGAGACTTGTCACGTCCTTTTGCTTTTCTTAAGATTATTTTCCGTTCGACTTCTCCTTCTAAGTGTTTGTTGAAATTCAGATTATTACAAAGACATGGAATCGTTTCGTTGATAATACCGTATAATGTTCAACCATTCACAATCTTTTAAACGCTTTTTCGATTTATTTATGCCTTTTCAATTATGCCCTTTCAATTTTCTTCACAAAGATTCTTCTCACTTTTAACATGCTCCAGACTAGAGTGCAAAATTCTTAAGGGATCGATCGTTCTTTCAAATCGGAAGAGACCTTCGCGAGGTACAAAGGCGTCTGAAAGCCACCCCAGACAATGTCGACGAGTCCTGCGAGAGTCGCGACGTGGTACGAACTTGAACGAGTCCGGGAACACGTGGATCGATAAACAATTGCAGCAGCCGCCGTATTTCCGACCAGCTGTATTTCACTCGTTATCACCTACGCGTTACCGGGAATCGCCAACCTCTATCGTAATAAATGCAGTCGTGACGTCGCCAACGTGACGTAACCACTCGTTTACTGCGTCATCGAGTTGCAAACTGTACACCGTAATTCTGTCAAACTGATTTATGCCGCAAAAGAGAATCTAACTATACTGCACGAATAGATCGTTTCAGAAGCAAGTAAAGAAAATCTGGATCTTAAAAAAAGAGATACAAATTTCTAATAAAACAGTGTCAAAATTTGTTGATTGAAACGCGTATACAAATTAATAACACCTCCTAGTCATCAGCTGTGGATGTTTACGCATTTTACAGTGCAAAACTACAGAAGATGCACGTAATATGCATAAAAAACTGCACGACTGCAACTGTTCTAACTAGGAAGTGAAGACGACCTTTTTGCCATAAAATTTTATCGATATGCAAACATTTGAATCGACGCAAAATAAATTACAGGCGCGATCGCTCAGTACCGGACAACGCCATTCCTACTCGAGGTCTAGCCCACGCCCCCTCGCGAATCACGTGACCCAAATCAACCAATCGCTAATTTTCGTTGCATTAGCGTTGTAACAGAGGAGAGGTCCGATTTTCTGGGTTACCCCCGCTAAAATCATTTTCAGTGATAAAAATATATAAAATGTTCAAACTGTAATGTTTTCTATAATATATCGTACTTGGAACAATTTTCCATCAAGATTCTATTTTTGTAACTAAATATATGCTCAGAAATATGATATTGCACAAAAAGACTACACTTGTACAGAATAACCGAATGAAAGAAACCTCTCGATGTGACCTCAATTTCTTCCAATAAATTTCGACTCTTCGAAAGCTAATAATTGCTTCGGCTTGAAGAAGACAAGTTATATGTACGTCTATAAAAGCAAAACGTACTTCGGTAATCTTTATCGTGTGATTCCTATTTCGATTCTAGATAACCTCGATTTCCGGTGATTGCATATCTTTTCCTTTTTAAATTAATTTCTCTTCTCCTCCTCTTCCGAAGGGGCTTGGCGTGCCTGTCCGTGTTTCAACATCTGGGAAGTCTGAGATCGAAACGTGAAATTCATGTTTTCGCGGTGCGTTTACGTTGGCGTAATGTGGCAAGATCATGTACGTGACGCGGTGAATTTCGCTCGCCAGTACGTCTCGCTTCGTTTCGTTTCATCTCGTCCCGTTCTGTTCTTAACCTGCGTGCAATCCGCCGAACAGTAAATCTTGTTAACTCGTACGCGTACTCCGACGGACCACTCGTGTCAGTCTGCACACGAGAGTATGGTCCGGGACGTAAAATCGATAACGAGTAGCTCTCGCCCCTAGAATTGGCGGGAAACGAGCCCTTCCTCCCTTTCTCGCTGTTACGCCGGGGACCGATCTGGAGATATTCTCGTTCCATTCCCCTCTCTTTGAATATCTTTCACCCTGATTGTTCGTTGATCAAACGAACAAAAAGTGGGCTTGGTCGTGGCGAAAAAGTTTATACAACTGAATGGAGATCAATTCCGCGACATATATTAAAATTTTTTATCACTGAAATTGATTTTAGCGGAGCTCTTTAGGTGCAACGCTGATGCAACGACAATTAGCGATTGGTTGATTTGGGTCACGTGATTCGTGAAAGGGCGTGGAGTAGACCTCGAGTAGGAGTGGCGTTGTCTGGTACTGAGCGATAGCGCAATCGATGTCGGAACAGTTGCTTCTGGGGGCCTTTCAGTGAGACGAATCGTACTGGGGTACAAGTATTTTTGTCAATTTTGTCGATAAAACGTTTCTACGATAAAAATCAAAAAACTTAACCTACATCCTTTCAATCAATAAAAGATTACGTGTGAGTAAGTAGGAATTCTTCAAAGTTAATCTAAAACTAATTTCTACGTTTCTACGCCCAATTGTCACACTCCGTTTCTGAAAATTTGCCCGTTTCTCCAATAAAAAAACAAACAACCTGGTTAACAAGTAGAAACTCTGGAAAGTATATATATATATATAAATTTGTCATTTATTCTAAAAAACTGGTTTTTCCGATGACACGGCATTCCAACTACGACAAATTTATCTCCCAAACCTAACCAAACATCCTTCCAACAAGTCTGGCTATTAAAACGTGAATTCCGCGAAACACGTTTGCCCGAAACACCTCTCCCGTTCGCAAAAAAAGAAAAAGAAAAAGAAAAATCATAAAACCACGCGGATGAAAATTTAACGGTGAAAATGTAACCGCGCCTATTGGAGCAACAACCTCGTTATTCATAGCCTCTCGCTTTTGGACCAGCGGACTACCAGCGGTAATTACGATCCAGCCGGTGTGTGCTCTGTTGGTCTTAAGGTCGTTTACTTTCGTAGTCGACGCGAGTCTCGAGTCTCGAGTCTCGAGTCTCTGCTTGCGTGTACTTGGAGCGAAATATCTCCTAGAAAGTCAAACGGAGTCGATAAAACGCTCGCCCTGGGCAAAACGATGTTCATTAACCCCGTTACCCTCTTTCGAAATCATGCCTCGATATCACTCTGTCCGATGAATCTCTGTCTGAACGTTCTGCAGGTTCGATGTACACTTTCTTACGGAAGAAACCAACTAACGGAACACGGGTTCAGGAGTGAAACGACGTAACGACTGGCTCGAACAAGCCAATAAACCGAAAGACCGCATCGATCGGGTACCATTATTTCGAAAAGGAGCATTACTTGGATCGTGATCGTTGGATGCCTCATGGGTGGAGGAGATGATAAGAACGTTGATCAAGGAAATACTGCTGGCGGGATTTGTAATTGAACGATCTTTACCCGTTAGAGTAAGTGCAGTGCAGAATCGCAGACTTTATAGTTGGATGAAAGAAAATGCTAGGTGCTGGCGTTCAATTATGATGAGAGAAAGAAAAAGATTAACTTCTCTTCTCGAAAAAAAAAAAAAATGTATTTCCTCACACACGACAGAATTTAAAATTACTAAAATTAGAAATATTCGAATCAAGATTTTTGTGCGAATTTATGTTTCTGAGAATTAAAAAGTAAAACCTGGTTTTAATAGGTTTTAACCTGCTAGAAAGTACTGCACTTGTATCTTTCTCATATCATACATTTTGCAGTTCTGTGGAATGCGGGCGAACAATTACGCTGATTAAACCGGTCGGATGACAATCGAACAAAATTTTCGAGAAATTGCGAGGAAATCAAACTAAGCGGATGCACAGTGAAAGTGCTTGCGCGACCGAAAAGCACACGCAAGTTACGCTGATTAAATTCCGAATCGCAGAGAGATCGCGAATTGAGCTTCAAAGAGAGGAACATTTGCACGCGAATGAGAATAAATCAGAATTGCAACGAAAATCAAGATAAGTCTGTTGGTAAAACAGTTGGAACCCAGGGATCGCTGCCGGACATATCTTTAGTCGTGAAAGCTTTTCTCCACTTTCACACTTTCAGAATATGCGATATAAAACACACGTTTACCGGCACTGGTAGCCAACTGCCTCGGTTTCCAATCAAACCCGTTTCTTTGCGCATACAGCTATTGCAACTCTAATTAGCAACAGTGTCCCACCGATTTAATCATCGTGCACGTGCAACAAACTTTGTTCATCGCAAGGTCTTTCATTACCACGCTACAAATTCGTTTAAACTTTTGTTCGATCAATTTTTCACTCATTTCCTTTCCCCCTTTTGATTTAATTTCTTCTTTAATTTAATTTCTTTTCTTTTAACATTCATTCGACATTATAAAAGCGAATTCAAAATACAACATTGTACCGACGGTCGATATTGAGATGAAATTTGGTGAATATCACGAAAAGAAGTGGATTCAAAAAAATTATTAATATTAATATTATAAGTTGATTATTAATAATATAATTGATAAGTCATATTTTCTCGATTGCGAGGAAGCATTGTTGACAAACTGTAATATTTTCCAATTTGAAAATTGCGCTATTTTCTAACGAATGATATAACGTTACACGTAACGAAGTAAAGTACGCGTGATACTGAAAATTTTCTAGCTTAAATTGTGGGACGCGCGAAACCGCTTGGCCGAATTACACCACGCCGAAACCTTGAGCGATTTCAGACCAACGTAGGTGTTGTGAGTCACGGAGACGCGTGCGTGTCCCACGCGCGACCCACGAGTCACGTTTTCACGCTTACGCGAAAACCAATCGGTTCCATGGAGGTCTCGTTAATCCGCCAGCTGCTTGAGCGATGTTCCAAAAGCACAGCCGAGAGAATGACGGATACGTTTGTAACCAATCGCGTAAGAGAGACTCGACAGTACGAATTTTCGCGGAAATGATTACAATCAAGAGTTCAAGTCGTTCTGACTTGAGTAAGTAAACTTCTAAACTAAATGTATCGTACAATGAAGACCGACGTGAAGAATATGAAAAATTTTTAATATTCGGAAGATCTATCATCGTTCGACGCGTTTGTGCAAGTTTCGTTACAATGAGCAAAGAAGCGAGATCTTTTGGGAAATATTCTGGCGTACGATTCATTGATTATTCAAAGTAAAAATGATCCATCATATACGTGTTCACTGAGAGAAAAAAAATTTTCAATTAAAATTCTTATTTGTTTCGATCTAAGTGTCGAAATATTCTACAATTACTAGTATAGAACATTTTAATGAGAGAAAATGACGTAAGATCGCTACAAAGAAAAGTCGTTTCATTAAATACCGCAGAAACAAAAACTACAGACCATTCGATTATTTAAAAAAAAAAAATACGATTCACGAAAGACAGGGCGAAACAGCGAATGAAGAAACGTGAATTTTCAACTTAAATATGTCATGAAAAATGCCGATACCACAAACGATGTTGCAAATAGACACTCACACACGAAGCCATTACCTTCAATTGCGATTTACATTAAAAGTCCACTGCAATAACAGATTATTCTTTATCGTTACTTGAGTAACAACTAATATCCGTCCGAAACGTTCTACCGAGTTCCGCAAAAGTATGGATGTTTTAATTACCGTAATCGTACACCTGCCATTTGTACAAACGTTTTGACTTGCGTAGCGATAGCAGTTTCACAACGCCAATAAGAAACTGCTTGAACCACGACCGACAGATTTACAGGTCCGGTTTTTCTTGCGGATTCCAGCCTCTTAAACGTAGATTAAGCCAATACATCGACACTTTATCACTGAAAGTGATTTTAGCGGGGATAATCCAGAAAATAACCCAGAAGCCTTTTCAGGTGCAACGCTAATGCAACGAAAATTAGCGATTGGTTGATTTGGGTCACGTGATTCGCGAGGGGGCGTGGAGTAGACCTCCAGTAGAAGTGGCGTTGTCTGGTACTGAGCGAACTCGCCTGTAATTTGTTTTGTGTTGATTCAAACGTTTGCATATCAATAAAATTTTATGACAAAAAAGTCGTGCAGTTTTTTTTATCCTCATGATCAATCACTTTTCCTTGAGTTTTATATCTTTGGTATTACGCATTATCTTAAAACCATACCAAGAAAGTAATCGTAAGAAGTCATTATAATATTCCTTTTGTTCCCTAATGCAGCTGACACAGTTTCCTCAAATTCGATTCGATTCTCTCGATGCACATTCATTCACGACACTGTAATTCCGTACCGAACGTGTAATTCAAACAGAATAAAACGCTTTTCTGACTCATATATTATACATTTATTTTTCTACTCTAACTATTGTTTGAAATTTCTAGCTTTAATTTCTACAGTTTTCCACTTCTCGTACAACACAGTTTGATAGCTGAGAGAAAGTTTAACGTAAAACAGCTGAAGAAGAGAGTAACTCGATGAATCTGAAGGTACAATTCTATTTCGAAAATAGGCAGTAAGTGTAGTCTTGACAAACGAGTAACATATTTAATCAAAAGATATTTAACCCGAGATCAAACGAAGAGATAGTTTTGAGATGGAATTGGTTGACAATTGTATTAAACTTTAGAGCTGCTCTTTTACTGAAGACAGGAAACATGACTTACGTCTTTCTCCTGTGGTTTGGGATTACGACGTGGCTTAAATACTACAACCTTCGTCTCATTGAGAAACGTCCTTCATCGAGACGGAAAATCGCGTTAAACGCTCTAAGTGGATCTAATATCTCAAACCAGGCATAAGCTAAAGCTAAATTCTCTGCGAGACACGCGAGTGTCCACAAAAAAAATTGGTGAGACTTGCATTCCCATAAAGACGATGCTCATCGTCTTTCAGTGACTTCTGAAACCAAGAAATTAAAGTCTATTCTAGTTTTGTCACGCTATTCTCCGCAATTTTAAAACAGAACGATATTAATGGTTCTTCCATGCCAAAAGGAAAGAATTATACACAAAAATTATATACAAAATATTCAAATATTCGACGCCTCGCAATTACTTAAAACAAATTTTAATCTTAAAAAAAATTTTGTTTGCCTTTCCAGCTCTTGCATCACCCATTACCCATCACTGAAAGTTTAGCAATTAATTACAAGTCGTGGATGATCACAAGACGATCAAGACACGTGCGTCAAATTCGTCCCGCTCGCGGTTCGATGTAATTAATCGTGGGATTTATTTAGGTTCGGTAGATCGACACCGATATCCTTCTTTTCTCGCGGCGGTGTTTCGCTCGAGCGATGGAATCTCGCGTGGTCGTGTCGGTATCAGGTTGGCGAAAAACGCGTGACCGCGTGCACACCGTGTGCTACGTTACTTTCACGTTTCCATTCGGTCGACGTCGACGAGGAAGATGGAGACTACCGCGGGAAACACAACAAAGAAAGGGAGGAGAGGGAGAAGGAAAGCGACAGATACGAAGAGGAAGAGAGAAAGCGAGAAAGAAAGAGATTCCTCTCGTCTCGTACTGAATTCTGAATGGACATCCGCCTTTCTCACGATCGAACCTCGCTCGTGAGAAGATTGATTCGTGCGAAGCGCGTGCTGGAGAATTGGAGCATCACGGTGTATGCGTGTTTTTTTTCCATCGTTTTACAAAAAAAAAAAAAAACGTGTGTAAAAGTCTTCAGACGCGTAAGCGATAGCAATCTCGTAATGACAACTAGGTCGTCGTTATTAATTATATATAAATGTAACATGTTTTTTTTAAATGTTTCCACACGCAGTGTCGTATAGAATGACATTAATTGTCGTTGCAATGTATATATTTTTTTATCTGGGATAACCCAGAAAATGCAACGCTAATGCAACGAAAATTAGCGATTGGTCGATTTGGATCACGTGATTCGCGAGGGGGCGTGGGGTAGACCTCGAGTAGGAGTGGCGTTTTGTCTAGTATTATATATAATATCAATAAAATTTTATGGCAAAAAAGTCGTTTTCATTTTCTAGTCGGAACAGTTGCTGGTTCTGGGCCTTTCAGTAAGAATCGTACTAGGGTACAAGTCGTGCAGTTTTTAATATTTCTATATGCAGTGTCGTATATTATAAATGAATCGTGATCCATGACTATGTTTTTAAATATACCATGCACGATCTTACGTCTACGATCGCGTTTCTTGATCATAATTTTAAGAAATATTTCCAATATTAGATTTCAAATACTATTTTATAGACGCAAATCTTCCGATAACGATGGTTTGTGAATACATTTGAACATTTAGAGGAACACGACTATCGTGATTATATTGTTAAAATTTGAAATACAAGCTATCTTTGTGTTTGATAAGTGGCTCAAGACTTTCCCACCGTGTCTTCGATGCTACTCAGCTTGTGTCAATATTGAGATGAACACTGTGTGCAAATGTTTCCACTCTTTGAGGAAGGTGGGGCGTGAATCTGCGTGTCGCTTCTACTTCGCTTAGTACAAAATATAAGATGTAATAAAGAAAAATTAAATGTAATTGCTTTTTACATCGGTAATAAAATAATAAACGTTCCTCTAAGAGAGTTGACATTGTCGTCACTTTAAACGATTCCTATATTTTCTGACACACACATGCCAAGAATTCATTTGTCCGAACTCCATTTATTAAAAAGAAGTTTCGATTAACGATATACTGCACAAACATTTGTTCGCTGAATCCACTTACGTAAACATGAACTCATTGTATAAACGAAAAATCAGAGCCAACGACTCGTTCGAAGTTTCATTAATCTAAACAGTATCAAAGTAACGAAATAACTAAACCTTCGGTATAAAGGAAAATCGATTTTTAGCGATTCAATATCGTCATCAAAGAAATCACCTGGTCGATTTTTATCGTACGAACAGAAGGCAGAGTTTTTTTCTCCTCGCCTTGGATCGAATGACCAGAAGTAACAGTACTCGTGGCATTGACACGTCCAGCATCTATCGAACGCGTTGGATCGACTAGTTTATCGTTCGAGTTTATCGCGCAAAGTCCTTGTTCGTCTCGAACATCGTGACGAACATCTGACCGAACACGTATTTCCCAAAGGAGTGTCTCAGTGTGACAATAGAGCAATTTCTAGCTATGAAATAGACGTCTTTTGTGCAACAGTATCTCGAATCGCGGTACGTGCGATACAAATATTCGGAATTTACATATCAATCACGGAATCGTCACAGTTTGCTCCAGCCACGAGCGTGTTCCCTTTCCTTTTCGATGAAAGCGTGACACAACGCGGAAATCGAGGTATATACATACATACATACACACACACACACATACATACATACATACACACACACATACATACATATATATACATATATATATATATATGCGATACAGGGTGTACCAAAAAGTGAGTCGAAAGTATCTTCGTTTCACAAGAACGCGGACAAAACACCGTACTACGCTATGTATCGCGTGTACAAACTGGCGTAACTTTCTCTTCCATTTTTTTTTTTTCTACGCTGAACACTTTGTGTTTAAGCCGGATGCTCTACATATAATTAGCGCGTTTGTACTTAATTTAGTCGATTGCTGTTTTTTCTCGCAATTCTACATATTTTAACGTTTCCATTTCCAAATTGTGTCATGGCTGATTTAACTTCTAACAAAACTGAACAGAAACAAAAATCAATTCTGAATAACGTTTGTTTTTAATAAAACCGACAAAATTCGCAGAAAACTCGCCCATCTCGATCGATCTTTTAAAACGAAAAACAAAAGAAACAAATTTTTACAGGATCGAATCGGCGATATATCTTTTGGGACGGCGTTCCTTGCGTTCGGGATCGCGAAGCCCGCACACTTCTTTCTCGCCTCCTGCATTCCGCGACGCGCCTCGTTAGACTTGACACGTATTACTTTGCATTCTCATAAGCGTTATGTCGCCTTGCCTTTCTCACAGCGCCGGCCAGATCGAGATTACTACCGAGGAATCGGGAGCTGCGAGTGTTCATAGACGGTCAACGCGATCGGGGAGTTTCCAACCGAAAAGAAAACTTTCCAGACAACGTACCTTTCCACACGGCGATCAGAGCCGAGAAAAAACGTGGAAAGTAACAGCTTTTACGCTTTGAAACTAGAAGATCTTCGATCTTGAAACTGACACGGATTAAATTTTGAATTAACGTTATATTGTTTTTTTTCTTTTTTAAACGATTTAACCGTACTCCGATACAATTTGAACGATGACGATTGGAACAACCAATGAATTCCAGCAGTGGCGATCGGATAAACACAATTTCGCTGTACTCTGACAATGACAACAGAAACAACGTAATGGCTGTAATAACAAGTAGTCCACGACTTAATTTCAACGTTTCTATTGTATAAATTATAACCTTCCCCTATACCTATACGTTTTTTTTCTATGTATACGTACATAGGAATTACATTTGGTGAAACATGATTTGTAACATCAGAGCGATATGATTGACAAACTAATTTCTAACATAAACAGAACGACATCCCTCGATAGTAGGCATACCTTCGCGTGCACGAGGCGTGCGCAAGTTTCATTGACTCTCGAGTTATTGAACGTGTTCCATCGAACTACAAGCTGTCCACTGCATTACGATTGTGTCCACGAAGAGAAGCGAGGTCAACGAAACACACGATGGGCAACTTGTATCTCGAATAAAATCGCAACGAAATTGAAGTCAATTACAGAGGAGCATAAACGTGATTCTCAAATGATCCAAAATGTGAATAAATCATTTGATTCTATGTCGCGATTCTCGAATTTTTGTTCCACGTGCATTTGTAGCGAAGAGTTTTAAATTTTTATTCTTTCCTCTCGACTCGTTTTTTTTCACGTAGAATGTACATCTACACAATTGTAGGAATACCTACAGGAGGAATTCCTCAGTTAGAAACACCTTATATATATATATATATTTTTTTTTTAATTATAAAAATTTTATTAAATCACAAATTTAACGTAAAATTACGAGCAAATTTGTAAAAGCAAAAGATGCTTCAAATTTTTCAGCAACTTTATTTTTAAGGAAATTTAGTTTTTCCTTGAAAAAAGTTACAAAAGTTAAAAAGACACTTATGCATATTTTGCCCGAATTTGAAACGTTTCCTTTTAGAAAAAATACAACAAAAATAAAAGAAAAATACATTGAAAATGAAAGAATTCAACAGGGTTAAGACCACGTCAAAAATCATATTCCACTCTCGTTCCATTCCCGTCCCGTGGCTAAACCGTTGAACTTACGAAACGTAAAGCAAGTTTCACAACTCTAGTCATCGAGTAAAAAATATCGCTAGCAGCAAAATATTACTTTTACTCGGTACCGACTCATCTGTCCACTTGGATCACGTGGACAGAATACACGTGACAGCATCTCCGAATTATTAGAAATTAACACAGAGCGCGATGGAAACAAAGATACCATCTACGATTCTTTTTTTTCTAAACCTACGTGTGTTGCCTCATTACGTGCGAAAATTGCTGGTATTAACGGTCTAGAATCGTAAAGTTTTAAAATTCCAGCTTTCGAAGCCGAATTTCAAAGATTTTAAATACAGCAGTTCGTGTCTGGAATACCACGCGTGTCGATTAGTCAGTGTAGTTGGCAATTGTCAAAAGGTCGAAACTCTTTGCGTGCAAGGTGAATCGAAATCAATTCACGCTGACGACGCAATCCTACAATTTCGTGATCCTTTTGTTTAAACACATTGTACATACTTCCTGTTTCATCGATTACGTAAGAAAAAAAAAAAAGAGTAAAAATTATGGCACAAGCCACAACGTTCCATCTATCGTTATTTCATAATATTTCCAACCAGCGACCGACTCTGTTTTATACACACGTTTCCTTAATATACCAACGTGAAATATACACATACGCGAATATTCCCGCCAGCAAGAATATTTCCTTCGCGTGACCGCGTTAACGTTAGACGCAGATGGAAGAGCGAAAGATAGAAAGAGACGGCGAGAGCTTTCAAATCCACGATTATTTCCGCACGAGGAAGCCGTGCGTTGCTTTTCTGTCAATCCGCGTGTTTCACAGGCCGCAATGCACACAGACACCAGGCGCAACGTAGAGACGAAACAAGGGGGAGCAATAAAAAAGAGAAAGGTATGATAATTACCAAGGAGTCGTCCCCATTGTCAGCGCTCATAGCCCACCGCTAGCGCGAGGGAATTCGAGATCGTCGTCGTGGTCGTCGTCTTCGGTCCTCTTCGCCGCCCTTCCGGTAGAACAACCTTGCGCTCGTCATTCTGCGGCGTATCCTAAATTCGCAGGACACACGAAGGACTCGTCAACAGACACGAATGGCAGCGCTTCGCACCTGTCATCTGGCATTGCAGCGACGAACGCGACTTATTGGCACGACGATCGTAACGTATATAGAAAGGGACGAGATAGAAAAGGATGGGAGGCGAGAAAGGGCAGGCGCGAGAGAGGGGAAACAGGGGGAGAGAGAGAGGACACTGACACATGAAACGTCAACGACACTGGCACGCCGTCGTATGAACGAATTGAATTTTTTTTCTTTTTTGAATTACGCCATCGACGATGAGTTCCGCACTGCACGCCACTTCCGTTCAACTTGTTACTCCGATTTTTCGCGTTTTACCGGCCGACTGAGAAGGAAAAATGACCGAATGTGAAGTATTAACCGCACCAATCTAACCTCCGTACGGTCTCACGGGCAGGCGCTAACTTCCAGCGTCACTCGACTCAACAACTTGCTAATGCTTTCCCTTCCATCGCGTCGCTCCCCACCCGAAGCCGTCGTACGAACAGCAGGTAGAAACGATCGGCTTAAAATTGGTTTATATCGTTACGCGGATCGTTGTTCGCGTTATCTTTTTTCTACGCCTGTCACCCTTACCGATCACGAATTTTGTATGTAATTTGTAACTCGAATAATATCACGAATAAACGTCACTGCCGTTTGCAAAGAATTCCCGCGACGGACGCCATGTTGGCGCTGCACTGTGCGCGCGCAGTTACGCTTCGAGGCAGGAAATTTGAAGCACGTAGCGGGACGTTTAAATCGCCGCTGCGGAATAACGTTAATTTGAATTTACGCAGACATCTTATTACTGCTAATTTGCGAGATTTTGCGAGATCTTCGAGATCTTCGACTTCGTTCGTACGAACAGTAACAAATGCAAGAGCCTTGTAATTGCGTGTTACCCCAATATTAGAATAGAATATAATAAAGGTAGAGTATTATTTTTGCACAATCGGATTCACTTGTGCAACTAAATTGATTAATATGACAGGATCACGTACGATACATTGAAAGGAAAAATCAGAAAAAATATGACTTTTCACAAACTAAACTACTTTTAACGTGATAACGATAACGAAGGATCTTGGGGAACGGTATTGTAAATATGAAAGGGCAAAATAACAAAGAACAAAAAGACGCATACATAATGAGACAACACATTACACGACAGACAAGAGACTTTTTCACAACATTTAATAAAACGCTATCAACTATGTATGCCTTTTTTTTACTCAAATACTCTAAAAGTTACTTACATACGTGTAGTTTATATGTATATTTATGTTATACGGAGGTGTCACATCCCTCGCAACATCTCAACACGATAAATCTACGTTCCTTTCGTTTCTTCTATTTTCGAAAGTGTGATTTCGTTATCATTGTACACTGACAACAAACGTAACGATTTTAGGCACCAATCAGCGACGATGAACACAGTGTGAAACACGGAAATAGAAGATCGTTAAAAGTGCTTGGGAGCTGACACGTCCAATAAGTATTGTATAAATTTAATACTATCGTCGTTATCATTGTTTTCTTACGTGTAATATTTCAATTAATCGTGGGTATAGCGATCAACGTCCCGGGATGCTAAAGAGGTCTGTGTCTGAAAATCTACAAGGTGAATAACAATGGGTGTGCAAAAGAACGTCCGAACAAGACAATACTTGCCATCAGACTTTTGTTTATCGTACAGTTTTCCAAAAAAACGGGAGAACTTCACGCGGGTATCTTTTTCTTTCTTATTTTGTTCGCGTTAATGCTTACCCTGAAATTGCGAATACAGAACGAAGTTGAACAGTTGATCATTCGTCGAGAACGAAAATTCTCAATAATCGACAATTTACATGTGTACGTTTCTATCGAAAAATTTTCACGTTTTCTCATAAATATATTCATACAATGTGCGTGATATTCGAAAGACTTGCAATTTCAAGGTGTCGTATAAAAGAATGAAAAAAAATAATATACGAGGGCTTAACATTATGTGTTTTGTAGACAGCGTGCGTTTGGTATGCCAACCAATCATGGTTTCTCTAACATTGGAAACATGTATGTAACCGCGATGCGTGTGCATTCATTACAACACGAGGAATAATCTATTCTCTATTATCGTCATTTACCATCGCCTGTTGATTGAAAAACCATTCAAACTCGATCTCTTACTAACTGGCATAAAAAAGTCCCATAAGTAATTTTCTTAACCTACGATCCTGGCAAACTGTATTTTCATATGCACGAGTATCACAATCGCTCACATTTCGTGGTCGTGTATAAATGTGTTTTCGTGTGTGTACATGCATGTATTTTTCTTCCATTCTGATCAGCAATGTAAACATCTTTCAGATTCGCTTTCGCAATTAAATACTAAGTTATTTGCCATCGCCGCTGTCACACGAATCCGAATCCGAAACTCGTTCTTCTTCTTCTTTTTTTTTTTTTTCGTTTCCTTTTAAAAAGACGCGTGACCCGCGAGCCTACGATTAAGGTATTAAAGTTAAATATTATAAACTGCAATCTAAGCTGATCCCATATGTTGTTTCTTGGTCACAACCTCGTTGAATTTCTTCTGTAACGAAGTTACAGAATTCTTGCCATTTCAAGGAGACTGTTCATGAAGATTTTCGACGAAGACCTTCTCCCGAAAATCCTTCACCGAATTGGCGGTCCCGGATTCTCTTCACGTTTATTGAGAGCATCGTCTCGATCCATTCGATCGATTATACAGTCGACAATCTTATTATAAAGGAACAAGGACAATGTCTCAAGCTTCCATCCCGGGCGGACGCACACGTATCCGCATAATTTTTCTAACAGTTAACCGCGAGTGATTCTCGAGGAGAACTTTTGTTCTGTTCGAAAACCACATAAACAATTTATTTGGATTTATCTAATGGAAGGATTACTGGTCAAAACTCCAGCACCTCTTTATCGGGACATTTCGTCGTTATCTTTTTTCTGTTTTCCTTACTTTTTTTTTTTTTTTTTTTGTTCGAGAGGTTTTTCGACGGAAATTAAATCCGTCGAAATTACTCTATCTTTTTTTTTTTTTTTTTTTCGTTATAAATCACTATGGGTCAAAAACAATTTGACGGATTTGCATATAGACAATTCTTTGTATCTACAGTTTGACCTAAGCGGATACAGTCTCAACCATTGACTTTTTAATAATCTCACCAAAGTTTTCATCACACTCTTCCGTACTTTCCGATTGTTGCTCGTTACCTTGGTTCTTTTCTACCTCGACCTTCGCTCCGTTCCCGTGATAAGTACCATGTGCCGGAGTCTCCATTTCACCGTAATACGAATATCTACCAGACAAAAGTTCTGAAAATGGTTCTAGTTTACCCATTTGTTGAACCACCGTGTTCATTGGCTGCACCGAATTCAAATTCGTGTACTGCGATCCAGTTGTTTCATCTTGGGCGAAGCTAGTCTCGTAGTTGGAAGAGTGTTGTCCGGCATGGACTTGGCAGTTCCCCTGAATTGATCCGGTGTCTTGTCCGTAAGGCGCGTAGTGTGAGAACCCTGGATTTCCTGGCACCGTTTGGAATTGCGGCTGAAATTGCACCCTAGATGTAGAAGGAAGGTTAGCGTAAGGTTGATAATCCTGATAAGTAGGTTGTTGAAAGGTCACTCCAGCACTCGTTTGACCTGAGAACGTTTGAAAAGCTTGGCTAAACTCAGGATGAAGTTTCCTTTGAGGTCCCTGCGTACCATCAACAGTGTCTTCGCTAGGATAACAATCATCTCTAATTGCGTAAAGATCCAGACTATCCTCTCTAGTACCAGGTACTTCTGGTTGACAATTCGTCCCGCCGTCTCTAGCGTCGTGATTCTCGTAATGAAGCGTTGTAAATCCGCCACCGTTCAGACACGATTCAGTGGTCCTATTCTCCATCACAGATCCCAAATTGATTTCCCTTAACGGACTTCGGCCGTTTTGATTGTCGGAAGCGTCATGATCCGCGCCCTCTTCTTCTCGTTGTTTTTTTTCTAATTCTAACCGCATTAGAGTATGAATGAAATGTGTTCGTACCCGTACTGGATTAAATTCGATCCTGCCTGAACTATTCGCACAACCGTCTCGAGTACATCCACAAGGGAAACCTGCTCTATCCACCTATTAACACACATAACAGTCGCGTCATTTATTTGTTGTCTATGATTAAAAAAAAAAAAAAAAAAAAAAGACTCTGCAAGTTTATCGCGAGGCATTTGTTTACTAACCTGACACTTTACATTGGCTCGACTACAAGGACAGCTTTCTGGATCGCAGTATCCTTTGCACCCGCAACCGCAATGTTCTCTACTGGCTCTAATGTCACGGCATTCGTCCTTCTCGACCGTATCTATTCTACGTACTCCAGCAGCTCTAAGCAAAACTCGTCTCTGCCACGTAGGCACTGGTTGTAGAAAGTAATAACTATCAATGTCCAGTTCCTCGTTATCACTTTGTTCCTCGTCCGTGTCGTCGCTGGGATCCTCAGAGCTGGAAGCTGCTTCCGATACGCAATTTGCGGCACGCTCCGACCGTATTTGAGCTAGTCTAGCACGATGAATTCGCCTCTGTTCAGCAGCATGCTCCGACAACGAGAACCGTTCTGCGTGAGTATGCGTCGCGCTCATGCCAAGAGTGCTGCCACCCTGAGGATAAATCGATTTCAAACACTACATTCATACACTTGTTCTTCTACATATCATTAAAACAATACAATACTAATATATTATTCGTGATATGACGGGAAATAAAGTGTCTGTGTCGTAAAAAATGTATACCTGAGAAGGCACACAAGTGAAACCCTGTGCCCTAGGAAAATAGTAAACGGTGACGGCGTCGAATTGAATATTGCGTTTTTTTTTCATCAATTCATCCGTATTGCTTCTCTTCGGACTAGGAGCCCCTTCCATGCAATCTATTAATCTTCGTTTTAGATTACTCTTTGTAGGGCTCCGAAAATTCGTCAATGGCGGCTGTGGTGTACCTGGTATACCCACGTTCGATTCAAAGCTGTCCAATTGATTCATGGCTAAAAAAACAGAATATTGTACGTTACTACACTTTCTTGCCACACTCTCTTACATTCAGAAATATGTGTAACACATCATTTGTACACCACTAATATATTAACTGTACCAATATCAACTCCTTAAAATGTTTTCTCAAGTGAAAACTTATAAAATATATATACCATGTTGTTTAATTACCTTTTTCTTTGTCGGAGAGAATGTCATCGGGTATTCTATCCAAAAAAGAAGTCTCGGAATCACTTTCGGGGACTGGTGCAGGCCCAGAATCACCAGGAATCTCGTTGCCTAGACCAGAATCACTTCCGTCCGATCTAACTTCGTCCCGTGCACCAGCGGCAAGTGCCAGACTCTCCGCTGAATCTTCGGTAAAAGCTTCCGGCCTTTCTGGCTCCAACCTCGATATGATCTCCGGATTAATATCGACGCAGCACATAGACTCACTCTCCTGACACGATATTTGATCAGAAGCGGTATCGTCTTCGCATTCACGAAGAGGTACCCTCGTCATGGCCGACATTTCGGAACTATCGGACCCGGTCTCGGTTTCCGTCTCTGTGTCGATCGTTTCTGAAACATCCGCGGTCGATTCCAACATCACCGGCGAACCTAGCGTCGTTTCAGACGAATCTAAATTGTTCGGCGATTGTAAATTCTCGGCGGGGGACAAAGACGAGGAGTACACAATCTTCTCGTCGTTCTCCAACTTCTCCATTGCCGATCTCGGTCCCGTTTCTTCGTTCTCCGATGTCTCCGTCGACGTCGTTCTCGCCGGCAACGTTATCCTCTGCAAGACCACCTTGCATTTCTTCACAGCGCCAACGGAGGATGATTTTGTTAATTTGGTCTGTTTCCGATTGGATACTATAGGAGAATCCGTCGGTTTCTCCTTGTGGTCCTGTGACTCAGTCTTTTGGACGTTTTTCTTGTAAGCGCAATTTTCAACGACACAACACATTTCCTTGAACGTGTCTTTGGAATCAGTTCTTACGGCCACGTTGCTGTCGTCGTCATTGCACGCGGTGTTCTTCTTCTGTTTCTTCTTCGAGCTGACGACCGTGTGTTTCGCGTTTTTCCGTTCCGGTGACAAGTACTTCGACAAGTCAACGTGTTCCACCTTAACTACCAAATGGGGTAACGAATTTTGTTCTGCCGTTCTGTTTTGTTTGATCTGCTTGTTCACGACCGGCGTCGTCGCGCAAGCATCGTTCGTAGGCATGGTGTCGTTGCATGAGCACTCCTCGACAGGCTCCTCGCACTGTTTCGGTTCCTGGCACTTGCTGAAATTCCTCTCGGGGCTCTCGCGCGACAGCGAACAACACGAGTCCTCGTCGATGAACGTCGAGCCCGGGTATTCGAGCTTTTTACAGGGCTCTGCTAGCGCCTCCTCCTCGACGCTGCCATTAGTACATTCGCCTTCCGGCGACGTCGCTTCTCTGCGGATGATCCTCTGCTCCGACTCGACGCAAGCTGTTCCCTCGGAATCATGATTCGTTTGAAAACTGTCTGTGGCCGTCGTCGGTAACCTACAAGCACTCGTTAACAGATCGTCGATGATCCTGTTGTTCCTCGAGACGCATCGGCTGTTAACGTCGTCGTCGAACAGGCACGAGTCCGAGGACAGGGATATCTCGCCGAGGGTACGCTCCCGAAGGCTCACCAACACCGGCGAGATCCTCCTCACGTCGCTTCTTACTTGATTCGAGTCGTTCTCCGGGATCTCAACGTCGATCCGTTTGATCTCCGCATTGATGGGAAGGAAATCACTGGCCGGCCTTTTTCTACATAACGGCGACGAGGTGGCGAATTCTCCGTCGTTGTTATCCAACACTTTCAAATCAGACTCTGTCTCTTTTTCGGTACACTGAACCAACGGTGACATCAGCGTCGGCGTCGGCGTCGGCGTTGGCGTTGGCGTTAGCGTTGGCGTCAGCGTCGGCGTCGGCGTCGGCGTCGGCGTCGGCGTCGGCGTCGGACGATCTCGTTCGTCCACAGATACGTTCAACTTCACTTCGACGTCGTCGTCCGTGTTTTGAAGTTGCTTCTTGTCCTTGCCAAGCTTAAGACCCATGTCGGAAATATCTAATTGACCTTCGCCGGGCGAAGAGTCGCTCGAGGCCTCCGATGGCTCGTTCGAGGCATCCGAAGCGACCGAGGTCTCGCACGACTCTATACTGGCAAACTCTTGGCTATCAATATCGTTATCGCTTTCCGTTGACTCGTTTCTCGACGTAGCCGGCGAGGATACTGACGATGACAACGTCGTTAACGACGCGTCGATCGTCTCCGTTGATCCTGCCGAGGTGGAATCTTCTTGGGCCTCAATAAGACAATCCGGGGCCGAAGTCGATTCCATCTGGAGTGTTTGATCTACGGTGCACATGAAACACAGAAATTTATTAAACTCGTACCACGTGTCATCACCATAGTAGTATCGTATTCGTATTATATTCCGAAGACCGCGAATTAAGAAACGAATCTGAGACGGAGTTCGGAAAGATAGATCCGAGTGGATTTCGAGAAATGATTGATGGACGTTAACGTTCGATAGGATCGATTCGTGGTTGTGTCATTCCGCGAAGCGGACTATCCTCGTTACTTCGATGTAATCATATTCGCCGCGTTGACTCTTTTCCTCGGAATATCACAAAGGGATGAGGAGGATGAAGAGATCAATAATCCGCGCACCGGTAACCGGAGAAAGACGTACACGACGTAATGCCAAAGAGGAGGAGGAGGGGGAGGGGGAGGAGGAGGAGGAGGAGGAGGAAATAAATCAGTCTCAAAAATGTTCTCCGTGATTTTGTGTACCATCGCGAATCCACGGAAACGTTCACGGGAAACGACTATCGCGGTTATACCCGGGCCCCCGGAGTTCTTTAATCTGTCGATATCTTTCTTATCGCGGCACCAAATATAAAAGGGACTCTGCATATAATCCTGGCCGGAGATTATTGATTCAAAGCTGGCAGGAAAAGAGGGGTGGGATGGGGAGGGAGGGGGAGGTTTCTGTCTGCCTTCGGTTACCATGCGCACGTTGTACCCCTTATATACCCCAGAAAACTCTGCGACTAAACCAAGTGTAAAAGGGTTCTTTGTTTTCCGTTCTTTCTTCGTTCTTTCGTATTTTTTCTTTTCTTTTCTTTTTTTTTCAGTCTACTTGTCTCTATATTCTTTCTCTTCTTTAATATTTTTGACTATCGAATTACTTTTGCGTTTTCTTTCCTTTTCTGTTTCTTTTTACCTTCGAGCCGCACGATCTCCTGCCCCCTTCACCACCTTCCGCACTACTCTGTCCTCTCGCGAAGACCAAACCTCCGAGCACGAGGCTGGCCCTCGACAATCTCTTATCACGGCAAAGCCTTTAAGTCGTCTCGCAACTCCAGCTGCCTCCATTCTGTCCGCGAACCCGTCTGCCGTACCTGAGATCCGAGCGATCGGCGTCCTCCATGGAGAACAACCGTACGGGCCTCGAGCTGCACAGCATTCGACAATGCCTGGCTGCCCAGCTGGGCCTACAAACAGGCGAATGAGGCTTCCCCCAAAAGAGAGACGTTGTATTTCAGTTATCGAAACGACGATCGGGAAATATCTCGGAGAATTTTTCGAATTTTCGGGAAATGAATCGTTGCGAGAAGTGTCACGGCAGACAGGATGCCGAAGATTATTCGATGTCGTTGCGTGAAATAACTGTTCAATAATTCAACGTCCCCGCGAGACGTATGTAAATAGAAAATGGTAATTTTTAACGAAATACAACGAGCACCAAAAGAAGTATCTGGCCGACGAGTGGAAAGTTGACGCGAGCGAGATCGAACGTGGAACGTTTCAACGGGAAGACATTGGAGACGGGCTCAGTGGAGAAGACGACAGCAGCACGAGTCTGAAGAGCAAAAGCAGCTGTGCGCGAGACCGAGGGTAGAGAAGCGGCCTTCTCGACGGCGAGAGATCCAAAAAGCAAACTGTGGGAACTAGCTAGCTGGACGTTCACGAACAGACTGAGACCGAGTGTTTCTAGGAGCGGAGGTTCGAGAAGAGAGACGAGTGTGCCGGCCTCTTTCTCTCAGTTTGACGATGATGATGATACTTCGGTGGCGAGAAAGCGAGGGAAATATGTCTCTAAGTGAGCGGTGAGTATACTCGTAGAGAAGAAAGAAGCGAAGCGTAGGCGCGTGCGTCGCGTTCGACAGCTCGGAGCAGAGTGAGCGGAGCTGGCCCGACGTTGCGTCGATGACGATTCCGCTCGGCGCCGCTCCTCGGTCACCTTCGGCTCGCCTCGGCACTCTCCTCCTCCGCACTGGTGAAGGGTACACGCGTACTTTGTACGTAGGAGTATGCGTGTTTGTGAATGTGTAATACAGTGTACGGTGCTACGAAACGCCGTGGTTCTCAACGGGCCGATCGAACGAAATTCAACTCTCTCCACGCGATCAATCCTCGGCCTCCATTTTCGGTCTTTTTCCGAAAACCCCTCTCCACCATGGCTAACGTGGCCGTGAGGTGTGCTCGAAATGTGCGCGCCAGTATTTATCCCCTAACCACGGCAGAGAAAAACCTACCTAGTCGGACGGGCACAATGGATTCGAGATGGAGAGAATGCCCAGGGTTTTTTTTCAAACTAGACCGCTCATTGATTGCATCGGTGAAATTCCGTGGCCTTTCTAGAGTAAATTCTATTTTCTGCGCACTCTTGCACTGCGGTCGACTGGTACGCCTACGCGTGTAAAATTAACGATCGGTATTATTAACTTTTCTAGATTAAGTGCATACCGTTTAGCCTTCTTTCTTTCTTTCTTTCTTTCTTTTTTTTTCTTTTTCTTTTTTCCAATCGATGCGGGAGAGGAAGTGACATTAACTATAGTCGAGGATAAAAAAAAGAATGGAGTAACATGGCTGCCAAGAATAGCTTTCGAACACAATTTTTTCGAGTGGGGGAGCGCTGTGAAATAAATCAGCGCGAGAAGAACTTTGAAAGCGTCATTTTACACGGTACGATTCAACTGTTAGGCCGTGTAGCTATTTAAATTAACCTCGTTATACTTGTTCGCGGACAGTCGACGACTGTCGTGCATCTTCGGTAGAAAATATGGCTCCCTTACATGTGTAATGTTGCATGCAACGACGATTCCACGAGCTTAGCTGAGAATCTATATAATATCCTCTCTCCAAAGCTCTGATTGAAGATTCTGAAGAGTTCTTACTTATAAACAGGAAATGGGAAGGATCTGGCCGCGTGTAACTACGAAGAGTCACCGCGTATTATAGATTCGAACGATTGACCAGCCTCCGTGAAACGTCCAAGGTAATGTTTGCCCAACGGACAACGATGTTAGGCTCGCGATACCAATGTCTAGAAACGTTTAGAACCGATCGCGTTTTTTAAATCGCGAAACGACCGAGATCGATTTACAAAAACGACAATCATGAAAACCACTGATATTGAAGATATATTCACGGTATACCAAACAGGTTTCCATCGTTACATAAGCGAGCGAACAACACCGAGTGACTGTATCACTCTTATCATTTGCCCTTGTATTCGATTTTTTAACCAAATTCGTCTGAAACTACTCGACGAACTAAGAAAAAAAAAACAAAGATGTTAATAAGTAACGTATCCAGCGTAGATTCTAACAGCGGAGCAAATCGATTCGTACAGTTCAAAAAAGTCCATCATTCAAACCTAACCTCTTACGAAGGCTAAACGAGACAAGACCCAGTTTATCGTCACCTAAATATTCGCCGCGATCATCCGGATGTTTGAAAATTCATGCGCGCAACACGATCCTCCCGGTTCTTGCTCCAATGTAATGCATTTTAAAAGTGGAAAGTCCTGCATAGATGGCTCTGCTCGCAGAATTGGCGCGGTATTGTCTACGACCACTTCAGCTCTCTCTTTCGCGATCTCTTTCTCTTTTTTCCTCTCTTCGTGCTCTCCCCCCCTTCTCTCTCTCTCTCTTTCTCTTTCTCCCCCTCACTTTCCTTTCTTCGTTTCTCGCATTTATATTTTTCTTTCTCTTCGTCGTACGCACACAGAGAGACGAGTCTCTCTCACGGACGAGGTTCAACGAACGAAAGAGCGTGGCGCCTGCGCGGGGCTGCACGACTGTCGTAATTGTCGCTACGCTGCGAAAGTAGAAGGCGTACAGCGACAACCCTGCGCGCTCGTCTCCTTTCACAGTTTTTCTCTCTGTTTTTTTCCTCCCCCGTTTCTCTCCTTTCCCCCCCGACCCCACACCTCTTGCGCCTTCTTCTTCGTCGTCGTTTTTCCTTTTTTCAGCAAGGAAGTAATGGTACATTCATGCCGCGACAAAATATCAAGAAACGAGCGAAAAAAATCTTTCAACTCCACGCTGCCCGACACCAACCAGCAGCGTTACGTCTTCCTTCTCCGCTTTCGCGCGAATTTTTCGTTTCTGCATTAACCTACAGCCCCCCCCGATCCGGTTAGCACGGAACGCTTCAATACACGCTCAGCTTCGCTGACGTTCGTTACGACAAACAATTTTTTAATCCCTCCTCACGGTAGATTACAACGTGTCCCCGAGTACGATATACTCGTTAGAATGTTTAAGGTGAAACGAATCTGTATTCGAGTTCCATACTTTGGTATTGTGATTTCGCTTCCACTCCTATTTTATCTTCCGCCTCGATTAGTTGCACGACACGCAGACTGCGTCGATAAAATGGGGAAACGAATCGCACATTTGAAGGAAAAGCAAACTACGCGAGAGTACAGTTCCTGATTTAGTGAAAAGGTCGAATGGATAATCTTCCAATTACACGATCGGCAAACGGTTATACACCAAAAAAAGGCGAAACGCGACCCGGCGTGCTTTCAATTGAAAGCCTCATTGATATTTCACGTCACACGTTACGCGGAACGCTAAACGTTTCCAATGTGTCCGCGACGAAACGGCCGAACGACTCGTTACGCAAGTACATAATTGTGCGCTGCTCCGAACTTGGCCCGTGTTCGATTTCTTTTCCACCCGTGCTCGGGCTCGGTTGTCGTTCCGATTGAATATCAAGGTCGCGTTCTTGAGCCACATCGCGAAATTTTACACGTCTACCGAACGATGTTTGCCCGGCTTCGTGCACACACCGGACTCTCGAGCGTACATACACACTCGATAGAACAGATGCGTGCAAACGTGTCGACATTCGAGAGACATCAAAGATTGACACAGCGATCTACGATGCATTTATTCTCTCGAACGATTAAATAATTCACTCGGTATCGTTAATTACACGTGTTTGACATGGCCCGTGGTAAGTGCAAGTTCATTTTTCGGTCACACCCCGATACTTCCTTCTCCTCCTTATATTCTCGAATCGTTCTGCTCGAAATACTTCGACTCGCGATCCTTTCACTGTTTTAAATAAAACATCGACCTCTTTGAAGCCGTTTATCGAAAGTTCGATTAACTCCCCCCCGCTGGAAGCTGAACGCGAAAATTGCCTAACATCCAAGCCGCTGTCCTGTCATGCAGATTTTCAGCGAGCGAAGACGTTCAAAAAGGGGGGCAGTTTGATCGGGCCTTGATACGAATTTTCATGAAAAAGAACCGAAAACGCGGCTTGGCCCTGGGTTTTCGTCGGCTTTTCTAAACTCTACGACAGAGGCGGGGGAAGAATCGAAACGGGGGCCGAGGAACGAGCGAGCGAAACGGAGCGTGTTGAAACAGCGGAGGGACGAGCGAGACGCAAGATCAAAGCAGTTTTACAACACCGGCAGACGCTGCGATATTGCTCCGTCGTGCTTTCTGCTTTCTGGGAAAGGTCCGAAGCACTCTCTCTCTCTCTCTCTCTCTCATTTTCTCTTTCCCCTACCTCAAATTCCGTCCCTCTCTGTTCGCTACTCCCCCCCGTTCGCTCTTTCACCTACACGTCTGCTGCACAACTTTGGACACGACCTATACGAACACACCCTCTTTCTACCAGTGCCTCGTACACACTCTCGTACCCATGACTCTATCTCTCTTTCCTTCCTTCCCCTCTTCCTCGCTGCCCTGTTCTCATCAGTAATATTTCTACCTCTCTCTCTCTCTCTCTCTCTCTACCCCTGATCTATCAACGCTTTCCATCCTCCTCTATCGCAAGCTACTCACACAAATTCCACGCTTTCATATCGCGCGTCTCGCTCAATCTTTCAGTCACTCCGATCTAACTCTCTCTCGCTCACGCCTACGCTGGTCTCTGCTATCCGACTCTTTTCATCCCGAAGACTAGCGGTATCCGTCTCTATCCTCCATCCTCTTTCTCTCTCTCTGCAGGTCTTGCTCTATCTCCGTTTCTATCCAGCTTCCCTGGCACAGCTTTCTCATATCCTCTCTCTGCGCACGCCACTATGGCGCATTACTATAGGAAGACATAGTACAGGGACGACTATAGAGAGCGCAACTACTACGCTACAACGTATAGTAGCGCGAGGCAACGCGGCAACGGAAGACACAAGGCCGTACACCAACCACCGCGGTTGAACCGAGGATACGAAAACAGTTTCGCACGACCGACGCCGATGGCCGACGTGTCACCATTATGACAGCTCGACAGAGTAAATGTTATCGCGGGTATGTTCGTTGATCAAGCGAGCCTCGATGCAGATTTCGTGAAATTCGCGCAAATCGGAGCAGATTTTTCAAAGATCGAAAACGGCGGGTGTCCCCTGCCCTCTGTACTCGTCTCCCTTCGTATCGTGTTGCACTACTGAACTGCAACGCTCGCTAGCTCGGATAAACGCATTCACCACCACCACCACTCCCGAGTATATACCAGTTGCTAATTCGTTTTGCTCGTTGCTTCTTCTCGAGAAACACAGAATCGCAAATCGTGCCTACACACGAATACAAATAGCGTACGTTCGTTCGTATGTTTCAGAAACACAGCGTAGCAACGTGTACCGCTGCTTTCTACGTGCGCGCGTGTATAAACGGGTGTTCATGGAAATATATACTCATTGTACCATTGCGGATTCGATGTGTACGTGAAGAGGGTTAGCATCCCACACAGTCGGGGAACACGCTAACGTACGTATGCACGTATATCTTCGACACACCGTGAACGCACGGTGGTATAGATCGCTTTGGCATAATAAGAGCGAGGGAGCGGAATATAATGGAGCCTCCTGCGCTCAGTGGCCTCCCTGGAAGCTGTGGAATGTACCACCCACTCTGCCCTCCCGTTCTACACAACCGAGAGAAGACTCGCTGCACGGCGTTGGTCGTTGTAAACACTTCGTCGGGCTATTAATACTAAAAATCTCGAATCAGTTGCGAAACCCGTCGTTTCGGCAGTCTGTGAAATTGATTGCACTTTTCTAGGTCGTTGCACGATCGCAAGCAGGGGGGATGTGAATTATTTTTAATAGGCTATTTTTATTGGCTACCTGGTTCATTCTCTTCTGCAATCTTCCGCTTACCGAGATCTGTCTGCTTTTCGATCGGACGTCGAAAATTCGAAGATCGAGAGATCCGACGTCGCCTCTGCGGATAACGAACGATAATTAATTGCACCGATCGAATCGCACGGATCAATCGTGATTATTACGTATCGACACCTCTCGTCGGCGAGCCAATTCTGTCAATTAATAGTTCGTTCGAAACGAACTATCCGCCAGCGAGAGAATTTCCCAGTAACCGCGAATTACACGGCCGATCGTTCATTACGCGTCTTGTTTAATAATCCACTCTAGCGGAACTCTGATTCGTCGCACACGGCAACATGCGCCAACTCTTGCGGACGCGTGGCCCTGTAAACTGTGGCGTATGCATCAGCCATTGTTGCGTGCTCCGGATCCATATTCTTGCGACTCGGATTGCTACGCATTTTCGTCGACAGTCTCTTCACGGATAATTTGAATCTCTCTCTCGAGAGAGAGAGAGAGAGAAGTGCGAGAGGAATCGTAAAAAGATATTAAGGAAATATCGATTGCAAAAGAAATCACGTACGCGTATGAAAAAAGCTCGTAAATTTCACTTTTCACAATTTCACGCAAGAATTGGAAAAACAGGAAATTTGACTTGTTCCTTTTCTACAATACTCGTCTACTCTCTCTCTCTCTCTCTGTTACAATTTTCATCGACAAGAGCGATCGATTTCGCCTGACAGTGAAATGCGTTAAAGAATATGCGCACGTACAATGACATGACGAATGACAAAAGAAGATTTCCACTTGAAAGCATTCGTGATCGCATTAATTCCTGATAACTAAAAGTTATCGAATCGTCGTTGCATCGAGTATTTACGCACGTTGCCTGTCGGACGACTCTCTTTTCTCCGTTAGAAGTAAGAGAAAAACAGGGAAAAGAGAAGAGAGAGAGCGGGAGGGGAAAAAATCTGACAAGATGCAACACGACCACGAGGATGCTAAAGGACAAGGGTGAAAAAAGAGAGGGCGGATAGCGGAGGCAGAGAGACGAACGAACCTATGGATATCTCGCGAGGGCGCGAAAGAGACGGTGAGTGAGCTGTGGGGGTGTATATTGGGGCTTGTAAATGGGGGTGGGGGGTTCCACCTCCGGCCGAATCGATCCCACCGCAGTGTAGCACTATAGCAGTCCACGTGCATACATACCATGAACTTCTCTCTCTCTCTCCCTCTCTCTCTCTCTCTCTGCCTCTCTCTCCCTCTTTCCTCCCGTTCTCCACCCCATTCGTTCCTCCACCCTCGTATTTTCTCTCGTACACTCTCCACGCTCGTGGCACTACACCGTAACAAACCGACGCAGCTGCACCAGGAGCGCGAGTTCGATCCGACTCTGCAGCCGGGAACGGGGACTCTGGATGCTGAATAAAATTTTTTTTTTTAATGATCGTGATTAATGCGTCGACACTGTCTCTGCGGCGCGGCGATAGTCGTGAACTTTTACCGGTTCCGTTTCCGCGGGTGACGCCGCGCGATGCGGATGAAACATCCGCTCCCGTGACGTTGATGGATTCGCGAACTGACGTCAAAGGATGCTAAATCTCTATCATCTGCTCGAGGGGAAGGGGCGAGGATGATACCGTCCCGGGACCACTGCGAATCCCATTCTGGACGCTTCTTCGTTCTCCAAAATTCTCGTTCGCACCGTTTTGTTTTCCAACAGCTCGCACAAACGTTCCGGATTTATGTCAGAATAGTTGGCTTACACTGCCGACCACGCGTGTTAAGATTTCCCTGTATAAATAGAACAACGTACGAAGAACAAGTCCTAGCTTGCAACTTATCTAACATTACGTTCTCGTACGTACGCCAAGTCGAGTGGAACCTTACAAATTACTCCGCTCCAAATTGAGAATTGTAAAATTACGGAAGACACGGGAAACGGTCTGTTGTACCGTCGAGCGGTTTGTACCGCACTGTACACGAGTGGGACAATCAATTAACGCGGAGACCGTCAAGGAATAAAGATAGATAGGGTGTTATTATAAATCGATAAACGCGGCGCTATGCCTATATCCTCGTGCGCTGATTGGACATCCTGTACGAGGATTACTGACGCGTTCATTCAATTCCTAGTACGTACTACTCGCGCACAGCCGATGGCCGCAGTCACAGAATGCGCGTATATCGGCGCTGCAAATCGAACGCGTGGGCGGAGGGGAGATGGACACGGAGAAAAGGGAGGAGAGGAGAGGTGTGGGAAGATAACGGACATGGAGTATTATTACGTGTGTCGTGGTACACAATCAACACACACATTTCGCTATGTGGAGCGCAGGCTGTGCGCGTCGTAGCCCACAATTTGTCGATCGGTACGGGGTGGTATCGTGAAAATTTGAAAGGATCGCGAGAGAAAGTGCCTTTGGAAAATTTCGACAACCATCATTTCCTACCTTCCACGGAACGACGGATCACGACTATCACAGAGTAGAAAAGAAAAGACAAATATATATACAGAAACGTGATCCCTTGTTTCTCAGTAACAAGAAGAAAAAAAGGTGATCACTGAAAGGCCCGGAAGCAACTGTTCTGACTAGGAAACGAAGACGACTTTTTTGTCATAAAATTTTACTGACATGCAAACGTTTGAATGGATAGAAAACAAATTACAGGCGCGATCGCTCGGTATACCACCAGACAACGCCACTCCTACTCGAGGTCTACCCCACGCCCCCTCGCGAATCACGTGACCCAAATCAACCAATCGCTAATTTTCGTTGCATTGGCGTTGCACCTGAAGAAGCTTAAAACCACTTTCAGTGATAATAAAGCGAGCCGTGTTTCCACGCGATGGAAGATGAAGTTCTTGAAAAAGGAAGAGAACGTTACGTCGGGATGGCACGCTTTTGATAATGAGGCGATAAAGAAGTAAATCGGCGTTTATGAACGCTTAATGCGATAGGGTCCCGACGTCTTGTATAAATAACGAGTTAACGGCCAGTTATGACTCAAGCTCACGCACAAGTGCTCCCTAATTACATTCTCACGTCCATATTTTCCTGTAAAGCCACGCTCTCCCGGCGCGGATTATATGGAACGTTAACACGAGCATAAATACAAAGCTCACACTATGTTAGCCGGTATAGCGGCCATACCCGTCGCTCATTGTACTCGGTTCAATGGACGAGACTATAGGTTTCTCATACCACCGGCGTATGCATCGCGCACACGCGTGTACGTGCACAGGGCCGACGCGCGTGTTCGCGTTTCGGAGTATTACGGCTTATACGGGTCCTTCAATCACATTTAACTACTGTGCAATTTACAGATCATATATTTTAACGGGCATCGGGGGAACAGATAACATTTTGATATCGATCGAAGACGTTTGTCCACCGAGCGATACAATTAGGTACGACTTTGAGTATACATTGAGTAAATATAATAACTGGTAACACTTAGGACGATAGTGTGAACTGCAGATTAATCTCACGTTACATGTGAAAACAAAGAACACAGAATCTTGACCCATTTAGCGTTAGCACCGAACATTGTACAGACAATCTTCTAATCAAATAACATAACTGATTTGCTCATTAAACACTCAGGAAGAAAAATATATGTATAAAAATGAATGCATTCTTAACCTGCTTCATGTTTCCTCATTCGGTGACTTCAAACATTCAAAGCATTACACGAAACATTATACAAAATACGTGAAAAGCCCTGTCGAAATCGGCTAACAACGCTGCTGAACTTCGATAGGAAAAACAATAACCCGCAGAAAGACCTTTCGTAGCCGATTTATAAAAAGAGAGAGAGAGAGAGAGAGAATTGAAAAAAAGAGCCGACCAAAAACCGCTGAACCGTGTATCAGAGACAGATATTGCAAGGTGATCGAATCATCCATCGACCGATGCACCCTGTGCGCACGGCCAGGTCACGCGTGCGCGTGCATGTGGATGTGGAGCGTGGGCGGCGGACGCGTGCATGCACGAAGATGCACGCGCGTGCATCGTCGGTGGACGTGGGTGTGCAAATGCTCGGCAGACCGAGGCAGAGAACCCAGAGAAGAAGAGACGCCTGCCTAAGTCTGGCCGGAAGACATTAGACAGGGAGAAAAACCATCCACGTTACCTTGTTATTCGTTAACCTGTTCGCGGAAGAGATGGCTCACTCTACCTGTTACGACCGATTGTTTTGTCGCACTTGTTAGCCAGCGAGCAACAGTCATCTTAAAACGGCTGTTGCAACAGCTTCCTCTAATTGGTACTCGTTTCTTGTACAAAAAAAATGGAAATTTTATCACTTCTCGAGCGATCGCGACGCGATCGTTTATTTCAGTGAAAACTCGTGTCCTCGAAAACGCGAGCTGGCTGTGCGAAGTGATCTGAGGGGGGTCAATTAAAATTATTTTAAAAAATCACGAAGGCAAGAGTACGAGGGTATAAAAACTCTTCGAGACCATAATCGCATAACACATCCCGTATTTATCGAATACAGTCAACAACCAATTAATTTTCAACCAACAACAAGCAGAGTCTCGTTAAAAGTCGAAAAAATTCAACTGTTTTGTTACGAGACGCGAAATCTTGACCCAGAAGTGTCTAGCCCGAGAAAGTGGTTCCCTGTAATTGGTTGAATACCTACCTACGAATAAAAGAGAAACTCTAATTGCTCCGTGTGAAATGTAGCGTCTAAGGAGAGCGCACGGGGGGAAATACTAGCAACGTTGAAAATATCATGAACCATCAATTTGTCAGGAAATCAATCAGTATCTTTCAGAAATTACAACGTTATATCACTCGTCTTTTCTTATCGTCAGACACTGTCGTCAGCGTGTCAGGCCGAAAGAAGAAGCAGAAGCAGAAGAAGAAACAGCATCCCCCGACGAAAGAGAGCCAGTCCATGAAATGAACTTCTGGTTAACGGGATCATACTGGCGAGGTCAATCCAGTCTACCTCGTAGACGTCCCTCGTTTGCCTCTTTCCTTTCTTAAACAGACTCTGTTCTTTCTGCTTATCTGTCGCAATTCGCCGTTGTCTCTGCACCTTCTCAGACTTCCAATGATTGTGTGACGTGTATCTTGGCATCGATCGTCTGGCAAATTGAGTTCCAGACGCTCGAACTAAGAAGAAGAAGTCGAGCAAGAGGTAATTCGATTTTTAAGATTACTCCGTCCGTCGCTTTATAATAATTAATACGCGTTGTCGCGAAATAACACCGAACTAGCGACAGAACTCTTTTCTTTTAAGGACAGCGAAACGTGTCGTTCTTATAAGAGTATTTCTTTCTTGAGAGGAGACACGCGTGGCACAGTCACGCTGAAATAACTATCTTCCATATCCATTTGCTCGTCGATGCTTCACCCGTGTCGATCGTCCCTCGAGGGTCTTCTTCAGGGTTGAAGCCGCTCGCAAGATTTCCGATATTTCTGTCAGGCTTACATAAAATCGAACAAAACAGCCGGGGAACCGACGTAGAGCTTTTGTCATTCGATAAAAACTTTGCCTCGCGATCGAAACACGCGACCGCGTTTTCTTTCTTAATTAGAATGTCATTCGGACTGGTTCTCCGTTCCATTTGTTTATTAATTGCGAGTATGCTAGTAAGTCATAGCATTGAGTTTTCTTTTTAATTAGTTTCTGTCAGATTTTGGTTCAGAATTCGCCAATAGCTCCTCGAACGAATGAACAAAATTTATAACGATAAAGTCTAACAGATACGAGTTCAAAGTCCGATACGAGTTCAAAGTCCGATTTGAATTGAATTCAAAATTGGAATTCTTCCAATTCTCTCGATTCGTGCACTTTCAAGTCTCCCATCGTCAGAGAAAATACGCAAAAATATCCACTTTGTGGGAAGAAATTTGCCGAGTGGGACCAACGAGCGTGCCAATAAGGAGACGCGGCAGTTTCTTCCAAAAATCGGACGAAACGTCCTGGAAACGTCACGGAGGAACATGAGCTTGTGCTGTGAAATCTGCGGAAAAACCGTGCCTCTTCGGCCTCTTCGGCCTCGTTTGCACTCAATTTGTTATTGAAAATTCAGGATGTCTTCGCAGATGTCCAAATCCTGGCCGAAAGGACTCCCCGGCCATATATCTCGGAAAATTATACTTCATTTGCCACAATAATAAAAATGGCGAAAGTCACGTATAGATTGTAGGTAAATCCTACCTATAAAGTAAATCGTTATAAAAATATTTCGACATGAAACATTTTTAACATTGATGTTTGAAAAAAATCTAATGGGAAACTAAAATGGAAACTAAAGGCGTCCAAATAACAGAAAAATACTTGATCCCTGAACACGATGGTCGTTTTATTACTCTTAAAATTTTCATCATTGTTGATTTTGTAGGGGACGCGTCCTCTGGCCTTGGCTTTACTGCCAGTGGAGCCAATAAACGTATAAAAGTAATGTGAGGGACGCAACCCTGGGCAGTAGGCCAATAAAGCAATTGCGAATATTACTTTATGGGACTGACCGGGCCCAATGATGCATCTAGGTCAAAAATAACCTACCAATCGCGTGATCGGAAAGACCACAAAGAGAATCGGCCCTATATAAGGCTGACATGCTAAAATTATTACGATGTAAGACTATATCGTCAATTCACTAAAAATTCACAACTTGCGATCGTCAACACTCCAACCCACTCATCCGCCGCTACATCCCAACTACGGTATCAACGAAATTCCTCTGAAAATAAAAACCAAGCTGAAACACGCATCAAGAACTCATCAAGTACAGCAGGTTTTTTGAAATTTTTCCTGCAAATTGCACAACAGTCAACACCTACACCTTACTACTAAACACCTACATTTTATCACTGAAAGTGACTTTAGTAGGGATAATCCAGAAAATCGGTCGGGTCTCTTCAGGTGCAATGCTAATGCAACGAAAATTAACGATTGGTTGATTTGGGTCACGTGATTCGCGAGGGGGCGTGGGGTAGACCTCGAGTGGAAGTGGCGTTGTCTGGTACTGAGCGATCGCGCCTGTAATTTGTTTTCTATCCATTCAAACGTTTGCATAGAGTCAGTAAAATTTTATGGCAAGAAAATCGTCTTCGTTTCCTAGTCAGAACAGTTGCTTCTGGGCTTTTCAGTGAGACGAATCGTACTGGGTAACCAATCAAGTGTTAATACATTTGACCTGTCTACATCTTCGCGTAAGTCAAAATTTGGTTTTCAACAATTGATTCTTTCGTCATTCGAGATAATTGTCTCAATAATTTCTTTCACATTTCATTTCAGTTTTACACGATACGATGACCAAGGAATGAGGAAAAGCTTTCCCACGGGACAAGAATAAATATTCTAGAATATTCTAGATTCACGCCCGAGGCACGTTACCGTTTCGCAGAAGAAGTTCCAAGGGAACTGCAATTTTCGTTTTCAATAGCAACGTCCGCGTTTGAAGCGCGGAACGTAAGTACGTTGGTCGATATCTGAGAGAAGTTCGTTAAGTCCACCCGTAATTTATATCAGTGCTTAAGAGGGAACACTCTCGAGACCCAAGACAATCCCCAACCAAAAGTTACACCGCCGTTGTCTACGCACATTCGCGCGAAGCCGAAAATTTCCGACCGCCGCGATTCGTTGGATCGATAAATGTCAAGTGCGAGTAAGTCATGTCGATCGCTAAGTAAATTACCTGGCTCGCAAATTGAACACCCCCTCCCCCCGTATCAATTTTACGATACGATTGCTACAGGTGTCCCAATATACTTTGTTCAATTCTATTAGCCAAAATTGATATTGATATTTCTTTGTTCTACAGGGTGTTTCAAGAAAATTGTCCGGAAACTTTAAAGTTTAAGAGGAGAACCACGGTTGGAAGGAAAATTGAATTGAATTTCAGAGAGAGTTAAAGTTATCGTTTAACTTTATTTTCTGAATGTTTCTCTTGAACCGAATTTCAAACATGTGCCAGAATGGAAGTGAAACAATTAATTTCGATGGGGTTGATTAATCGAGCTTTTTATGACCGAATTGATCAAAAGTATAAAAAGGCAATTACGTTTCTCTGCTTCGTGTAAATTGGACTTTGAAGTATTGAATAAAACTACTGATTTGCACAACAGGAAGAACTGAGAATGCGTGGCGGTGTGAGTTGATCCACTGCTAGTTCAATATAAAACAAAAATTTATATGTTTTCAAGACGTTGAAGGAACAATTAAATTATTCGTTAAAAAGAAGCAAGACCACGCAGGATGAATGGCAGAGAAATGGAAATCAAAAGACACAACGTATTCCAAAGATCTGACTCGAACTAACATTTATATTTATTCGTCTTATTTTACACCCATCTTCGCGACAATCGACCGACGATAAATCAGAAAGGCAGACGTTTGAAATAAAACGTCGCTAGACACATCCAACGACTGGCTTTCTCCAGTACATCTCACCTTCGACTTGCAGCGTCCTGTACCGAACCCCGTCCCAGTTTCTGGAATCGTCCGGTACATTCGGAAACTCTGCTATTTTCCAAGCGAGAGGCGCTGCCTCTAAAACGCATCCACGATCGATCGACCCGCGTTTCGTCAGGCGATCGCAAGATGGGCGTAGAACCGTCTCTTCATGGACCAGAATAGCGTCGGGGTCTGACGTCATGTAGACGTAGTAGGACCAAACGATACACGGTCCGGATGACGAACAGTGAAAACATCGTGGCTGCTCGTCAGGCTCGCGTTACATACGCGACGTGCACATGCATGTGTCGACAACGCACGACGCACACGTACGTGACTATATACATATACGCATATATACAGGGTGGTTAGTAGGACATTGACTTACAAAAGAAGAAATGACTTCATTAATGACGCAATTGCTCAACACGTTCACCATCTTTGACACTTGTTTGGATTAATTCAAGTTAACTTAAAATTAAGCAACCTTGGTTGGTTACTTAATTCAAAAAAATTTTTCATCGTAACTTGACCTGAGTTATTTGAATTGAAACACTTTATCAATGATATTTCATCGTCCTAAAATTAAAGTGTTTCTGATTATATCTTAGCTCACCTAATTGTTAGGCAAGAATTATTTTCAATTGCAAGTGTACGCGATATTTTTATCCGATTTCAACCAGAGATCTAACATAAGCACCCTGTACGTACTCGCTCCAACTCGTTAGCGTTAGACATTCGTAATGACGTCATTCTCGCGGGGCACGCGCTCTGGATGCGCATTCACGGGGCAAAAACCCGGCGGATCCGTCGCCAAAACAAACCAGACGAACCTTCGCGGTTTGCCGGCCTCCCATTGTTTGCCGTGTTGCTTAATATACTTTATGTTTTATGCAGGACGAGAACCACGCATTTACCGAGAGCTACAGGTTTCAAAGACTTCGCTCTGGACTCTCTGAATCAAATTAACACAAAATACAGCAACTACCAAACGATCGACGATGTTGCTGCTTCGTCGCAGTTGGTACTTCGATGAATTAACAGCCACGCAGGTCCGACATTTCACGATAATTTACCAAGTGACAATACTTGGAGAATTTTGGAGAATTTTTCTTGGAAACAATAATTACTTTGTTCTTTCTAGATTATACTCATTTCTTCAGTCTAGTTTTTCTAGCTGTAATCCAACGGCCAACTGATAACGTAAATCTTTGCGGGATGAGTCCAGACGTGTGAATTCGTTGGCCAGTGGGGAGAAATGATTCAACCGGTCTGTGTCATCGGTCCGGAATAGATTAAAATTACTCATCTTTATTGCTCTTCTCTAATTTTTGGTCGCTGTGCTTTGGCCACAACTAAGAATGGGAATTTCGTGTGACTGTTGAGAGCTAACTGTCAAAAGTTCTCTTCACGTACTAAAAGGATGTGGAAAAAATCAAGCGCGCGAGATTAGGGTAAAGAACGGTACTTGACCGCTTAAGATTTTGGACATGGAGTGGTGGAAATGTCTACGTAGTTTATCTCAAACGAATGACGAGTTAAACTAAGATATTTGTTAATTCGTCTAAGAACGAGTTTCATGGAATTTATAGGATCGTTAAATACGCACTTATTTTCGAAGACAATGAGATCGATCATCGAACGTTTAGTCTTAGTCGAAAGTGATAACCGATCGCGTTAAACGATTACGAACGTTATTAATTTTTTGTATCAAGCACGCACGTATCAATCGCTATCGGCGTTGTACAAATCGACGACGAGCCAAAGCATTCTCAGACTGTATCTTTCTTATTGATTGCCGTCATTGAAAAGTGTGTTTCTCTTTGGGAAACTTTCGTGGAATATCCGCAGCGGCCCCCGAATTTACTGCTGATAGAGTTGGGAAAGTAATTTCTGCGCAATAAAACGCTACAAGTGGATCCGGCCGTAACTTTTCCACCACCGTGGAGGATCGGCCACCTGGGTGGGTCCTGATCGCTCGAGTCATTCGCGAATAAAAGGGGGAATGCAATTAAACTTCGCAACCCCGGTCATCCCCGAATGTGTCATTGTCAATCGGCGAAAATGTAATTTGACGAGTCCAGACGAGTGAGAACAAAAAAAAAAAAAAAAAAAAAAAAGGAACGATAGAACAGGCGAGAAAAGAAAAGAAAAAGGAGCGATCGAACCACTTTGGTGATCAAAGGAGAAAACGGATCTGACCCAGTTTTCGCGACTGCGGTTACCTCCGTATGAAGGAACTTGCAATAACTCGTCCTTCTACCGTCTCTTATAATCTCAAATCCATCGACTTTCCCATGTTCCTCCTTTTCTTCTCCCTTTGTGCGACCACCTTCTTTACGCGTGCCACGCGCACCGATAGAAACGCGCGACTAAGTACATTGAATTGTTCGCCTGATCGAAAATAGCTTAACGAGGACAGCTAACGTTCGATTGGCGGCGAAAAGGACGAAAAAACGTCCCGATTTTCAATCACTTGGTAATTTCTCCTTCTCTCGCGCGAGATTGTAAGTATAAAAATTTAGAAATTCTCAAGTGTCTGAAAAAATTAAAAACATTAAGTACGCAATGCAAAAGCGCCATTTCTTTTATGAGCAATTATTAGTAACTTTTAGAGTAAGTAATTAATTAGTAGTTATTAGAGGGAATTGCGGAAAAATTACGGAGGGAATGTGAGAGTCAAATGGAGGAAGAGGTGATCATTGACGTTACGCGTTCTCTTATAAAAAAAAAAATAAAAATGACTTACCATGCTCTTCCTCTGTTTTATTATCCATTTCGAAGTTACTCAATTACAAAACACGAGCAATCTAACTTATCATGTTTTTTTCCCTTGGCAGTGCTTCGTACGAAGATATTTCCTAAAAATACAACAGACGATCTAAAACTTCTGGGCTAAAATATTAAGTACAGTGTGTTGTGTGATGTCTCGAGGTTTCGAGCGTTAAACCGAGACTATAACTCGATAATTCAATTTTTTCACACATTTTTAATAGGCAAAAAAGAAAAAAAAATCGAATTATCAATAAGCAACTTGATGACGACGGACGATGAGTTTTTGTCGGAACGTGAAAGTATCCTAGACGACCGGTAAGGTAGGATGCAAGTAGAACGAACGCACTAGCGAGGCCTGTTGCAAAATCATCCTGAGATTGCTCGGCCCGACTGGCTGGCCGACCATCGCGAGAGTTTCACAACGAGCATTGTTAGATAGAACGATGTCGAAACCGCATCAATTTTAGAGGAAACGGGGACGAAATGGAAGACAGTTCGCCGAGGCGACCTCACCTACGACTTGGTGCATCGACCTTCGAAATCGTCTCCGATAAAATTTGGAAGAGGAGACTACAACGGGAGGATGACTCGATATTTGTTACGACGCTAAATTCTCGTACGTGCGCGTACGAAATTCCTCCAAGATTGCTCGAAGCAATGGGCGAGCACGTGTGTAAATAAATACAGGTGTTTTTGACAATTGAACGTGTTTACAATAGATTTCGAATATCGCTGTGTGCTAGTAATCTTTATAGAAAAAGAAAGACATCACAGAACTTTGTGCAAATACGCAAAGTGTACGTTTTTGTCAAAAATAATCAATGGCTGAATACTTTTGAGCAATAGTGTACGTAGCCGCTGGTTGGTGCATTTCCAAAATCTATGTATAACCATCCATGTATATTTACTGACAAATATCTTGTTTTTGATTTGACAAAATCTTAAGAATCATCAGTTCTACGTAAAATGACTATGCCAGAATTATATGCTTGGATCAGCTACATTTCAGGTTATAATATTCTTATCTACCGATGTCTTATTGACATAAATTTCGCTACTTTTACGCGTGAACGCAATAATGTAAAACGATACGGACAAAGTAACTCGCATGTCGGTCTGTCAAGACACAAGATACAAGAAATGCATTAGAATGATAAGCACTTTTTTCTAAAAACTCGTTACCAATGCAAATTGACCGACAAAAAAAAAAGATTATAAACGAGACACGGCAAGTGAGTGAATAAAAATGAAAATGATACGAGAAATCGAGCGGTCTTCCAATTGTTGTTTTGCGAACACGGAACAACATAAATATACACAAAACGAAACGGAGCGACGGAGTCCAAAGTCCAAAGTCACGAAGCCACAAGTAGTACGGTGCAGTGTATACTCAGACGAAACTACGAGGCGTAATTTAGCCACTTGTAAATTGAAATGTGTATCAAAACAAACGATACCCGTGCGAGGGTAACATAAAACAGAAGACAAGCCTACCCCCTCGCTGTTAAGTGCTTCTCCAGCGTTAAATTCATTGCCTCTCATAACGAAGTTCGAATTCATGAAGTGAAACGCGATAACGGATTTCCATATAAACTGGCGACGCGTACGAGCATCGTGTCGCACGAAGGACATCGAGGAAACGAAGGATGTAGTAACTATGTAGTAACGGATCTATACGTTCCGCTGGAACGAGGCGACAGTCGAAATTTCACTCCCAGGGTCATCATCCTTGCGCACGTGTTAGTATAATATAAGCTGGTCAAAAGAATCGGCGAACGATTTCGTGCAATCTCTTCAATAGCGTTCGCCTCGAATATTTCGATTGTACAGTAAATCGATTTATTCGAAAATTTATAAAATTATTTCTCGTACATGATACGACATTTATTGAAGAATATTTACTTATATGTATAGAATAGCGGACGCGACTTCATCATCGGTGTAGATCAGAAAGAATGCAAAATTACGTTTAAGAATCTCCGTGTTACTTGCACTATATTTTGCATTTTCATAACAAGTCGCTCTGCACTGAATATAGTCACTCTTGTTGCTACGTAAACTCTGTCTCCACCCACTCTCTAGCGAGATCGAATCGATTTCACCTTGCCAATCGCGTTCTCTTGTTTTATTTTACCATTTCAGAATCAAGAGATACGTCGTACGTCAAGACGCATCGTTTCTAACAGTTCAAGTACAAGTTAGTTCCAATTTTAAAAAATTCATCGTTAGACTCGCGCCACTCGTTTCATCGCTGGAGCTATTTTATGGAAACGACCGAAGATTACAAAATGACAACAAAACATTCTTCTCCTTTTTTATTTGATTCCGATATTAAACTTCTTTTATTGAAAATACTAATTATTATTATAAATTTCACAGTCTTATTATTTAAGACGTATAAATTTAATTTAAACTTTTTCTTCTCAACTATGAAAATAAAATTAATTAACGACAAAAATGGACTCGTTATATTACTCGTTGATCTTCAATTACAAATGAGGAATTCGCGATGCTTTCCAGGACGAAAGCTTCTGGATCGATTACTGTCACCGCGTCGTCCCTTTTGTCGAATGTTTACCTCGAGGGGCGCGGAAATAATTCGGTGTTGGATGGAAGACAGCCAAAGAAATGGCAAGAGGAAGCAGGAGCCGAGGCGTCCCGACATTGCGCCGCGCATCAATAGCCGTTCTCTATCCGTTGATAATCGGTGGCAACGCGTGGAAACGATAAGCGGCCTCTTCTCGATTTCCCCCTGTAACTGACCATTCCTAATTCCGAAGTTTTACCACGGATCGCGGTTAATCTCGGCGCGGACTTCACTTTCCCCCTTTTCAGCTTTCACTGGGCGCAAAAAGGGCTGGAAGCCACTGTTCGATCCGATCGATTTGGAGAATAAACGATTAAACTCCACTTGTGGAATTCGCTAATGACCATAGCTTGTTCCGCCAGTTTGCGGAGAAGAAGAGTGTTGGTTAACTCGAATCAGTTGGAAGTTTTGAGTTTTTTCCGAATATCTATTAATTCCGGCCAACCGAAGTAATATTATATTACTATCATATTACAGTTACATTACTATATATAGCAATATCATATAGAAAAAAAAAAAAGTTATATTCAGAAAGATGCACGGTTTACTGAAAATTCGTAGAACAAAACTTTAAAAATTTGAACGTTTTACACAGAGAATTTATGGATTTTAGAGTTTGAAACGTTGATTGGAATTCTGAAAATTCTGCAAGATTCAGAGCTTTCTCTAGGCACCTATTAATTCAGCCAATTAAAATAACAGTCAATAATATTTCACTCCGAATCTCCGTTTATTTTCGTTTGATTATATTATCGGGATATTTGTGTAATGAAAATTCCAACTGTTACTACGTCCATAAATCAGTCCCACTCATACATACTGAAGTGAAACATATGCGCAGAACGCGACGCGAGAGAACAAAGTACCATTTTATAAAGTAACCTTGAACGAAGCGGCAACGACTAAAGATCAATATGGAATAAAACCGCGAACGTATCGTGAAAATCCGCGATTCTGTCGATCTTTCTTGGAATCTGAAACGTAGGATCATTCGTGTTGTGAAGAGACTTCCTCCTCTCGTGGTAATCCGGTGGTCCATGACCCTAACCTATCCTAATCTGTCTCAACCGCGGGGAGGTTAACCCCTGACCGCGAGGTCAGCACTGGTTGGCACCCGTTTTCACCCCGAACGAACAAATGACGGTAAACAAACTGGGGATCCTCTTCTGGAAGCCACTTGTTAATGAGAAAAACTGGAAAAACTCTGCTAGAAAAATGGAGCTTTCAACTAGGATAGAAGGAGATATTCCATCGAAGAGCCTACAACGTGGAAAAAACGCTCGTGGAATGTTTCATTTGCTCGAATAAGTTGTCGGCATAAACATGTGTGAACGATACTAGAAGTATCTGAGATTTTGAGATGATCGATAACACCTTTGAATTTAATACATATAAAAACTATCGAAATTTAGATAATAATTGATTCTTCATTAACCTATCGAGACATTATTCTATTGTGTTGAGATATTTTCTTAAAGAAATAGATACGTATGCACATTGTGTCAATCGTTTGAAATCTCTTTCAGTATTTGGTTCTTAATAGATAAAAAAAAAAAGAGAAAAAGCATATTCAACATCATCTATAAATCACGGAACCTACTACATTTAGAACAGACTAAATGAATGTTCTGATTATAAAATGAAGCTATTTGTTGATCACGTGTATCATACGAGAAACTGAATTATATCGTATCTCGTAGATTTCATTACAAATCCATTTTCTTAAACCTCACGAATAGAATTTACGACGATGTCTGACAAGCCAACTGATGCATTTTCATAACTTTCGGCATTTCCGCCAGCAGGTAAATAAGAAAAAAGAAGTAAGAGGAAGAAGGAAGAGTTCCGCGGCCACCATTTCAAATATTTACGCCGTGGCCGCAACAATGGATACAATATCAGTTGCCTAGCAACGCTCTATCAAGAGATTGAGAATTCCGACTTTTCCCCATTTTCTTCTTCTATCTTCTCTCTTTCCTGCAATCTTGCTGCATATCTTTTAACAATCATTCTTTCCAAAATAGTTTTCTCTTGAGCTTCTCCCTTTTTTTTTCTTCAATCTTGCCTTGTTCTTTTTCGTAAGTTGGAACAAGATGAGAAATGGATCGACACTGGAGTCGAAGTTAACAAGAACCAAAAGACCAGAAAGAAAAGAAGAAGCAATGCAGCAAGCAAAGACCGGGTAAGAAAAGAGATTTTTCTCTACTCTGTGCCTCTGGAATCTATGTATGCATCTGTATCTGTGTGTTCGACACTGAAGAGAGAGAAATGATAAAGAGATAGAGATAGAGAGAGGGGGAGAAAGAGCAGAGAGAGAGAGAGAGAGAGAGAGACCAATAATATGTGGCGGAGGAGAGACGAAAAGGACGGTAGAACAAGAGGGGAGGGATCAATGCCGGTTGCCAGGGCAACCACGGTACCTGATCTTCATCCATCCTGGACCATACTTCTCAGTCCTGCCCCGTTCACGGGAACGAACTGGGACGAAGTGTCCTCTAGGATGGACCGGATCTAGGATTTCTAGAGGTTGCATCGTGTCTCAGATTGAAACCGAAACGAGGAAAACGTAGGAACACTGTCAACCTCATCCAATTGAGCTCATCCAATTTAGATCTCGTGTACACATCTCCGCTTTTGGATATTGACAATGGAAACCAAGTTACAGAAGTATCTCGCGTAGTACCTTACACATGAAGAAAATTTAATTGAGAAAATCATATACGAATATGCTTTAAATCTGCTTTAATCTCTATATGGATTCAATAACGTTTGGTTCTTACGTAGTATTCGAATTTCTTTTTATTTTCTTGATACAATTCCAACAAGCATCTTTTACGAGCACACCAACGTTTCGTCCTACCAACTGAGAAATTCATATGGATAGACAGTAACAAAAGAGAACGTAAGATAGCTGAAAGCTAACACATACATGCTTCCACGTATAAGATTCTGCAGAACAAGCACTATAGTTAATAGTATGAGTTGTACCGAAAACAGCAGCAACTTTCTCCTATTCCTACCAACAACGATTGCGCTATAGCATCCAAAAGCCAACCTAACACATCTGTTCCTCCTAAAACGTACATCTATCGTAGATTCTTATCTTTTTCCATTAACAAAATTTATCAATTTAATTAACAAAATTTATCAAGAAAAGACTCGGTAAAAGGAAAGAAGAAAATGGCAAAACCGATCGAGTTTGAAAGGAATTCAGTTGCAGAGAAGCTACTACGCTAGTCAAGAGTCGGTCGTTTCCAGAGGCCTTACTGCGCATGCCTTTGCGCATCGGGCGAATAGATGTCTGCTTCCTTTTTATTTTCTTTCAACTGCGTTCATACGGCGCAATATTCCGTTTGTTCGCAAAGATGATTTATCTTGATTTATCTATCCTATCGGAAAATCGATCCGGCTGACAAAATAATCGTACTACGAGAGACACGAAAGGTTAGTCGCGATTCTGCTTGGTTAGAGTAGACGTGACGCTCACGTTTCTGCGCATCAGCGCGAGTTTTGGCGGGTCGATGCGCCATTGTTGCCCCGGCGGCTGTGTCCGCTTTGTTTTCATCTCTCTCTCTCTTGTTCCTGTTTCTCTCTCCCTACCGCCGCGGTCCTCCCGCTCTTTTGACGGCTCTCTCATTTCACCATTTTTCACTCAACGCTCTCACCCAACCACCCTGGTCCTCTAGTTGTTCGTTAATGAAAAATAATAAATCCAAAACTATTGGGAGAAAGAGAGGGAGGAAAACAGAGAAAAGAGAACGACGCAAAGACGTTACTAAAAGCGACGAATTCCAGTTTGCCTTACGTTTACACTCTCTCTTTTTTTTTAAAACAAAATATACTGGTTTTTTGAGATAACTGCAAGTTGTTTGGTGATAAACGCAAGAGAAAATTTTATAACTAACGAATTTTTCAACTTTCTAAATCATCCTTCATACGAACTATGCAGCATATTTTTTAATAAAAAAAATTAATCAAAGAATCATATTTGGACGATTAATGCAATATTTGAATATAGTATTTGCATGAATTCCGTTGCGAAATGGGATAAGAAAATAGAAAAGGGATATCTGATGTGCAGTACTGCATAATAGATATTATATCGTTATCATCAAAGATATCATTCATTTTTTCATGGTTAGATAGCTATCATGCCTTTGCGTGAAGAACTTTCTAATATAGTTTACTGTAGTTTAATAAAAAAGGAAAACGAATTGAACGTTCATAATTAAAAAGTTATTTCGTAATAATTCAACGATGTTTGCATTTCATGAAGTATATAATTAAGTTGTTATTGCATGATATCGAAAAGAAAGTATCAACTGTTTGCAACATTATTTTATTTTTCTTTTTTTGTAATTTCCAATAAAAAATATTATACTATATACATGTATATTGTAGCAGCTGATGGACACTTTAACTCAGACGATATACATTAAGATAAGAATTTTAATAATACCGAACAAAGGTCAAGTATTAATCAATTCAGTACAACAAACTCTAGAAATATGAATATCACGAGAAAAAAATGAAAAATTGCAACGATTTATTAACCAATCTAATTTTTGTTTTACACATTAATATACTATACTTTCTTCGACCTAATTTTTATTTAAAGAATTTTGTTTGTTCGAAGATTTATTTATATATAATTTAAGTATAGAATATTTTCAAGGCATAAAAATGAAGGTTGGCAAATGCATAAATAGAGAACCGTGATATCGATAACAAAATGAATCGTCACTCTGTAAACATCACTTTGGTTTCATGATTGATAAGCAACAATATTACGACTAGACTTTATCACTAAATTCTAAACTAAAAAAACTAAACTAAATGTAGAATCAAAAAAATTTTGTCGTTACTTTGAATCACAGTTTCGCATTATTGTCTTTCATACGAAAACAAAAGCGAGCTAAGATAATTCAATCAGACGTTAATTCTTGACAATTTTGGTTCATCAAGTATTCGTCATGAAAGGAACGCTGTATTTTAGTCAGTTACGTACTTGAAAGCTTTAAGCATGAATGTATGATATTTTCAAAATCTACAGAAATTTATTGTTTTTCTTGAAATTTAAAACTTTCAGATTCTTTTAATGAGGCAAGTTTCTGAAGACTGCCTAATGATACATGATAACATGATATTCCAATCAATATTCTATTCCTTGCCAAATCAAGGATAACGAATTAATACATTGATAACAATCATTGATATATTAAAAGCTCAATAATGCTATCATTCGAATACTTGGAGAAATAAATTAAAGAATAATTCAAATTATCAAAATTCAAGCAAGAAATTCAAACTGTTTTGTATACATCCAAATAATTTAGCTCAGATATAAATATAAAAGTATAGAATCTAAACTAACCTAACTTTATTATTTTTGTAAATTTTATTACATGTATGAAACGATTTCCTGATCATGCAGTATAATATCGCCATGATTTGTGTAATATCGCCATGATGCGCACACAAACCTCTACCAGTCGGAGATATGCGCACTCGTAAAAATTAATATATGCCACATACTTGTTGCCCGTAGATATAAAACGCGTTCACAATGCTTATCCAAAAATTCACATCGCCGTAACGTAGCACAGATTGGCTTTTATCGTTAATATTGTACGTCATGCGTGCCAATTGTCGACGTACGTTTTATACACCTGAGATAAGTTTCGCCGGAAATGCGTCACGAGTAGCTTCTTTTGTACTTTGAGTCAGTTCGAACAGATACGTATGGAAATTTTTTTCTTTTCCGTGTTCGGATCTATCGAATCTGAATTCTTTTCTGTCAAACAGGTTTTACCATGGAAATTCTTTGTTATATTTCGTGTATCGATATTACTTTATCCAAAAGAAAATTTAGGAATTTTTTCTTAAACCTCAACTACGAACCATATATTTGTCATTAACATAAACGTATGATTTTCCATATTATTTATTAATCATTGTATTATAAAAAGCAATCTAATTATTTGATTTAATATCATGTATCTGATTCTTAAGATTTTTAAAACTGAATGTTCTCAAATGTTGGAGCCGAAAGTGGATAGAAATAATGGAATAAATATTTTTAATATTGATGAGAATAGAGTTAGTTACTATCGTTAATAAATTCCCTATATTTCATTGATTAAAATCGTGGACGTAGCGGTATTCTAAAAAAATATAATCCAATGAAAGGAAGTACAGTTACTCCATTATAATATAGAAAATAAGGCATAAAGTAGTAGACCGGAAATAAGCTTAGAAGATAGTGTGTCACGATGTCACGCTCGAGAACAGCGAACGATTTAAAAGTTTGTTATTATTTACCTTAGCGAAAAACCAGGATGCTATTCCTATACGATTATTTGCGAACGTGCGATATTATCCATGAAGTTAATCCTTCGTCAAAGAATATCATGAGGCAATAAATCAAACTGTTTCAAGGTATTTCGGCCTTAATTGACGTCAACGGCAAATAAGCACAGGTTGGCCAATATTCACAAGTGACTGCGAAGCGTGGTGGCAGTTATTCATGAAAACAGATATTTTTGTATTTCTGTCGAGAAATACCAAAGTATCATATGAGGAAGAAAGTACAATCTACTTCAATCCACTTTAAGTACCATTTACATTTGCTTCAAATGATTGTAACGATGTAAGTGATCAAATTTTTATAACTTTTTGACAATATTTTTGCATACCTTATATGAAAAAGATATTCGACAAAAACGAATTTTTCATTTTGGACAACAAAATGAAAAAAATAGTAAATCTTTCGTAAAAATCTTCAAGCTCCATCTGACTGAGAATATAGGCAAGTTTTGTGTGCTAGATATGTAAAAAGGACTACCAATAGCGACCCTATCTTTCATCATCGTGCATCTTTCGCCCAATCGAAAGGTGAGGTTAGTCCCACTCGCGATAGAAAATATTACGCTACGAAAGGCACGTATTGTACGTATAAATGTCTAACCGAATATCCCGAATTACATTATTTCAATTTTTTTGTATATAGCTACGAGTGTCCGTTTCATGTATCAACGTTAACCACACACCAATTTCGTTATATTTCGCCGAGGGATAAAAGACAAAATCAACGAACATAAATTGTACGTGATCGCGATGGTACGACAAAGACAAAGAGATTGTACGAACTGTCGACGATTATGACATTATAACCTATCAACCGACTCATCTCAAAAACAATTGTGAAGTCGTCGTTTTATCAGGCTACTCTTTCGGAGTACAAAGGATAGAAAGTCTGTTGCCGTCTGGTAAACCTGTCTATTGTAAACCATGCCTTCAATCTCTTTCCTATTTGCACTTTTAACCACCTTCAGTTTCTTTCGTAGAAATAACCACGTCATTAGTTTTACAATGAAAATCCGACCGGCGATTCAGTTATTATAAAATAGAAATAATATCGTATATGTTATGACTTACCGGTTTTCAATCGATCGTCACATTTTCAGATTGTCTCGTGTTACCAACCGGTCGAGTCACGTTGTTCTGACACTAGCGAACTTTTTCACGAAATATTTACACAAAGCACCGTGAATCAAATGATCACACCATGGCGCGCAACAGCAGCCTACAGGCCATCTTGAAGCCACCGACGAGGCACGCACACAATAAGCCCCGTCGAATCAGGCACATACGGTGTAAGGTCCTCCCAGAAGGACGGAAGACGATCAAGTGAATGCTCCGTGAAGTGGCGGCCATGATGGCGCCACTTGTCGAGTCTTTCAAACTTCAACGAAATTCATCCTACAGTTCTAAAGTCAAATCGTTTCGTTGCATATAATACTCGCTGTAACGCGTGATTTTCCGTAATTACGCGAAATAGTAGTTACGTTTCACTAACGTTATTGGGTTCAGTTTGGAAAAAATGCTCGAATAGAATCAAAGTGATAATTCCTCGCGCGGTAGTCGCGATGGCGCCACTGACTGATCGCGTGTGCGATGACTAATAATTGTCTATTTCTTATAGCGTTTAGGTAGTTCATAAAAATTAAAAATGAATAACTGATTTTATAATGAAAATTATGATTCACCGTTGTTTGCATAACAGGTGTTCATAATTTTTTTCAGCTATGGCAGTAGCTACGAAAAGTACAGTACATTTTCAACATTGCGAAGGTTGATCGATTTTCATTAAACGACTCGTATACATATTTCTAATATCTTTACACGGAACTAGATCGAATATCGTTGACTTAACTAAAAAATTGTGTCTCGTTTTAGAAATAGAATACAAACGCAAGTGTGAAAAATTATTTGATACACCATGCGTGTGTTGTTATACATATTAAGACGTCTTTTGGTTTAGAAAACCGTTATTCGTATATTGCTTCGATGTATTTTCCAATTAAAATTACTTATAACACAGTTGACCTGAAAGAACATCTATTGTTATCCATCTCGATTTCTTATCTCACATAAGGTCAATAAAAATAGCAAGATAATGTCTTTTGTCTCTTGATATTTAACGATTTTCTTTCAGAGCATCTGCCTGATTCACAACTTTCTTAAATAAATTTTATTCGAGCACTAAACAGTGATATTTATACTCTACAACAAACATGTTTGTCTGTTTTCGTCGTTAGTGTAACGTCTACGCACTTTTATTTATTATTATTTAACGACCAATGTCATTAGGAATTCTATACGAATAATATGATAATAATAATAATAGTCGTTATTGCTTGCCACTTTAACGGCGTCGTTAAATTTTTTTTTACAATATTCCATCTAAATTTGTCGAAGCACGGAAGATTCCAAAAATAAGATCCGATAAATTAAGGGGCCATTGTTAATTAGAAATACTTCCGTCCTTCGTATAGAACTCTGCGTTTGATTATTCCCGCAAAAAACTGGATATATTCTTGGCACATCGTAGTAAACTCTTAATAAACGCATTATGTATATAAATAAGTTATACAATCGATGGCTCAATTCGAATTATTAAATATATATATATATATATATATATATATGTAATATGTATATGAATATTTAAGATCTGTACGCATGTATGACTAGAATATACAATAATATATATATATATTTATAATATCTCGACATGTATCACATGCTATATTGACTATCGCGTTACCGGACGGGATTTGGAAATTTTATTCCTCATCCTTACATGTACATACATCATTTCTCTCTCTCTGGCAGTCAGTATTTAATATTTCAAAATCAAAGAGAAAATATGTAGGAAAAAATCTTGGATTATAATTTGCTCTTTTCATTAATAATCAATTTTCGTTATACCAGAGACAGAAATATGCTGTTACTTATTGCTTTGTTAATAATCTTAGATCGTAATTACTCTTAATCATTAATTGCTAGTACTTTCATAAACTTTCATTTTAGGAGCTTCAACCGTAAGTACTAGTATTGACTTCAGTGTTTATCGAACTCATAACAGTGTACGCCACCCTTGAATAATACTTCTTCATTTAATACTTTCATTGTGTATCAACAATTAGTCTCACGTTCAAAACTTACAGGTTAGACGTGTTATAGTTTTAACGTTAAAACTGAACCTATCAAATTCTGTCCTCTAGAAGATTAATCGCGTTGCGTGTCATTGAATATTCATAAAAATTGTTATGTTATATAACGCCAAAAGTAATACCTTTTGCTTATCCTTCCTTTATCTTGTAAATCGTATAGTAAGAAATCCTCTAATATTCCTTGACGCTTCTACCGACGCTCGTTTCATTCTCTAAAATTTGATTCTCGATCCAACTTTACACCTAGCCGAAGAAACAAAGATTCGAATCTTTAATTCGACTCTCCACTAGCTACGGTACCATCGGTTGGAGGTCCACCTGCTGTGACGCTTTGGGGATCTGTCGTAGAAAGTCCTTGCATATCCTGCACACCTTGGAACAATTTGCCTGGAAACCCGTGTAACAAATCGTAGGAAACAGGTGTGGGTGGTAAAGCAGTCGTATGAGCGTGTGGGGATTGTAAAACCGCTATCACTCTTCTCAGTTCCTCCAAGGCGTTCCCTGTATAAACGGAATAATCCGATAAATAGAAGCGTACCGAAGTTAACTTGTTAACGCAACGCAATTTCATTTGCTATTCATTTTCAGTCACTTTTTTACGTCATAAAAATTCCAATACATTTACATATTTATCGTACCTAGATTCAACAATTTGAAATATTTGTGACATCATAATAAATTGTTTAATCCTTGATAGATCAATAGCATAAATTTTTACAAGTATCCTAATACCCTCGTTACTTGAGAGGCGTGTGTTTCATGCTATTTCCTCTTACCTTGCATGAGAATGTAATTTTTCGCCAACAGAAGGGTTGCAATCTTGGACAGCTTTCTGACGGACGGACTATGAGCGTAAGGAATCACGGATCGAAGTTCGTCAAGCGCATCGTTCAAATCATGCATTCTTCTGCGTTCTCTGGCGTTAATGTTCAATCGCATACTTTTCCCTTGGCGAGTAGTTTTTGACTTTGGCGGGCAATTCAGTCTCGATGCACCGGGTCTGATTAACATTAAACGTGTTACTCGATCAGGCGCAATCGGTTGTTATTATTGTGGCTTTTGTGATACCTTTCTTGGTCTGGTCTGTTTTCATCGGAAAGAGCACTCGATGAAGCATGCGGTTGAGGCTGTTGCTGAAAATAGAAACCGCCGAGGCCGACGGCACCTAAGGGAGTCCTTCTACCAGGTGCACTCTGAGGGTGCTCAGACGAGTAACTAGCTGGAGGAGCGGAAACACTAGCGTGAGATGCTCCCGGTACGGAATACATAGACTCGAGCGATGCTGTTGACTGTGGTGGCACTGGATGCTGCAATAGTTACAAATGGTAAATAATGCAAATTAATCGAATAAATTATTGCTCGATGTATTTTTTGTTTTATTTTGGTCTCTATACTCGTTATTTTCGCCTGTATAGTTATTTTTAATATCTACTTTAAATTCGTTTCGATAATGATGTAGATAACGGGAGATAGAAGCAATATTCGTATTTGCAATCTCCTAATGTAATTTAATTTTTTTTCTTTTGTTCATGTAAGAATCCTTAAAGGCGATTGATACACACATTGGTACGATGTTCCCAAGCCCATGTAGGATGCGAAGCCGAACGTTGCCAGGATCCTTGTTGCAAATGCACTTCAGGGAGCCCTTCTCTCCTGTCGTCGTCCTCCGTGGAGCTACTCTCACCGTCATACGATCTCATTTCTCAAACGAGAATTCTTATCTCTGTTTCAAACGTATTTCTTCTCTCACTTTCGACCAGTACTTCCACGGATCAACAGGGACGGCTTCGTTGAATAACATGAAATCGTCGGTTATCATCGTTTACGCGTGTAAATACGAAGTAACACGAAGTATCGCCGAACGAATGGCATCACCGACATAATATAATCAATAGTAACCGCAACACTTACCGACAAATTTCTTTCCGCCGCCGGTCATGCACGGCGCAGGATCCCCCAAATGGAGCGAAGATCAGCAAAATTTTTTGCGCACCACCGCGTAACCGGCCATCTCTCCAATATACAAATCCTGTTTTTAACTTCGATACAATATAAAATCGCAATCTACACGATTCAATCGCAATATATTGTCCCTTGTTTTCTACTTTTTGTAATGGATTTAATATGACATAAATAAGTCACTGTTTACGACTGAAAATGACGCTGTTCCCAGCCATGTTACGCGGTGCCAGCTGTTTGCTTCGATACCACGAGGTAGCGTTCGATCATTTATCCCCCGTGTCTCTGTTGTTCAATCGTATCTTCCTATCGTCTCCCGGCGTTTCCTTTTTCCATCACTCGAGTCGATACATTTGTACTTAATGAAATTATCGCCCACAGACGAGAATTCCTTCATACAGACGGACCACGCACGCGTCTATTGTTTGCAGACGCCCTGCGCAGAACGGTGAAGAGTTTGCAACCCCAAATATAGTTCGAGCGTTCTCCGATAGGACGAGCGATCGTCGAACGAGGGATGCTGGCCTGGACCAACGCCTGGCGAACCCTGGCGAACATCCGGACAAGTTCCACGAGATCATACATCCGCGAGATCTTACCATCTGGTTAGGTCGATGCCCAGATGGAAGGGCCCATCGTTCAGGTGGGTGAAACATCGTTTTTTGCCCTTTCGTGACTCGGATACTTTCCCTAGTTCGAAGATTGCCTCACTTTCAGCAAAACAATCGACTTATTTCTTATTTGCAATTTCGACAACTACAGAGGGTGGAGCAATCCTTGTGAGATAATAAATACATCACAAAAGGATTTTTATGGATAAATTTATCATCGAACATTATATTCTTTTCGTCCCTTCTTCTTAGCTTATTTTGTTTTTTTTATTTTTCTCACTTTGACAACTCACAGAGAGTGTATTGTAAAAAGTGTATCGTAACTTTGAATTCGTTCTGATAATTTTCACAGATAAATTTAGTCTCCAACCTTTTATTTATTCCAATCTTTCCTCGTTGATCTACTTTTTCATCTCGATAGATTCACTCTCGCGAATGATAACGAGAATCGAGTAAACGAGTACAAACTCGCGTTTCGCGCGTGTCTGCATCTTTTCTAATCGAACGTGCCATTGAAATTCGTTTGATCGGTTGTCGTTCATCCACGAACAAAAGAAAAACTCGGAAACATGGAAATCGACGGAAAAAAGAAACGCGAACGGGATGGGCGAAAAAAGGGGTGCGGAAAATTTCATAGGTGGGCAGGGGTGAGCAACGGAAATGCAGCGCGAGAGTGTATCGCGAGTCGTATGGGTCTTGCATGTAACGTTGCGGATCAATTTTGCGAACAGTGAACAGGGTCTCTCTCTCGTCGATGTGGAGTACGAAATAACGACGGATCGACGGCTGACACGTTCTCTACCGTGCGTTATACCTGACCGTGGGCATAATAACGCCGAAATCAAAACCGACTACGCGCACACACGTCGAGCCATATTGTTCCCTGCATCTGTCGTGTGCACGACGCAGGGGGTTGTCATTCGCAACGAACACGTTCGACGAAAACTCTGTATCGCCGGCATTCGACTCGCCTTTGCCCGGGTACAATGGGAATTTTTCGCCATGGCGTAAATGTTTTTGTCTCCTCTTCTTTCTCCCACTGCCGGTCCATCTCTCTCCTTTCCTCTCTCTTCCTTTTTTTTTTTTTTTTTCATTTATTTCCCGTTTTAATTAATACCCCGGGAACGAGGCAGGTCCGCACAGAAGCGGGGGCAGAAAGGATTTTCGTCAGTTTTTTATGTATAACTTGCGATGAACATTCACGTTTGAAATGATACTGAAAATGAACAGAGTTGAGTTTTCTATTGTTTTCTCGAAACGTTCTCTTTTTCTCTTCTCCCTTCTTCTTTTTTTTTTTTTTTCTCTCGTAACCAGTAGAGAATATCTAGAAAAAGAGTTTAAATTTCGCGATGCTCTATTTTTCGTTATAATTTTGCCGGTAAAATGTAAACACTGGGACGAAAAGCAAAAAAAGGAAGTTTGAAGAATTGCGATTTTCATTGGAAAAGAAAAGATGTGTCCCGGCGAAACTGTCGTTTTTTTTCGGAAGGATTAAAATAGATTTATGCACGGAAGAATATTGCGAGGACGTAACAAAAACATCGTCTAATTCCGCGTTTGTCCGTGCCAAGAGAAAAGGAAATTTGTTTTACGCGAATGCAACCAGAATTCCAAAGTGTCGAGAGAATCCAACTACGTCATACTTGGCTTGAGTCTTCGTGTAAAATAGATCCATGAAACCCGGAAACATTTTGCGTGGATGAGATTTATACAATTCCGAAGGTGTCCTCCGAGCGTACATTTATCACGTGTGCTTGAAGCTTCTGACTTGTCACAAATATGTTGAGCCGTGCAGCTTTTACTATCGTGAACTGTATGAATTATCAAACTTTTGTCAAACTTTCTCCGTTTCGAGACAGTATATTTTCGAACTAAAGCATTTACTTCATATTCAATATAATTATGCATAATTTTTTCCAATTTTGGATAAAACAATTGTAAAAATAATTATGGTAATTATCGGAATTGCTTTTCATTCTGAAAATTTCAAACATTTGTAATACATTCGGTCTGAATCACATGACACGTCCTTTTGGTAGTTAGTCGAAATGGTAGTTAGTCGAAATGGTAGTTAGGTGTGGGAGTTTTACTTCTAGCTGAAATGTTTACTATACGCAATTCGACATAATGATGCAGTCTCTCAACCCCTACCGGGTTCTCGAAGTGGCCAAATCTTTGGCACAGAAATGAGGGCTTTAATACATATGTATAGAACAGGCTGGAATTGTTTAAGGAGCTAGCGGGTGTCGCACCCTCGTCGAAGTTCACTGTTTAAGAGGGTTTCGTTATTTAAATTCATCAAAATATACCGTGCCATCGTTTTACTCTTACTTTACTCCAATCTGAAAAGATACACACGTACATACAATAAAACGAAGATTCCTTTTCTTTTATGTATCGAATAGATTGAATTGCTAAATTACGTAGAAGCGAGTCGAATTTACTTCTAGACGATTGCATTCGATAAATTCCGCTCGGCAAGTTTCCTATTTGTGGCAAAATAAATACAGAATCTTTCTAGGTCGAGCACTCTCAGGTCGTAAAATGGTTTGTTCGACGGGAAAGCCTTTCGAATTTTAGGCAGTTGGGGTATAACTAGCGACACTCATCTTATCGTGAAATTCTAAACAACGCTGGTAAAACATAAACTGTCTTGATCGTACTGCAATAGTCGATACAACGTGTTACGTAGAAACATGAAATAAACAAGCGACAGGAAAGTTAACAATCAAGACCATTTGCAATTTATTAAATCGCACACGATGAAAATTCAATCGAAACTTCTTCCAACTGAACTTTCTACAACCATCAATCCTTTGGCTCGTAGAGAAATCCTTGCAATTATACCATGACCCATCTCCGTGCTTGCTCGTTCATCGTTCTCGCGGAAACAACAACAATAAGACCGAGGCTTCCCGCGAATGAAGCGGCCGGGGGTGGCTAGTATCGGCAGATAGACGAGATTATTTCCGCGAGGGCAAAAGAAAAAGTACGTGTCGAAGACCCCGGAAGGAGCGATTCTACGTGCGCGCGACTGGAAAAAGGATCTTTCGCGTACGCCCACGTAGAACGGTACAAACCTCCATCCACATCTAGCGGGATCCAGCGTATACGAGGACACGACGTGAAACCGGGCGTTCGTTTAACACCTATAGATCGACCTGGTGAGGACAGAGAAAGAGAGACAGCGAGAGAGAGAGAGAGAGAGAGAGAGAGAGAGCGAGAGCAAGAGAGAGAAGCGCAGAAACGGTTCTCTGTTCGGGGGTGGTTTTCGGTGTGCGAGGGGCTGGTCCGACCGATGGAAAGTCCTGAGGGATGAGGGAGGAGGTTGCCAAGGCAACGCTCTGCCAGCCTCGGCTTACTTTAGCTCTGCTCGTGCACTCGGATCAATACAGCATCACTGTGAGTTCCCGGACCAAACACACCCCCTCGACGCCCGCCACCCTCTCACACTACCTGCTCCCCTTCTTCTATCTCCTTCTCTTCGTTCGTCTCGTATCACGCTGCTCCCTCGATCTTCTCCCTCTCGCCAACGATTCTACTTCTTCCCTCTCGCTTCGTTTCTCGATTACCCTCCGGCTCTTTTCCTCTTTGTTTCATCGTCTGCTTGTTCCTCGTTCAACCTACCCCCGGCTTCGCTCCCTCCTCTTTTTCCTTCTCTTTTATTCGCTGAATGTACGTACCTTTCTCTCCCTCCCTCTCCCTCTCTCCCTCTCTCTCTCTCGGGGCTTATGTGACTCGCCCTCCTCTCGTTTTATCTTCGTCTCACCTTCGCCGTAATCTATCTCGTCGTCTCTCTCTCGTCCATCAACCAAGTTGCCTCTGTCCGGCCGTCGTAGGCTCTCGGTGCAGTGATCGCAAAAATTATCGCGCCGTTTTCGGTAGGTCATCCACGAAAACAATCAGGAGAGCTCGGTGTAACGACGAGGCGCGGTTAATTAGAGATTTACCGACGGAAAAAAAGTTACTCGCGATCTCAGACGAGTTTCTTTCCGTCGATTTAGAATCCGCCTGTATAGAAACGATGTATGGATTTTTATCTCTTTTTTATCATTTCTTCGATACCACGTCGGCGGAGGTTATAAATATCTTGACCTTAACTGGTTTCATTCACTGGCCCCATCGTCGTATGCATTTTTTTCCTTTTTTGCCGATTACAGCAAACGTTAACTTTCTTGGTCCGGTTCTTTTTATTAAGTATTTCTATGTTGGAACAAGATAATCTTCTAGTTTCCCTAATCAGTCGACTCAGCGTTTCTTTCGAATATTCATTTGCGGAATATTTTAAAAAGTCCACCGACAGCAGGTGCGCAGACCATTTTTTCCCCCGCAGCATCGACACGTTCAACTAATCGTTCGTATCCTGTCCATCTCGGAGAGAGAATATCTTTTCTCGTGGCGTCGACGTGCAAGTAGACCCGCTTAAATTGCTCACCCAGTGATCGAAACGAAATTCCTGACCACGATTTTCGAATGCCAGCGTTTCGAGATGGAAGCAACCCCTCGGACACGTACACCCAAATTTAAACGATCGATATAAAGCGTCATCTGCAATTCGACGATCAATGCGTCCCCCCAGTCATCATCGAGCCAGCGTTGCTCGTCGAGTTTCGTTATTATCCGAAAAACGCTCGTACAGGAACGTCGAACAATTACAACTAGCCCCCGGAAAGCACTCGTCGACTACTCAAATTTGTTTCAACAACCAGCAGAGAATCTCTCTCTCTCCCCCTCTCTCTCTCTCTCTCTCTCTCTGAATTCACGTGCGTTAGTGACGGACGCATTCTCATAAACGTCGAATCATATAAATTGTAGTAGAGTACCGATTCGAATGGGTCGTTTCGTTCTTCGCAATGCGCTTCTTAGCTGATGGCATGACGCTTGAGGGTCGAGGACACGAGTGGATCAACAAATTCAATCGGACTCCGGATCGTTTCGGTTTTATACCGGGCGGATAACTCGACGGAGATGTAAATCACTCGTAGCAGCCGTTCGTCGCTCCATTTTCTCTCGTTTTATCTCTCTCTCTCTCTCTCTCTCACTGAGTCATCGGCGAACCTCCCCACCTTGTCGCGGAAAATTAAAAAAGAAAAAGAACGGGAGGGGGCGGGAGAACGAAAGAGGCACGAAGGCAGTTTCGTCGACAAGCGCGTTCATCGATTCGCGAACTTCTCCCCGGACGTTCTTTTTCCGTCGAGCGGAATTGGACTCGCGGAATTTTGAACTTAATTAAATTGACGACACGCTGAAAAGGATATAAGAGGGACGACGTTGGAACGAGACGGGCTCCGAGTGACAGCTGAAACGAGCTGCATTTTCACTTTCTTCGCCTTTACGCGATTTCACCGTCGCTGTGCGCTTTATTTCCCTTTACCTTTGCTCGTTTTATTTCGACGTAATTGCAGTCTTCAATTACTAAAGTCGTACGATAAATAATATACGCAAAGATCGTTTCAGATCAAACGAAGGGAAATGAAGGGGAAAGAGAGCGTTCACGATCGAAGGACGACGAAGGTGAAAAATCATCGCAGCCGTCGGAGCAGCTTAATTGATGATTTCCCGTCGAAACTGCAGCGACGTTGTGCACGATACGCAGCCCTGCTTTCCCACGCGAACTTAGCCAAGATCATAAGCGCGTGAAATCGAACCTGCAACCTCGTAACGCGGTGCACGAGCGTAACTTAAATTAATTCGCGTTTTTGGCAGAGGGGGAATATTCAGCTAATGTACATGTCGTATCTCGTCTTGCACAGGCAACCACTCGACAAGAAATAACTCAATAACGGGATAATTATACGAGCTGAAAGTTCATTCAAAGAGATAAGAGAATCACAATCGGACACGATGTTCGCAATACCAGACTGGTCGATTGAAAAAAGGGTATATCCGTGGAAACCGACGGTTGGTTATGATCAACGACCTGGTACCTCCTGGGTGGTGCACGGAGTGGAGGAAAGGTTGGAAAACGGATAAACTCGGTGGAAGCTGTTCGCGATAATCGGGCAGAAGTTTGCCGCGAGTTCGCCATGGAAAACACAAGAAGACACCCTCTCCGTCATTCCGCTCGTAAATTCAACGGGGGGGCTAAGAGGGGCGAAAGAGGGACTCGGCTCTCGGATGCCAAAAAAGAAGTTTCTCTCGCTCGGGCTCGAAGATTAACGAAGAGCAGGAAGATTAACTGACGCTTCCTAACTCCGCGCCCTCTTCGTCCTTTACTTACGTGCGCGGAAGCGCCGGCAGCGCTGCCTCTCGCCTCGAGCAACGTGTCATCGGGGGAAAATAATGGCCACCGTCGCGGGATCAAAAGCTAATCGGAATCCCTTGTATCGTTTCGCGACTCGTCGCTGAAAAGGTGTTTCCAACGAGCGAAGTGGAGGAGCAGAGAACGAACGAGGAGAACGAACAGGCACGGAAGCGGAGGAGTGGGGAAGGGGCGAGGGGGGAAGTAGGGTGGAAGATGAAACGTACGCCACGGAGCGGTGGAGAACGATTGGAGAACGAAAAGCAGACGAATCGTCGTCGACTTTAATCCCCGGATCGTTGGTATCGCGACTTCGTTTGATATTATAACGATTCTCGATGAAATCTCGCTAACTACGTACGCGGAGGCGATCGATCCCTCTCTCCCTCGTCTGTTTCGTTTCCCAGAGTTTTCCAGAGGTCCAAAAAAAGGAGACCAAAAAAAAAAGAAAAAAGAAAAAAGAAAAAAAATTATCAGAACTTTCAACCGATGGAAACTGGAAACCAATTTCTCGTCCTTTGAACGATCAGCTTGATATGTCCATTTTTTTTGTCGGGGCCCCTTTTTTTCACAAGGGAGGGACGAGACCCGGCGGGTTTTCTTCGTCGGTCGCGCAAAAGCGGGCGAGAAGTGTCGAAAATAAAAAGAAAGGCTATGTAAAGGGGTGAAAGGGAAGCGGGAGGGGGCGGAGGAGAACGGGAGGGAGAAGGGGAAGGGAGATGGTGGACGTTCGGAGTAGAATGAGGACAAAAGCTACGGTCGGAAAAGGACAGGGAGCCGAGCGTAAGAGAAGCAGAGGAACAGGAAGAATGGCACAAATGAAATTTAATAAAATTTCAAGCCCGCTGGTCGGACCGTACACAGAGAGCTGCCGGGTCCGTTGGCGGTCACCATGGAGACGCAGCTTCCCGCACCCCGCGACGTCACTGCTCCATCGATCTGCAACCCCTCTATGGATATCGCCACCACTATAGTCGCTTTACCCACCACCACCACCATCACCACCACCACCACCACCACCACCACCACCACCACCACCTCCGATACCATCACCAACACCGACGACATCGGCCGATCTTCTCTGTACGTTCGCATCGGTGTGCATCTCTTTACACTCTTCTTCTAGTTCGTCCACAATCCCCTGGACCGCGTAATGGTACGTGGATGAGGACGCACGTACAGGAACCGTCGGTCATGTGGACGTAGTTCGTGCACGTAGACACAGAGAGAAGCAGCCCCGTGCAGCAGCCGGATACTCACGCAGCCGTGGCACGGTAGTACGCATAGGGAAAGTGAGTAACCTTGCCGGTTGCCTGGCTGGCTGGCTGGCTGGCTGGTGTACACCTTTCGAGTCTGCCTTCGTTCCGAGCTAGCAGGTGAGAGGGTGGAGTCGCGAAGATGAACGCAGCTACAGAGAAGAGCGACGAGCGAGAGACGGAGAGAGAATGGACCGACGGAAGAGAATGAGTGAAAGAGAGAGAGAGAGAGAGAGAGAGAGAGAGGGCAGCCCTTATTTCTGCGATTCGTCCGGTGCACCCTTCGCCGGATCGCATTATCGATCGATGGATGGGTGCGAACGGGGCAACGGCGAACGACGCCCCCCTCTGTGGACCCCTCCAGTTCTCTCACACTTTCTTTTACTTTCACGTATCATCGATGACTCTTCTTCTTTCGATTCTTTTCTGCTCTCGGTTTCTACGTGCTTCCTTTCTTTCTTCCTGCGTGTGCATTCCATGTAAAGTTTCCTCCCCTCTCCGCTCGATTCCAGTAGATTAATTAAATTCGAGTCACCGATCCGCGTTGACGCTTTTAGATATTGATAAGACGAGCTTCGCGATATCCTGTCGCGATGTGTCGAAGGGATGCACGAAACAGGCAGGGCCTCGAGAATGTTTTCGAACGACGAATCGAATTATCTCGATGTCGGACGAGCGAGAAATGAAAATTGACACGAAAATTGATATCAGCCGCGAGATATACCCGGATGAATTTTTCTTCTTTCCTCGATCGTTCTCGCTTTGATCTGTCTTCTCGTTAAGCGTTCCGCTTCCTCGTTGAGAGAAGGACCTACTCCAGGCCTGGGAATCTAATAAATTAACCGGGGACCTTCTACCCGCTCTGCACGCGGTTGATTCTTCTAATTGTAAACCAACGCGCGGCGCGCCCCCCTTTCTCTTTAATTTCATTAAAACTCGCGTTGCATCTTTCTCCGTCGTTTCAACGCCGCTTATAGTCCGTTAATCGAATCCGTGATTAAGCGCGCAATTTATATGGAGCACGGGCCGCCTCCTTTCTCTAGCTTCTATTTTTTCCCGCCATCTCTTGTACCACGAGCCCACGGGATTCGACGACGAAACACGCAATAAATAGCTCCGCCTTCTTCTTTTCTCGTGTCTGCTTTTTCTCTTTGCCTCGCGAGAAAATACTATTTACATCGTTCTTCTGCCTCCACGCTGTTCTCGCTAGGTCAGATGAAAGGTCTGAAAACACGTGGTGGTATCGTCAGAAATAACTCTCATCGCGATTACCGCTCCAATATTACGCTTTAAAGTTTTAAGTTTTGATCGACTTGGGGATTTGAAATTTTACTCGTTGCAAACGTAATGATCATCTTTGGAACAGAATCAAAGCATAGATGATATGTGTGTGCTTTGGAGCGAATTTTGAGGTTTTAGTTGGCAAAAACGTAACCAATTCCTTGAGGAAAGGTCGAAACGGAAGCAGTTTACCGAACAGAAGACGAGCCGATCGAGAGTGCTCGATGGACATTGGTCCACGTCGTTTACGCGCTGTCAGGGTGGGAAGGAAACACCACGAAACGTCATTTCCTCGAGTGTTTTTCTTTGCCACACAGACCGCAACGATACGCAGGCCATTTCTGCCTTTCCCCTCTATGGGGGTTGCTGGCCTCCGGCAAGCTACAGCTGATCCCAAATTTTATCTCCCCCCGTGACCAATCAGGAGGTCGGTGTCCCGCACACGATCGAGCTAGACGGTGTGACGCCAGTAGTCCCGACGGATTTTCACCCTCGGAACGAACCCGACTGCGCGGAACCCTCTTCTCTCCGCTGCGTTCCTCATCCGTGCGAGCTCTTCTCTCTTTGCTCTCTCTCTCTCTCTCTCTCCTTCTTTCTCTTTCTGTCTCTGTCTGTTCTCTTCGCCGCGAGATCGCCGGTCGCGACAACGCACCGTGACCGAGAACCTCACCACGACCGAGGAAACAACCAGTCGGAAACACTCGCTATCCTCACATTTCGATTTGTTCGTCAAATTTCTTTCCACCTGTTTTCCTCTATACACCTTCAATAATTGTACAAAGTAGTAGTTGGTAATTTGTCGAGATGAAATCCTAGAAAAACTATGAAGTTTGCACGTGTCTGAGTTAGTAACGTCCCTACATCAAGATACATCAAGTTGTTACAGAAATATTATCTCGCAAGGCTACGCAAGGTTCTGTCAGAAGGGGGTGCAAGATTTTCCTAGGCGGAATTTTATCGATTTCCGAAAAACAACCGATACCGAATTCAGAGCCTTGACAGTCGGTATCGGTTGTCCGTATAACACGCTGGAGGAGGGGTAGGTATAGGTACATGGGAACCACCAAAATTGGAAAGGCAATAAGGGTGTACCGAGGGTGCACCTCGGCTCATGGGGGTTGCCTAGCGACCCCAGCATCCAGCTCTCTTTCTTCCGTTTGCCAGCCCGCGTGCTTCTCTTTCCCTACCTATCCCCCTATTTACTGGCTCGTGCTGCCTCCCTCCCCTGGCCCCTCGCTTTTTCATCCCCTCGCCGTCTCTCTCGACTTGGGTCGCTCCGACCGTAGAATACCGTGCTCTCGTACGATCCTTCGTCCGTCTTTCTCCACCCTCCAGCTTCTTCCCGTCTTTCGCTTCTGTCCGTCTCTCGAAATACCAATACCCTCTTCCTCTTTCTTCCGCCCTCCGTTACGCTGTTTTCCACCACCACCACCACCACCACCACCGCCACCGTTACCGCGTACACCACCCTCTCCCCTTTTTTTCCCTCCGTTGTTTCTTTTTCTCCCTGATCTCTTTTCCATTCGACGGTCCGTAGTACTCTTCCGTAGGCTCATTCCCACCCTTCTTCTCATCCTTGCCTCTCTCTCTCTCTCTCTCTCTCTCTCCCCCCTCCCCTCAGTGTTTCTCTTCCCCCTCGTGGCAGAGACTATCGTCCAACCAACCAACCACCACCCGCTTTTCTCACTCCACAAACCTGGGACCATTTTTCCATCTTTTCCCTTTTCTCACTCGTTCTCCTTCCTTCCGACGAGTGGCAGCTTCCTCGTCGGTTTTCCGTGTCTTTTCACCCCGCGCCAGAACCGGGAATAGACACTCTTTCCTCTTCTATCCACTCTCTTGCTCTGTAGTCTCCGTTCCTCTTCGACACCCCCGCCCCCCGCTTTCTTTCGTCCTTCTCGCTCGTTCGTCGCTTCTTCCCCCGTTTCTCCGCCGCTCAAGGGATTCCTCTTGCTCCCGCGCGAGAAACTAGCCCTGCTGCACTCGCAAGGAGGCCGTGGCCCGAATTCTATCGACCCACGGTGTGTACCTACTATCAACAGCCTTCAGCTTCATTCACCCGCCCAAAAGATCCGGTTAAGAGATTGCGTACGCACACACAGAAGACCGGCACGTGTTTTTGTTTTTACAAACGCTGCGCTGGCCGGCTTCTGTTGGTCCGTCCGAGATACACTCGCCCGGTTATCGTCCACTCTTTCTTTTTACGATTCGACTCGGCGATCGACTACGAGCAACGAATCATCGGATCGCGACGCGACGAGAAGAATTCCTCAAGAGTTGACTCTTGGCCTGATATCGTTGAACACTGGGAGCCACGATAATTTTAAAAGTTAGAAGTTAGAAGTTACATTTTGAAACTTTAGAATTGAAAGTTGCATGTATTTCGAAAGTTCCGATTTGAGTTTGATTACTAATCTCCATCGAGGAAAATGTGAGTAAATCCGAAATTTTACTATGATCCGTAGTTACTACTTTCCAAATATTATAAATATTTTTTCACTCGTACGTGAAAGTTTTTGAAGAAACAGAAAAATATTACAGCCCTTACATATTCCCTTCCAATTAAGTGCGTTTTCATTTTCATACTATATAATTTGTAACATCATTCGAAAATGTATTGAATGACGTTTAATGAAATTTAAGATACATTGTGATCGATTAGCATATAAAGTAGTGCAACAAGTGCAATGTTTCTGATTCCTTGAATTATGCTAAAAGCGATTCACTAGGTGGATGCACTAGACGATTACGAGCAGGCCAGTATTTCCCAATTTCGTGAAAATTACAGAAACCATGGACGCGGATAAAGCGGATTCAATTCATATTTCACCGGGACGCGAATGAAATTTTATTCGTCCACGCATGCATGAAATACGCCATCCTTTTTAATAATGAATCGCGGCGCCCGATGTTAGCCCGTAATAGCTGTTCCGTCGAACGGTAATTTTAACATTGTACTATTCTGCTTTTGTGTCCAATGTTGCGCCGCATGGTAATTGAAACGCGATGAGCTCGAAAAAGACGAGTGAAAAAGGAAAAAAAAGAGGAGAAAAAACCAGGAAAAAATAACAAAATGGAGGGAAGGAAAGTGGGTGGAGGCCGGAGGTTAAAAGAGAAAAAACGTAGAGTTGAAACAAAACACATCGGTGAAAGCCATCGAAGTTGGAAATTGGTAGAAACGTCGGCCAATTCCCTTTTTAGAATGGCAATCATCACCTCTGCCAACGTCGATAACGCTCGTTGCCTCAGGCAATTTAATTCAAACATAAAAAATAATCCCTTTGATGATAGGTGGAGGTTGGCTGGAACGGAGCCAACGGTCACGGAGAGGCCAGTTCCATGACCAATCTCCATTCTCCGCGAGATCTTCGACAAAAATTTTGTTTTCTCTCTTCGCATCTCGTTTCGACGTTCGTCGGTGCCCGTCGTGAAAAACGTGAAAAACACGCGTGTCAAAAAAGAGAACGATCATCGATCTTGACACTCGCGGAGATCCGAGTGTGAAAAATTAACGTGTGACTTTCCACTTTTATTTCGCCTATCATCTTTGAATTCGTCTGTGAATCTGATAAACCGAGAAATATAAATTTGAGAATAACGAATGTCTCTTTGAATGAAGAATCTTACATTAACAAGAGAGTAGATTTAATTTGTTTAATGGTACATTCAATCTTCTCTGGGAAGATTTACCATTGATTTCACGACTGACAATTCAACATATCGACGTATTTTCTCAAAAACAATGATTTCGATATTATTCCCACGATAGTGTCTCACTGTGGGAATTTTCACTCTGTAACGAAGAATAAATTGAACACGCGCATGCTACAGTCCAAAAGTTTGAAAGCCGATTTTACGAAAACCGGGAATATAATTATTCGTACCTTTTGCATTCGCTGCAAAGGAATTTATCTCGCAAAGAAAAACGTGTCCTTACGTGTTGCGTCGCAAATTGCATCCTATCTCCCAACTATTATTAACGCGACCGATTCAATTACTCGGGCATTCGATCGATGACGATTGATCTTTTTCTGGTCGAAGGCTACGTGTCGACGTTCGCACGCGTTTCGTTGACAGGGATGCGTCCCTTATCCTCGGAGCACACAAATCTCGTTGGCTCACCACAGGAGTCAGGAGGATTCCGCTCTTCTAACAGCAGGTGGCTATTAGACAGCCTCCAGACAGTTCGCCGGTGGCCTCCAGTTTTACGGTCCCCGCGGTCCTTCGCCGCGCGATTCGATTTTCTCGAATCGACGCCGACAACCACGCGAGATCGAGATAATCCCGGTGATCGTGATTCACTCGGCCCCGAGTGAAGTAAAGTGAGTTGTTTATTGCGCCACTGGCAACGCTTTTACCGGTTCGGCCGCGTTACGCTTCCCGCGACTGGTACATTTTTTTTCAAATTGATAGTCGTCCGTTTATTAAAGAGCTATTTTAGCACGTCACTCCGTCCATTTTTTTTCTTTTTTTCTTTTTTTTGGTCCTCGATTTTCCAACGAGCGTGCAGCGTTGTCACGTGTTTTTGACGTTTATACATGCGAATCATACATCTCGATTGATAAAACAAACGGTGGTTTTAGAAAATTCCAAAATTTTCGGCTAAACCTGGTACTATTCTTTTTTTTACTTCGCCTTTAACGAAATGTGCAGCCGTGTATTTGATAAAATAGATTGCCGTGTATTTTGGATCGAATAAATTCAATAATAAATTTAACTTATAGTTACCTTGTTATTGCATCTAATTACCTTGTTAATGTATCGTAATAGTAATGTATTTACCTCGTAGTTATTACTCTTTTACGAAAGATATTTTTACTTTCGAATTGCTCTATTTTTTTTCTTTCTTACAACTATAGTTGTTCAATTATCAATTATTAACTGTCAACTATTAATGTCAGATCAGCAGCGTGCATGAAAGACATTTAAAAATGTCTGAACGCTAAAACTCCCCCTCCAACCCCCGACGAGTTCTTGGCAGTAGCCAGGCCGATGTCTGACCAACAAGTGTCTAATACTACTTACGTTCTCAAACGAGGCGCACGGTCTTTAATCAAAACTCTCTTAGCCAATACAAAGTGGGCAGAGAGGGAGAAAAAAAAAACGAGAGATATGCAAAGCAATTTATGCAACGGTGTAAGATTAATGACACTCGTTACACTTTGAACGAGAGCGAGTACAGAAAAGAAATTAATGCTCACTTTCGATATCAGCGCAACGGTTCGGTTCAATCGGTACACCGGTTAAATCGTGCCATTAAAAATAATTAATCGCCATCAGATTCGCGCGATATTCTCGCAAAACTGATTTCTCGTAGATTACGCGTAATTATCAATTATGTAACACGAATGGAAATTGACGAAATCCGATTCCTCGTTCCGCTGGTAAAATTTTAACGTTCCTCGAACAGAGGTGCCAAAAATTTTCTAAACCGTTTGTTCTAAATTCTACGTGAGAAGCGTTTCTGTCATTCATAAAAATTCATAAAAATAATAGATAAATTTTTTATTTTATTTTTGCAATGGAACGCAACACGTAGATATATCAAGAATAATATCTCACGAATTTATCAACTATTTCCAAACGTTTCAATTGCATCGTTTCCTTTCTCAATTACGTTGCAACACCAAGTACGTTAAAATCAAAAAATGGCACAGAAATACAAAAATCGATTCGCCTCGCGACTATCGCCTCTCGAATCGATCATTCTCGTATGTTGTAAATCTAATATTATTCTTCTCGCAGCGATCAAACGCTATCAGCCGGGGATATTTTCCGCCTGGAAATTGAAGCACTGGCTAACCCCTTTACACGCGTGTCGACACAGATACGCGTCTTCGGTTTACACACCGACCATGTTAATTACGTGTTAGCTGCACGCTGTGTAGTGCTGGACTAATATGCCCGCAAATTCGTGACGCGGCTCGTCGATATAGCTAACAATACAGTGTATTTCTGTCCGTGTGCCGCTATGCAATGTAATTTTCCGCGTACCACTGATTAATACCGCCACGACGTAATACAGAAGCCGATCGAAAATACGATGATCCCATCGACAGGAACGTTGCAACAAAATTCGCGCACACATCAGTCGCCGGAGTTTTCGGCGAATATTTGGCCTTCCATCTTTGCTCGCTTTCTTAAACAGCTCGGGGCTGTTTCTCTGCCCTCCTTATCCCGTGACATCGAGCAACAAACACTAATTTCATTAAAACGTTCGATTCGAATTACCGAGTTGGCGGTTTGTTTCGTCCTCCGCTAATTGCCGATCAATTTTCCAATTTCCGCGACGTTGTTGCGGCTCGCGGAAGGGAAAAAAACGGAATCTCGACCGTGGCAGACGTATTTACGCTGGAGGAAAAGTCTCGTCGAATGTTTCGAGGCCGTGTCAGCTCCTCTCCCCGTATCCAGGCGACAAGAACGATCAGGCGAGAAGAAGAGAAGGAAAAAAAAAAGAGAAAGAGGATGATGAGATCCGATCTTTTTCCTTCTCGGCAATTTCATCCCGAACAGGAAAAGAACTTTCGAACTCGAAAGATGGCGAGGCTATCGGCGGAGAGATTGGAGATGATTATTAGAAGGACGAAGGACTGGGTAATCGACGACACCACCCGCGAGAGAGAGAGAGAGAGAGAAAACGAGCAGAGAATGAAACTTGGATTCTCTCTCTCTCTCTCTCTCTCTTCCTCTCTGCTTTCAGCCGGGAAACGCGGTACGCCCGGTGTGTGCGCGAGCTTTAATTGATATTAGGAAGTTGAGGAAAGAACGAAGTAGAGCGGAACGAGCCGTTAAGTACGTAGTGGACGGTAAACTGCGAGGCGGGTTCTCTCTCCTCGACGTTTGCTCTCGATGAAAATCGGCCCGCGTTTTTAATTGCTTCCTGGAGCCTGGAGCAAGCTCGACCGGCAGATTCTTCTCCTCCGGAGAGCAAACGTGACCACGGAAACGTGGCCCTGTGTTCTCTCGCAAACGAATTTTAATTTCCCTTCGTTTCCTGCCTTCTTCTTCTTCGCGCGGCCCGCTTGAATTTCAGACGGGAAAAGACTCGGCGAGGCTCGCTAATAATGCTTGCTCGCGCCGAGAGCACCGTCGCTGAGAGCAAGAAACGGAAATGGCGCGACGTAAACGAGTCGTTTCGCTTTCCCGCGGCTGAAGAAGGGAGGATGGAGGGGGCAGATCAAAGTCAATCTTTCCTCCTCTCTTTCTCTGTTTTCTTCCTCCCTGCTCCTTCTTTTCTTTCTTCCCTTTTTCTCTTTTTTTTTTTTGTTCACCCGCAGCAAGGAATAATCCGGCAAAAGGGCTTTTTTCCTCTCGATACTTTGACACAAAACGCGTCGCGTTGAACAAAAACTCGAACAAAGCTCCGCAAGCTCCTTCCAGCTTCTCGAGAAAGCAGTTCCCCTTCCTAAGTATGAATAGTAAATTAACGGTGACCTTCCTTTGTTGCGCCAACACCAAATGCGAAGCAAAAACTTTTGCGATTAAAAAATCCTGTAAAACGTCCTGGACGTTCGCTAATGTACGGGACAGTGGATATCGAGTAAAACGATATACACGTAATTAGTTTCACATCCATTTCGAGGCAACGTTTGGTACAGCTCGGTTATCAATGAAAAAAACATTGCCGTCTGTCTCGCCGTGGGTCTCTCAAACGTCGAGGCGCACGGGTCCTCTCCCGAGGGACTCGATGCCGCAGCGCGAGGCAAAGAACCGCCGCGAGACCTTGCACCCGAAATTTCCACCACCTACGCGGCCAAAATCCAAAGTCCGCGAGGGATCCAGCGAAAACAGCGTAGCGAGACTCGTTCCTCTCTTGGTTTCTGGGTGACTCGTGGGCGAGAGAGGGAAACGACGGAGAAGATCGACGAACGACGAAGCGAGAGCGAGAATGCGCGCGGAACGGAAACACGTTACGGGTTCCATATTAGATAGAGAGTGGGAGGGGTGGGAGGGAGGTGTGCTAGATGGCCAGAGTAAGAGGCGGGGGGCAAAAAAAAAGAGCGAATTAGAAAGGAAGGGACGAGCCACGGGAGAAGGAGACAGAGTCGGATCTCTGTGATCCGACTCACCCCTGAAGGTTGCTCGTGGAAAAGGAGGTTTGTACGCCCTTGAACGAAGATGGGCAACAGGAGCGTATGACGCGCATCCCTCGGACAGAGACGAATGCCTCGGAAACAGAGGAGAATGTTAGAATCCCGTGCGATCGTGACTCTCTCGCGGAAACGAGAGACGCGAAAGCGAGAGAAGGGACAGAGGGCAGGGGGGGGAGGGAGAAGAAGAGCATGTAGCCAGGAAGTAAAAGAAGAGAAGAGAACAGAAGAGAACAGAAGAGAGGACAGGAGAGGACAGGAGAGGAGAGGAGAGGAGAGGAGAAGAGAGGAGAGGAGAGGAGAGGAGAGGAGAGGAGAAGAGAAGAGAAGAAAGGCGCGCGCGGTATATACGAAGCTCGATTTTCTGGGTGACGCTTGCGCGACTCGCGTTAAAGCGCGCTCGCGCCATCAGCCAACCACCACTAGTTCATCGACGATGAACCACCTCTCTCCCTGAGCGCCCTAAGCGGCGTGGTTCTGGGCACAGCGGCGGCAGGCGGGTAAACGCGAGCACCCGGCAGAGAAGCGGCACCGACGATCAGTGCGATCACGAGCATCGCGAAGCCTGGTTTGGTCGCGGAAAATGCGCGGCAGGGGTGGAAAAGGGCCGACGTGAACACGTACGCTACAGTACGTAGTGCCTGGCTGGTTGCCTGCCGGTTTTCGGCAAGAGACGACACAGCAGCCAGTAACCAGCAGCAGCCAGCAACCAGCAGCAGCAGCAGCAGCAGCAGCAGCAGCGGCGGCGGCGGCAACGGCGGCGGCGGCAACGGCGGCGGCGGCGGCGGCGGCGGCGGCGGCAGCGGCAGCAGCCTGTTCGTGACGAGCCCCAGAATGCTCCTGGAGGGGGCTGACTCGAAAGGGGGGGAGGCTCCAGAGTCGGCATCCTCGGTTCTAGGGTGGAAACCACTGCCACCGACAACGAGGGTTGGTGGGGGATTCAGAGAGGGCTAAAATGAGAGGCAGCTTGGTGGGAGGGAGAACAGTCGATCCCTGGGGCACTACCAGGGGGATTGGGGGTTGATATCGAGGGGCAGGGCTAGGTGGGCGAAGACGGAGAGGGCGCAGTGGTCCCGCGACCATCAAACCAACAACACCGTCCCGACACAAAACGGCGCATCCTGCTGCGCCCCCTTCTTCTTCTTCTGCCGCTTCTGCCGCTTCTGCTTCTTCTTCTTCGTCGACACGTCCTCTCCCATCGTAGTCGGCCACCGCGGCGTCCTCCGGAGTCGGCCTCCCACGCATCGTCCTGACTTTCTTGCCGCCTTTCGTCCACGCAACGCGTCGAACACGATCCATCACGGATGGATTCCACGGAGATTTCCAACAGCGAGAGAGAGAGATTCGTCTCTGTGGACCGAGTATGATCCACTCCGTTACGATGATCGTGGATGGAGGAGATGGACCGGGGGATGTTCGCTCGTCTACCATTCGGATCCGTGGAAGTCGGAGTTCATTAGCAGGTAAAGTATACGAGGATTTCTCCCGTGGCAATCTCAAGGTCAATCTTTGGCTCTTTGATCGTGTCTTCGCGGTTGCGGTGATCGTAGAACCAAGAGAATCGCGATGATCCGTGACGATCTTTATCGATACGTAATCTCCTACTTCTTTTTTTTACGCCCGTGGTTCAGATAGTTCAAGGTTACGCACAGATCAGTGACGCCCACGAAGCTTCAGGGTCATCGACGACACGGTTTCGTACTTTCTCGAAATTTAACGACTTGCTTTCCATGAAATTGTTGTAATTAACGAACGCGTAATTATTTAACAAGCGTCAATGTGTCCATTGTTTAATTTATTCCTATAGGACGTAGAATTTTCGAATCATTCATTTCTTTTCGAATAAATGTAACTATGTTACAGAATTTACAGATTTGAAAAATGATAACCCGCGATGACCTTTGGTTACGTCAAGTTACATCATTCGACACGGTCGATCTAACGTCATATGGTCAGCTACGAATGTCGATGGGGAAAAACATCCGTGTTACATAGAATCGCCATATGTCGTAGTACAATGTCCCTAATGCTCGATACACATCGCTTTGAAAAAAAGCATCCCTCGAAGATCAGCTTCTCGAAGGACGATATATCACTTGTCGTGTACAGTACGATAGTTTCGCTACAACTCTACAACACACTCTCAATGATATTACCGCTGAACTACCTCAAACTGTACAGCCATCTTACTCGATCACTATCGTGAATCGATGTTATCGCGATTCTTCCAACAAAATCGCAGAAAAATCTCCGTAAACGCAGATGACAATCGACGAGACGTTCCTTTTCACTCTCGCGATAGTTTTTCGCGTGTCGTAACGACACGAAATATATACCGATTTCTTCGACACCCGGTAGACGAGGTGTTCCCCTATTCCGCGTAAGTACATTATGGTGTGTACTGTTGTTTTATCAGTAGTGCAGGATCGCCATGGCTACGAAGTATGAATAAGCCGTTGCCGGCACGTCGCCGCTGGCTGCCTAATTACCATTTTCGTAATTTTCTGTCACGAAACTGACTTTCAGTCGCCGTCCTTGAAGTCAGCCGACGATCGGCCCGGTAGCCACCGAAACACTGCTACGAGAAAAATCTCTCGCCTCGCCTTCTATCGACCCCAGCCTGATTCCGGCTGCTTCCGCGATTCGACAATCTTCCGAGGGATCTATCGATCGTTCCGATACCCAACAGCTTGTCTATTCCGCGTTTATCCAAAGTTTATCATCTGTTTAATTATTTGGAACCTATCTGAGTACCAAACAAACTAGAGTCAGAACCAGACGCACATCGTTTACTTTAATTTATTAGAGAATTTATTATCTGTTGTTTTGGATATCGAACGGGTTAAAATTTCGGGTAAAAATTATGCAATTCTTCTTTCGGTAAAGTCGTTAATTAACGTTATTAACGTTATATAGAGAGACTTTAAATGGCATCTTGGAACGATCGATCCGACTGCGCGAAAAACAGTCCCGAGGAATGACCAGACAACTCATCGAACTGTCAATATGTGATCAGCTGACGAACTCGACCGAGGGTTTCAGAACGGACTTCTATTTATAACCAACCGATCGGTTGTTCGACGTTCGACGCCTCGGTTACGTTAGAAAAATTCGATTACCAACGCCTCAGGGTGTTTAAACATCCAATAATCATCTTCCCACTCGATCGCACGAGGTCACTCTTCCGGATTCTGATCATCCCTTAAAACCATTATCCGTCGTACGACTCTTCTCACGTAAATTTTCTATACGTAGACGACAAAATTCTCTTGGAAATATATCGGATAATTTTGGTACTTGATTCTCCTAATACCGAAAATATGCTAGTAACACTGGTAATACCGATATTAACTTGATACTAATACCAATGCTAATTTTGGCACTTGGTTCCCTTTCATAGAGAACTCAATGAAACTCGGTCAGTCGCTTAGCTCCAATCGTATTGTAAAGAAAGAGTCCAGAAGGCACGATGAAAAGCTGTTGCTGACCTACGACCACCCCAGCTGCCTCGCAATGTCTCTTCATGTCCCTTATCACAAATGCTGCCTCATCTTCCGACCCTCCCACCACCGCTGCCTCTCTGTTTCGCTCATGAGAACTGTTCATTTGTTCCAGATACCAGGTAGAACCATGCGGTTCGTCGGCCCGGTACCAGGGTTCTCATGAATGGAGGAGAGTTCGCCAGGATCGATGAAGAGGGCGTGCCTTCCAGGGGAGGATTGGTATCCGTGACGTTTTCAACCCCACCTGAGAAGGCCGCAAACGGAGTGCACGTGCTCGATTACGTCACAAGGATAGATAGCCGGGACTGGAGCAAGAGTAAAGCCATTCAGTGATCCTATCTAGCCGCTATCGTTCCACGTTTCTAGGACGTTTCTACTTCCGTCACCCACCGTAACTGTAAATTAAAACAGCATCGCGGGTAAGAGTCACTTTCGCTCTCTTTTACCCCAGAAAAATTTGCGTTTTTTTCTTTTTTTAATTCTCAACAGTCAAACCTTTTTATCGACCTTTTTTTTTTTGATAATTTAGTCACGTATTTTCTTGGAAATTCTTTTACTTTAGTTGTTCTCTCTTGTATGTATACTTTTCTTTTAATCTTCATAGAACGCAACAGTTCAAATTTCCCGCGGTTATCGATTCAATTATTTCCTTTTCTGGGCGAATCTTGCAACTCGTAACGTTCGCATCATCCAGAAAAACGCAAGTAAACTCAGCAAACCGAAACTCTCGACTTCCAAATTTCTCGAAATTGACGAGCGTCAAAGTCCCCACGAACACGGGACTCGCGTCCTTGGGATTTTATCGGTCGTGTAATTAGTCTCGTTCCGCCACGCCCGATTACCCACCCTTCTGCGTTCTGCACTCTCGAAAACAGCGCTCCTAGCCATCTCCCGCGAAAGATACAATCGCGAAAACCAGGTAAACGATCGTTTCCTCTCTGCATTTTCGTCTCGTTCGATCGTAGACACTGTGAAGATCTGATCCCGAAATTCGTTCAGTCTGCTCTTTCTCAGCCCGCTTTTCGTCGGACAATCTTTCTTCGCGCGAAACGAACGACACGTTCGACACTGTCCCCGTTGCAGATGTCAACGTCGTCCAGTGTTTAAATAACTTCGTATTAAATTCCTCCGATTTCAACGAAGGTGTCTCCTGCGAGGGTCAACGGGCTGAAGAAGGGCGCAGGGGGGCGCGGATGTTAGACGAGAGGGGTGGGTATAGCACGAGGAGGGTTTAAATCGATGGATGAAATCCCCCTCCTAGTAACCCTGACCCACAGTTCTGGCAGACGAGGTCCCAGCCCTTCGAGGGAATGCCCCATTGTGCCACGGAAACCCCCGTTTCTTCCTCGCTCGGCGAATGTGAATTGGCCTTTAGGGCGATTGTAGCTTTCGAGCACGCGCTGGACCCCGTCGCGCGCTCATACGCATGAACACACACACACACACACACACACACACACATACGCACGCACGCACGCACGCACGCATGCACATACATGTACACAGACATGTTTTGACCCCTCGTCCAGAGACACGCGCCCTTTAAAACGAGCAACACCCCTCTCGCCAAGGTTTTTGGACGAGTTTCGGTCTACGGACCCCATCGCCCTTTTCTGGGACACTCGGCCAAAGAGATACGCTCGGCCAGTCACCTCTTCCACCAACGAAAATTATGGGTTTCCGGGTTCGAACAGTATGTCCCGCTATTGTGTCTCAAAGGGGATTCCTTCTCGTTACGCTCGATGCAATCGCACCAGTCAGCACGTAGCCGTTGTGTCTCGTTGTTTTGTAGCTGTCGTTAGAGGGTACTTTGTCAGAGGATGGACTTTTTTTTTTCCTCATTGAAAAGAGTTTCGGTAAAGGGTGTAAAAGTTTGTACGTTCTCTTGTTTCGAGGCTGTTGTTGTTCGCAGAAGTTGTGCCAGTTTCTCAATGGAACATTTTCATCAATGAAATCCAATATCTCTTAAAAAAAATGCACGAAAGCTCTTAAAATTTCGCGTGTTAAAATCAAATAACGCAACGACAGAGCTCTCGTTCCCTTCTTCGCGCAAAGATTCATCTGACACACGCAACGAAGATCGATCTGTAGACCGTGAAATCGGTGGTTTTCCACGGAGAATTGGCAGAAACCGTAACCGTAAGACACGGCCACGTTCTCGTTGCCTCCTCCGGCTGCTCCGTGACGAAACATCCATCAAGATCCGCGTCGATATTAGTCAGAACGTCCCATATGTCCGTTTCCACGCGAGAAAAAAGTATGAAATGGGGTGGCTTTCTTGATTATGCGAATATCTACAGACAATGGAACCCCAACGTCAGCTGCTTCCCAGCCCTGGATATCACGGGGTCGTACACCCTCCGCGAAATAAGCAATAAGTTATGGTGGGACTGACGAACCCCCCTACTCCGCGTACCTACACCCCCTAACCACCCCTGATCGTGGGTCCATAGGACGAGTGGTATCGTTCCATAGTATAGTTTCGACGCTCATCAAGCTCAGTTCGCATTGCGACGTGCATCGCGCCGTGTGCTCGCCTACGCTTTTTTTTCGTCCAGCCTCCACCTCCACCCCCGCCCGCCAGCCCGCCCGCGCGCGCGTGCTCTCGATATTATCGAACGTTGAAAACGAGCTTACGTACGTGCATCGAACGCGTAACGCAGCCGACGAACGTGACACGTTCGAACATTGTTCGAGACCGGCAGTTGTTTCGTTTTCGTTTCGAGACGCAACGGTGATTTGAGAATTTGTTAATCGACCGTCAATCAGTGTTGCAACGTTGAACAATTACGTCGTTCTTTCTTTTCCAACCTTTCAACCGTTTTACTTTTTTCTTTTTTTCTTAATTTTATTTTTCGGTATTTTTGATTTAGTTTCGTTTTTTTTTTCCTTTTTCTTTTTTCTTTTTTTTCCTACTGGGATGTTGAATCTATTGTGACAGTAACTTGGTCTCGTTGATGATGAGTATAGTTGAAGGAGTAAGGACGTATAATAGAAGAGGAAGAAGATGCTAGTGAATATTTCAGACGGTTGTTGGTTTTTATACGCGGACGAAGACGGGAAGAAGAAATGACGAGATGGTGAAAAGAAACAAAAAAAAATGTACGAAGATGCGTGAGTCTGTGCTCCTTGCGTTCACTGCGGGCTTCCATGTGCCAACTTTTCAAAATTCATAAGGCACGCGGTGAATGCCAAGAGCGGACCAAATTCAACGTTCTCTGTCGTGACATCCCATCGAGCGTCGTTGGGAGGTTCACGGATTTCGACGAATTTTACCATGTTCGATTACATTCGCTGCGAGACAGGTCAGTAACGAGTTGAAATTTTCATGTCTGCGAGTTTTCGTTTTCATTGAACTCGGTGATAAATTAACTCTTTTTTTTTTCTTTTGATTCTTCAATTTTTTCTTTTCTTTTCTTTTTTTTTTTTTTTTTTTTTTTTTTTTTGGTTTCACACTATAATAAAAGTAGACCGTAAAATTGGACCGTAGTAAATAGTTCTGAATGATTTCAAGTAGACGAGAGATTTCAGTAGTTCAAGAGAGTTTATTTTTCTTTTTTCTGTATTTTTTTATTCTTCCTGCACTTCATCAATCTGCCTTGTGTAGATCTCCAGTTTGTTAACAGAGTAAGACTGTTTGTTCCAAGTCTGTTGTAAAGTAAAACCGTGTACAGTAACAACTCCTCTTCGACTGTGTACATATGCATTCTTTTTAACAATAAAAAGGACAATCACATCGTATACACCCTAAGTCTGTTGTACCTGCGTCTCTCAATCATTCTCTCCATCACGATTCTCTTTGTTTCCCTCTCTTTCTTTCTCTCATTCTCATCGAACTGTGTCTAGCCACATTCAGGTAAGGAACCTCGAACTATCTCTGTCTCTCTCGTTAATTTCACCTTGCGACGAAGCTCGCGTGGAACCTCTCCTTGATTTCCACATACGCCTCCGTGTATTCGATTCGTTCCTAATTTTAACTTGAAACACCATGTTCCGTATTTCGCGCATTTTCAAACCTCGAGAGGCTCTCAATTCCTCGGACGTGGAAAACTAGTCCTTGCTTCGTTCGGTTCGCTGAAAAGTAGAGACTCCTGCGATCGAACCGAGAACGACGATCGTAGAACGTTGCGTCAACGAACAGCGGATCGAGAGCAGGGTTAGCAAATCGTTTCGAGTGTCCCAGCGTGTGGCACGCGGCGCAAAGGGGCGCAGAGGGGCGCGAGGGGGGGGGAGAGGGAGCTTAAAGTCAGCACCCCCGTAATGGAAATTGGGGAATTCCCGAACGTACGACGAAAACGGCTGCTTGTATCGACCGAGTCCTCATCCGCGGAACCGGCAAATACGAGCTACCGGCTGGCAAGAGGGGGTGGTGGCTGACGAGAGAGGGGTACGGGGGGAGGGCGGCAAGGGGTGAACGGAGGTTTAAGGGTGGACGTACGTTGCCTGGCAACCTATCCCTTCTCGCCAGCATCCCCCCTGGACCGCCACAGCTCCAGCGGCGATGCCACGTTACCAATACCAACCACCGATGCTCTCTGTGCTTCCACCAACGCGGCTACCGAGTCTCGATTTTCCTCTATGCCCGTTTATACACCCCGTTAGAGGAAACGTGTTCTCTCTCTCTCTCTCTCTCTCTCTCTCTTCTCTATCCATCTATCTCTCTCTCATACACATACACATAGACGTACACTCTCTCTTTCTCTCTCTCTCTACCCGTCCAACACTCCACGCAGCTTCCTCCATTATTCAGACTCGATGCTCAACCACTGTCCCTTTTCGTCGGTTTCATCCCTCCACCTGCTCGTCTGGCATCGTCTCTCTCTCTCTCTCTCTCTCTCTCTCTCTCTGTCTCTGTCTCTTTCTTTCTTTCTTTCTTTCCAGCCTTCCACGGGGGTTTCGCGGGGGAATCTCCTCCGGATAATGGACGTCCGTGCACGCGAATTAGAAGCGACGATCGCGAAATCGTTATCGGAGAAGCGATTTAGTAGAAGCGAGGAAGACACAGGAAGCACACGTGGCTGTAATTGGAATTTGAAACTGGTCGGGGATTTTGATTTCTTTTCGTAAACTTGCGAGACAATGGCTGCGGCTCGATTACTCGAATTGGCGTTGGAGAGGATTTTCCTTTTTCGTAAACAAAAAGAGCGATAATTGAGACTTTAAGTCATGATAAATGAAGGTTATTCGAAAGTGTTGAAGAAAATTTTCTTTCCTTCTTCGAGAAATGTGACAATAGTAAGTGACGAAGTAGGCAATATCGAGCTTTGAATTCGGAGTAGACCACTCGAATCTTGGATTTTTCTTCTTACGTTTGATTCTTTCGGAAATGTGGTGTAATAACGTAAAAGAGTAACTGAAGTTCGAGCTTAGAAAACGTAGAAATTGAACATAACAAATATAACGTAATTGAGCTTTGAGTTTGAGAAACGTAGATCATTTAATTATTAAACATAGAAAATGCAAGAGAGAAAAATTAGAGAAAATATAATTTAATAACTTTAGCAGATCATTCGACCATTACGGCAATTTTTTGTTTTTTTAGATAGCCGTGGTCAAACTTTCAAAAATCGTCGATTTCGACTGTCGTGCAAAATCCGTTCGCCACGGATTTAGGTACCTCGCGATGTCGTTTTCAAGAATATAATTTTATAAATACCGCGTGATATTCAAGAGTAACCTCTATCCGATATCGACAAATCTATCTTTGCTGCTCACCGAGACGCGAGGCTCCTCGCCGTTGCAAGAACCGATAGCACCTTAGATCGTAGATTCACGTAGATTACGTAGACATTAGAACGACTGAACTGTTACTACGTCCTCGCGTCCTGTTGGAGCGAATGTCCTCGATCGATTGATAGCTGTGGCAATTAAATCTAGAGAATGGCAACAACGTGCAACGTGTTCGTGAAAGCAAGGTGTATGACCGATTTATTAATAACGCCTATATAACCAGACATGTTCAATTGCATGATGTAACGTCGTTCGAATAAACAAGCATACGTAACCAACGCAACGCGTACCTTTTTTTTTCCAGTAATGCACCGAAACGAATGCATCGAAAATGAAAAGCCCCCCTCCCCCGAGCTCCTTGATTACCGAGTTGTTCAACCTGTCGCTTCTGACTATCTAAAAAAATCATCGACGTAACTTTCACCGGCTCGCTTCCGTAGTCCTGTCCTCGTTGAGCAGGAAACCGATCGGCTGAATCGATCACGCAATAAAGAGTAATCCGAACGAACGCTCGTTAGCTCCCCCCATTTTAGTTCCCTCTGCCGCTCTCGTGTCAGGGAGAGACTGAGAAACTTGGCCGTGTCGTAAGAACACAGATCGGTTTGATACGTCGAATCGGATAAAAATCGGCGGTCGTAAAATTCGATCGATCATTCGTATCTCGCGATGTGCGCGAAGACTCGTAAAACGTCGCGGCGTAATTCGCGAGAGACGATAAACACGGGGAAGAGAACTTTTATCGGAGAGTCTTCGGCGAGTTCCATCAGCGTCCTTCATCAATCAAAACCTTTCCTCAAAGTAAAGGCAGCAGGTTGTTATCTCCGCGGTGGCGAGCAGCAGCGAAGCGACGAGTAGCCGGGGTTTCCATCGCTCCGGCGAAGGTCGGTGAAAGATAAAAGTAAAAGGTATGCCATTTTCGTGACGCCACCCCTGACCAGCGCTCGAAATTCTCTCGCTTCGTCTCCTCTGCGGCGTGGCGCGTAGGCGCGACAAAGAAATTCAGATGAAGGTCACTTTACCAATGGAAAGAGGCTCGAAACGAAAAGGGACGAGCAGCAGGGGGTGGCTCTCTCCACCCTCCGGTAGCTCGATCGGCGAATAAATTTCATTCAGGTGACATGTTCTCTCTCGATGAGAGAAGGCCACGCTCTGATACGCGTTGATTGCAAATTAGTTGATTTTATGCGACCGTGGAGCGCGATTAACGCGCCCGTCCCTTTCGAGTGGACTCGCTCGCTGAATCGATTAACACGCGATGTTACTTTTTTTTCGAGCACTTTGAAGTAGAAAAATTGTAGAGTAGATCGGCAGAGAGAGAAAGAGAGAGAAAAGTTGATTATTCCGCGAAGAGGAGACGAATAGTTCCATTGATTATACATACATATATATATATATATATATACGACGTGATGTCGATGGGAGAGAGTAATTCGCCCACGAATGCTAGTTGGATCGGGAAAAGTTGTATCGGGTGTGAAAAAATGCTCGATCGAGGCAACACAGCGGATGTTTTTCTCCTAAGTAACTCTGCACAATTTAGAAGACACACCACGTTTCGATACTCCGAATTCACGTGTCGATTCTCTTAAACAGGCTTCAAAAGTAACCTTGTGCGAACAATTTCGCGAAAACAAAAGAAACATGCACCGCGTTTCCAAGTTCAGGTTGTCGATCCTTTCGCGAAAGGAGGCATTTCGAAGTAGGTTCATCGCGATCGGCGGAGGAAGATGTCGATATCGCGAGACGGTGCGCCGATGCGTCGCGATAGCTGTACGTACGGGTTTTAATTGCATCCTTTCGAAGCCCTCGTTACATTGACATAAATGAATATTTATCAACCACTTCTCCGCGGCAACTTCGTTCGGCACATTCGAAACCTAGTCCCTCGTCCTAGGAAAGTGGATGGAGGACGGGTTCGCGCGACTCTGCAGGAGTGTTTACCAACTACTCGCGCGGGTCCTTCAACTTTCTTCGAGTCGCCTTCGCGTTTTGCCGCGAATTACGCAAATTATCAACGACATCCGTGTTCCCAGCGGTGCCTCGTTCCACCTCCGTGGCCGACTGTTTCGACGTTCGTTTCCGGCCGACGTGCGAGCTACGCGCGCACCGTGGAATCAGCACGCGAAATCATAAGCCCAAATGCTCGTCTATAATTCACCGGATTACTCCAGCGTGAAGCTGATTTTACCAGTCAGCGTTTTATCGCGAAGAGAAAAAGGGAAGAGAGAGAGGAGAAGAATGAATAAATGGTACGAGCGTTTCGTTCAGTCGAAAAGCTCCCGTGGAGGGAGGATGGCTGGTCGGAATTATTTAACAGAGATATAAACCAGGCCTTGGGAAAAAGTTTCGAGATACTCGGCTACAGTTCCGCGGTTCACCGAGTGTAACACCGTCTACTCCACGGGTTTTCATCAAATAATCATTCGATCCTAATGCCGTCACCTCGACCGTCGACCAACGGCACTGACATCGTTCCTCACCCTTTCTCTCTCTCTCTCTTTGCCTCCGTGGTCCAAGGAAGAAGCTGAAAGCACTCTCGAAACGCGCAAACAGAAGAAACCTGTATATATATATATATATATAACGGAGAGGCGAAACGAAGGAAGAACGCGGTGGGAAAAGAAAAAAAAGGAAAAAAGAAAGAAAGAAAGAAAGAAAGAAAGAAAGAAAAGCAAGAAAAAGGTTGAACCGAAGCAGAAAGAAGAAGGAGACTGGAGGGATACAAGAGAAAGGACAAGAAAGGGGCCGCGGGAAGGAGAGAGGAAAAGAAACGACAGAAACGCGATGAAGGGGACCGCGCGAGGAGAGGGTTAGGCAAACCACCCGGCGAGGGGGGTGTGCAGCAAAGAGAGAGAGAGAGAGAGAGAAGTGAAACGGGGAGGAGAGAATCACGTGGGAAAGGGGAAAAGCCGAGATACGGGGAGAGATCAATACGAGGTCGCTAGGCAACGAGCCTCCGGCGATCTCAGTCCGGGTAGACAGGGTGCCGCCACCAACCCCTGAAGCCACCCACCAGCCACCCCCCGAACCGACCTGCCTCCCGTTGCTCTCTGAATATACTCCGTGCGTTTCCCACCCTTCTAGTTACTCCTCATCCTACTGTTTTTTATCCTGTTCGCTCTTTCTCTCTATCTCTATCTCTGTTTCTGTCTCACGTGCTCTCTCTCTCTCTCTCTGTCTCTCTTTCTCTTTCTTTCTATCTGTCTCTTTATGCTTCTCTCGACGTGTCTCTCTCCACCGCGTAGCCAGCTCCACTGCTCCACCTCGTCGTCACCAGGCCCGCTATCTCCTGCGGACGTACGCTGCCTTCGAAATCTCTCCTGCACCTGGTTCCACCAGCCTGGCCTCCCCCCGATACCGCTTGCAATATTTACGATAACCGTTTGCATAGGAATCTCGATTTTGCGGCGGATACGCTCTCGCCGGTTTGTCGGAACGGACACCGTGGTGTATCGGAAATCGGCCTTGGTACACCTCTATCTGCGTCTCATCCACGTCAGTTTCTTTCGTCTGCTTTTTTTCTTCCTTCTTTTCCCTTCTTCTTTCTCTTTTTACGTTACGTCGACACGTAAAACGTCTCTCTCTCTCTCTCTCTCTCTCTCTCTCTCCGGGTCCGGGTCAAGCGGACTGACTTTTTTAGACTCGTTTGAAGATTTTGCACAAAGACGTTGGACGGTCGATTGATCGGCAGGCAAGCCTGTGCGACCCGGATGTATCGCCACCTGTTGTAGCTCGCCTACGTGCGAAACAACGTTCCGAAAAACGACACCCTGCTGGATAAACCAGCTCGGACTTTGATCGGAGCTGAATTTGAAGAGTGCCGCGCGAACAACGCGTCGAACGCGGGGGAAAGACGGACGGATCGTTCCCGACGGTGATCGACAAAGCGATGAAACGACCAGCGACCAGAGTAAAGGTCTCCGTTCTTCGATCCGATTATTTTTATCGCGATAAGGAGGACGGATAAACGAGAGATCGGGGACCTCGTCGTGATTCGAATTAACGTACGACGCTTTCGTATCGCTTCGCCGGAATTCAATTATTTACCTCGTCAGGTAAATAAAAAGATAAGTATACCGATATTGCTGGACAAACAGGCACACGATCGCGTGATTTCGCGCGCCGACGAAAGGCAAGACAAACATTATTCCAACGGGAGGATCGGTTTAATCGGACAATTGGCAGATCATTGCTACGCCACGCAGAATCCAATGCTCCGGCGGATGGTCCGTCGGGAGCCATATGGCGATTACGAAGTTTGTCGAGTGGCCGGTCGTCGACAGGACACCTTTCCTCTCCGTAGTTTTGTACACCGGGCAGGTGTACGTGTACCTTTCCGGCAGATCGTCCTTTTTCATCGGTATCAGCCAAATCTGCCGGAACGAACACGACAGGTTGTAGGAGAAATTCGATTGTACGGTTTCACTTGGCGCGAGAGAAACACGAGAGGGACGAATAGATGGAAAAATATGTTTTCTTTCTTTTTTGGATTTGATTTTGAGAAAATGTCCTAGTATAAAAAAGATGATCTATGTGATTTCAAGGGAAAAGAGAGAGAAAGATTATTTTTCAAAAATTTTTAAAAATAATTAAAACGTAAGTAAGACCTCGAAGAACAAATCTCTGAAAATTGGGAAATCTATGTGATTTTAAATAGACGAAACGACAAAAACGTTGATTTCATCAAAGATCTTTCTTTTCTTTCTTTTCTTCCTTGAAATAGAAAAACCTGAGTTTGATTCAATTGCCGATAAATGTCAGTGCGATTCACTTTTCTGTTTTCCAACGAATCGAAAGTAAGAAAGAATACTTACATAAGGTACGACGTCGTGCAAGATTTTCGGCAACGATTCGTCAAGTTTCATAGTTGTTCTGTTGAAACGAGCCCCGTCGAGGAACAGGCCGTAAATGTAAACACCATCGGCTGGCGGTTCGCGGAAAACAGTCTCCCTCAAAGGGGCAAAATCGTAGACGAGCAGATCTATCGGTATCGAGTACTTCCTCGCGTAATTCTGACGTGCACCGGTGAGGAACGCCTGCGTAAAATAGAAACCAGAGATCCAGAAGGTTGTCGGTGGTCCTTCGTCGTACCACTGCTGCAACGGAGAGATCAAGTAATGTAACTTTCTCGTGGGTTCAAATATTTTGTAGTATTATATGTCTCTCTCAACAAAATATTTCCTTCTTGCTACAAATACTTCCAATGAAAAATTTCACGAGGAAGTATTCGAATGCTTAAGTTTGTAATATAAATGTCTTGGAGCTTGTATATACCTGCATCTTCAAATTTATTTGAAACTTTAGCGACATGATGATGACGGTCGTGTTTCGTTACGGCGTTAATGAAGTTTCAAAAAGTTTTATGTGACACGTGTAATATATCCACGAAAGTTTGTCGTGACAAATATTCAAGTACGTAACAAAGCCTGTATGCATAGCGATAAAATATTAGACCACTCACCGAAAGAAAATAGTTCTTTACGAATGAATATAGGAAAACTTTCCTCATTTACGTACTCATCACTGTACGTGTATCTATGTATTTAATCAACTTTTTTTTAAAAGACACAAACGAAAAATATGATCCAAAGAATATGAAAGTAAATATATCTATGAAAATATTCTGCCCATCAGAGATAAGAGATCTTTCTACGCCTACCTGAAGGAAGGCGAGCCTCTTCAAAAAGTCCAGTACGTAACTGCCTAGCGGCTTCAACGACGGATAAGAGTTCGCCATCCACATCTTCGGTATCTTTCCAACAATTATCGACACGTAGACCTCCTCGAGGTCCGGGTTCATGATCACCAGACCTTAGATTAAGTTCACGAAGCCGTGAAAAATCGATAGACACACCGGCCGGCCGCCAGAAGCTTTAGCCGTTTACCTTTGATCGCCTTCTGAACATTTATGAGGCTATTCCTGATCGTTTGCAGAAGCTTGTTGAATCTTCCCATTTCCTGCACCAGCACCGTGTTCATGCTTTGATTATATAACGTCGGGTATTTCTCGAGTGCATCCGCCAGATCGAAGTCGTCGGGCAACTTTGACAGAATATCAGACGCTACGCCGTAGACGATCTCGTCGGGTGATTTTCCTACGTCTATTTCCGTTTCTCCGGTGTCCTAATTGGAGGACGGGGGAAAGCAACACAGGAGCCTCGTTAGTCGTCCGCGCGATTCGTCACGCAGAATACATTTAAGGAGTCCTATTATATTTTGTGAAACACGAGGCGAGCTGAGGCGACCGCGTACACGCTCTTAATTGTCTCGAAATTAATGAACGAAGATAATGATAACGACCGACCACAACCGTGATACCAACAGCCCGAAATTTTCCGCAACCAAAGCGACGGGTATTTTTGATACGCGTCGTGCCCACGGTAAACCAAGCTACGGCACCAAGCTGTTCCGTTAATTCCCGTCGTGCGTTACGAAAGAATGTTTGAACAATTGAACAATTGATTTCAATCTTTGCTTCGGGAATTATTAAATATGCAGAGTTGATGACAAAACTTGTTTCCCGTTTGTAGTTCAAGAAGCATCTTTAATATTTGCTGAACGTGTTTCAATTTTTTATCACAGTTGTGGATGTTGTGATAACAATTGTTTTTGTAGAAGAATAAATTTTTATTCGACGATAATTCAGGTATGTCTTGATGCACGCCATTTTTTGTAATATCGATTTTCATACATCATAGTAAAATGGTCTTGCCTTTGGCGATTAAAAGGTTAAAAAACTTGACAAGGATTTTTGTTACGAACTGCACAATTTTAAAGATGCTATTACGCTTCTCCTGCTAGATTTTTTAGCTAGCAGACAAATATGTGAATAATAAACTAACAATATATATATGTATTATTTAATCCTGATTATTATTTACGCCCCTTTGCTCACGTTCAATTATATTTTTCTATTGTTAAAACATTCTCTGCGTCGATTTGAACTTTAAATAAAGAACAATTTTATACTAAATTTTTGTTCGTATGTAAAAAGTCTTTCGTTTGGTTGAAATAATTGTTTGGAACGTAAAAATGTAGAGGCAACGGCAGAATTAATTCTCGGATTTCAATATCACTTACCTTGATATCCTGAATAAGCTGAATGAGAGGAAATACAATAATATCGAAATTCCATATAAAAATTGAATTTCTCAATTTTATCCTCACCTGTGTTGCCAGCAGAGAAGACAGCATCAACGTAGTCTCTTGCTGATCCTTAATAATATCTGCATTCTCGTTCATTCCGAAGACACTAGGCGCAGTGGTCATCGGGAAAGATCTAATATAATCAAGAAATTCTTCGTGACTACTGACTTGAGGTACATAGTATATGCCACTAGGATCGAACAGATATTTCTCTTGAGCGATAACTTCCATACAATAGAATCTCACGAGGATCGTGTTCAAAGTTCTTCTATCCCATTCGTCTGTCACGCGACCGCCATAATTGCACTCGCCTGTAGGACGAATTAATTACGGATCTAATTTTGTAAGCAATTGAAATTGATGAACTAAAGAATTTATAAAAAAGAGACTTGAGTTTTTAAATATTAGCCACGTTTAGTTTGATAATTATAAAGACTCTTGGAAAAGACTTTTATTACAATAAAAAATATATTAGAACTCTAAGGTTTCTTCTCAGATCTACCTGTTAAGTATTTCAAGGCGGTAAATTGAACGTCATCGTACTGATCCAAGAGAATCTTCAATTGCAACGCACTGATCCGCAGATCAGTCTCGTTGAACTCGTATTGATTATTCCAACCGATCGGCCCAAATTTTCTGCGTTCTTGAACAATCGCGTGGAAAAAACACAGTGAAAACAGTAGCTTCTTAAAAATCTCCTTTTGCTTGCACGTTTCGAAGAAGTCCTCGTCACATATTGGATCCTTACGAATAAAAAAAGTATGGAGTATTGGTATATTTCTTTCAAATTCTCTATTATCCTGTCATCGAACTCATTATTAAAAAAAACTAAAATCCGTCTCGAAGGAGTCGATTAACTAAGCAAAGAATCAGCCTTGAAAGTGAAAAATGGCGCGCATTTGCGAGGATTTTATAAAATTCCGAACAGTCATATTTCAGAAACTTTCACTTTAAAGTAGTTACCCGTAAGAAAGATCTGACTATATTTGCCCTCAGTCCTTTCGGCGGCTCGTTGGTCATCTTCACGCCATTCTGAAGAACGCTAACTGGAAAATGATCCACAGGATAGCTCGTCAGCCATAAACGAAAATCTGGGTGCACGGTTCCAGGAGTGAATCCTTCGCAAATCTAGAAAAAGGTTTCTCGTTTTCTTTTCTTTTCTTTTCTTTTTCATACTTCTTAAACTATCGCGTCATGGTGTCATTTAGTGGTCAATCGAAGAATTCGGTGATACCCTTTCCAAGTCCGGCATAAAGCTCTTGGCAACGTGACAATTCTGCAAAACCACCCAGGTGCCATTTTTCATTCCTTCGTCGATAAGTTGGGCGGCGATAACTCCTTGTCCTTGACCCAAAGACAGGGAGAACAGTCGATTCGTGCCGAAGCCCTGGTCATCGGCGAATTTCAGTAGAATCGCCATAGGATCGGCGCCGGGCGTCAGCACGAATATCAGGGGACTGCAGGAGTTAGAATCCGCGAACGACGATACCAGATCGAAGGGCGGCGCCTCGATATACTGATGTCCCAGTTGTTCTGTCGGAAATTAATCGAAAATCGTTCGACCTCGAATGAAACTTCGAAACCCAAAACATTTCTTTATTTCTGGATTCGTTTTCATTTTAATACCTACGGCTTTTCTCTCTATATAGATGCATATAGTTGCGAAAGTGCCTATTTGCGCTCTTACGATGGAAATAAATGAAAAACAGTGTAATAAAAAAACAAAATTGGCAAACACTGAAGCTAATTCGAATGCAAGATAAAATTTATTGTTAACGGATCTGATCGTTTCATAGAACAGCCTTCAACTTTATTGAGGTATTTGTATTATTTCATATTATAATCACGATAGTCACATCTCATTTCACTAGCGAAATTTCAAAAATCTTTCTGTAATACATTCGTTTAAATCTTCTACGGTATTTCTTTCGAGTTACTTTAATGAAACCGTGTTTCATTAAAGATTTCATATACTTTCGTGAATTACAGTTTTTGTATTATAAAAAACATTCAAAACATCATACGCGTGAACTCTTTACAATAAATATGCAAACGACGACACGACGTTAGATCGTCACGTCGTTCAACGATGTGCGTGTATCTACATGAAAATTTCTCACCTTCTACAAATTGTTGGACGGCTGGCACGACTTTGTCGGGACGAATACATCGCAGTACGATCATTCTCTTGAATAAGGTGAGCTGGTCGTACGGCACCGGGAATGTTAAAGTGTGAGGCTCCATGTGATCAAAGACAGCCTTCCAACCATCTAGGTTTTTCTCGAACGCATTTTTAAATCCCTAAACAAAGAAAGGGAACTTCGTAATAAATAGAGAAAATCATTTTCCTTCCTATTTGCTACTACCTACTTCTCAATATTAATTAAAATAATTGGTGGAATTATAATCCTCACTTACTTGTTTCACTCTTTTTTCCTTTTTTGGTAAATTTTGTTGAAATATCAGACATCTTTTTATTCAAAGAAAAAAGAAAAAGAAGGTTGAAAGTTGAAAATCCTCGATTATTTTGCATCAAAACTTAATTCAATAGAATTAGACGCGATAATTGCGAAATTTTATAATCGTGAACCAGTCGCGATAAAGTATTTAATGCAACTTACATCACCAGGTGAATATTTCACGATCTAGACCAGTCGCGACTGCTAAGATCGACGAATACAACCTTATTGGACCTTGTTGTACAACATTTCATCATACCTCGAACTCCGGGATGTCGTTCAAACGGCACAACTCGTCCCAGGATTTCGAAGGTAGCCATTCCGTGGGATTTACGAAAGGATTCTCAAGCCCGACGCCGCCGGTCAACAGAAACATCCATTGAGGCATCGAGAGTTGTCCCTGCTTATTCAGCAGGTTCACCGAAACTAACAGCGAGAATAAAAGTTTGTCCTTCTCGAACAACGACCGACATATGTTTACGTAGAGAGAGTACGTGAAGTGCTTCATGAGGTCCTTCAATCGTTGCTGAATGTCTTCGACCGGTTCGGTGTTCTCGATCGTGTTGCTGAACAGATTGACGAACCAGATCAAAGAGTATTGATACATCGGGTCAATGTTCGTCAGGACAGCTGATGGAAAACAGTTGGATTAATCCAATCTTCTTTCGAAAGTGAAAAATCACATCGAAATTAGTCGTGTACCAATCGTGAAGAAAAGAACGGTGCTATAGGCAGCTATGGGCGTATATTCCAATCTCGCAACGTCGATAAACTTCTCTGTGACTTCAGCCGCTGTTTGCTTCGCGACGATCTCGTCAGAGAGAACCTTGGACGAACTAAGCACGCTGATCGCTGTTTCGTCCTCGAGAATGTTCCCCTCTACCGTCGACAGAACCTCCAGAATTTCGTCTTCGATCTCCTTCAGTTTCCTACGGAAACAAGATCGTTCGACGAACGTCGAAGAGAGATGCGGTAAGACGTTCATACTTACTTCTTGTTGGCAGCTCCTTGGATAATTAGCTGGTTCTTCTCAGACTCCAACTCTGGTTTCTCTTTGGCCACCACGATGCCGAGCAGCTGATCCTCCAGGCCTATCGGCGTGATCATGAAATTCAACAGTGTTACCTTCACTGCCACTTCCGGAAAATAATGAGGATTACGCAGTTTCGTTGTGATGTAAAATCTGCAAATGATCGCGAATGAGCTACTTTCGCACAACGAGTGGAGTCATCATTTGGAACGAGACCTACCGAAAATTGGGAGAGTACTCGATGATGGAATCTCCAACCTTGATACACTCGGTGCCACCAGATTTGAAAGTTTGTTTCATCAGAAGCGGTTCTAGAGCAGCGTCAAGCTCCTCGCCCACATTCTCCAACAGAACCGGCTGTCCGAATTGAATAGCATTTTCCAAGACCCTCATATAATCGATCTGCGACAATCTAATCACGTGAATATTATTTTTCTTCTCCATGTTTTTCACCCACTTGTTTGCCTGGCTTTGAGGATCGATCATCAGCGGCCATCGTCGAGAATTCGTGACGATAATCGCGTTGTCTATCGAAAACAAATCGCTGGGCAGCCCGAATATATTCCAAGAGCGTATCGACACAGGATCACCCAGAATCTGAGTCAATTGATAGTCCTTCGTGCAGATCACTTCCAAATCAGTGCAGACCTGTACCCATTTGTCGATCTGTTGCTGTCTGTACTGAGTGGTGAACACCCCTAAATAGGCCACGATCCCAGAACCGATGAGAATATCGCCTGTCAGTTTGTAATAACGTTCGCCCAGTTCCTTTGCCGTATCGGACCATCTGGTGTATTCTCCCCCTAAGCCGCCAATCAGCTCCCTGGCCCTCCTTAATCTCGTCTCACACTCGCGCACCTCGTCCGTCATCGCCTGGTACTCGGCCCTCCGTTTAGCCAAAAGCTTCTCCAGCCCCGCCAGCCTGTCACGAACCTCTTGAAGCTGACTTCTCTTCAAGTTCAATTGCGTCATCGCCTCCTTGTAGTCGGCCTCTGCCAGAGCCAGGGCCTGCTTCTTCGGCGCGACGATCTTCGCCACCTTGTCGTACTCCGACAGAGCGAACACCCATCTGCAGAGGCCCTCACAGGCGGTGGAAACGAACTTGATCCTCTCTGGATCGAAGTTCGGGTTCGTCAGGATGGTGGTGCGGATTTTCGTCATGATCCTTTCTGGAATGTTGTCCTTGTCGTACGTCAACAGAGACTCGAGGAACCTCATGTCGCTCAACAAGCGGAGAGACGGTTTCCAATAATCGTCGACAATTCCATCCGGAGTTTTAACCTTCTCCGGCTTCACGTCCTAATAGGATGGGATTTATGTACGTCATGTTTTTATTCTTTTGATAAGCGAGGCTCGCGTAAGTAACTACGGCCTTTGTGAAGGCTGAGTTTGATGCCTGAAGTTAAAGATCAAACCTTTAGAATGCAAACTGCCTCCATCACCAGCCGAACGCCGGCTGGCGGTCGTTTCATGGATCGCACGATTTGAATATCCTGAGGAGTCAGAGTGTTCAGGGCATCGTTCGCCGCGTTTAATATCGGCATCACTTCTTGCAGATCGGCGTCGCATTCTGCGCGAATAGCGTTCGCCTCGCTCGCGACGATCTACAGATTGAAATTTTTATTTTTGACAAAATGCAAAGATGCAAGACCAAGGATTTCGTACAAAACTTGTGAATGGAAGCTTATAAAAAAGCAACATTTTTAATATCGTTTTAATACTAAAAAGTCATTGGTACGTCAAAAAATTCAAATAATTTTACCGAACTGGAAGAGATAATATAAATTTATTTTCACAGAAAGCCGTTTATTCTTCGTGAATAATTGACGAAGAAGAGAGACGGAAACAATCGTTGGTATATTGTTTCATGACTCTGTTACTTCCTTTGCTATTAATTAATTACAAAAGTCGAACGTCACAATTTTTGTAGCATATTTCGAATGTAAGTGCACGTATTCGGCACCGTAAACGTACGACTACCGCTACAGACATTTTCGTATCTCGGTTCGCGAGAGAGGACGCACACTTGCTTCATTCCCCGCAATTTTCATATCTCGGAATCTCATTAATATCCAGGTAACGCAAGGAAAGGAATCTCAGGAGAAGTAATTAGAAACCGTGAAGAAACGTTGGAGTGGCGTTTGCAAGGGCTGCAGCTTCCTAAATAAAATCGAGTGACTGTGATCTTTAGGCCGGCAACACCTTACCATGGCAGCCTCCTCGTCCCTCTTGACGACTCGTTCCATGGCAGCCACCTCGTTGCTTTCCCTTTGAACGTCAAGAAACATGGCCTCCACGTCCTTGGCCGCGACAAGCAGCTTCGGTTGTAGCGCGACTAAAATCTCCTGCATCTTCTCCACTTGCCTGTGAGCACTGTCCAACCTTTCCAATCCAGCCTCGTACCTTCTCTTACCATCGAGTGCCTCCTTCCTCTTCCTCGCCAGCAGGTCCTTGAACGTGCTGATGAGTTCCAGATACGAGGTGGGCGTAACGTAGTTGTATCTCTTCAATTTCCTCAGGAACTCCTTCGACAATCCCTGCGTGGACGTGTGAAAGTACTGGCACATCTCGATACAGGCGGAACGTTCCATCTTCGTCAGATCGATCTCGTCGAGGAACTTGGTCGCCACAGCGAGCAACGCATCCTCCGGCCAAGGCTGCAGCCAATCTATCGTGCAACAGTTCACCAGCGCCGGGAATTTTCGAATTCTCGTGCGAAAATTGTCACCGATCGGTGACATGGTCACCACGATGTGCAAGTGTTCGCGAACCGTCTGCACGAAGAAATTGAACAACGCTACGGGGCTTCCGTCCGTTTGCAAGGATCTGTCTCTTTGACGATCGATCACCCGCATCTTGTCGCATATGTCAGACACCTCGTCGGGCGCGAATATGTTCGGAACCTCGCCGGAATTCAACAGATTGCTGATATCTTCTAAAAACGTCTCCTCCTTAATCTGCGTGTCCAGAAATAAAAAAACCGTGTGCAGGTCGCTGGCCGCGCTCTTTCTCAAGATGTCTTTCACGTCTTCGTGCCATTCGTAGCAACCGTACTGCTGGGACATCTCCACTTGGAACAGCTCGTAATCCGCGATGTGAGCCGCCAGTTTTGTCAACGACTGGCGGCCTGAACCACCCACGCCGATTAACAGCGCGTGACTTCGAGGCTGCATCATTATACGAGAGATTTTTGATAGGTGTTCTACGGCGAATCTGGGGAGAACAAAACGCTGAATTAAACGAATTTAGTCCTCGTTTCTGTTATTCTTCCCAAGAAAGATTTCGTAATAATTCGACTGTTTCATCAGCAAGATAACAATACGTTTGTAATCTAGCTAAATATATAAGTATTACGCGTTGAGTAACGTGTAAAGTTCAAACCTGAAGAGAACGAGGTTCATCGGTGTCCTCGAAATCGTGTTATATTCCGCGAGATATTCTTCAGCCAGTATCGCCAGGTAATCTAAATCTGCAACTTCGATATACTCTTTCTTATCCGCCAGTGGATCTTGAAAGTCGCAGTACACCAGATTTCGAAGCTCCGTTTCCGTTACCTAACGTCACAATTAAGAAAGAAGACGAGGAAATGTAACATTCAAAACATGCGTGCGTTAAAGAAGAACGTACTGTGTCAGCGCGAGCGATGAGTAAATCTTGAAACAGATCGTCCAAGTTGTCGTCCATATATTCTGACATGGTTTGTCGTATTTGCTCGACAAGCCATTTAGTATCATTGTCGTCTACCAACCGATCACCGTAAACGCGCAGCACTTCGTGTACCCAGAGTCGCTTTAAACTTCGCTTGAAAAGTAATGCCATTATGGTTTTCGTACATATCTCCGTCATAATTGAATGTATTTATTTGAAACAAGCATCATCATCACGTTGATAATACGAAACAAAGAAATTTAGCTCAATATCCAAGGTTGAATTTGATTCGATAACTCATAGTATCTTAATTAAAATTACATGTAGGCAGCATAATGATGCTCATTTATTATAAAGTACAAAATTTTTATGAAATTGTAATTCTTATGTACATAGGATCCTGTAACTTTGTCAGTAAATTCAACATAAAAATGTCGCATATTGTTGATGTTGATTCTTATACTAGGTTTTTATATTATTTAAACAAATTTCATATTATTTTATATTATTATTCAAATTTCTACTTTCTAATTATGAACTTCATTCTTCTACAAAGTTTCATCTACAGAAATAATCTAACAAATATTTTTACACGAAGAATCAACAGGATTTATACTTCGTAATAAATATCATAAAATCATTCTTCACGATCTCGTAATAGGGACACAGATAAAATAAAATTTCCCTGGCAACGTTTGGATACTTACAGGTTCCGCGACAGTTTCAGGCGTGCACAGCAACACTCCTTGGATCACTCTGGAGAAGTCGCGCAGGTTGAACAGATAATGACATTTGGCCGGTGTCGGCAGAAGATACTTCCTAGTTTCTTTATAAACGTCCAGAGTCCCGCTCACGATGTAATCAACGCTGGGGAAGTAGAAATCCGGGAATTCTTTGTTCTTGAAGTGCCAGGACACGATGGTAGTGAAAATAGTGTTGAGAACGTCGTCGGAGAACTCGGAAATCCCTAGCGTGAAGAAGTGCCTTTTGAACCGTGGCGTGACGTCGAGTCCGCTCGCTGGGGGACTCATCGCACAAACCAACTGAACGTCCACTAGGTGTATGGGTACCACCTCCTTCAGGTCGTACCACGTCCAATGGTCTAGCCACTGTCTCAGCAACTCTATGGGTGGTTGTGCACCGAACTCTTCCTTCTGTGGCATAGAGACGTCGTCCACGAATATCACCCAGTGATTCCCTGGCGGCGCGCCGTACAACCCTTTCTTTCGCCTGTCCAATTTGTTCATGATGATCTCTTGGGTTTGATTGGCGGTAGTTTGAGCGGAAAATATCACGAAAAGCGGTTTGAAGATATCTGGATCGTTTCTCTTTAATAAAAACTCCATGATGTACACGGACTTGCCGGTGCCGGTTGGACCGACCAGAAGCACAGGTTTGTGGTGACAGATCAACAGTTTGAACAGATGAAAGTAACGAACGGTTTCGATCGTCGGGACGATTATTTGATTAACCGGTAGGTCTTTCGGTATTGCCGGTACATCTTGAAGATCTTCCGCCCACGGTCTCCATTTGCCTCTACCCTCTTTGATGTATTTATAATCGTACACCAAACCTGTCATTGGCAAATTTACCACGTACGGTTTCGATGGATCGGTAGTTTCTTCCGAAACTTTGAAGCGTTCTCTGACATCGGCGGGAAATTCTCTCTCTGTTAATGCTCTAAAAAGATCGCTGAACCATTCGCGAGAGTCTACCATCAACGTCCCACCCATCGCCCAAATACAAGAGAAGAAGAAGCAACCCTGAAACATCATTGACACTCGTCAGTTTCGTTTAATTTCTTCGACAGCAAAAGACTTTGGAACGTAAATATTTTACGCGCCTCCACTTGTGCCCTCATATCTAGATCCGACAGGGTCTGAAGATACTTCTCGTCGTGGTAATCATCGACGAAACAATCGAACAAGTATGTCACGGACCTAACAATGTTGGCGTCTGGCATTGTTATCAATTCCTGCGGCAAGAATCGTAGAAACGAAAAGAGATAAAACAAAAATGTAAAATAGAGTGATTTATTCAATTAGGTCGAAACCTAATGTATTCGCATTAATTTACGAGTGACTTAAACCTTGACTCCCCAACGAAGTAGATTCAAGAGTGGAGGGCAAAACCTCATGTACATCTCGTGCAAGTGGTTTTTAAGGTGTTCCGTGAAAGACGATGGTAAAGTATTTAACCACGACAGCAAAATTGGCTTCCAGCCTAAACTAACTGGCTCCATGTAAATCATACCGCATCTTGACACCGTGGCAGGCGACGCAACCTAAATTGATCATAATAATTGGAGCACGAACTCATGAAACATTTATGAAATTTTTATAACTAAAGAAGTAGAATTTAGTTGCAGCAAGATTTGGAGAATTATATAACAGCTATCACATAATAATTATTCGTTTCTTTTATTTATATTTATTGCCACAAAGAGAACGGAATAAATTATAGTAGATTTAGATCGGAGAATTATGTAGAAGCTGCTGTACAATTATTCGTTAATCCGTTTATATTTATTGCCATAAAAGAGAACAGAATAAGAATTATAGTAGACTACCTCCAAGTCCATAGGTTCGAAAATTAAGTTCGTAGTGGGCGCCAGTTGGATAATTTCCCCGGAGGTCAGGCAAAGCTTTTTATTATCATCCAAGACAGTGTTCATATTCTCGATCCACAGGGCGTCAACCGGCCCGTCGAAGACTAACCATTTTCTATTCAGGTTGGTAGAAGTCGCGAAAGCTCTGTAACTGACAGCAAGCACGCCGTCGCTCCATTCGTGCGATGCCGGATCGAACTGGCCGTATAATTGACCCATGGTGATTGCCTTTGGATTGATAACCGTTATCTCCACTCTGTGTTCGTCCATCAGCTTCCGATCCTCCAACAAACCAAGACAATCGGCCAGCATCCTGTAAGCCGAGGTTTTCCCACCAAACGGTAGGCCAACGATCATGAAACCGTGTCTGACGATCATCATCTCGTAGATCTGGTGCATCTTCTCCAAGAAGAAATCAGTGCATTGGATGTTAGCAGCAGCACACGCGTCCATCGCACAGGCATTCAGATGAGTATAGTCCGGCGGTGGAAGAACGACACCGGGGAACAAATCTGAAGCGATGCCCTCGAACAGAGGCAGATCTTGGACCAAAAATTTCGGCAAATTGACGTCCAATATGCTCCTTAGCATAAGAATATCTTCGGACTCTTCGGGATATCTGAGTAGGGATCGTGACAATTGTAACGTAAGTTCAGAAAGTTATGGTATTAAAAAAATTAGTTAAAATATTTTTGGTTACTTCCAAATTGGATCATTGTTAATTTTTTATTAACATTACTAGCGAAAAATATTTTCTTCTATTAATATTAAAAAATTTTATAGCTTTCTTCTAGAAACTAATACAATGGTTATCGACAGCTAAAAATTGTCGATAACAATCACTGTCCTCTACTCACAAATAAAAGTGACAACTTCGTTTCATAAAAGTTTTAAAAATATTGTTCGACGCTCAATACCTCAGCTTCAAGTTTCCAGCTGCAATGAGAACAGATTTGACCGCCCTCATACCATAATCGTAATGATGCTGGTTGCTCAACTGCTCGGAGCACAGCTTGTAAGCTGTGACAATTTTTACAGCCAACGGTCTACCGTTATAAAAGCCATAAGAGTACAGCGTGTTCTCCGCGATCAATGCGTAATCCGGCACCATCATCGCGACGGGTCGAAATAATGCCTTGAGATTGTCCGGTAGCTCGGACCTTCCTGCATAACCTGGATTCATAGTGATGAAAATGGCGCACGTTGGATCTAAGAAGATCTCCGTGCCCTCGAACACGATCTTTTCAGCGCCGCTGTTTATCGCTCGTTGAATCGTTAAAATTTGCTGCGCAACTACCGACAACACCTCCAGGTCGATTCGATTGAACTCATCGAAGCAGGACCAGGCGCCGCAGGAAGCTAATCCTTTGAAGAATTTCCCTAACGCAAGATAGTCGAGACCCTCGGAACAATTAAAGACCACGCATTGCTTCGCCATCGCCTTGGCGAGATCTTTCGTCGTTTCTGTTTTTCCAGTTCCTGCTGGTCCCTCCGGTGCACCGCCTAAGTGAAGGCTCAGAGCACCGAACAGCGTTCGATAGCATCTGTCTGTCAGAGGAGTGATCACTAGCCTTGAAGAATTGCCGAGATATTCGTAACCGTAACGTTGCTGCGAGTTTATCATGTAAGCCCACATGTTCTCTTCCTGAAACAAATATATTCAGTCACTTTCAAAGATATCAAGTGACTTTTAAATTTTCGTCTTTTGTTTAGGAAATTAGTCTGACCAGCCAATAGTAACGCAAGTGACACAACCATCTAAAATCGGTGTTCTTCACCACTTGTTCTTTGTAAAGACTCGCGAGCACGTCTTTTCCGTGAACGTCCAACGTGACTAACGCTTCTGAAATTGTAAATGTACATATTACATTTATCTTGGAATTGACTATTATTCGTATTATTTTCTTTATCACAATAAATAAATTTATGGAAATAAGCCATTTATTTCTCGAAAAGAATTGAATATCAATCGTGTGCGTAGGTAGAGTTGATCGTTTATACTGAAGAGAAAAATTCTATAATCACCTAGAGTGATGCGATTCTGTTTCGATAATTTGCCTCTGATCAACGATATTATGTCATTCAGCTCCGTTTGACATTGTTCCAAATACTTCTTCAACCCTTCAACGTCGAACAACATCGATTCCTCTATACGTAGAGTCCAATACATTTTGCCAACGCAAAGGATCGTTTGACCTGGCCACTCCAGCACCCAAACCTTCCTCAACTTGATAGGATACGCCTGAATCGCTAGCATCACCTCTTTTCGTATACTCTTTCGCATAATCGTTTCCAATTCGATCAACCATTTCTCTACTTGTCCCCTGGCAGCAGCTGTGGATATCCTTTCTATCAGTTTAACTTCTTCGTCTTCTGTAGATATCATGGCGAGCACCTCGAGATCTTCGTCGAAATTTAAACGATGTATGCCCTCGAAACATTTCTTCAAATGCGGCTGCACGCTAAATATTAAAGCGTGAATTAAATTAAGACGTTTAAAGTGCCAAATATAATACAGAGAGCAAGTCGATTGTCAAAAATTTGTTACGAAATTGTAAATACAAAGAATTTATAATAAAATGATAATAATTTAATAATTATCTAGTTATTATTTGATTGTTAAATAACAGTAATAATTAAATAATTTATTAAATTTATCTCATTTGGGAATTGTTTCTAAACATTGATTAAACTCCGTCGATTAAATTACCGAGTTGGATCCTTAGTTTCAGAAAGAATTTCCAGCAGCTCGTCGTTAGACAGGAAAAAGAATCTCGGGAAGAAGAGTCGTTTCTTTTCGAGGTACTCATTCAGACCCTTTTGAATGTCTTCGAGTAATCCGTAGCTCTTCTTTAGCCGCTCTAGCATTTTATCGATTTCGACAACCACGAAAATGCGAGGATCCGCGTGAACGGTCTTCATAATGTCACGCCAAGTTTTGTCCACAGCAGAAAATTTCCTTCCCTCCTCTGGCATCTGTTGTTGGATATCCGGCGACGTGAAGATCGGCTCCAGGTACATCCAGACAGCCTGTACGCGTAGCCATTGGTCCAGAATGTCTTGCAGCAAATGGAGTTTGTAGTCCCATCGCCTGTTCATAACATTAGGTGACAGCTCGTAAAAATATTTTATGTCCCAATTTTCCATAACAAGACCTTAAACGAACTGTAGTATACAATATTCCTTAACACTGGAACTACTAGAGTTGTTACAGTGATTCATTCGCCAATTTTCCATAGGAATTTTATAAATTTATTTCATAGGTTTACTTTCTCCTTGCATTATATGTATTATGTAGTAAATGCAAATTCAAATGATCCACAATTCACAGATTACAAAGACCAAATATTTTTTACAAGAGATATTAATTAGTTAAGAAATAGGTAGATGTATAGCAAACAAATAAGAATTTATGAGAAAAGAAATTATACATATACATGCACAAAAGTGACAGAATCTTTACTGTATAGTAGTATAGTAGTATAAATATTACTACACTATAGTAGTTCTAGTGATGATTTTCATCGATTTTCTTACAGTATCCTTGTTTCGAAGGGTTTTATGTTCGGTGAATTCTTGATAGTGACGGTCCTAATAATGTGATCGTCTAAAAGAAGCTGTATATCATCGACACCAGCAATGACATAAGTACCGGTATCCTTGAAACGGTTCACCGTGAAGTACAAATCGGCCCAATCTCTCTCCATTTTATCCATGGCTTTTTCCAGTGTAGCTTCCTTCGAAGCATTGTCCGAAATACTCTCAAACAGACTGACGTATCTGCCAAGATTCATATCCAGGATTTTCGCCAATGTTAAATCAGGATCGACCTTTATCGGGACGTTTATGATCTCCGAAATTTGCGCCCAATGGCGATCTTTTAATCCCGGATTACCAAGCGTAAATATGATCGGCATGTGTTCCCTGAAGTCCTCGATTTTTTCCCGAACGCTGGCTGCTAGCTGCCTCAAAGCTGGCTGATGAAAACTTCTCTCCAGTTTATAAATCGTTCTACTCGTGAAAAATAATTTTCATTATTTTTGGCGGAAAAATTAACGTTTCGTTTTTATTACTGAATAACTGTTAAGAAATGCTGAAGAAACATGCTTGATTTTTAATTATAAAACGTTACTATCATATTGTGGATGCTTATGAATATTCATACTTTTATATGTATTATTCCTAATTAGTAATTTATTTCTTAAATAATTTTGTAAAATTTACATATTTTGTAAATTTTGTATATTGTATAAATAATTTAAATTATTTTATTTTATATAAATAATTTTGTAAATGTACATATTAGTATTATAAATCAACCAAAGTATCCAAATACTCGTGAATGAACTCGATAATGTATGAACTTTGGATAATTCATACATTTTTACAGTCTTCATTATTATACATATCTGTTATACTTCTTGAATCTTTGGAAATGCATAAACATCCACGATCTAGTTACAATGTAGAAGATATGTCGGACCTAAACGCGTATCCTACGTCATTGTCGATGTCCTCCGGATTATAACTACCGATCATGGAATTTAACCATTTATCGTGCTTTGTCAAAAAGTCACAAATTGCATCAAAGAGTTGCTTGAAAGGCTTCAGTTGATCAGCAATCTGCTTACGACGTGGATATTGCGTTATATCCCAGCCAAACGAAGCTTCTTCTTCGTTAAACTTATCGATCTTGTCCATAGCGGCAATCAATCGATTCTCTAAAATCTGTGTCCTTTTCTGATACTTGTACACCTCTGCTATGTCTCCCCAATATTCGATCTCGTCTACTTGTTTCGCGTAAGACTCCAATTCCTCTTTGAACTTAATATACCTAACTAATATTGAAGCAAGAAACAATCGTCAATTTCTTCGAATAAATGTTTTTCCTTTTTCTTTTCTTTTTTCTTTATTAAATTAAATCGAGTTTATTTAAATTCAAGCAAGTTGAAACTACTTTACATATGTGACTCAAAATATCTTTTCGAGTGACTCGTTGTTTTCGTTAGTGAAATCATTTGATTCCAAGTTGCTTGAATTCGAGTAATCTGGACGAATTTCTCAAACCTCTTAGTGCCTGCTGAAATTCTAGCGTCTTAATCGCAACGATGCTTTCATTTTGCTCCAAAATATCGGGTACTTTATGGTACCACTGGAAAGCTTCGTTGTTCGTGATTATCTCGATGTCACTGAGAAGACGATAATCGGACAACAGCAAAATATGCTCGATTATTTGATAGAGATTCTGCTTGAGAGTCTTTAAAGTAACTTCTCTGGTTATCTTAATGAAGCTTTTAAGCTCCATCAGTTCGGCCGTATTGGCGGGCATGCTCAAGGCACGATCAGATATACTTTGATATTGCTCTGTAACTCTAAATCGCATCTGACATTATTGATCGTGAAACCACGAAATAAATTCATTGATGTTTGTTAAAATAATTGAAGACTCACTTCCTAGCCATGTCTTGATACCTCTCGACGAGTGTGTCGGTGAGAAGACATTTTATACGATAAACGTTATCGACGATTGCTTCGGTGAACATTTTTCGAGATACCTTGAACAATCCAGCAGAAACTGTCCTTTCAACTTCGACGGGAAAGTTCAGCATGAGATTGTGATAATGTTTTATTAAATTGTTGTAGTCCTCTAACTGCTTGCTTTCATCTTTTACAAATCGTTCCACTATGTAATACTCATCGTCATTGTATAAGTGTTCGTATCTATAATATGCATAATAGTAATAACAATTATTATTAAAAATAACCGAAATACTTATCGTCGTAATTGATTTGTAAATTAATATGCAATTTATTAAATAACAACGAGAATTAAAATTTATTGAGTTGGCAACTAAGTGATTGCGGATTTTAAATAAGAAGGATAATTCAAAATTTTTGCTTAAAAATATAACTTTATTCAATTAGGTATTGTCCGTTTTTGTCGATAACCTTTTGCCATCTTTCAGGCAGTGTCATAATTCCATGTTCATAAAACTTCTGATTTTTGCCAGCAAAAAACTGAATTAAATGTGATTTTACATCATCAGCGTCATTAAAAATTTTACCATTTAAGAAGTTCTGTGTGGCTATATGGTGGATGTGACAACACATCCCTACCTAGTTCCAATAATTTTTGGTGAATGACTATAGATGTGTGGGGCTTTGCACTATCATGCTGAAAAACAACACCCTTACGATTTGCCAATTCTGGCCGCTTTTCTTGAACTGCATCGCTCAGTTTGGCGAGTTGAACATACACGTTTGAATTAATCGTTTAGTTTCTTGGTAAAAGTTCAAAGTGCAGAATTCCTTTATAATCCCACCAAACTGACAGCATAATCTTTTTTTTGGTGAATCTCAGCTTTTGGTGTCGTCTGGGCTGATTCATCTTGCATCATCCACGATCTTTTCCAATTAACGTTGTGATAAACTATTCACTTTTCGTCGCCAGTTATCAGTCGTTTCAGAAATGGATCAATTTCGTTGCGTTTCAGAAGCGAATCGCAGATGCTAATGCGTTGCGTCAAATGAATTTCCTTAAGCTGATCAGGGATCCATAAATCGAGTTTTTTGATATGATGAACATAACCAAGCTGTTTTAATTTTTTTTGAATGCATGTATCCGATACATTGAGCTTCTCTGCAATCTCACGTGTTGTGCTATGACGATCTGAATCGATAATGGCGCCTTGATATGGGTCTCGTCAATTTCAACTGGACGGCCAGATCGTGTACTTTTCAGTGAAAAATCATCAAAACGAAATTTGGCAAACCAATTTTGACACTGCCTTTCTTTTAAGGCTTCATTCCCATATACGGCACATAACTTCTTGTGTACTTGCGATGTGTTCTTGCCTTTTCGAAAATAATACAATAAAATATGTCTGAAATGCGCGTCTTGTTCTTCCATGTTTAAATTGGAATAAAAACGGAACTAAATAACTAATCGATACAATTTTTTTACTAAATTAAAGACGGAAATCCAAACAACAAGAAAACAATATAGGTTAGATGCTTTGAACACATTGACAAAACAAAAAAATGTGCTAAGACCATCTATTGACGAAATCCGCAATCACTTAGTTGCCAACGCAATATAATAAGAATTAGTGGTCCATAATTACATTTGTAATTCCACTAATATCTGTTCTGGAATAAGTCTTTCTCGATCGATTAAGTCAATAATTTCCTGCTTCAGTTGTTGCACTCTGGGGTGCTCTATGTGCGGCTATTTAAAAAAGAATTTTGAAATATGTATTCACATATGTGTGTTAAATATATATCATATAAAAATATACTTCTAAAAATCCTTCTTCGCCAGACCAATCTAAATAAAGCTGCATTTCTAATTTGTCGAAATATCTAACTGCTTCACACAATTCGTCGAGGATATTGCAAAGCATCTCCTCAAATTTTTCAAACGGTGGCTCGAAAATCAACTGCTTGAAGCTAACAATTATGTCCACGTTAAATTCACAGTTAATTGGCTACAAGCAATAAAAAAAATAATTATTACACGGTTTGTTGTTGCGAGTATTCATTTGTGAGAAATATAAAGGTGCAATAATGCTTTAGTTTTATTTTTTTAGATATGTTTACAAAATTGGAATTTGCATAAACGAATTATAAATACCTTGCCACGAACAATTAAATCCATAAAATCTTTCAAACTATATTTACACATTGACAGAAGCTGCGATTCCATTATTTTAACAACACATTCGTAGAACCTTTTGAATCGTATGCGTTGTAGCGGACTCGGGACTAATGATTTTTTGTTATTCTATGAATAAATAAAATGATCATTAATTTTGTTTATATGAAGTATAATTTAAGCAGACATTGCAATGAAAATTTATAAAATTTTACCATAAGAAATATATCTTGTATTCCATCGTACCAAAAATTCTTCAATATATTCTTCCCTCTTGCAATTTGCTTATTAATCATCTTGATAAATTCTATTAAATCCCAACTTTCTGTATATTGAGCAATTTGTTCTAAATCGATTAATCGAAAATCGCTGAAAAATGATGAAATCTTGTTTCAAAGCGAAAGCGTGATAAATGTAAGTAATTTTTTTACCGATATTCGCAGACCCAATAATCTAAAGTCATTTTCATGCATGGGTTTATCAGAAATAAATTTTTCTGTAAATTTTCGCGGTATTCTCGAATCCTGACTTTTAAACCAGGTACAACATATTCCATGTGAAGCAACTTTCCGTCATTTTCCTTTTGCTAAAAAGATATATGTTTTTATAAAATAAATATATCACGTATAAAAAATCCAACTGGAATTTCAATTGAATAAACCTCGAATAAAAAATTTTCTACAGGATCTTGAAGTGCATACTGCAGTATTGCCTTTTTAATATTTCTTGTGTAAATATCTTTAATCTCGATTAGCAAGTTTTCCGTGTAGTAAGTAAACCGGACTCTCAGATAATATGGAACTAAAAGTAATATCTTCTCTATAACGTTATCCTGAATTTGTACTGTGTGAACAGTGTCAATTCCATTGCAAATATAATTGTAGTATCGGTTCACATCTTCGTCGTTACTTAAATTTATATCTATATTTGGTAGTTCAGTTTTGACAATCAAACTGACCACATATCTACAAATAAACGTTATCTCAAGCTCTAATTTCTTTATTATTAAGATTTTTCTTTACAATTTTAAAAAATTTGGCAGAAATTCAAATGCTTTGCTGACCTACGAAAGTTCTCTACTTTTAATCGTTTCTCAGTGTACGTGTCCTCAGATTTAAATTGCTTTCGTTTCTCTTGCAGTTTCTTACACTTAATGCATTCCATTAATTTCGGTGGCAAAGAAAATAATGGCTCGATTTTTGTTGTTTCAGCCATTTTTGATACCTTCGGAACATCTTTGGCGCGCTTTTTTTGAACCGTTGGACGCGAAATACCCTCGCACAATGTCACTTCCTCACAATCGCATTCCATGTTGGAATTGCTTGCTGTGTAAGTGACTGAAATATTGAAAATACTTCGTGCTTAAAACATTATTTCACGTGTATTTGTACAATGAATATGTCACTTTGAGAAATTAAAAGTTGAGTAATGAAATGTAAGTCAAAAAATTAATCACTACCTTGCAGCAGAATTATTGTATCAATACAGACGGCGCCACTTTCAGACTTGGTGGTAATAATTATTTCACATTTTCGGCTTTAAACTGTATACACGGTAAGTATATATTGCGAAATAATATTTCTTTTCAAAATGTTAGTAGTTCAAAGAAAAGTATCACGATATAATACTTTTAACGCGTTAAAAATCTTTCATATGTTTAATGTTACAAGATTGTGAGTTGAACAATACGTTTTACTGCAATTGACTGTAGTTTCCAGGCAACGAAATTGATCGATTTCTGCAGGATTTATAAAAATCTCAAACGAAAATGTTCTTTTTAGATTATTTGATTATAATTGTTATTATATCTAAGTAGAGAGTGATGCAAAATAAAGTCGGTACATTTTTAGGTTAGGTCTCATTAATGCAACATTTTTTCAATCTTTGTTTATGTGAAATAATATAAGTGGCATGTTTCAGATGCTTTCACGTCAATTTTTTCGTTCAATACATACAAATCATGTACTTTGTTATACATCAAAGAAAACACTGTTAAGCAAATTACGTAAGAAAACTGGATATACATTTATAAATTGTAAAAAAGCCTTAGAGCTAAATGAGAATGACGTGGAAAAAAAGTAAGACAATCATGAATTATTTAAGAACATTGTTAATTTTTTGAATATTATAGGCTGAGCAATGGCTAAAGGAGCAAGCCCAGGCTCAAGGATGGTCTCAGGCAATGAAATTAAAATCCAGAGAAACTTCTCAAGGATTAATAGCAATGATAACTAATAGCAATCATGGAGCACTTGTAGAAATTAATTGCGAGACAGATTTCGTTGCGAGAAATAAGAAATTCCATGATCTAGCACAGATCATACTTGACACTGTATTAAAACACAGTATGACGATTGAACAGGATTCATTGGTCAAAAAAACTGTATTATCTACAGAATTAATAAATAACTTACATGCTAATGATGGCAAAAATTTAAGCGATCATTCTGCTTTAACTATTGGACTTATAGGAGAAAACATTAGTATAAGGCGTGCATTGTGCATGAGTGTGCAACCAGGTGCATATCTATATGGTTGCACACATCCTACACCTATAAATCCAGTACCTTCATCATTTGGGCGATATGGAGCATTGGTAGCCTTAAAGTCTGACGAAAACAAGCAAGTTTTGGGAATGCAACTTTGTCAACACATTATTGGTATTTATATTTATCTTTAAGTTAATCTATTATTTTTTGTATAAGTATATATTTGTAACAATATTTGCTTTAATATTAGGCATGAACCCAACCAAAGTTGGTGATCCAAAAGTCGATCTACCCAATGACAATATAGAAGAGGAACCTGTTATGCTGTATCAAGAGTTTTTGTTTAATCCTGCTTCGTCTATACAGGAATTATTGCAAAACGAGCAAGCTGAAGTCTTAGATTTCGTACGTTTTGAAATGGGCGAAACGCTTGAAAACAGACAAGAATTGAATTCTGTAGAAACTTGCGGTTAAAGCAATTGGTATTCGTTTAATAAATTTATGTATTTATCATATATTTTGTACATATTTTAAAGAAAAATATGACATTGTAAACATTTTGCTAATCCATTATTATTATATAGGTAAAATACGTACAATTATTGCATTTCTATTACGTACGAATTGCCACAACGGAGTTATAACGGATAAAAGTTACATTGTAGAAAAACTAAAATATTTTATTAATAAAATGATACATAATTCAATACATAAATTTATCCGAAAAATATACTCGATTTAAGGTAATACTATGAACGGTAAATAAAATTTAAATCAGAAAACTTTACGTCTGAAATTGTAGCTAATATTCAAATTATTTTTCTTCTCCATTTTCTTTATTTGCTGAACATATGTTAGATGATTTTAATTTATTTCTTTTTCGCATGAGTTTCACAGATTTCCAAAGCCACATTCGTGAGTCTTTTTTCCAGTAACGAGCGATATCTTCTGGTGAATGCATAACACCCTAAATAAAGTGTACAACCTTATAAATAATACGATATCATATATCAAACTTTACAAATCATACTTGAAAATTCAAAATATCTAAACGTTGAACAGATTTTCTATAGGGTAAAATATCTCTGACGTTTAAGCCAAATAGCTCTTGGTTAACATCATCGGAAGGATCAGTTTGCGCATCGCTTGTTCGTCGAATCGGTATCGTATCATTTCCAGATTCAATTTCCGCCTCCAGTTGCAAACGTTCAAGGGCCGATGTAAAGCTCCTTGACTCTTTACAATTCCCAAAATTCGCCTATTTCGAAACTTTGAACTTTCATAAAAAGGTAATGATTTATGCTGTATCGCAAATAAATAAATTTTTCGACGTTGAATAAATTGTGTAAACCTGTACTCCTTGAGAGCAAACGTTACATCCTAATGTCACTGACAAACATATATCGCTCATAGTCTTGGACAAAAAATTTCTCTCATCCCGTGCAAAATTTTCAACTACTCACAAAAGAAAAGACGCGGTTTAATATCGATGGGACCAAAAAATACACGACATTCGACGAAACAGTCACAAACCGCTTGAATGGTCGGACTCGTCATTTCTCCAATCCATCAGCCTCTTATCACGTCATATAAAATTATTAAATTACAATTATCATATATAAAAAATTTCAAAAATTTCTTGTATCCTTTAGAATCAACTGACATATCGATTCTATCCTAGCATGGAAAAACATTTTTCGGTAACATTATAATAAATGAACAACTTTCAAACTCACACGACTTCAATATGAACATTAGGCGGCAATGGATTATAATAATCTGAACTTTCTCATTGATAAATACAGCAAATTGTGAATTAAATTATTATTCGCAAATTGTAGAAGTATAGGATCTCATTATGAGTGGAGTTACATACTCATATTTAAAAACTTGTGATAAATTTATATTTTTTCAAATGTAAGTGTTTCATAGTCAATAGTATTATATTCGTTCGTTGTTAAAAGAAAAATTAAAACTTGATTCTCTGTACTGTAAATAGGTGATATCATCCTTGATAGAGAATCGCATTCTTGGACTCTCGCTGTACTAGAAGATAATTACCAACGTTATTCGAACCCAGAGCGAAAAAAAAGAATACGATAGGAGACCTTCAACATGTCAGAATGACGTTAGAAAGGTATAGAACAGGTGCGCTGAAGCGAGATGTGTATGCCATAGAGGCGATGCCCGCATGGTTGAAACGTATATCCAGCAAGTACTCGTTGGTCACGGCTGGCCGGCCGGGGTTCCGGGCCGACTTCCGGACGAGTCCGCACCGGTACGGTTTCTTTTTAGCGAGGAACGCATGGTATCAGTTGTGTTCACGTACAGTTAGACGGTGTTACCTCGTAGGAAACGCCTTCTCTCTGCTTCTTCGCGCATATCGCAGCAGATTCGTCCGTACGTACACTTCTTTAAATGACGTGACAGGAAAAAACGGAGAAAGAATGATGGACTTCTCCAGACGGGTGAGTCTACAGAGAAACTATGCGAAACCAAAGATGCGATAAACTAAACCAAACTAATCGAGACAGTTCCTGACAGTTAAGAATAAGCGATCGTTCGTTCTTTGCCAATGAAATATTCGAGCAATATTTTATAATTCTTAGCAGCGAAATGTTATTACTGCTAAACAGAAAACGAAACGAAGGGGAGAATTCTTTTTCCACACGATAAATTTAGCTAAACGGTAACGGATTATTTGTATTTCATGTCTTATTATTGCTTTTCATCTTGCATCTTTTCAATTACATAAAATAATATTTTATAATTCCACGAATGAACAGGAAAATGTTACACGAAGGAAAGAATCTTTCTGCGCTATAAATCCGGTGAAACAAACATCAAATCGGACAGCAACAAATTTTTACTTCCTCGCGAAACAGCTTTACTTCGTGGTAGATCGTCGACCATGCACAGGTCGGTGGGCGTGCAGCAAGTGCAGTCACCACTTCCTGCCGCAAATGATCGTCGCGGACGACGCTCGAATAACACGTGTACACATGTACCGTTCATAACGTATGTACGTGTGCGCGGGCGTGGACATGAATGAACGTGGAGATGCATCTGCAAAGACAATAGCGTAGCTGTATACGTGCGAACGCTGCACTTTGCATCACCTACACAAACGTGCAGCTTAGCGCATTAACGGCAATCGGCGCACACCCGGAGATAGCGGCGTGTTACCTCATCGGTGTTGAAACACATTGTACCCAAGACAGGACAATGTGCAGTCTATGGAAAGCGTAGAAACAATTAACAAATCAGTCGTGAGCGGTGAAAAATTGTTCGCGCGAGAAAAGAACGCAAGGGAATCGAAATAATCGTAACGAATGTCTACGATGGAATCTGTAACTTAGTTCTATGACAAGCGCTTCATAATTTAATTTATCCATATTAGAAAGTGGTTAATATTTCAAATGGTTAAAGAACTTTATAACGTTTGTTATAAACACAATTGTCACAACTGTTTCACTCTTTTCATTGAAAAATTCCATTGCGTATCTATTAGTCTTCTTAAAATCAATTTTATCATATCGTAATAACAAAATAATAATGTTGAAACTCTATAACCACAGAAATAAATAAAGTTTCGCTATCAGTGTTTAATAAAATCTAACGTCTAACGAAATCTCAATTTGCTAAAGCCACTCGCGCTCGCGTTTTATTTGAAATTTGAGATATCAAAATTCTGAATAACGAAAAGAAGATCAATTGTTAAAACAACGCGATACTTTTCTAGAAAACTCAGCAACTATTCATTTTCCGTTCATTAAGCATCAAAGCGTACAATATGAATATTCTTCGTGCTACAAACTGTGCCATCGCGTCTATTTGCGTTATTTCTACAAATACAGAAACAATATGTGTACATCCGTCTCTCTGTAACACTTATTAATGCTTACGTCCTACTCCAATAGAAACATCATCCGCTGTGAAAAGAATACGGCAATTAATTTCTGATAAAATTTCGCCTACATTAATATTTCTTTCGGCCGTTCAATTGCAGTGGCAGACAAACACATAGGAGAGCAAGTTTACACAGCCGCGTGTGCTAGCATACACACGCACGATTGCGGATCACCTGCGATTAAGTCCTTCCGAGGACCTCGCTCCCGTGAGTTCTCATACCCCAGTTTTCTGCCAGCAACCGTTCGGTACGAGCACTGATCGCGTTTCTCCGTTGCGAAATTCAAGCGCGCACACTCGTATCGTGATTTCGAGTTTCGAGATCAGGAACGATCAAGCAAGTGCTCGATCAATTTCAAATAAACAAGTAATTCATTAAAAAAAATAACGATCAACGACTGGTAAAAGGACAAATAGTAAAATCGTGTTCGAAAGTCGAAGTGGCAAATGTCAGATCTATTTAGAACCATCGAAGAGCCGGTGTGTAATTAAAAATATGTTACAACAGAAATAACGAATTGAATTAAATGAGAGAGAGCGTGAGAAAAGCGTAACGCGCCAATGTTCATCATCGCAATAGCTTAATTTATGGAAAGTATAAAAGAACGCAGAATACTCTTAAAAATATTTGGACACCTATAAAAATTTTGTACATATATATTATTAATATGGGAAAGTCTTTGAAATTTCATTGATACTGTATCGTGATATATTTATTGTGATTATATGTTGGTAAAACTTGAAATACCGTAGCTTATTAATGTAATGGATAATTAAACGTTCAAATACTTTCGTGAACAGCTATACGAAAAAACGAAGATTAATATAGTTCTATCGCAAAAAAAGACTGAAATGCTAGTTTCGTCTATTCGGTTTACGAATATTCATATCGTTTGTTTGTTATTTTCGTTCGATATCGCATGTATGATCGTATCAATTCGATATCGTGACTTTAAAATCCTTGAAATTAAAGTTTGCGTTGGCAACGTTATTAGCAAACACGTTCATGTTTACTTAAGAAGTATAACGTTAAAATTTACTTAAGAAGTATAACTGTTTTCTAATAATGAAATGTCAATTGTGTGATTTCAGGACGACAGAACCTGCCGTTCCGATGATTCTAACGGTGAAATCTTTAAGAATGTTCCGAGGAACAGTAGTACGTTTCGCATTTGGAAAATCGAGGTATCGTAATAAAATAAAAATGCAACGTAACTTATACTGTTCGCTACGTTACAAGACATACAACACATGTAATTACACATGTCGCATAGTTTTAATTAACTGCTTTTGAAGAAATTGTGAAATATAAAAAGTAAAAGTCGAGAAATTATAAATTTTCCTTTAACGTCCAGGGTTTACGAGTCACAGCCGTTACAGGAAGTAATATGGGATATTTCCTCTCGGAGTTGGCGTATATCATTTACGCAGTGTCGCCGAAAGACGGCCCCTTACCTTACCCTGGAATGCCCGTAATTTTTTTTTTTTATCTTTGTTATCTTTAAAATATATAAATATTTGCAGTTTCATTTAGCAATATATATTTTTAAAGAGTATTCAAAGTAATCAATACCATAGTTAATTACAGTTACCGACTTACACCACCATATATCAATTTATCATTGAATTATATATATTTCCATCGTTTAAACAGGTTAAAGAGATGAAGTCGAACGCGATAATTCGTGTAATTCATTTCTGGATTGGATCGGCATGCGATTCAACAATCTCTGGGGCAGCAGCCCTTCGAGCGGCTGAATTGGATTCTCAAGTATCTGCCACGATTTTATCGAGAGAAGCGCAAGGACGAGAAAGTTCTAGATTTCTGGCCTATTTTCGCCAGCATCTTATTATCGAGAATTTTCACTTCGAAACACCGTCGTGTAGATTGCACAGAGTAACCGGCTTAGTGGTCCCTATCTTGACGGAACTTAGAAAAGTTCATTGGGATTATTTCAGTTCGCAGGACGTTATTCTTGTGGACGTTCTGTCACAGTACGTAAGAGATTGAAACCGTTTTATTATTAAGTTGTTCGAAACAGTAAACATCATTACGATTAAAGAGTTATATTTTAAATAATTTTGTTTAAAATAAAATTATTCACCAAAATATGAATCTGCATAAAAAGTATCAAATAGACGTCGTCCTTAATTATAGTGTAATAATAATACAATGTTAAACAGGGATATCATATTCCTTTGGTTGGGATCGTTAGCAGATCCCTTGCACAAACGGCACGCAGTCAGTATCTTAGAAATGAGAAAAGAGGATAACATTCGTGTCATCATCGTGGACGATGGTTACGAGCTGACATTGCCAGAAGGAGATAAACAACTATTGACCACTATTTTAGATTTTTCAAGAAGAGTGGTTAAGCCCGATCGGCTTCACCGAGTCAACATACCAAGTCCAGTCAAATTATATAGATGTAGTGAACAATGTGGTAAATACAAGGTAGCAGAACTGAAATCTGGACCAATTCTTCGAACGGATCTTACGTCCGAAGCTGTTTACTTAATTGATCGTGGTGAGGCTGGTGTATGGGCCTGGGTCGGGCGTAATGTAAACGCTCGAGAAAAATTGGAAGCAATTCGTAACGCGCGAGGATTCGTAAAAAAGAAAAGTTACAGTAATGGCGTATTAGTAGAAAGGGCGTTGGAGGCTTGTGAACCGATAGAGATGAAAGCTCTCGTTAGAAAATGGGAACCGGCAAAGACAAGACCACTTACTCTACCACCGAATTTTGATTCCGATTACATGAATGAAAGACCTAAAATAGCAACTGTGTGTCAACTAGTTGACGATGGATCCGGTCAAAGAACTCTTTGGAAGGTAACCCATGAAGAAGCAATGATTGAAGTGGACGACAAAGGGATATATTATGCGGAAGCTTGTTACGTAATGTGTTATAAATACGGGCAAGGACGTAGGAGTAAAACAATCGTACGTTGAAAGTGTAATTTTGAAGCAGTTAAATTATTAACTATTTAGTTATAACTATTGTTAAATTTGAAATGACGTTATAGATTTATTCTTGGGAAGGAGTCCACTCTATAAACGCGGATCGAGAAGCCGCTTTAGAGGCAGCTTGTCGTTTGTCAGAAAATTCTTCTGGTCAATTAATTAAAGCATCTCAAGGTAGAGAACCATCACATTTGTTGCAAATTTACAATGGAAAATTGAAAATATTAGCTGGAAGACACCGTGATTCTCGTAAGCAATAGAATAAACGATTTATTTATTTCTTTTTTTTTTTTAATGCTCAGTAAGACTCTTTTGTTTCATAGCTCCGGAAAAATATCTCGTTAGAGTTTTCGGATCTACTCCATACACATCGAAAGCAGTTGAGCGGCCTTTGAGATCCAGTAGTCTCGATTCTAGTGGAGTTTTTATTCTATTTTCTAACTCACCTGTAGTATGGTGCGGTGGAAGAAGTACTGGTGATGCGAGACAAGCATCTAGACGTCTCGCGCCCAGAAATGCACCTTTGATAACTGAAAATAACGAAGACGATGATTTTTGGAGAGAACTCGGAGGTTGGTAAGAGATGATAATATATCATCTCTAAACTTATCACACTAAATCCCTAAAGGATAAGTTATATCTGAACTTAAAATTTAATCTTTAAGGTAAAGGTACTTATGGCACAGAAGTTATCGATGATGGAGAAGAACTTGAGAAACATTTGTACCAATGCTCGACGATCAATGACACGTTTGTCGGCGAAGAAGTTCTTGGATTTAGTCAAAGTAGTCTCCGTCCAGAAACTATTTGGTTATTAGATGCTGGAAATGTAATATGGATCTGGATTGGAAAGTTTTCTATTCCTAAATCGTTAAAGGAGTGTGTATATGATGCAATGATATTTTTATTCACTCACCCAGCTGGTCGTGATCGAAATACAACGATTTCTGTAATTAAACAAGGTATCATAAATAACATATTTATGTTTGAAAAAGGCGAAAATTTCAAAGGACCTCGAAGTAAAACAATTTTTTTTACTTTTTAGGAATGGAACCTTCAACGTTTATTGGATTATTCGATAATTGGAACTATAATTTATTAAGGGAATACAAATCATTTGAAACATTTTGCACGCTTCTGCGAGATAAGGAATTTCTACCAAAAATACAAACGTTATCGAAATCATTAAGTAATTTCGATAATTATGTGAAGTATCCCCTTTCTGTCTTGAAAGGTGATCCAGAAAATTTGCCATCCGGTGTTGACGTTGTTCGTAAAGAAATGCATCTTACTTTTGATAATTTTATTGCAATTTTTAAAATGGAACCAGACGAATTTGTAAAACTTCCTACTTGGAAAAGACAAAGACTAAAACAATCGGCAGGACTTTTTTAAAATGTACTTTAATAATATAGTCTTGTATCATAATAATTATAACACCAATAGAATAAAACTATATTATTTATATTTTAACGATTGAAATTGAAAAAAAAACATAGAACTTCAAAATTTAAATGTTATAATTAAATCTTTGTTTATTAAAAATTCATGTATATATCCAAATGAAAAGTTTAAAACTGTTTAATATATATATTTTAAGATGAAGTATCCATTGGCTCTGTTTCAAGTCTACGTACAGTTTCTCCCTCAATGATTATAGGATGAACTATTTTGTTAAGCACAGCGGTAGTACCACGTTTATATCGGTACGATATATTGCGCTGTCCTTTAACATTAGCAATATCATAAGGACGCAAATAATCAACAGAACCCTTACGTATGACACATAAATCTACATTAGAACCAGAAGCCAAATCATTAAATACACCAGCGCGAATAGCATCTGCAACCAATTCTTTAGCCTCCTCTTCCTACAAACATTTAAAGATGAAATATAATATATAATAGAATGTGTAAAAATATTAATCCTAAAAAGATCCCTACTGTCATATCAGGTTTCCATCTACTTTCAAATACAGCCATTGCAGCTAACGATCCTGTACCCATACTTGTATAAAGGTGACGATCTGAAGATCCATGAGGATAAATACAATATAAATGTGGTCCATCTAAATCAACACCTCCTAATATTAAGGCTGCTCCAATGTTGCCTTGATAACGGAATAATAACTGTTTGATCATAGCATTTGCAGTACAGACTGGCACTATGCGGTTAGTATTTAAATGATGTAACTCCAATTGACTGGATATCATCTGAGTTGTCATTTCAGTATCAGCAGCAGTTCCAGCACCACAACAACTTAAAAATAATTGTTCAATTATTTTATTAATTATTAAATTAGAATATCAATTAATATTACGTTAGATTAAATAATTAAAGATTAATTTTTAAGAGATTAATTTTTTAAAAAATACTCACTATATATTTTCAGTAAGATAATGAATCTTACTACAATTTTTATCAGCAACTATGGTATTTTCAGTTGATCTTGTATCACCACCAAGAACAACTCCATCTTTATAAACAACTCCAGCAATTGTCGTTCCTGTTTTAACAGCTTTGGGAGCTTGAAATCCTTTCTTTGTTAAAAAATTGTTTCTGAAAAAGATATGCATCCTTATATATTTACAAGAGAAAAGTGTAATAAGAAAAATAAATAATGTTAAAAAATGACACAGCAATATTAAGTCGTAATAGGTTATGCACTATAATATACTCTTTCTTTTTATAATTATGTTTGTTACTGACTTTGCTATTTTTAATAATATAATTTTGAAATACTACTACCGTTGACAAAGATCAAAAGAAAATCCTGGTGCAGAAATTTCAGGCACAAGTACCGACGACATGATTCAAACCTTCTAATGAAACTCCATGAAAAGGAATACAGTAATGAAAAGCATTTTATAAATGTTATCATTTGCCAGTAGATGGCAGTTTTGTAGAAAGCAGTACATTTTTAATTCACTTAATTTAATAACTAATTCAGTTTATCTTTCTCTCATTCAATTGAATCAGGATAATAATAAAAATAATTTAAAATATGTTACATTTATTAAAAGTTAAATATAACAAAATGTTTATGAAATAAAAATGTATATTGTAATTCTAGAAATTTAAAAAGAACAAATACTTAAAATACCTAATGTATAAATTTCTGAACATATAAATTTTTACATTAAATGAGTTATCTTTAATACAAAAGGATAATATAAAACATATAATTTACAAATTTAAAGATGATTTTCTGAAATTATTAAAAACATGCAATATGGTATTTAACATTTACAAAATATGGTATGAAATTTAATAAATCGTAAAAATTTTCTAAAATATCTATAAACAAGTTATATCGTTAATGATCTCTGCCATCATATTTTTATCTTGTAAAGCTGCATCCAGCTCTTCTTGATCCCATTCCAAATGTATTTTTGTCAAACGAGGTTCTTTTTTCCTCGTTAATTTTAAAATTCCTCTAGTTTCAATCAATGAACATAAACTGTAAAATTCGGAACCATCGACAGCATGAATATTTCGTTTATTGCAAACTTTTTTGTACACTTCATGCAACTAAAACAAAATCATAATATTATATGTGAAAAATTTTTATCAAATTTTCATCATAATTGTCTACATTATTATATACTTACTCTTCCTACTGTCACATCTTTGTTTCGTCCTTTATTTAGAATAAGTAAGAAAGAACATAATAGTAATTTTTGTTGTAATGGAAATGTACTTTCCTCCTTTTCAATATTTTGAAGTCCACCATATACACCATTTAAAACGGTAATAACTTCTCTCAGATCTACTGGTTGGTCCACTGTAGATTGTTGTTTTTTAGGTATATTTATGTCTGTAAAAAAGAATTAATTTCATTTAAAAAACAATATTCACTTTTATTTCACTTTTATTGCATGTAATACATACCATTATTACTAGTTGGTTGTAAAATTTGTGCCAATTTATAAGATTCAGCGAACTCTATTACTCTTCTACTGATATCCAATGCTCTTCTAATATCACCAGAAACAGCAGCAACTTTTCCAGATAACATTTGTATCGCAGTCTTAGTAAACAAATCAGACGCGTTTGCTTCATTTAATCTGTCAGTTATTATATTACATATCTCTTGTTTTGTATACGGCGAAAAATGCATCAATTTTGGTTTCAATTCACATCTAGCTTGTAATCTAGGCAATATCCTATCTGTTAAATCTAAAGCATTGGCAATTCCAACTAAGATCAATTTCGAATTGTGTATTGATGGCCATTCAAAGATAGAATATAAAACAGATTGTTTTTTACTTTCTAATTGATCTATTTCATCTAAAATTAGTAGCAACATTTTGTGATTAGAGCTTAAGTATTTTTCAACAACTGCTTTACTATTTTTTCCAGACTTTGACATAGTTAAACCTAACTCTTGTACAATTTTTGCATAAATTGTGGCAGCAGATTTCATAGTTGTACAATTAATATAGACTACTTTCAATTTTGACTTAAACTCGGTCTTTAATATAAGCTTTGAAAGGCATGCAGTTTTTCCAGTACCAGGTGGCCCAGATATATATAAAGAACCTGATATCTCATTTTTTAAATGCTCTTCCATAAACTCCTGTAACTTTTGTAATTCATTTTCTCTACCAGTTAATGTTTCAGGTATTGAACTGTGCAGAGCTTTGCGAGCATTGCGATATCTTTCTGAACCAAATAATTTTTTCGGTGTCAATCTTTCCTCCTTATTAGGTGACAAAGCCAAATTTAATTTATCAAAAAGAGTAGAAGGTGTAGTTGAAGATGTTGACACATATGATTTATTTGTCCTTCTTTGTTTTGGAGGTGTAGAGCTATGATCTTCTGAAAGAAAAAAAAAATAAAATCATTCGTAATATTATACATAAAAAATATACAATTATTAATAACATTCGTAATTCATATATTATTACGATCAGATTCAGGTGATTTTCTCACACGTTGAGGAGTTTTCACACTTATAGCATTGCCGCTGACTTTTGCATTTTCTATATCTGAGTCTGAATCCGATTCGCTACTACTTAAAGTAATAATCTTCTTCACAGTCGGCGTATATTTATAAGATGAGTCTCTGGCAGTTGCATTGCTAAAATCTTCTTTCGTTACATTATTTTTAGATCCATAAAACGAACATTTTTTCCGTACATTAAATGGAATTGTCGTTTGAACACTTGTCATTTTCTTATTAATTAAATTATTAACATACACAATTTCTACATACAAGAATTTTATTCTTTCCGAAACAACACGTCTAACACAAACTCTTCCACATTTTTTTCCTTATTTTTTAACCTACAATTTTTGCGAAAAACAAAAAGATCATTTACAATTTTCCCAGAATTTAGATTAAATTTTACATTCGTTAATGTTATATTAATTTATAAAATAAATGTTCCAATTAATTACTCATACTTTATTAGAACACGTTCCACGTAAGTACTGTACAATAAGTGTAGCAACCTGAGATTTTCCGCGGGAAAATACTTTAAACGCGGGAAACTAAAGACATATGAAAAGGAAACGGATATAGGGAATTTTTGAGCAAAAACAAAAATCCGAAGAATACAAAACATTAATTTGAAATAGTACACAATAAAAGAACATACAGTTATGAATCGATATTAATAAATATAACATTAATTATATTATACACACTGATATAAACGATTTATTTTAACATGATATATATGTATAAAATGTTTGCACAAAAATTTACTATCCCTCTAGAGGTAAATATAAGAACTAGAGTTCGATGTTTCATTGTTTCAGGATCAAATGTACAGAGCGTTCCTTCATTCCTCTTCCATTTTGACGTAGTTCGAAGAAAGCTTGCTCACCGTAACAATCGAGATATTCTAGAGTAATCTAGAAATCTCATACTCTAGAAAATGAGGGCAAAGGTAGTATAATATTAATATTTCTTGTTAATTTCAATATTTCCAATGATAAATTTGCTAACACCTACTTTTTAAATCATAAACGTCCTTTGTTGTTACACTGCATGCTTAGTTGACATGTTGCTGAATATAACATTTATAATAATAAGTCAAATCATTTAAAAAATTAAAATATAAGAAAATTAATAGAAAACTTATAATTTCCAGTGGCGAAAGAAGAGAATGCGTAGGCTAAAACGCAAAAGGAGGAAGATGCGTGCGAGGTCTAAATAAATTTTGTCCATAACCTCTCTGTAAGTACATAACTATACAATAAATAATATTGTGGGATATGAAAATAATAAAATAATAATGTCATATTAATAAATACGTGAATGGATTTTCTATATAAATAGAAAAATATAAATAAAAAGGAATTTAAGAAACAAATTTTCAAACATATTGTTATGTTTATAGTAGAAATTTATTTGAAAGTATACATAATTATTATCAATTGGCTTATTAATATTATACAATTTTTGTTTCAGAACTGTAAGAACTACACAAAGTCATCGTGAAAGAATTGTACTAACTTCAAGAGCTGTACAATTTCAACAATACAATTAACTTTTCTTACACAGAGAATTAATTTTATTATTATGTACACGTCTTGTACAATTTAATAAACTTATCATTTGAATTACTCAAAACTTTTTTTTTAACCTCATCCTTCTTAAGATAAAAGTATATAAAAAAAGTATATAATATAAAATATATTGAAAGTTAAAATATACCAACGTCGTTCATGGCGAAATGAAATGTTGGTGTTATATAGTTCAAATAAACTTAACCTCATTTTACGTACATAGAACATCATGCGATCTCCACTAATAAATTTGTTGCGAACAAAGAAACAATTTTATGAATATTTGAAACCTTGTACAAATAGTATAATAACATATTCTCAATTGAGACACATTATTACATTTTCAAATAATAGTCAAAAATGGCTTAATGACAATAAAAATGTGGAAAACAAGTCACATAACCTAGTTAGTTCGATTGGTATGACTCATAAAGTTTTTGAAGATCAAGATGCAGAAATTATTTTTGATGCCAATGAAAAACAAGAAGCAATTAATTTAGAAGATTTGAAAATTGTGGAGGAACCTTACGATCCTTATGAAGGAATAAATACAAAACGTAAGTTAAAATAAAATTTGTTTATGTACAAACTTTTTAATATTGTAGAATATACTAATATTTTTTAATGTAACGTATTATTTATTGATTAATTGTTTTTCAGGTGGTATAAATGGTGTATTTGAAATAGAAGATCTGATATCATTATTACAAAGAGATAATGTCAAAAATATTTTTGTCGCTACAGTACCTTCTGAATTATCATATGTTGATTACATAGTTATAGTAACAGGTAGATCAAAGAAACATATGCAAGCACTTGCTAATTTTGTGCGTAAAGTATATAAATTAAAGAAAAATAAAACTGATTTCTTGCCAAAAATTGAAGGAGAAAATTCAAATGATTGGATAGCTTTAGATCTAGGTAATTTTTTACTATGTTGACAAAATTTGTTATATTTTTAGGATAATTGAATACAGAATAATATTATATATTCCTTTCATTCTTAGGAAATATTGTATTGCATATTTTTTCAAATAATGCCAGATCATTATATGATCTGGAAGTATTGTGGTCAGTTGGACCTGATTATGATGATAAAAATAAAAGTTCTACTGAAGATGACATTATGGAACAATATAACACATTTTTATCCGATTTAGAACCAATTGAGAATGACTGATTGATAAAGAACAAGAAATGTATAAAAAACAATAATTATAAAATTATATAAACTATGTATGTTGTCTTTTATTTACCAGGATATTATTATTAAAGAAATAGAATAAAATTTTTAAAACATAATGCTTAAAAAATAATAAGAACATATTGAACACAGTGATCAATATTTCCTGTATAAACTATCAATCATTTTTTCCTCTTCCCCCTCCACTCTTTCATTTGTTCTTCATGCTCTATTATTATGTTTTCTGAAGTAATTCGCCATTCAATAAGCGTCCATATCTGAAGACGCTTTATCGCAAACGGCAAAATGGAATCTTATCGAATTATCAACTGTATTTCATACGCTGACTAATAATTTCAATATGCATTTATATCTGAGTGAAACAATTTTGTGTTGGTATATGTAATTTAAAACTTCGTGTATCAAAACGTGATTAGAATAATATTCTGTTCTATCTTATGAGCTTACGAGCATCATCGGCATTTATATATCACTTGTATAACATAAAATAAAAAATAATTTTTAGAATAACATAAAATAATACATTTGACTTTTTAGTAAAAACTTGATGTAATTAAATTTCTGCGATATGGTGCAATTAATTTTTTAAACAGTATTTATATAGGTAATGTATACACATAAATTTTTAGTAATTCTTGTAGTTTACATAAATAAAAAAAATTTATCATTGTTTGTACATTATTAGTTATTAAAAATATGAAAATGTTGGAAAATATGAAAATATCAATTTGTAACATTTTATAAGATGAATGAAAAATAGTATTTTAAGTATCCTTAATTTTATGAATTATTTTGTCATAAAATTTTTTATTTCAGATGAATATAGTTAGTTTACGGTATTTAGAACTAACATCATTAAGAAAGATATACGAAGGAAAAAAAAAATATGAAAAGATAAAGAAAATTTATTTAATCTCAAAACATGGCAAATGATTTAGATTCAGTGTGTAAAAAGAAATCAACACGTTTTATGCAAATTCCTTTGAAATCAACTGAACAGATTTATTTAATTTTTTTAATTCCAACATTGATCACTTGTTTTGTATATATAATTAATTTTTCTGCTGATTTAGTAGTTGCTATACAGCATTTTAAAGAATATAACTTAGTATGGGGTTGCTGTACCATTGGTTTTATGTATGCACCAGCAATTACATACTTTATGTTAACTGTTTCAAGACCAGATTGGTGGATGTCAAATGACGATAAACTAACGAAGAGTATCTTTTATTGGTTTTCTCTTCAACTTTGTCAATTGGTGGTCTTTGTCTTTTTTTCTCTGTATAGGTATTAATATCTTCTATTCAAAATTAATAATGGCTCTAGTGATTCATATTAATATAATTTTTTAATTACTTTATATTATAATTTTATAATTATTTTCTAGATATGCAGGTCTTATAGTATTATCTATTGAAGCTATTATTTTAAATGGAAGAGAGAGAACAGAGACTTTAAATATAGCAAGTGCTCCTGCAGCTATAGAATTATATTTTTTTTTACAAGCATGGTTTCAGGCAGTTCCACAAGCTCTTTTTCAAACACACTTACTCTTTCGTGAATCATCATTTCATCAGACTCATCAATCTGGTATTTTACTATCTACATACAGTGTAATTCTAACTAAATTATAAATCCTAACTTATTTATTTCTCATTTTTATTAATTGTAGTAGTTGTAAAGGTGCTTTCTATTATTATGTCTGTCGTAATACTTGCTATTCAAACTACCTCTTTTCAAAGATTTGAAAGTCAACGTATTAATGGTAGAAAATTACCATGGGCAATGTGGTTAAAAAAATATTGTGTTCAGGTATTTTAATATTAAATAGAACATGATTATTTGCAACATATAAAAATAATTTATTTTTTAAAAATATTTATTTAACTTCTATAATTATAGGAACTTCATGATTTTGAAGAAAGAGAACCTCTGAAATTATCTAATATAAAGAAAAGTAACAATGTAGAGGATTCTCGGGAACAAAAAGAATCTATAAAAATTCAACATGAAGATACAAAGCAATCTGATTCTCACGTTACTTTACATCGTCAAGTGTCTGTGACACCTCCTTTACCACCTAAAAATGTATATATCACACCACCTCCAACTCCTTTACGTGGAATTACTACAGTTACACCTTTGCCTATACCAGATGCACCAGCTCCACCAAGACCAGATTCTATATGTACAATTCCAGAAAATTCAGAATCTGAAAAATTATTTACTAAAGCAATATCTATTGCAGATACAAAAAAAAGCATAAATACTACACAAAATTTAAAAGTTCCACAACGGAGATATTCGACAAAAGGTTTAGAAGAAGATGATCCTGTAGGAAAATTTTTGAGCTTTTTATGGTGGTTCTTTTTCATTTTAGCACGTATACTTACTATTGCTACGTTCTATGAATTTTATCCACTTTATTTATCTATTGTGCTTGGTATACATTATGGTATTATGTTAATATATCTTTTTTATTATACAAAATATTATGACATTATTACTTTTTTTCTTAATTTATGGTTAGGATTAATTTATATAGTTAGTTTAATTGAATATAGAATTAAATTTAAATATGCAGATAAGTGGGTATTGCCATATTATATTTTTGTATTAATGCAAAATACGTTCTTAACGTTATCTTGGTACTTTTACGCAGATTGGGATGGATTTTGGTATACTTATATATTTTATGTTATTTTTGGAGCTATGACATTATGTACTTTATCAACTATAATTTATTGTGCTTTACTTAAACCAAAGAAACATAGGATTTATACCAGTTGACAAATGCATAAAATTGTAAAATATTCATTGAAATGTGATTTTTCAAATACTTTTAATCTTCATGTATTATTTTAACATACTTTTATTTCATATTTATACAAATCATTTATAAAATAGATATGTTAAAAAATTATTATGGATAGAACAGTAATAGTCGATACAATTAAAATTTATAGTTACAATTTTTTAATCTAAAATGAAAAACTGAGGACTGATATTAATCATTACATATATATTTATTATATACTATTATAAATTAAGTAGCTATATTTATGAAACATTCATAGAAAAATCCGTCTAAAAATTTTTACAAATAGTTACTAGATACGGCAGCGTTTCTTCTTATCTACGAATTTTATATCTGTATAATAATATTTACACTACATATTTATATACAGAAATACTTATGCGAATACTTATAAGTATTAAAATATGTATATTTCTTATTTTGTATTTTCTCTCATCTTTGAAGACTTTAGATATTAAAATTTAAATACCTATCATTTCATTAGAATCGCTTTATTTCCGCAATATTTGTCATTTTAACTAAAAAATATGTCTGTAAAATAGATCACATTATTTTATATCTGATTGCTAAATCTTGGCAGAAAATCACTTTGAGATTATTATTAAAGTAGTACATTCATTCATTTATAACTATGTCATCTACTTACACTCATTCCTTAATTTATCTATTATGTTTTTTTCATACATGTATATTAGAGTCTCTATGAAGATTTCCTAATTGTGCTTCAAACAAAATATCATTTAATAATTTTTCAGCTATAATTCTTTGGTCTAATCTCATATTTCGGAGTTTTGCTGCAACATTTCGCCCAATTGCATCAAATTCATCTTCCATTACAAATGAATTATTGTGTGATATTTTTAAAAGATCAGAACATTCAGCTTCATCTAACTTACGTCTACGAATTAATGGATTTTCTGACCATTCATTAGATTGGTCATAAGCTTCTTCATTTCCTGCTTGCCATTCATCCTAGATAAATATAACTTCTTAAATTCCTACAAAATTTTAGTTTTTGCTATATACAATTAAGATCATAAACAATGTGCTTACTGTTTTGTAACATTTCCTATATCCCCTTTTTGTTCTTACTATTTCTGGACATTTATCTGCTGATAAATCAATATATATCATTGCAGGTTTTCTTTGATTAGATTTACATTTAATTTTGTCAACCATAAAAGGATGTACTCTCTGTAGAACACTTAGGTTAATAAATACAAAATATTTATATTAAACTTTAAGTATTTTAAAAATGAATAGATCTTACTTTGATATGACTTAAAAAGTTTCCAGTGGATTTTAAATTTCCATTTAAATGTTTTTGACATTGTAAACACCGTACTGTTACATTACTATCTTCTACTCTAATTACTGTAAAGAATTCTCCATCAAGTATAGCTGGTAATCGAATTGGAGTAAGAGTCATACTTTGTTGTGTATTAGATTGTATCTGTGAGATTTGATTAGGTTGATCTTGTTGATGTTGTTCTGATTCATGTTGCTGCTGATTTTCATGATTTTCTTGATTCTCTACTTCGGCTGTTTGAGAAGATGTCTGTCCACTGACTGTTTCAGATATTTCTCGCTGTTGATTTGCAGCATCGATCATACATGTGTCAAAACTTTCAATCTTTGTTTCATACCTTTGTGTAGGAAATGTGTCCATGATTTTATAATGCATGCAAAATTTACTCTAATAGGAGAGTGCGTTAAATAAGAAGTCCAACAATTTTAATAAATTATACATGAATAACTCTTCAAATATCTGAAAAAAAATAAAAGATCATGATTTTTACTGACTGTGAAGCAAAATACTATTATTTATCTTGCTTTTTTATTGAATTTTAGATAAGCTGTTAGATAAGAATGTTATATGCATAACAAATCTAGATCAGATAATAGATGAGAGAATGTAATACATACAATCTTTAATGAAATTTCCACCTACCAACTTCAGAAAACATAGCTATATTGATATAATGCATATTCATATGCAAATTTCTCGTTATACAGCATAAAACATTCTTGTAACGACGAAATATTCGATGCATTTCTTAAGGTATTGTGAGATACATATATGACTGTTTAAATTCAACAAAGTGTGCTGTCTTTGCAACTATAGCGAAGCGTGCATGCGTGAAAGTAGTCACATATTTGGTAGCATTGAAGTAAATAAAAGTATTAATAAAATTTCATTATAATTTTAATAAATTTATATATTCAAATAATAACTTTACCTTTATTCTCTTGTACATTCATATAAAAAAAGGAGAGAAAACATTACATATTCATAAAATACATTTATAAGAAAACAAAATCGAAAATATAGAATATAAATAATAAAGTTAGTTTGATATTATTTAAATTTATGTGAGAAAAGTATTTTCTATATCTTTTCTTTATCTTGATATTTAGTTAAAAATAAATAAATTCTCAAGATAAAAATAAAAATATAGTTTTTTATTTGAAAAAAATAAAACTTATGTTGTTAATAAATCCCGTATTTTAAATCACTAAGTATTCATTGTTAATTGTTACTTCAGTTACTATTTAGTAAAAAAATAATTTGCTAACCTTTGTAAGTTGTAGGGTATTTTTATGAAATATGACTAATGTTGTCAGCATTGGTAACGTCAGTTACAGTATGGGAAATAAGGCATAAAAGAATTATAGGCACTGATTGTAAGTGCTAAACGTGTATACTTAGTTTTTCACAAATGGTCTGTTTTTACTTAAACATATACAATAGTAATGATTTATTTACGAATACACATAACATAATATTTATTAAAGAACAGTTAATCTATTGAAAAAGCAGTAAAATAAAATTTAATAATTTGATGAGATTTTATTTACATAGTTATGTCTGCACCTGGAATAATGAATGAGGCCAAAGAAAAACAAGATGAAATATCAAAAAAAGAGGAGAAAAATTATAGACAAAATAAACGTTCCCAAATTGAGGAGCATTCTTCAGATGCAAGTTCGTCTAAGAAAGTAAAATATGATGCTGCACAAAATGTATATATGGCTATTATATTACATATGTATATATGACTATTATTTCTAAAATATTTTATTTATTTATTTATTTATTTAATTCATCATTTTCTTCTATTTGTGCATCATAGGTTAATAATACTTCATCAGAATTATCTTCCAATAATAGTGAAAAAACAAATGAATCGTTAAGCAAGAAAGAATATAGTGATAACTCATTATTAGTTATACAACATTATAATACAATATTAGATGACAGGAATAAAAGCAGAATTTTATATATGAGAAATTTTAACAATTGGATTAAAAGCATGCTTATGTGTAAGATTCTAATTTATACATAAAATGATAATCTTGCATGCAACAACTTTTAATTGCAAATTATTTACAGCCGAATATACTAATGAAATTTATGGAACTCGTTTAAAAGCATTAGATATGTGTTGTGGTAGAGGTGGAGATCTATTTAAATGGAAAAAATTAAATGTAACATATTTGATTTGTGCTGATTTGGCTGAAAGAACTATACAAGAATGTCAAGATAGATACAATGAAATGTTAAAACAAAATTCTGCAGAAAGAAAATATTCTCCTATCTTTACAGCTGAATTTATAACAGCTGACTGTACAAAGGTATTTGCTTCTATTTTTCCATGAGAGCAATATTAAAAATCAGTTGTCAGAATGTAATTATTACTCTAGAATTTATAATATCATTATATATGTTCCCAATAGAAATCATTGACAAAGAACGGTTTCAGGTTCGATTAAGATCAAAATTTGAAGATCCTAGTATAAAATTTGACTTGGTTAGTTGTCAATTTGCATTCCATTATTGTTTTGAGTCATTACAACAAGCAGAATGTATGCTAAAAAATGCAAGTGAATGTTTAAAACCAGGAGGTTATTTTATTGGAACTATTCCAGATGCATATGATCTAGTGTGAGCTCATTTCTTAATATTTGGAAAACATCTTTTAATTAAAATTATATAAAAATTGTATTAGTTCTAGGTGGCAAAGATGTGATGGTAACAGTTTTGGAAATGATATTTATAGTGTAGAATTTTTTTGTAACAAAACAAAACCACCACTTTTTGGTGCTAAATATCATTTTAAATTAGGCAATCTTGTTAACTGTCCAGAATTTCTTGTTTATTTACCTGTATTTCGTAAATTAGCTTTAAAATTTGGTTTAAATTTAGTAAAGTTTGAAAGGTAAAAAAAGATTTAATAGCTGTATTTATTGTATATTTACTGTGTTTGATAAAAATTTTATATTGTTTAATTATAGATTCGATAGCTTTTATGAACGTATGAAGGATAAAAAGAAAGGTAAACAATTACTTAGGAAAATACAAGCTTTAGAAACTTATCCATCTCGACACGGGGAAATGCTTGCCGGCAATCCTGATAAAGATTATCAACATGCTAAAGAATATAACACACAAAAAACTTCGAATCGTCGTGAGATTGGTACTTTGTCTCAACCAGAATGGGAAGTTATTTGTTAGTATAAAATTTATATAATTTGATAATTATATATGTTTATTAATTTTATTACGATAATATCGGTTAATTTTATTTTAGCGCTGTATGCAGTATTTGCTTTTCAAAAAATGAAGTAGAAGCAAAATTAGAATATGTAAAATCATAAAAATTCAAAACTGTGAAGTGTTCACTTTTTAGTATTGATTTTATATTGTACCAACTAGTCTGTTCTTATGAAAATAGATATGCATGTTGATACAATATAGAGATCTGATTCAATGAATTCAACAATACATTACAATATATTACAGTTAAATATGTACAATGTATTTTCAAGGATTTGTTTGTCCTTTATATAAACAAAATTAAATTAATATTGTATCATGATTTAAGAAAATGGAAGAACCTTTTTTACCCATTGAGCTACATTTCATAAAAATAAACTTATGAATTTTTATGCAAAATAAAAATTTATTAATCTTTATGTAATATGATGTTATAAGTATATAACGTCTTTTTTAAATAGACTATATATATATTAAAAATAAATTAATAGAACTATAAACGTTTAGTTTATAGGAAATTATACAATTTTTTTATTTTATATATTTCCTTGAATGATTGGTGAAATTTTAAAAAATTAACAAAACGACTGGTAACTTATTATACGATGTTTTTTGTGCACATGTTACGAATTTCGATAGTCGATTTTATGTCACAAATATTTCCATTTAGAATTGAAGTTTGTGACAATGGGCGAACAAAAATTAGATATTTCTTTTCAAAATCAAAACGAGTTTCATCAATAGTTTCATCAATCCAACTCATGTATTAACAAAAATTTTCATTGCAAATTGTTCATAAAACCGTAAGCGTTTACATTTATAACGAACGTTATTGCAAGAAAATATGACTGAATAGTCAGGTACGGACTGCGGGACAAAGGGTTATATTGGATACCGAATAGGCGGAGCAAAGATGCGCATGCGCAGTTAGGTATTTTCGATACTTAGACTGGGCTCCTATATGATCTAAGCCAAGCGTAGGCTCGGACGCAGTCGAAGTGTATAGTCGAACAACGACTGAGTAGTGTGGTGTGTGTAGCCCCTAGTTCTCTTTACTTCTCTCGCTTCTGTTAGTTCTCGCGTTGCTAGAGTCTATCAGTCGCGTTCGTATGAGAAATGGAGCTTGAGCAACCGACAATGCAGTCGAATCCTGATTCAGTAAGTGACGATTTAGTATTTATTTGTTTTGCTGCGTTTATCTACGTGTACAGTTTTTCAATATTTTGCCTTATATTATGGCTTTTCTCTTGTATCCACGGCACAGTCGTGGACGCGAAATTTTTCTAAGTCCCAAAATGGCGTCTGCGACTAAGTCCTACCTGGCTTGCCTTACACCGCCAGACGTTAAGTCCGATAGAAGAGTAGATAGTTATATACCACGTATCAATCTTATTAAAATGATATTTTTATATGAATTTTATTGTTTTAGGAAAGAAAGATTAAGGAGAATAGCAATGTGACTGGAAATCATAGTGGTAAGCGATTTATTCGTATGCATTCTGACAGAGTTGAAATCGAAATTTTATAGCAGTAAATATTAAGTTCGATGCGACAACCAACGTTGAGGCTGCCAATGACCCAACCGGTCTGACACGTGTTTCGGCTCTGACGAAGCATCCGAACTACTTATGACTTCCTGAAATTCAAATTTAATTTTATTTTTTGAATTAGCACTTGCTTGCATTCTGTATTGCAAAAATTTAGAATTTTCATTTTTTGAAGTTTAAGTTTTTTACGTTTAAGTTTTAATAAATAAGTTTAACAAATATTTCAAAATGTGGATATAACAAATTTAATTCAAAAATACAACAAAATTTTTTAAAAATATCTTAGTAATTATGAAACTTTAGTTGAATGATTGTTAATAAACAAAACGATTACAATTAATTTTTTCCAGATGCCCATATAAATGGCATGTCAAATGGATTTGATAAAAAAAGAGAACACAAGACAGAACATAGGGATAAAGACAAGGAACGGTCTCATAAGTCTGATCATAAAGACAAAGAAAGAAGCAAAGAAAAAGATAGAAATCATAAAAGTGAACACAGGGATAAGGAAAAGGATAGACATAAACACAGTTCTAATTCTATTAAGGAAAAGGATAAGCATGATAGTAATAGCAGTAGCAAAGATAAGGATAAGGAAAGAAAAAGTAGTTCATCATTGAGCAAAGATAAAGAGCATAAAAGTAGTTCTTCAACTAGTTCTTCAAGCAAAGATAGGGAAAAGGATAAAAGCAAAGACAAAGAACATCATCATAAATCTAGCTCTAGTTCTAGTTCTAAGGATAAAGATAGGTATGATTTAATATAATTTTACAATAATTGCTTTTTTATGTTTTTATATAAGAAATTATATTATAGGCATCACAGTAGTTCCAAGGATAAAGAAAATAAAGAAAAGGACAAAGACAAAAGTAAGGATAGGGATAAATATAAACATAGTATAAGTTCAAGTTCCCGAGACAAAGATAAGGATAAAAATGTTTCTAAAGATAAAGAAAAGGAGAGAAAACATTCATTAGAGAAGGACAAGGAAAGACATTCCGCATCTCATGCAAATGATAAAGAAAAACATCGCTCTTCTGAAAAAGACAAAGACAAACATAGTTTGTCGAGTAAGGATAAGCATCGCCAGGATAAAGAAAAAGATCGACATCGTCATGACAGAGAAAAATGTAAGTTGTAATATAAAATGTATAATAAAAATAATAAGCATTGTTTTCATTTTATCTAATTTCATTTTAGCAAAACACAAAGAAGATAAAGATAAGAAAGAAAAAAAGAAAGAAGAAGTTAAGGTAAAAGAAGAGATAATGGATGTAAAACCTAATCACATGGTAAATGAAGAATTTCATTTTGATGTTGGTCAAACTTTGAAACATGAAGTAAAAGAAGTAAATATATATACTTTTTAATATATTTGATCTTAAGAAGATATGAATTTCAACAACAAAATAATAAATTAATTTAAAACAATAAATTATAGGAACCTATATCACAAATTGAACCAGAAGATGATGATGACAGTGGTGGAGAACAACCATTATATATTAAAGTTGATGAAGACGAAGAGGAACCTATCAATGAAGAAGAAGGAAGTATGGATTCATCTGATGGAAATGATACAAGACTTTCAGATCTTCATAATACAACAATTAAAACTGAAGAAGATTCGGATGAAGATATGCCATTAGTAAGTTAAATTTATATTAATATGTATATTTATTTATATATATTTATATATCAAATTCTTATTATTTATAAACTAGATATTTATACATATAAAATAGATACATGTATAAATATAAATATGTACAGGATGTCTTCGAAATCATGGTACAGCCATAATGTGAGTTTATAAAAATAAGTCAAAAAAAGAATAAAATTTTTTCACATGATGCTTCGTTTTCGGAAAAATGGAGTTTGAAAAGATATCAAGTACATGTGTATTAAGGCAATTTTTAACGAAATGTATTCAGTCTATTTTCTTAAAAATGGAGCTATAAATGAAAACATTTTTTTCTCCATTTTTTGCATATAGGGTAACCTGTTAATTATTTTTTCTTGTCACGTCTAGAATTAGTTAAATTCATTAGTTACTTAATAAATTTTCAAATTCGATTTTTTCGAAGACCGAAATCATATGGAAAAATTTTATTGTTTTTTTTTTTTAACTTATTTTGACATGTAGACTCATATTCTGGCCGGTTGTACTGATTTCGATAGTCTATACATATGTACAAACAAAATGTGTACAACAAAAATAATATTATATATTATATTATATATTAATAAAATAAATAATTATACAGAGTGCAAGAGCTCCTGCAAGTGGTAAAAGAAGTTTAGATTCAGAAGAAGAAGATGACGTTCCTCTCTCAGCACGTAAAAAACCTAAGAAAAATGATACAAAAACAAAAAAAAAGAAACGAAAATATGATGACGAAGATGAAGATGAAATTCAACAAGTAAATATTCGTTTATACGCGACTCTGCCGTGCCCGTTGCTCAGACGTCTCTTGGTCACAATTGGTAGTGTCTGATATTTGTTCGGTTTTTGGGTCTGAGCACAGGTGGGCAGGGTATGGCCTCTGCAATAATATATAAATAATATCTTAGTAATATAAAACTAATATCATTAATGATATAATAATGTTATAATTTTATTTAACTTTAAAATAAAATTTTACAGAAACCAAAGAAGAAAGGTGTAAGAACGTCAAAAGGAGAAAATTCCAGTCCAAGAAAAAAGAAACAAGAAGAAGAGCAAGAAGTTTGGAAATGGTAAAGTTTGCTATGATTTGAAATTCCCGCAAAAATAAGTAAGGTTATGTTAACCTTTTGTTTAACCTAATCTTATGAACACGTTCTTTAACATTATTTAAATTTGTACATTTTGTTTTAGTAAAACATGTTTAACATTTTTATAAATATTAGAATAACATCTTCGACAAATTTATATTATATTTGTAGATATTTTAAAAAACCAAAATTACTTAAATATTTATCTTTCTTAAGGTTATATACATATATCTATTTTAAGATTTAATATATAAGCCAGGTAAATGAAAATAAATGAAAAGTAAATGAAAAAATTGTTATAGGTGGGAAGAAGAAAAAAAAAATGATGGTACAAAATGGACATTTCTGCAACATAAAGGACCAGTATTTGCACCTCCGTATGAACCACTTCCCTCCGATATAAAGTTTTACTATAATGGAAAAGAAATGAAATTAAGTCAAGACGCAGAAGAAGTTGCAACTTTTTATGCACGTATGTTGGATCATGATTATACTACGAAGCCTGCATTTAATAAGAACTTCTTTGATGATTGGAGAGAAGTGATGACTGAATCAGAGAGAGCTAAAATAGTTGATTTGAGTAAGTGCAATTTCAAAGAAATACATTCATATTTTGTTCAAAAAAGTGAAGAACGAAAAGCAATGACAAAAGAAGAAAAGCAGAAAATTAAAGAGAAGAATGAAGAAATTCAAAAAGAATATGGTTTTTGCATTATCGATGGACATAAAGAAAAAATAGGCAATTTTAAAATTGAACCACCTGGTTTATTTAGAGGTCGCGGTGAACATCCAAAAATGGGTAAATTAAAAAGAAGAGTTATGCCAGAAGATATTCTCATCAACTGTTCCAAAGATTCTGATATACCAAAGCCACCACCAGGCCATAAGTGGAAGGAAATTCGGCATGATCCTAATGTTACTTGGCTTGCATCTTGGACAGAAAATATTCAAGGACAAGTGAAATATGTTATGTTGAATCCATCAAGCAAGCTTAAAGGAGAGAAAGATTGGCAAAAATATGAGACTGCTAGAAAATTGCTACTAGGAAATCCGCAATTAATAGATAAAATACGTGCAGAATATAGAGAAGATTGGAAAAGTAAAGAAATGCGTATAAGACAAAGAGCTGTTGCATTGTATTTTATAGATAAATTGGCTCTCAGAGCTGGTAATGAAAAGGATGAAGATCAAGCAGATACTGTAGGTTGTTGTTCACTACGTGTAGAACATATTACATTGCATGAACAAAAGGATGGAAAAGAATATGTAGTTGTATTTGATTTCTTAGGTATGTTTATTTTTTTTATATATAAATTGGACAAAAATGAAATTTTTAATATAATTTAATATAATAAATACGTATATTATTTTAATATATCTGTAGGTAAGGATTCTATAAGATATTACAATGAAGTGCCAGTAGAAAAAAGAGTATTCAAAAATTTACAACTTTTTATGGAAAATAAATCACCAAGTGATGATTTATTTGATCGGCTTAATACAACTGTTATGAATAAACATTTAAATGAATTGATGGAAGGACTCACTGCTAAAGTATTTAGGACATATAACGCTTCATGGACATTGCAACAGCAATTAAATGAATTGACAAATCCTGATGATACAGAAGCAGAAAAAATTTTATCATATAATAGAGCAAATCGAGCTGTTGCAATACTATGTAATCACCAACGTTCAGTGCCTAAAACACATGCAAAATCCATGGAAAATCTTAAGGCAAAAATAGAGGCTAAGAAAAACGCTATAAGTGAAGCAGAGTTAGCGGTAAAAGATGCTAAACGTGATGCAAAACATGGGTCTGTCAAAGAGAAAGTGTATGTATTGATTAATTATTATTAAAAATTAAATAATACTATATTTTACTATATATTCATTATTACAGTGTATATGAAAAGAAGAAAAAAACTCTTGACAGATTAAAAGAGCAATTGACAAAACTGGAGGTTCAAGCAACAGATAAGGAGGAGAATAAAGAAATTGCATTGGGCACTTCCAAATTGAATTATCTTGATCCTAGAATTACAGTTGCATGGTAACTTTGATTCTTCTTTTATTTTACATTAAATATTACGTTCACAAATGTACAGATTTAAATTATTAATTTTATATTATTTAGGTGTAAGAAACATAATGTCCCTATTGAAAAGATTTATAATAAAACTCAAAGGGATAAATTCAGATGGGCAATAGACATGGCAGGACCTGACTATGTATTTTAACCCCATAGAAGATTAATTATTACGAAAAATAACTCTCACTGATTGTATTTAGTGAAATTTTCGTTAAAATTATCAAGGAAAAAGTAATGGTATAATTTTCTATATTTACAAACGATAAATGTGAGAATGTGAAGACATATTTTGTATAGAACACTATGTTAAATTTCGGTAAAGACTTTATATTCAGTATGTAATCAACACATACTTGTAGTCTAGAATTGATCGTTTAGCAATCATTGCATAAAAATTTTAGCGATCGTATTTGCATATAGACGTTTAATTGATCTTATAAATATTAGAAATGGAACTTGTATAGTTTGACAAAAATTTAAATTCATGTTAGGTAGAAATTTATAATATTTGTGAATTAAAAAAACAAAATTTGTGCAAGTAAATCTAAATTTAGAGAACTTAACTTAAAGTTACTTCATTAGAACAAGAATTTTACAGTCTCTAAATTTAGAAGTGCACAATACATATGGGCTGTTGCATTGTATATAGAACTGTTCATGAAAACTTTGCCAGCCAATTAAAGAAGAGGTATATTGTATTAGGTCTATAAAAATCCGACTGCCGAATGAGCAGTTAATTTTATATTCCTTTAATTTGTTTTTTCTTATAAGTGTACAATGTTATTAATGAAAAGTTACTTGTATTTTGTATTCTGAGAATCGTGCGCTCTATGTGAATTTTTTTAGTATAAAATTTATTAGGCTGAAATTGCAGTAGCACACTCGATTGGAATACTGTCCCAAAAGATGACATGATAATGTATTTAAAAAATAGATTATTGCTTTTAGCGATTTATGCTTTATAAAACGAAATATTTAGTCTATAATAAATGTGAACACAGTGTATCCTTAACATTTTTTTAGTATTGTACACTTAAAAACCTTGTGATCACCATGAAATATTGTAAAAGAAAACTGTTTCAATGTATTAGAAATTAGTTATATTCATAACTATAATTGAATTTTGTTTGATCGTATCAACTATTGTCATTTTAATATAGACGAACCTGTATTTAGTAGTAAAATACTCAAATTTACTGCAATATTTTTCAGAATCCTTTACCTTATATATGTTATAATCATTTGTACAAGATATTCTACAATTAAAAAATATCTTTGTTTATGTGACTAATGGGACTAAAATTACAGATTAATTTTTGAATGTAAAATATCTTATTTCTCTTTTATAAGTCATAATTCATGTTTAAAATAGATAAACCTATTTGTTTATTTATCTTGGTATATAGACCAGAGACGAGTAATTTTTTTTTTAAATTGCTTTGGATATATTCACATTAATTGTAGATTTTGTGACAAATATATTATTTCTTTCATAAAAATATTCATTTATGTTGCTAAATTTAATGTTAATTACTCGTCACTGACAACGTATTCCCAAATCACTGTGTTATATGCATATGTACACAAACGATCTTTTACACTCATACTTATATATAAATATATATTTAAGGAAGCTGCAATGGTAAAATTATATGAATATGTAATTAGAATGGTGGTTATTTTAATAACTTTTATTTTAAAACATTATACTGACTACAAGTTAGTCCATTTTATTTAAAACTTACGTATACTGATGCGTTTTAAGAGATGTTATAAAGTTATTAAAGTTCACCATTCTCATAAAACTGCCAATTGTATGAAGAGTCGCATAATTTAATCGTCTGCTATGCTATAAACTGGTTTCATTTATATCTTATTTTATTAATAATTCAAAATGAATATTCTATTCATTTACAATATTTCACGATCTAAAATATTAATCTCTTATAACGTATATCGTTTTATATTTCCTTTTTTTTTTAAATATTGATGATTATAAACATTTCAGAAGATGAAACTGGTACTGTATATCAGACTACATTAATTTATACGATGATCAAGTAGACTGAATTTAAGATACATGTATATGTGCGTATGTATGTCGTATTATTCTTAATTTACTTTATTAAAGTCATTTGCAATATAGAAATTAGTAACTAATTAACATGACATTATAATGAAATACAATCATTAAGTAGGCCTCTGATATCAAATATTTTATGCACATAACATCAAATATAACATTTTTAACTTTTGCAAGAGATAAAAAATAAAAATACAATCGATATCTAGTACAATGAAATATGCACAAATTGAAAGTGTATGTATATTTCAAACATTATCATTTCTATACGATACGGGAATAATAAAACTTATAGTGCAAAAAGTAAATTGATTTATTTATATAATCATTTTAAATATTCATATACTTATTAATAATAATAATAATAATAATAGTAGTGGTAGTAGTAGTAATAATTCGAAGATTTCAGATATATCTCATCAAACTATAGGTATGCTTTATTTTAAAGTAAAAGAAAGAGAACTCAAGAATATTTTACTTTTATTGGTTTATTATTAAAGAGCAAAGTACAATAATATACTATTATATTACTGCAGTTAGTGATGATAGTAATAAATTATTAATAATTTAATTTCAATAATTGTGTAAATTTGTAATAAATATTAAAGATGTAAAAACATACAAACATAACGTTCCATGTGCGTGTAATATAATTTAGTCCCAAATTAAATAAATATTAAATATTCTATTATTATTGCAAGCCAGAAAATAAAATACATAAATAACATAATTTAGATATTTAAATAAATCATACATCAAAATATATGCAATAAAATTAAAAAATAATTAAAGAAATAAAATATATTTGTAATTTATATTCTGGCTAATGAAATATTCACAATACATACTTCAATTGAAAGGAGAGAAGTAATATTATAACAAAAGATAACTTATTGAAATACAATTTTATATCTAATAAAAAATTAACTTTTGAATTATTCATGGTACAAAAAGTTTTTTATGCAGCATTGAAAATTAACGCTTATTAATTATAATTATGTAAAAATCAATATAAGAGCAGAAATTTGTTATCTTCTTATAATACATACTACACAGTATTTGTTTTGGTATATAAAATATAAAATTTTGATTTAAGATTTAATAAAATCATCTTTTTTCTACTTTTTGGCTATTATGTCACAGCAGAATAATTACCAACATGGTAGTTCCTACTTTAAAAGAGACTAGACTATGTTAAATCACTATTTTGTTACGATTTTTATACGTAACAAAATAAATATTATAAATCAAAAATTAAAGCATTTTTTTGAATGCTTACATAAATTGCATTCTACAATGTTAAATTTAATTTTATTTACAGTACCAATCAACATCCACTTGTTAGTAAAATACTTCTTTTTTTCAATGAAAAGTAGTTTTTAAAGAGCAATCTAAACTGAAATTATCAACAGAAATATTATTTTTTACTTAGCAATATTTAGTAATTATAAATTGTATAAGATACTTTTTTATGAGTACTGTAATTTGATCTATCATACTAAAAATATAAAAATCGTTTATTGTCTTTCATAAGTGTTTATATGAATTATTTCAATCCTAATAGTAATAGTAGTAGTATCAGTAATAATAATATAGTAATAACAATAATGATAATGATAAAAATAATAAAATCATCTACGAAACACGAAGCGATACATGTGGATGTACCTATAAAGAAAACTAAAAATATTATTGTACAACACATTCGATTAATCAGAATTAAACAATGTTTTTTAGCGAATTTCGCAAATTTTTTTCATATATAAGTGTAATATAAAAAAAAGCATAAATGCTTATTAAAATATTACAGAATTCAACTATTTTAAAAACAATTAGATTTAAATACACGTAACATTTTTGAATATTATCGTATATCTCGATATTTATAATAATCAATTTGTATTGCTGTAGTTGAATTGAGCAATACGTGTTCTGTTATCTATAAATTATCGTCCATTTGTTTGTATTAGAACATTATACCAAGTTTACTTTTGAAAATTTATCACAATACATCGAGACAAGAATCGATGTAAATTAGTACATACAATTTCATGATGATCAGTTTCTTTAATGAAGCATTAAATTTTGCAATTTCATTCTGGATCAGTTTCTCCTTCTCCAATCGCCAATACTGTAACAAGACCAGCAGCTGCTACCTTAGCTTTATATGCCTCCGGTTCGAACCAGCGAATCGGTTCCTATTAAATAAAAAATGTTTAATTGCATAATTGTAAATGATAAAATATTATTAAAGAGTAATCATTGTAATTTCTACATTACCTTGATATGATGTTATAAGCAGCATGCTTTGAAATTGTAAAGCAAGTGTTAAATGGTTTATGTAAAGGCATGCCGTTTTAGTGTAGTTACATTACACAAATGTTTTCCGACATAATTTTTAAATAGAACAAGAATTTAACATACTTGTATTATAATGTATGAACTACATAACTTTAAAAAATACAAAGTAAAAATGTTTATTATTTTAAAAATCCCATAAATGTTATACAATAATATTCAATACATAAAATCTTAATACATAAATTTAATACTTTTTTTCATATATCTTTAAAATAAAAATTGCAATGATGTTTTTTTAAATACATTTAATGTTAATTTAAATTTAAATTGAATATGCATGACAAACTATGCAATTATTATTAAACAAATTATAACATTTATAAACTAAAAACAATAATGACTTAGGAGATTATAAAGTTTAAAATAATACAACGTATAACAAACATACAATATAACATATTTTCGTTTTAGTTTACATTATTAATTAAATCCCTAAATTATAAAAGAAGATAAATATAAAGATTATTTAACTTTTAGTAACAAAATAAAAGAATATAATTAAAAAAAAAAGATATAGTTTATGTAATAATACTGTATACTGTAAGATTGCAATTCATCAAACGAAATATATTATATTAAATATAAACATATATTAATAAAATAAAATCCAATAACAAACATCAAGATATTGTTATAATTCGAAGGCATTATACTCCTTTAATTAAAAAACAACAAAGAAAAAAAAGTGATTAATATAAAACAAGCCTTATATGTAATCAGTTCTCTATATAATACTGATAGAAACAATTTTTTTTGGTCAAAACAATTAAGTATCACAAAAATCATTATAGTTACATCAAATTTTTGGTTTAAGTACGCACATGTTAAGTACATATGCTTTTATGAGTATTTAAAATATCGACCATATAATTTAATGTTTACAACAGAAAATATATAAATAAGAATATCTCCCCGATTAAACTTAAATATTACTAAGTCAAAATTGTATTTCCACTAATAGAAAATATCTTCTACTTTCTTACGCTATCATGCTTTTAATAATGTAACGAGATTCAATATTTAAGGGCAAATATTTTCAAGATGAAATGAGTAAAAACATAAGTCACTTTAGTCAGCACATTTCAGTATAGGAAATGAACGTAACTCTTAAGTAGCTGAATTAATTTCGGGACGTTAATCTTATATCATTTTGCAAAGAAAATTAATAAGTAACACTGTCGTACATCAGGTGATTAGCATTGGTATCACATTGATGTACCTTGCGAACAATGTTGGGACATTCCTTTTGAATGCGAGCCCAATCTGCAGGCGGTCGTTTAGCATAAGGGCCTGTTGAACACAGCAATAAAAACTCATATGTGAGTTCTCTAATTTCTGGAACTAAATAAAGTATTACATATCAAAATATTATCTTTCGTAAATAAGAATCTTTAATGATCACTCGAAATTATTATTACCTTCCTGAGTTGATGAATTTGGTTCAGATATTACATGAGATTTATAAGTTTCTTCACTTTCTGAAGTCGCAGTACTATCCATATTTAATTCTCGGCCTGCTTCGTTTGTATTATTTGAAATTAATAATGTTTTTTGTGTACTGGAAGACGAAATCGAATATGGGGATTCTTCTTCGAAATTGAAATATTCTATACCACTTGTAAAATTTTCAGAATCTCCCAAGAAATATTCGTCTAAGACTAGTTTTGCAGTCTAGCATATAAAGTAATTATGTTAAATATAATACACAAATAATAATACGCAATGTTTAAAAAAAAATTATTACCCTAACAAGATCGAGATTACATCCTGTAATTTTTAAAGACTGGTTACCAACTGTAACCGTATATTTATATTCGCCTATACTGGCGTCGTTGGTGGAGAAGCTGTGGAGGAGCGAACTTCGTAAACGGGAGTTTTGTTGCTGATGTTGCAGTCGATTACTTTCGTCTGATGCACTACTATTTAGTGATGAGCTAGAACCACCCATAGCTCCTTTTTCTCCTCCACCTTGCTCCAATCTCACCGGTGATGCATTTCGTTGAATCGTATCTTTTATCAAATCCTTCGCGTAACTGACATAATAATGAATAAAAAGTAAATTAAATATACCAAATTTGATGAACAATTATAAATAATCAAAACTCACTGTATCTTGTCCTCGGAAGTTCCCGTGATTTGGACAAGTCGTTCTTTGGCTCCAGGGTTTACTACGAAAAAAGCATTATATCATACATATTTTATAATACTAATAAAATGTTAAATTTTTGTTATCAATCAAAATTTATTACATAAGTATTCATTTGCATTGTGGTTAATGTGCAATTTGTCAATGCAAAATTATCAATGAATATGTATTAAATATACTGTTCAAACACTCCAAAACAAATTATTCATATATTAAAACGTTAAAAAATTTAACATTAATTGCGTGAATATTTCCTGTAAAAAGAGACAAGATAAATTTTTAAATACGTTTAAATCTATAAGCGTTTATAAGCAATAAACAAAATTGTATGAAATGCATAAAATGTTGAATAGCATTGTAACGTTAAATATTATTCAGCATTTTATACTTATTGAAATGTGATTTAATAAGCTGCAAACATTACGTATACTAATGATAATAAAAATGTAATACAGTATAAAAAAAATTTTGGGCAATCTCACAACAACATTTCCACAATAACATCATTAAGTGATTAACATAATAACATATAAAGGCAAAATATTTCATGCAAATAAAAATAAATGTAAATTACAACACAAATTATATTCGTGAATGTACATAAATATTATTTATATATTTAATGTTGTATGATATTGTAAATTCATCTATTTATATATTTTACTAAGAAAAAGCTTTTAATATATTCATTCTAATATTTTATACACAAATATATAGTAAGTATTTAACGAAATGTTTAATCATAAGAACAAAAAATTCCGATTTCTATTACTTTATAAAATAAACTGATGTAATGCATATATTAAAATATAAAGATATTAAAAAATACATAATTAGTTATTTTTGTAATGCGTGGACATGATGCTATTAAGCCATCTGCAAATTGTTTGTTTACCTCGCTGGAAGGAGATGATTGTCTGGCTGAGCTCTTCGATCATGTGAACCCGCCGCCCTTTTATTCCCATCACTGTATTTTTGTGCAAATGATTTAGAAGTAGAAACATAATACTTACTACTTACAATAGATGTGAAAAACAGTATATAAAATATAAAGTATTTCAACAAACAGATTCAAAAATAAAGTGCAATAATAATTTGAAATTAAAATAAACCATTCAGAAATTAAAACAATTAAGCCATATTCTACATTATATTACGATGTCTTGTATGTATATTTTATCTACAATATACATATTGTTATAATATAAAAACTTTGAATTTTTCTTACCTTTGCCAGAATCACTGTTACGTATAACAACTTCATCTTTACAGTAGTTTTTCCCAGGAATACGTGTGGGTTTAACAAATTTGCCACTATTTTTTATAACTTCACCAGGTCCTAGAATAGGTGCCACAGTAGGAGAAATCATCGTTGCCATGGGAGATGACAATGGATTTGTAGATGTATCAGGAATTGCTTCTGCCTGTTGATTTTGAATGACTTTATAAATCTTTGCTTTATAATATAAAACAACATAATAAAGTACAATGTGACTTACATTATCCAAATGTGATAATTTTTGTGTATAATATACATCCATAGAATCAGTGTGACGCCATTGCTTTGCTCTTAATTCTATAAGTTCCAGCAGGTGAACCCTAGTCGTCAAATCTAACTTTTCGTCTTGGCTTCCATTTCTGATTGCCACAAAAGCTCTATCCAGCTGATCTACACATTAAATGAAAAAAATTGAGATTATTAATATATTATTCATTCCATGTTTTGTACTAAACATGTTACTCCAAACTGTACCTTTATAAATAGCTTCTAATTGATGAGCATATAGTTTTAAATGATTACACATAGTGATCACGCTTATTTGCAGCGTTCGGTCATGGAAGCCATTAGTTAGTTGCATTGCAACATTGTCGATTAAGGACACTATGTCCTCCACTGTAAAATACAATTTTTCAACTTTAAAAATTACAATAGCTAAAATCAATGGTTAAACATTATGTAAATAAAGTAAATAAAAGAATAAAATGTACTCAAATTTGCATACTTCAAGTTGAAATGAGACACAGTAAATGATATATAAGTAAATTAATTAACAATATATTACTAGTCGTAATCCGCCCATCGACGGTCGCGTGGCGTTGAGTAAGTTTAAGCGGCCGAGGTTTTTCTACTTTTTTGATGGTTCTTGCTCGGTTCAGTTGTGTTGCGGCCATTCTCTACAATCTTAAACAAACAAATAAAAAGAATGAAAATGCAAATTAAGCAGAATAATTACTAAGTAGTAAACGTTAAACATAATAATATATAAAACATAAAAATCATTTAAAAAAAATATAAAATTACCTAACGTAGCCTTTATTTAAGAAAAATTTACTTTCACGCAATTAGAAAGTATATATTTCAGACACTACCTTTAAGAAACCATAAGCACAAAATGAGTGTAGGATTTTCTAGTCGATTTCTTTTCACACACTATTGAAAGTCTTCATAATGTGATAGAGACAATATTATTTGTATATGATCAATATAGTTTATACAATTATTATTTGTATTTTTTTTTCTTTTTTTCTAATAACTTGACATTTTGAGATTGATGTTCAAAAATGAGAGGCATATTTTACTATCTTAAGTTTAATCATTTTGAAGAATATATTCTTCGAAATTTTCAATGTATAATTCTGCGCCGCGGGTGATTTAAAAATAACTACGGAAAAGAGTCGTTTATGAAGAAAATAATAACCAATAGCAAGGGGACAAAAATCGAGTGTTTAATATACTAACGTGGATTTTTATTTGTTACAGTTGTTGGAGTTGATGCGAAACGTCGAGTCTTTATAATAGTAGGTTATTTTATTGTAGTCTACGTAGCGATAAAAATAATTTATACAGTCCCCATGCGAGCGCCTCTGGCACTTTCGACATCTTGTAAGGCACATTAGAAGAAGAAGGAAAATGTATAAAGAACAAAGAGAGATAGTAAGCAAAAGAAAGGAGAAAACAAGAGTGGGGGAGGAAAAGTGGGAGGGAAGAGCAAAAAATAAAAATGAAAAAAAAGAGAAAAATATAATTATTGAAATTTTGCGAAGTACAAAGCAAATAACATAAATAAAATTCTTCACCTAGAAATCAAATGCTGAATTTTATTAAGGTAGTAATTAACATGGATATTAATTGTAAAATCTAAGATTGTGCTAGCTATGATATATCATGTGCAAAAAGAAACTTGACACTTAACACTAATCAAATTGCTATATTCAAGAAACAGTATCTACAATTTTTGTAACTACTAAGGCACTTACCACCACGTCGACCGTGCCACAGATCAACGACAGGCAGATCGTCTGAAAGAAATCGGTAAGATATGTCGTTAACATACGTTCCGAATATATATTCAAGTGTCATTTAAAACAATGATACCAACATGATATTCAAAATTCACCACCAGGAGTCAGCTGGTGCTTAGCGTGTTTTTTAATCTTTCGCATTCAACTTCATACGGATTAAAAGGATTAAATTTGTATAAATAAATTATTGACATTGAAAACATTTTATTCAGTCAGTAAGAAGCATTCTACATGATGATGATGATGATGATGATGTTGATGAAGATGATGATGATAATGATGATGATCATGATAATGATAATATAATAATAATAATCAGAATAATCATAATAATTATAATAATAATATTAATTTATAATAATAATTCATTCATAATAACCATTTGTAATATACAGGTAATTCTCTCGCGCGCACACGCTCGCTCTCGTTCTCTCACATACACTAAATTGTCTTAATACATAAATTATAGAAAATTCATCAATAAATGAAACATTACATTCTTCAGACTATAAATGTAGTCAATAAATCATTTTATACTCATTTTTGCTGCAAAGATATCTTGTTTCTCCTTTTAGTTTGTTTTTTTTTCGGCAGCGTTGTTGGATTTGAAGGACTACTTTAAACTCCCTGCCCACAGTAACGTTTACATACTTTGTGCTTTCTTTGTACATTGCTAAAAAATTCATACCTGCTGAGCAGGTCAAAGATAACAAACTCTAAATACTTCTCTTTATAAGGCATAATATGTTCCATTATATTTCACAACAAAATTACCATATCAGTAAATGTATAAATAAACAATAACACAACAATGTAAACGCAACTGACGCAGTTGTATTATTGTAAATCCATATTTCTATTGATTTGAGGTAGTGTATTCAATGTAACCCTATTACTTTGCTGCTATATGTTGTGTGTGGATATGTGTCTCATATGAATATTTTTCACACCCATACACTTTTACTATAAGTCCAAAATATGTAAAACATATTAGGAAAATTTATGTCTAGTAAAACAGATGTAGCCATAAACTTTTTTAATTCAAATTTCTTTTCTATTTATTGCAATTAGTATGATATCTTTCAATGAATATTTATAAACAGTTTGGAATGTAGAAATGAAGAATATACACTATGTATATATATAAATATACACACACGCACGCACACGAGTTAGTATTTTGGACTTACAGTTATTTCAGTTGTAAGTGTGCTTCAAAAATTATCATCTATGTATAAAGTATGAGAAAACTAAATGTCGGGCAAATTTTGAAACCGATTGTAATTTTGCATTAATTATTTTGTACATATCGTACATTAATCGAGTATGAGATTTTGTAAGTATTCTTTGACGTTATTAATCAAAATCTTCCCGCTATTCAGTATTCCAACTTCATTTACCAAATACGACAAGGCTGCTGACATTAGGCTTGCTAGCACTTGTAAATAATGCCCAGCAATTGTGCTATTCCGTTAGTTTCTTTAACTATTATTTCATGAATAATTTATCACATTTTAATCGTCTTCACAGATTGAAAAAGAGAGGGCATATGTAACATCATGCATTACCAAGTTGGCTCAATCTATGAACACTTTTGTAAAAAATATAACATCTATGGATGGTTGAGCCCTTGGTTAGCATATAGCGAATTAGTACTTTTGAAGGTAATGCGGATCACTTCTGCAGGAACAACTACTGGATACAAATATCCATGTATGATCTATATTAAATGTATTTGACATCATTCTTCCTTTACCTTAAAAGGAAACATTGCTTCTGGGTTCAAAAGATACCCAAAGTTATATCTAATACTTAAGAAATGGAACCTATTTAAGCATAAGATATGGATGTTCTTTACAATTTGATTGTACAAATTCTTTACTCTATTGCAGAAGTGATTTTCGCTCTAGTCTTCGTATATTTAGTTTTTCTTTCAATATCACACATACCCCCTCTCTAAGAAACTAAATACAGTAAACTCAAATAGGAATTGAGAAATTGACAATATCAATTTTGAATTTTGACACATTCGTGTTATCCTTATATTACTTTTAATATAAGTTTAACAACTTAACCAAAGCAATGTAAAGTTAAAACAACAAATACAATGCATAAACACATTGTAAAAAATTAAACTTAACATAAAATATGACTCACATCAAGATATAATAGCCTCAACAGTTTACCAGGGGAAAACACAAACGAAACATACATATAATAGTAAAACTATTAACTACTACACTACTCTAAAATAGCGAGAAAATCCTAAGACACGCGATATCGCACGATGAACAATATTTTTAGAAATTACAGAATATTTGCAATTTCTAAAGTCATTTTTCTTTATTAAACTTGAATTTTCTAATTCTTGCATTGAATGTCTTGTGATTTTTACGCTTCTGTAACAATTAATTCAATATTATCCCTCCTGCTATGTTACTGGTTTCCTCATTTATAGCTGGAGAATATCTCAAAATAAAGCAGAAAATGTTTCTGCTTTCAACTTGTACGTTTAACTTGCAATTTTAGATCTTGGAGCCGAAATCCATTATTTGATTAATGGTGTCACGATTATACGTAATTTTCTTTTATAAGTTAAGCTCGTATGTACCTTGACATTATTCTTCACGTATTTAATATCATCAGAATATCATTTTTTGTGACTTATGGAACATTTCAACTCCACAGATAAAAATTGATTTTAGACAACAATTAAAGATTAAAATCATTATTAACTATAATTATCAATTACACGACCATTAGTATGTCTTATGTAGTAATAAATTACCATCGTGCTATTTTATTTCACCGTTGACGATTGTTTTTTTTATTACTAGTTGTTTATGAGTTATTTAGCTTAACTTATTAACGAGTATTAATGGCATCTGCGTTTGTCAAGAAGAATTGAAGTAAATTTGCATTTTACCTTAATTATTAATGCTGTACGAAACTCAGCTTTTCAAATTTTTATAAACTCGATTTAATGATGCCGTTTTTTCTTGAAACCTATTGAAAAAAAAAGAATTTAAATCACATTGTGAATAAGAAATTTTAAACGTGTTTAGTAAATTTAAATTAGTTACTCTTTTTAGCTTTGCTTTTTTTCTGAGTTTTTCTCTTTTTAGCAGATACAGAAGATGATTCCCCAAAAGTTGTAATTTCTTCTCCAAGTGTACCAAGAGTTGTTATCTGGCGACGTCTGTGTTTTTCTTGTTTAGTAATAGGTAAACGCATCATATAATTTTCTTCGTATTCTACCTTCCGTTTATTCTCTCGACCTAGACTAGCTTGTTTCTCTCCTAAACCGTGTTTTTCTTCAATAGGTGCATCTAAATATTCTTCTTTTAATTCTCTTAAAACAACACTAGATATTGCACGTCTACGAGCTCTTTCTCCTGCTTTACGAATTTTTTCAGCAACTGTCTCATCCCCATCTGTAAATAAGAAGTATAAGATATTTAAGTATTATATTTTTCTGTCTTTAAATATTACATTATTTTAACTGTTATTACGTATACATTCATAAATACTGACCATAATGTACCGCAGCAAGTTTTGGTGGTACATAAATATTAGATTTTCTTGCCTGTGTTGATTTAAAACCATCTACTTTACCATCTTGATCACTATCAGACTCTTCATCATTACTTTCAAATGCATCTGGATTTGCTTTAAAATTAGTTGGATCATCACTGTTAATAGTACCAGTTACAGCAGTCTTAACAAGTTTATCTATTTGATATTTTAGTTTGTGATCTATTGGTCGGATTTTTTCTAGGACAGTCCTTATTTCAATTAAGCGATCAATTGATGGATCTCCTTCTATACGCTCTCCTGAACATTTTCTCAAAACTACATAAGTCAAATTAATCAGATAGGAAAGTAACATATGATACTTCATTTCTAGAAAACTAAGACCCTTGTCCGTAGAAATTTCCCCATTTTTAACACGGACCAACATATTGTCTACAAGTTGATTCACTTGCAAGACATTAGCATTCATCTCCCCAAGCAAACGAAATGCCTGTGGGAGATCTCTTTGTTCCATTTCATCAATTGCCTGCAAACATAACATTTTATTATTAAAAGATAGCAATTTAAGAGGACAATTTAAATATACACGTTACATAAAAAAGAATATGTACCCTCATTATTTAAAAAAGAAAAAAATATTTATAAATAAACAGTATATTCATAATTCATTCAAAATGTTAAACTTTCATTTTCCATGAATTCGAATATTCTTTAAAAATATCACTGAAAATTTCTATATCACTTAAAATTTCGATACGGTCTTTCACCGTATTTGACACAAGTTCAGTATACAAAAATCATTATGTATTTTATTTATTTCAACATTAATCACATTTTATTTAAGAAATGAAATACGCGCTAAATTTTGTTCGTAAAACTGAAGCGTAACCAATGTTTTCATACAAATTTCACCCGAAAACTTATAGAAAGGCTTAATTTTAAGAAAAATGTCGGACTCGTGAATGTACAGGAAAAAAGCGCAATAATCTGCTGCCATCTTTCCTATTTACTAATGGATGACAACGGAAAAAAAAACAATCAAAAATTTCCAATAGACCTGATAGAAAAATGCATTGATTTAGGCAAACTGCGTGAAAATTTATCAAGATAATATACTTAAAAGTTTCCACTCACCTGTACCATTGTTCTGAAATAAAAATTAACCGAACAGATGCATATCTAAATAACGTAACTTGTAATTAAACGAGTCCCCACGTGGGACGATATTTTCCTTTTCGGGGGTATATTTTTTCGCTCGGAAAAGCTTGATCAAAACAGCTTCTATTATGTAGTAAAAATGTTTCAATTTTCTATCAAAACTAAATTCTTTATTGCTTAAAAATAATCATTTTTATACATTAAGAATTTATAATGCAAAAATGAAATAGATTAAATCGTCGATTAAGTAACACTTTGCATTTATAAAAGATTCACTTCCTTTTCATTTGCAAGGATAAAAAATCGCGGGAATTTTAAGAATAAACGCAGTACGAATACTTTTTACATACGATTATTATAATGAAAATTTTATATATTATTTCTATACACAAATTAGAATAACATCAAATGAAATGATTTAAATAAAAGGATATTTAAAATAAATATTATCGTTTGTAATAAAGTTAAAATCATTGTAGGTGAAGGATTCAATTTTTATTTTGCGTCTGTTTTAAACTCGACAAAACATGGATAACTACACACAGTTGTGGAAATTAAAAGTACTTCTTATTTTGAACGATTCCATTAGTAAATATTGTTATTGATAAATGTAACATGAAGATGAACATGTATGACGAGTGAGTAAAAATAAGCGCTAGGGAATTTTATAAGAAATCATTCTTGTACTACTTTACCAACATATGTTTGATTCGATACGAACTTCATGTTGAAGTGAATTTCGTTTTTGACGTGAACGCAGTTGAAACTGTTCAAGTAACAATTAAAAATAGTTAGTGGTTCGGCGTGACGCGCCTTTGTGGAAAACAATATTAAAGAAATGGTAAGTGTTTTTTTTATTTTATTATTTTCACGCATTTAAAAGGTATTAAGATTAAATGTCACAAAATAGAAATGTTCATTGAACTGATGTGGCGGTTCTTTTTTGATATATTTTGTAATTTCATAACGACAGTATTCGTAAAGTACTATTAATCCTGTCAGAGTATTATTATTACAGATTATATTAAAAGTATTTTAAGCATTAGTGCCGTCAAAATTAATAAAATGTATCACCGTTGCAAAATAATGTATGCATACACATTTGTATTTAGATGACATATTTATAAATAAATTATATTTTAAATTGTTCCATTGGACTTATAATTTGTCACATATATTGTATTTCTGCTAACAGGGAAGATTAAGAAAAAGTAGTGCAATATTTGTAATAATATCCTTATTAATTGAAACAAATGGCTTTTATGTGCCTGGTGTTGCCCCTGTGGAATTTAAAAAAGGACAGAAAATTGATGTTAAAGCAGTTAAAATGACCAGTACTCATACACAATTACCATATGAATATTATTCTGTTCCATTTTGTAGACCAAAAAATGGAAGTTTTATTTGGAAATCAGAAAATTTAGGAGAAGTATTACGCGGTGACAGGTGAGATTGCTTGTTTGTTATTTTATTTGTAAAAAGTAATCTGATTTTCCTTATGTAGAATTGTAAATACACCATATGAAGTATTAATGGCTGAAGATATAAGCTGTAGATTATTATGCCATGGACATAACAACCTTATGACATGGAATGAAGAAGAATCACAACGTGTTATAGAGCGTATTCAACATGATTATACTGTGCATTTGTAAGTGTATATTTAAATTATAATTTGTGTTAATATGTGTTTGTAGTAATTTTTGTTCCTTCTTAGGTTAATTGATAATTTACCAGCAGCAACAAAAAAGGTTCATAAAGATACAAATAATGTAATTGTATATCATGGATATCGTTTGGGTGGTATTATGAATGACCAATATTACATTAATAATTACCTTAAATTAAAATTAAGTTACCATAAATATGGAGAGTTAGTATAAATAACATTATTTGATATGATTGTTTGTTAATGTTGTGTAAAAATATAATTATCTTTTTACTTTTCACAGAAATGAATTTAGAGTAGTTGGATTTGAAGTAGAAGCTCGTTCAATTGATGTAAATCAATTAAAGTTTGATGGAGCTACTTGTATAGTGCCCGCACATCCTCAGGCAAATCCTCAGTTTGTTAATCCCAAAGGAACCAAACTTCTGTTTTTATATTCTGTTGAGTGGAGACAGTCTGATGTGAGTTGGGCAAGTAGATGGGATATATATCTAGGAATGAGTGATGTCGAAATTCATTGGTTTTCAATTATCAATTCACTTATTGTAGTCATTTTCCTTTCTGGTAAATATATATTATACATGTTTTTAATTCCCTTGATTGTTTTAAACTTTATATATAAAAGTTTTTAATAAAATTATTATACATAGGGATTTTAACAATGATCATGGTTCGAACTCTAAGGAGAGACATTGCACGTTACAATGCTGGCGAAAGTGACAGTTTAGCAGGTTTAGATGAAGCAATTGAAGAAACTGGATGGAAACTTGTCCATGGAGACGTATTTCGTCCACCACCAAATCCACGATTATTTGCTGCTGTGATAGGCAGCGGAATTCAAATATTTTTTATGGCTTTAATCACAATATGTAAGATTTTATATTTCTATATGAAATAATAAATTAAAGTATTTTACATTACTTTTTTTATATATTTTCAGTTTTTGCTATGTTGGGAATGCTTTCTCCTGCTAGCAGAGGTGCACTTGGAACATGTGCAATATTTTTGTATGTGTCTTCTGGTGTAATTGCTGGATACTTTTCAGCACGTCTTTATAAAACAATGCGTGGTCGAAAATGGAGAAGAACAGCATTATTGGTAAGGATGAATTGCGCTAATATAAACTGTGAAAGGCAAGATAAAATTTAATATTATGATGCAATATTGTAATATTGTACAATTTATCACAGACAGCAACGCTCTATCCTGGAATAGTATTCACTACTTGTTTCTTTTTAAATTTCTTTATTTGGGGGAAGCATAGTTCTGGTGCAGTACCATTTACTACAATGTTGACATTATTATGTTTATGGTTTTGTATATCACTTCCCCTTGTATATCTTGGGTATTTCTTTGGATATCGTAAACAACCTTTTACTCATCCTGTTAGAACGAATCAAATTCCTAGACAAGTTCCTGATCAGTTATGGTATATGAATCCAATACTGTGGTGAGTGTATAGAATTAATATATTATATATCAATATATGTTTTATTATGTTACAAATAAAATTTGTTTATTATAATTGTTGCAGTACACTAATGGCTGGAATTCTTCCTTTTGGTGCTGTTTTTATAGAATTATTTTTCATTCTAACAGCGTTATGGGAAAATCAATTTTATTATCTTTTTGGATTTCTTTTCCTCGTTTTCTGTATACTTGTCATTTCGTGTTCTCAAATATCTATAGTTATGGTCTATTTCCAATTATGTGGAGAAGTAAGTAATAAATAGTTATTTTCAATCTTATTTATAACATACATACTCATGATTTATTTTGTTCTTTATTAGGATTACCGATGGTGGTGGAGAAGCTTTATTGTTAGTGGAGGATCAGCTGTATATGTTCTAGCCTACTCAATTTTTTATTTTATGACAAAATTAGAAATAACCGAACTGATTCCAACACTTTTATATTTTGGTTACACTGGATTAATGGTATTAACGTTTTGGTTATTAACAGGTACAATAGGTTTCTTTGCCGCTTATGCATTCATTCGTAAAATATATGCTGCTGTAAAAATAGACTAGTCAAATTAATCATTGATTTTATTAATGATTAAGAAAAGTAACATATTTTTCAATGTTACAAAGAATGTTTAATTTCTTTAAATTAAATACATGAAGCCAAAACAGTACAATAGTTTATTTTCATTTTTGTTAGATTAATCTAATTTGAAAAAAAGAAGGTTAATTATACATTTACCAAATAATATTTTTAAATATTATAGAATCATTTTATTTATAACAAAAAATATGTAAAACATACAAATGAAGCAAAAAAAATTGTGATTAAAGAAAATGATGTATAATTTAGTTTCATTGCATTATTAATACATGATTTTCATTTTTGTTGTTTAATAGATTTTAAACTAGTATTTAATTATTATTAAAGTACTTATAATTCATAAAGCAAAATACTGCTCATTCAGCAGAGAATATATACATACATATAAAGAGAATGCATAGACTATATTAATATTACTTGCTTTTAAAATAAAATGTGTAAAAATACTAATGAATGTAATATTAATTATAGTCAATGCCAAATATAATAATATTAATTCGTAATTACTCGTAATTACTATTTTATTGCAATAAAATAATAATTTTATAAGTTATATCTATAAATATTTGTTACTACACGTGCACCATCAAATGCATATAATGTACCATTAATGATGTTAAATTACTTACATCATTCACATTTGGAAAAACTAAAGTATATGTTACTTATTGTTCTGTATAGTCTTACAGAATGTTCATCAGTTATGTATAACATTTATTTTTGATATAGTTGTGAAGATCGATCTATATTTTTAATTATTCAAGTATCATATTTAGTAAATCAATATGCTACAATGTTTTATATATAAAATCTTTAATATTGGCTGACTAAATGTATAAGACATTTATAGATTTTGTACATGTTACAATAATTATATTTACGAGTTTTCTTATAGTCTTTTATATTTGTGCATATTTTCTGTTCCAAGAAAATAATTGTTTGATAAAATAATGAAAAGAAAATTGAAACATGTATAATTTTTAAAATTTGATGCAATTGAGATTCTATTTGATTTGATTAATAATAATGAAAATAAATATAAATATTTTATACTATGAATAGTGTAAATAATATGTAACTAATATCTTTATTTTATATATAAGAAGATATACACAAAGATATTAATAATCCGAGGCTTATATTTTTATGATTTTACTCATGTTTATAGTTACTTGTAATCTTACTGCATTTTTTATAAATACGAATATTAATAATATGAATAAATAGAAACATATCTTCAGTGAAACTTTAAAAGATAATATCGATTTTGTTTTAGTTTACATTTTATAATAAAATATATAAAGATACATACTACACTGATAATATAAATTTTGATCTCTGTAGATTCCACAGGCATGTAACATTTTGATACAGAATAATTATTAGGGGTAAATACACCCTGAAATATAAGTATTACTTTAAGTATGCGTATAATAATAAAATCATAAAATTAAATTAAATAATTTTTAAAAATTTGTAACACTTACTAGTAAAAGTGAGGGATTATTCTTATTACGCCAATTGAAAGATGGTATTGTAAATTCTAATATATCTTTTCTATGTATTCTCCTACAACCATGATGAGTGTGGCCATTAATGATCAGTCTGGGATTCAATATATCTAAAAGCTGTAAGTTGATTTTTTTTATAGAAATTTACAAGCTCAATTATAACAATTCTTATAAAATATTTTATGTACTTGTTCAGATGTTTCCTTTGACAAGCATTCCCATCGTTCTCTAAACTTGATATCTTTTATTTCGTCTGGTGCTTGATCAAGTTCATTACAAATTTCATCAGATTCACGATACATGGGATAATGCTACAATTATAATTTAAGTTATATTATCATTCTTATTTTATAAAATATTATTTACTAACCTGTAAAATGATTGGTCTACTATATCTTGAAATTGCATTACCTTTGTTACAATTATTTCCCATATTTTTTGCACATTTTAAATGTGCTGAAAAATATTTTTATTTATACATAAGTTTGTATTTTGTTAAGTATTCACTTTTCTAACAAAAAGTAATCTTACTGGAAATTTTATTTAATGCAATTTCTGTAGGACGACATAAAAAGCATCCATCTCCTTCCAGTGCCATACTATTAATTAAAACAAAGTGATTTCCTCTGATACTAACTCTTTTCACGCTTGGTGACTTCATACCATTTACAAATCGTTGATTTAAGTATGGTGAAATTACTAAATAAATATTTTTTTTTATTAAGAAAATTATATTAATTCTTTAAAATTGATGATATTTTACAATACCATAATGAAATCCAATATCATGATTTCCAGCGACAACATAGAGATGAGTGTGTTTAGGTACTGAAAATAATGAGTGAAATCTTTGTATATATTGGTCAAATTCTGCTGAACTACTCCATTGTCCTTCATCAAATAAATCACCTGTTGTAATTATAATATAATTATTAATTATATCAAATTGTTTGTGTATTATATATCAATTATATCATTATATATTTTTATGATACATACATACCTAATATAAAAATTATATCCGGCTTGTGAAGAGTAACCATAGTTTGAAATGCTCTATACATTTGCCATTCTCTATATAAAGTAAATATTGATTTTATTAGGAAGAAATTACTTTTGAAAATGTATAAAAAGTTTATTATTTATCTACTATTATATAGTAAAGTCAAACCTTCTTAATTTATCAAACCAATGTCCATTTTTTGAACCCAATAAATGAGTATCTGCTATAAACATTGCATGCACTGGAGTTTCTTCTGGTGTGGGTTGACTAATTGTTATATCAATTTTATGAGATTCTAAAACTGGCCATGCACACTGTAATGTCAAATACAACATATAAAATTTCCAAACTTCATAATTATTCTAATATTTTTGTAACTTACCTGGATAAGTACCAAATAATATAGTAAATATTCGCAAAAAATAAACACACTCGCTAAAGCTATAACAGTTTCAATGAAATACTTTTTATATGAAGATGTTCTGGCATCTAGCATTTTGTAAATGTTTTAAAAGATATAAATCACTTAAGATACAATTATAAATAGATATATATGTTACATATTAAGTAGTTTCTTCGTTTTAAGTGAGATAAATGGTGCAAAATTTTTATCATTGTTTTTATCATATATTTAACTTAAAAATGTATATTTTATTTTAAATGTTGCAAATAAATATATGTTTCTTAGATGAAATGTTGCTAATAATGTGTTTTTATGTCATATGATATGCGAATTCACTATTTTATGTTACTTATAAAATTATTAGTTTAGAACAGAAATATGTATAAGGTTACAATACTATTCGTGATTGGAATTAATAACTTAGTATATTATTTTCTGCAGATAATTTGAATCGATTAAAGTAGAAAAACATTTGTAAATTCCAATTCATAAATGTTTCTTTATTTGTAATAATACATAACTCAATAAATATCGATAAATATTATTAAGATATATTATCAAGAACGAGACTAGACTAGAAACGAGATTCTACAATGGTGCAATGAGAGTCAACTATTGAATGTTATGAAAAAACTACATTTGTTAATAAATGTTGATACACAGACAGATTTGGAAATTAAATACATAAAAATAATATTGAATGAAATTACATAATAAAAATAATATGCATGTATATGCATAATGATCAGCTTTCTTAACATTATTAATTTTTGATTATATATCAAATATTCACACAAGAATATTTAAAGTACAAATTTTAATATGTTGAATATTTATTGTAAATATTATTATTGTATTTGTATGCATCTATGATTATATTGCATATAATATAAAATAGTGTGTATATATAGCAAAGTCAATATAAAAATAAAAAAATCAATTAAGATATCAAAGTATATATTTGCTATATGTTTGTAAACAATCTTAATCATTTCTTGTTTTCTTATTAATTGTTTTTATATATGTCAAGTATGGTACAGGAAGTTGAGGTCAAAGTCTTTGAAAAGTATAGCAAATTGTATAGGTTAGGTTAATACCCACGTTGCACGCATGCGTAGTTACCGGCGTTTTTACTTTCGTACAGTGATTCCATGTTCAGATTTAATATACTATTTTTCTTAGGGCGTGTGCATGTGATTTAAAAACATGGCACAATATAGATTATTGGGTGCAATTGCAAGTTTATCTCATATTAACAAAAATGTTATAGCACAAAAGGGTAATTATATATAAATAAAGAAAAAGTTATACTTTTACACAAGCGTATATACGAACCTTTGTTCCCAAGTAAACTTATCTTAACTTAAGTATATGTCATATAAGATAAAGTACAAAATATATTTAAATTTATTTAAACAAAATTCGAAGAAAATATTTATTTAAAATTAAATTAAATAATGAAAAATTTTAATATATATAAAATTTTAATAAATGTAAAATAGTAAATTTAGTTAATTTAGAAATGATACAGCTATTTTAATTTATTGTATTAATATATAAATTATATTTTATTATGCATAATTTTTGTTTTCAGTATTGTACAAGTCAGTAAGAACAATAAGTAATCCAGCAAATGCAAAACATTTGAAATACAAAGTTGTGGATAATGTAGCAGTCCTTACTTTAGATTCTCCAGGGGTTAAGGTATATAATATATTTATATGCATGTATATAATTACAGTACTATCATCATTAATTTAGATATTAAATTCTAAATGTAAAAGATTGCAATGTAAATGCAATGTAAAATATTATGTCAAAAATTAATCAAAATTATTAATATTTTGTACAGGTAAATACTTTAAACCAAGAAGTAATGGATGAAATTGTAGATGTTCTAAAAAATATAGAACATAATTCTACTGTAAATTCAGTAGTTTTAATAAGTGGAAAACCAGGATGTTTTATTGCTGGTGCTGATATTACTATGGTACAAAGTTTTAAAACACCAGAAGATGGCTATAAAATATCTTCCAGTGGTCAGAAAATTTTAGAGACAATAGAAAAAAGCCAAAAGCCAATTGTAGCTGCAATTCAAGGTAGCTGCTTAGGAGGAGGTCTTGAGGTATATATTCAGTAGATTATATTATTTTTAGAAAAATTATAATTTTAATTATCCATACTTTTATTTAATCAATATAGGTAGCTATGGCATGTCATTACCGGCTTGCTGTAAATGATCAAAAAACGAGCTTGGGTTTACCAGAAGTAATGTTAGGTCTTTTGCCTGGTGCAGGTGGTACACAAAGATTACCCAAATTAACATCACTTCCTAATGCTTTAGATATGACTCTTACTGGAAAAAATCTTAAGGCAATCAAAGCTAAACAAGTTGGACTTGTGGATATTTTAGTAAACCATCTTGGTCCTGGTATTGGAACTCCACAAGAAAAGTAAGAGCTATTAATTTTATACATATTCGTATAAAATATAAAATGTAAAAAAATTATATCTCTGTGAAATATTTGTAGTACTATGAGGTATTTAGAAGAAACTGCTGTCAAAGCTGCAAAAGATATTGCAAGTGGAACATTAAAAGTAGTTCGAGGTCCTAAAACATTGATGGATAAAATTATGAATTTTGCTTTATCTTATGAGTTTGTGAAGAATCAAGTATTTACCAGGGCAAAAAATGAAGTGATAAAAAAAACCGGGGGGTTGTACCCCGCACCCCTAAAAATTTTAGATGTAATACGTACTGGTATAGATAAGGGACATAAAGCTGGTTATGAAGCAGAGGCTAAAGCCTTTGGTGAATTGGCAGTTACACCTCAATGTAAAGGTCTTATAAGTTTATTTTTTGGACAAACAGCCTGTAAAAGAAATCGTTTTGGAGCACCCAAGAATGCTATTAAGTATGTATGTTTTGATATGTATTATTATTTATCGTATAAAAATAATTAAGTCTTTCATGGAATTTTAATTTTATATATGCATTTTAGAAAAATTGCTGTTGTTGGCGCTGGGCTTATGGGAGCAGGCATTGTTCAAGTGAGCGTAGATAAAGGTTTTAATGTAGTCATGAAAGATACAAATGAGGCGGGTTTATACCGTGGTGTTAATCAAGTGCAGAAAGGAATGGATACTGCAGTGAAAAGAAAGAAATACTCCAAGTTAGTTTTCACTTTTTTATTAAAAAATTACATGACTCGCGTTCGCTGTTTTATAAAGACATAGGCTTTCAAATTCTGTTCTAATTTTGAAAATTTATTTAATTTATTTTTTAGTGTTCAAAGAGACAAATATCTTTCTCAACTTGAGTCTACATTAACTTATGATTCATTTAAAAATGCAGATTTGGTCATAGAAGCTGTATTTGAAGATATTTCAATTAAACATAAAGTTATAAAAGAAATTGAAAAGAATACACCAGACTACTGTGTACTTGCGACAAATACATCAGCAATTCCTATTACTGAAATCGCTGCTGGTAGTAGTCGTCCAGATAAGGTAACTGTTATGAATATATTATTTCTCTAATTTGATATGACAGAATAATGTATTTATAGGTGATTGGAATGCATTATTTTTCTCCAGTAGATAAAATGCAATTATTAGAAATAATAACACATAAAGGTACATCCACTGAAACTATTAAAACTGCAGTTGATACAGGTTTAAAACAAGGGAAAATAGTTATTACTGTTGGAGATGGTCCTGGATTTTATACAACAAGAATTCTGTCTGCTATGTTATCTGAAGCCACCAGGTTAATGCAGGTAATATTTTTATTCTTTTTCATAATTTAAAGAGAAAAAAATTCAAAAATATAATATTCGATATAAAAACAGGAAGGTGTGGATCCTGTAGATTTAGATAGTATGTGTAAAAAGTTTGGCTTCCCTGTTGGAACAGCCACTTTAATAGATGAAGTTGGCATTGATGTTGGTGTTCATATAGCTATACACCTTGGAAAAGTATTAGGTGAACGTTTCAGAAGTGGAGATGTAAATATGTTCAATGATATGATTCAAGCTGGTTTCTTAGGTATTAAGTTTTTTTATTATGTATTTTATTTTTTATAATTTTATTTATATATATAACAAAATATATGTCATTTTCAGGGAGAAAATCTGGCAAGGGAATATATGTGTATGAAGAGAATGTTAAAAACAGGAATCTTAATCTTGCAGCATTAGACATTTTGAAGAAATACAAACTTGAACCAAAAGGAAGTACGTCTTTTGAAGATCGTCAATTCAGATTGGTGTCTCGGTTTGTTAATGAAGCAGTACTTTGTCTAGAAGAAAATATTTTGGCTAACCCGGTATTACAAAATTTCTTATCTATTGATAAATCATTATATTATTATTATGTTCTATTAAACATAAATATTTTTACAGGTGGAAGGTGATGTAGGCGCTGTTTTTGGATTAGGATTTCCTCCATTTACTGGTGGGCCTTTCCGTTGGATAGACTCTTATGGTGCTGATAAATTGGTGCAAAAAATGGAAGAATTTCAAAGTCACTATGGTGAAGCATTTAAACCATGTCAAATGCTATATGATATGGCATCTGAACGAAGCAAAAAATTTTATAAATAAGAAAATTAGTTGATTTATGAGGAATATTTATGTTAAAGTTTTGAAAGTACATATTTGATATTTTAATAGTTTTATATTTGCCTAAAAAAAGCAAGAATAATATTTAGAAATATTATACTTTTGATAAATATCTTATATTGTGGTAGCCTTTGAAATTCTTTCAACTGTCAATGCAAGTTGCGTATTTGTTATAAGATTTTTATATCATACTTCTTCTAAAATAGAAATATTTTCATAATGTATAACATTAAAATATATTTTTACAGTTTTTCAAAGATACGAATAAAATGTACATATATGCTCTATTTTCAAGCATAAAATATATAGTTTTTGCTATTTATAGAATTATGTAGTTTATTAAAAGAAATTTTAATAACAAGTTTTTACTAAAAATGTATAAATGTTCGTTATATGTTGAACTACTTGATTGATGATTACACACGAATAAATTTATCGACTAATTACCATTTTTTGTTTCCTATGAATTATGAAAGATGTAGGAGTGGAATCTTGTTCTTGATGCAATGTTTAGAAGATATTGCACTTTCAAATATATGCTTTTTTATGAGCAAAAAGGATTGAATCCCTATTCATGATGTATGTTCGTGACGAATTCGATGAAAATAAATAAATTTCTATTGTAAATTGAACATAAAAATTTAATATAATTACAATTTCATAAAAATATAACAAATATAATAATTCATTTGGATTCGATATTTTATACTAAACAAAACAATTCTAACTAAAAGTAATTTTTGGCTATCTGTATCCTTGTTTTAAAAAACCTTCAAGAAAAAAAGAATACATTTTGTTATCTAATAACCTTACTTTACCTATAATAATTAATTTCATTTTAAACATCATTACAATATTAAATTTATCAACAATTCATTACTATTATTATTAAATTATTATTTCAACAAAGTTAAAAAAAGAAAAGTATAATAAATAAATAATATATAAATAAATTACGTATTGTGCTTTTAATAACAAAGAGAAATTTAATAAAAGCAAGTAACAGTAATCAAGAGAACATTTTACATCATCTACCGGTCCCACACCTGTTTGTGACATTTACAATATTAAAAGAACTTAAGTCCTTGGCTGATGCAAGAAACCACAACGTTTCGTGAGAAGTCATTTACGAGGATCATGTTTTTAAATTGACCTGTATAACTTAATTCTATGCTAGTTTTCCAAGAATATAGAGAACTTAAAAAAATTTCTTGATTCTTTTTCTTAAAATTTTTTAATTCTTTACATTGTTGAGAATTATTTTAGTAAACACTATTAAAGTGTAAGTGTCTACCATCATTTATATGTATGTATTTTTGATCAATTAATACCAAGCTGAAACTTTTACAGTAATTTCATTCAAAATCCGTTTAATATCGGAGAACTTTACTTTTAGAATTCAAAAGTTAAATACAGAAATATTAAAAAATATAATTATATTTATTAAAAAATAGATTTTTGGCAATTTTTCCACAAATATAACGGTTGATAAAAAAATCTTATCTTAATCGATGATTTTGTGAATTATGTTTGATAATAATATGATTTTTTTAGAAGCATGAAAGTGTAATAATACTTACATGGAATTTTTTTACTTCGTCCAAATTAAAGTTTTTGTTAATAATATATATAACGAAAATAAAAAACGAAACAAAAGGTTCATACAGTAAACGCACACACAAAGCTTATTAAAATATAACATATTTATGCGAATACATTAAAGCTTTATAAAATTCTTTTATTCTAAAAAATTTTTTACATATGATTTTATATTCTTAGAGCTTCATCGAAGAAGAAGAATAGATATTTTAGAAAATATTGGAGTTTTCAAATTTGAGCACAAAGTGAATTTTAATCGTGCGTCCTACACACGCATTCACAAGCAATCGAGCTTTCTGTATGATGCGTGATGGAAACTTTTTACTATGATATAAGATTTATGCGTTACTATATATTCCAATATTCTAATATTTTGTATTTCATATTTAAAGAATTTTGTTATCTACATTAGAAGTTAAATGGCTGGAATATTTTATTCATTACTATGGGATAGTTATAGCTATACAATGTTAAATTTTATTTAAAAAAATATAAAAATATATTTGAAACTTAAAAATAACCAAGTAGTTAAAATATTGAATAACAACCCATATTTATTTTTTATTTTCGTGGAAACGCAATAGATAATGCATTATCAAGTTTTTCCATTTCATTAATCATCTTAATCCATATTGATTTTGTTGTAAAGTTTAGAAATAAAAAAATTTATGAAAACAATGATTATCTCTTTTAATTTTCACAAATTTAATGTACATAATAATTATATCAAGTAAATAAATTAATTAAATAATTTATAAAGTAATTTATTTCAGACTTGGTCAAGCAAAAACTTCTAATTATAAAATTAATTATGACTTGTTTTTATAAATTAACTCATATAGTTAGATGTTTAAGGACATAGGAAGGACATTGTAAGGCGTACTGGTTTTACGTGCATTAACAATAATTTTATATGAAAGTATATAAGTTGTTTAATTAATTTCTGATTTTGTAGAAAAATTATTTAAAACTTATTTTTAGACATAACATTGAAGTCTTACTTTGCTTGGTACATCGCTTAACTAGACGAATTATATTTACATATATACATTTATATATATTTTTTATTAATATACACATATGTATAACTAAGTTGAAGATAATGAAAATAGCATAAATCTTAATATTTTTGCATAGCCGTTATATACATAATTGATAAAAATTGTCTTTGCATTCTTAAATAAATATTCTTTCTCGGTCAATGCGCTTATGCATCACAGATCACAGACACACTTAGGTACTTGGTTCACGGACGGCAAAAGAAGCCTCATTTTATGACTTGTCACCACTCCTCGAGCCTTTAAGTGTTTTTCTCTTTAAGTACGCTTTTGTTAATTCAATTTGCACAATTATACGTGGCACACATTGAGGAAAGCATAAGGAGTCGTATTCTTGTAATTTTCACATTTCAAATTTGAGATGTTACCCGCCAATTTTATTGTTTAACTGGGCGGACTTGCGAAAATCTTTCTAAGAATAAATCTTGCAGAGAATATCTGTCGTTATGGTAAAATGTTGCCTTTAATTATCATCAGACAATTAATCTTAATTTTTTCATGCTGGAATGGTTCTTAATTCTGCGATAATTAAAGCTCGATTCACAGCTTTAAATACGACTTAAATATCAAACGATATCAGGTCATTGTTCCACTATTTTTTTTTTAAACTATTAATTGCGGTGCAATCATTTGTTGAGTGGATCGTGTTATTCGCGGTGCTATAACCGGAAGCAAGCTTACTCTTAAAGGTGTGGGTGTCATTTGCGTGACAGAAGGTTGAGCGCTACTGTTGACATTAACAGACGATGATTTATCTCTGGTGTGTCGTTTAACGTGTTTTGCTAGATGATCGCTTCGCATGAATCTTCTCTGGCAAACAGTACAAGCAAATTTCTTCTCTCCAGTATGTGTTCGTTTATGCCGCGAAAGTTCATCGCTTCTTGAGAATCGTCTGCTACAGTCTTCATAAGGACACGAGAATGGTCGTTCTCCTGTGTGGGTCCGTGTATGGGCTTTTAAATGTGATGACTTAAAATAATTCTTGCCACAACCTGGATGCTCACATTCATAAACACGCCGTCGCGCAGTTGATTCTGGTGTAGTTACGCTTGACGTTGTCGCAGTTGTTGGCGCAGTCACTAATAAAAGAGGAGCCTGTGGAAGAACCAAAGGCGATCCTAAAAGTCCAGTTACCATAATCGGCGCAGGTTTAGGTGCTAGAGGATGTAATTTTGGTTGAGCAGTCTCGCGGTCCGTATTTTTATTATTTACAATAATCTCTTCTTTCCGTAGACTCATTTTGAATTTGAGACTCTTCAGTATGTTCTCCGGCTCTGTTATACTTTGCCGCGTAGTCAGTTCGGACTGTGAACTAGAGGTCTGCCGTGGTTCATCTGGAACCGGCTGTGAGCACATTGTGGTAATCTTTGGTATCAAGTTGGCAGGACTGTAGGTACCATCTCGATTGGCACGCATTATCACCGAAACACGAGCTGGCTCTGGACTTGGCGGTGGTGTTCCGTCTAAGAGTAACTATTCAAAATAAATACAAATTTGTCAAATTTAATTCTTTTTTTTTTAGATATTTAGATTAATAAAAATTTCCAGATAAATCGAAGAAATTCTTATTTAAAATAACTATAGTTATGATAAATATTATAATTATTAAATCTGTAAATTATATCTTTAATTATTAAAAATAATATTAAAGGTTTTTCATCGTTCGTTTAAAAGCCATCTATTCTAGAAGATATAGAAATTACGTTGTTCTTTAACTACCGTCAGAAGGTATATAAACCATTTACTCGAAGGATAAGCAACAAAAATGGTGTAAGAGTGAACGCACGCCAATAAATGGGGTCATCTTGCAAAACAACATTATAAAGTATGCGCGCATGCGTCTATGTACATTGGAGTGGTCAGTCGATCGGATAGAAAAAAATCAAAAAGAGAGAATTTTGCAATGAACACACACAGAAAACTGTTTGTATCAATAATATATAATACTCACTTTTGCCAATTCGCATTGTTCCACGCATCGCTTTTTTCGAAGAGGTTCATCTTCCTCTGAATCAGAAGGTTGTGGAGTTGGAGGTAGACCAGGCCGTGCGTTTCCATCGTCATTTCTTTTTACGTTTGTATCAGCCTTCGTTTTTTGTAGAAGCTTCTCTCCCAAAAGTGCTGCAACGCTGAACGAAGACTGAAGCGGTTCAATCTGAAAAGGAAAAAAAAACAATAATGAACGATCAGAGTAATTACAAATAGAAACTCGACGGGATCTCTTGAAAATTTACGAAACAAAGGAGAAAAGAACGAAGGAAAAAAAAATCCAATGCTAATGACACGAAATACGAATAAAAATCGACGATATATCACGATGAAAAATGAATTAAATGAAACACAGCTAGGTCGTTTCTAGCTGCGTTCATATTTCGCGGGCAGTTAGTCAGTCTACAGTGGCGGTACTTTTAATTCAACATTCACTTACGTGTTTGAATTGGGGTGAGGCCGGTGGTGAAAGAGGCGTTTGATTAGCGTTCATTTTTTTAGAGGAAACGTGGTAAGGGTATATGCTACGTTAAAGAGGCTCGTCTGTTGATGAGAAAACGCGATTTCACGTATACCGTACTTTGAGTGAAAAAAGGCTAAGAGACGTAACCGTTGAACGGCTGGTAATGCAATGAAGCTTTCTCAGGTCGGTTAGCTCGACACACCGTGCTGGTTGTGTGTGTGATCATGCGGCGCGCTTCACTCGGACCAATCGCGTGGAGGGGCTCGTCGTAGCCGACCAATCAGAGAAGTATTATCAGCCGATGACCGCGTGATCACCGGCGTGCTGTTCACGTGCTCGCGGTCTGACTGAGGCCGTGATCATGACGTCAGTCTGCGTGGCGCGCTCGTCGATACGTCATGGTATCGCTGCGCTCACCAAGCGTCATGCAGCTTCAACCCTCCTACACCTTCTTGCAAAGTTATCTGACTCGCGCTCTCTGTCTTTCTGCTTTCCTCTTCCTGCGATTCTTCATCGGTATAGTCTAGCAGAACGCATTGCCTGGCAAACCACGGCGAGCCTCCGAATTGTCGTTTCGCCACACTCACTTTTCCCCCTTTGTCCCGTTGTAATAGGAGAGTTTCGTAAGTTTGCGGTATAAAGGTTTTCTTCTTGTATATATATATAACAGCACATAGTTCGCTTCAATGATTTCACTTCTACTCGTTTCTCCATACATTCAGCTACCATTTTTAATCTTTTTGATGATGTTTAACGACCAACAAATAAACGAGGAGAAATATATGTATTGCAATTCTAGGAATATCATTCACCGCTCAACATCCTTATCATGTCAGTCTTCATTCTATGTATACTGAAAGTCTACAGCGACGCATTTGCAGCCGCTTTGGTAATTATTGCATTTAGATTTCTCTCGTCTCGTTTTTTAAGTACATATTTTTTGTTTCTTCAAGAAACGATAGAGAAAGGAATGCGTATAATATATAGGGAGGATTGAACGGCTAACAGAAAAATTTGAGAGAATGAGAAGGTTGCATTTTAGCAAAGAAGCGTTCTGATGCAGTCTGCTATTAAATGTATTAAAATTAAATATATCGGTCGTCTACTTTGCAACTCGTTAATTCGAATTCAGCTTGGGTGGCTGCTGGTCTTTGACTCCTTTGCCTCTTTCTCTACCATCATTCTCTAGTCCCGTTGCATTTTTCAGCAGCGCCCTCTTCGGAGAATAAATTGCTCGATGTCTAATCGAATGTCTGCATTGGCACAAACTGTTTATTTAGAGTTGAATTGTTTAAAAAAGGAAAGATAACTTATATAAGAAAAATAACAAATTACTGAATTTAAACGAAACATTATTTTATTACAAGCGTAATTTTATTCTTCTTTTTCAAGATTTTTCGAACACAACCGTAGCACACAATTTCCTCGAAGGCCACACGTAACACCATGCTGCATAATGGATATCATTTATAGATACAGGAAGTCGCATTTTCTGATGCTTGCATTAGAAAACTTCCTTCCGCTTGATAAATCTATTAACATGATTGTATAGTAATTTGACTTGAAAATACGAAAATATTCGTAAAACAGAGATGCTGATTTGGCCCACATATCACGATTGCGTACTAAAACAAAATGGAGTCACAAGAAGATAACCAATAACTTACAAACAACAATCTGACAATTAATGTTTATTGCATGTCATTAATCTATTATATTGCCTTTGGCTCTTCTTCTTTCAAAATTCATCTGTCGTGAAAATCGTTATTTTCTGTTTTTAAATATCATCGTCTTGCTTTTCTAAACCTTTTATGATTTTCAAATTTCATTTCATAAAAAATTATAATATAGGTTAATTAAATTACAAACATGCAACATCTCTCTATTATCATTGTATAATTCAGGTGACATGATCTACTTAAGCGTTAAGCAGATTTAAAATGAAATTATTAATTGATTTCAATGAAAATTGAAAAATTTCGATATTACAAATCTTTTTTTTAAATCTAAAGCATAAGTTTCTTTTCGTTTTTTTTAAAGGAACGAACACTTCTTTTTTTATGGATTATGAATCCTTTAACATAAGGCACTTTTCGATTTAATATCGTCTTAATGAAATCAAATTATTCAAAATATTACTCGAATTATTTCATGTTCAAAGTCGAAGCCGTTGAAAAAAACAATTTACGTCATAATCGGCTTTGAAAATAGAGTATCCCGTAGTAGCTTGTTACTTAATCGTATTGAGTATAGGGCGACACATAATTGCGTGTTCTTATCAATATGTATGCATTATATATTGCAACGATTCATTAAGAATAGGACTTGTCACATCGATCAAACATGGGAACGTAATTTCCCGTCTAATTTCCTAATCGGATGAATTCTTAATTTCGTGTTTGTCCACAGGTTTTTGTTACATCGAATCAGGTGGAAACGTAAGATCTCAAATCAATTCCATGTAACTACATTCTATGTGATTTTCCACGTATATCCATTAGTTTCTTATCGCTATTTTTTTTAAGCAGGCTTCTTATCACGCAGCAAGCAATCGCATGGAATATTACTATGTAAATTCTTTTCTCTTGGTGTTCTTACGTTTCTAGTAAATTTTATCGTTCGATATCTTCGCCGTTTCTTGCGCTTTGTATCGCGATTAGTATTCGATAAGTATTCCATGCTTATTTACGTCATTATGAATAATCGACAATGATTCCCAGGAACAATCAGACGACATGCAATAAAATTAGAAAAATAATTAAGTATAAATCACTGTAATTGTTTCTTTCATAACGAAAGCTCTTATCGAAAAATTTCATCCGGTGTTTCATTATTCCTCTATCGGTTATTCGTATAATGCACCGAACTATAAACGTCATTTGTCGCTTTTAATAATTTTACAGTCTTTAATTAACTTATATCGATTCTCGTGAGCAGCCACGCGTACCGCCGATTTGACGAATGGCTACCAACGTTCACGATAGACAACAAGGGAATCATTCGACGAACTCGTGATCGATGATCATGTGTGCGTCTTCTGTTCATGCTTTATCGCTAGCTTCATATTAACTCCGCAGTATTGCTGACATTATTTTTAAAATAAATATTTAAATAACAAGAGGACGCGATGGAGGAGCATCCGGTACGATTAACGGTACGAAAGTTCGTAAAAACTGAATCTCCAAATGTACAGTGTATCTTGCATTGAACGTATTTCGTTCAAAACAGTCGACCCATATCTCTGCTATCTTACTTTCCCCATGGAGGGCCTCAAGGCCGGCCGCACGACCTTCCCCGATCTTCGTATTATACAGAGGAGCGTATCGTATTGTTTTGCTATCCTAATTAATAATATAACCGAGATGACTGAACGTTGCATTTTAAATGTGCACCAAACAAAGAAGAAATGCGTGCACAAAAATAGCAACTATGTTTACTATATGTCAAAAAAGCATCGAGTAGTAATGTAATGCTTATCTATAAAAAATTTGTTAAAGACAATTCGTTAAAGTTTGTATTTTAAATTTAAAATTTCGAAAGTTCACAATCTTAAAATTTTGAAAATTCAAAATTGTCAAAACATCAAATTGAAATTAAATATACCTATTTATAAGCGGATTTTTATTTCTTATAAAAATTAATTATATTCATAAAATTATAAATTTGAATAAATTTGTATATAGAATATTAAAGTTTGTATCGAATATTAATATTGTTATTAATGCTATGTAATTGTTTTATTGCCTTGTTACACGTAACAAGGAAAATTGGTAAAACCAAGAATACTGTTTTCGTAGAATCTCCTAGATGTTTATCTCTATACGAGTTATCAAGTAAAAACGTAGATCAAGATTCTTTGTTTGAAAATGTGGAGGTTTGCGTCAACACAAAGGCTCGCCTGCGGCCGTGTGCATACGTCGATTGAGTTCGTTTAGTTTAGGGCGTACTACTACGTCATCAGTGTTTTTATTCCAATACAATGGTACTGCTGCTAAAGCTAAATTATTCAACGATTATTGTTCAATGTGATTACGAAAAAATATGTATACTTGTCCGTGTAAATAGAATTAATACATTTATTTTTGTGACTGTTTTGTTATAATATCGAGAATACCAGTTTCTTCTCGAACTATTTCCGTCGTTTTAATTTTTTGCTCTCGCCATTGCATTGGCTTTTCTTTTGTTCGACCTTCAGACAGTTCTTCGGTAGAATTACAATTATCTTATCCTTTATTCATCATTTGTGGTTTCTTGTCATGTAAATACAATTGTTGACAATTTCGTAATACATAAATACAATCTTGTTTCTGGCAACGCTTAACCTTCAAATTGTTCGAAATCCGTATTTGTTGTAATCAAGGCAATAAGAGAATTCAGTCTATGAATTTCTTAATTCTATATTATGTATAGATTGAATATAGTCATGCAATTTCATGCTTTTATTAATAAGAAAATATTGGTACTACGTTCAACTATTAAACATTTGCACCTTAAAATTTTCTATAAATGCATAAGAATTCATAGTCTGATTATGTATGTATGTAGTTTCTGTTGTTGAATTTGTCTCGTTTGTTTGTGGTATCCACGAATTTGAAAGGATGGGGTGTGTCAGTTAAAAAGATCATAACATACCTTCATGGAAAGTAACGTGTAAATACAGTGGCCAAATACTCGATACTGGACAGTGTTCATATTGTTGGTGGAGATGTGTTTGATATATCGCGAGATTCGATTGCGGATGCATTTGGTGCATCGTCTGAGTTCACTGTTCAGTCGCGTCGTCCGAAAATAGCACGTATCTCTTTCTCTCAGCAATAGCAGTGGAAATAATTGGTCTTTGACTTGTTTACATTCGAAGAAACGGTGCCACGTAAAAATTGGATCAAATTGAGGATATTTCTCATTCGCCGAAGAAGCAAATAAATATGGAAGATAAAAATGTTTAGCTTCAATTTTGGGAAATAAGCATCGATGATGACAATATTTCACCTCTAAAATAAAAAAATACATATGTATACTTGGTCTGTAAAATAAAAATAAGATTATTCGATTAATGTATTTGAAAATATGACAAACTGAATAATTGTATACTTAATAGTGGATAGAAAAAGATTATGTTGGGTAGAAAAACCTAACCCCTATGTATGCATTCTATATTTAATCCTGACATAGAATACATTAAAGTCCATGTAAACAGTTAATGCACAATATAATTTGTCGGTACACACGATGTCTTTGGTATCTACTGTATATAAAAAAGTTTTAATTCGATTATCAAACGAAAATAAATTAAACCACAGACAAGATATATGAGTAAACTACAGACGAGGTTATATACCTCGTTTGTGAATAGACCTATATGCAATGTTTTTTTTATTCCATGATTTTGTAGTCCTCGGTCCTTATCATTTTCGTGTCACATCCTGTTGTACCGATTTAGACACGTTTTGCACTGCAGCACTACTAGTGATGAGAATTGAAATCAAAAAATATGGACAGTATTGCATTTGTTTTGAGAAATATTTATCCAATTTAATAATAGTGGCGATACCTCATCAATGAAGGAATATAATGATTTAAAATAGTGATTAACAAAAATTGGGATGAAAAATTTATTATATATTTGATTATTAATTTATTATATATTTGTATATATTTAAAAGTATTAGAAAAAATTGATCGAAATGTATTTTTTAACAACATAATTAGATATGAATTAGACTAGACGACGTTTTTAGTGTGTAACTTCAAAGTTTGAATGAATCTTGCAAACACGATTCTATAAAGCTTGTTAGTATTAAAGAAATATTTTTATAAATATTTTTATAAATTGTTTGGTATAAAGTTACAATGTGTGGTGTAAATTATTTTTTGCAGATCGTTTTCGAAATTTCGGAGTCAAATTCATTTTCTTAAATGGGACAGTTATTTACTAAAACGAATTCAGTGACTTGCATACGAAGTCATTTGTTTTTATTATAACTTGTTAAAAATTGATGAATTATTGTTTGAAGTTTAATAAAATGACGAGAAAAAATCGTATAGCTAAGTTTTAAGAGCTTGTAAAGGGGAGCTTTTAATTTTCAAGATGATCTGATTATAAAAAAAAATTGTTCAGTGATGGAAAAAGTTTTCTTCGGTGAGTCTTGAATTTTCACAATTTTCGAAAAAAGAAGTATTCTTACTTTTACACTTTTCGCATGATGTACAAATAAATATCTTTGAACGAAACAAACTCAAGATTATTAAAGTGGAGACTTCACTCTTTAAAATAAAGTTAATTGCTCTGCAATTTTTTTCTCACGAAATTATAACAGTTTCAAATATTGATAATTTTTCATCTTGTGTATGAATATTTTCGTCTTTTTTTTAAATTTCTCATGAATTTTGTGTGTTTGATTTCGGCCAGAGTTTTTTATTCCCAGTTAACATTTCATATGAAACGCGTGATTACAGAATCCGAGCAGTGAAATACGTAACATACTTCGTACGATTCTCGAATTATGATCGATATTTCTCACAATCGATTCTTAAACGAGAAGTATGGCAGAAAGGAGCACGCCTCATTTGTAAAGAAGGAAGTTTTATCCAAAAGAATCATTCAGAAAGAAGTATCATCTAAAAGTTCTCAGGTAAAAATATAAATCAATAGTTGGATTTGTGTTTGTGTTTTGTATTTTTAAAATAAAACGTGCAACTCAAGATAAGATTTAATCAAATAATTATTTCGTATCATTTTCAACAATTAAAGAAATAATCGCATATAAACATATAAACAGAACATACCATGCGGAAAATTATTTATAATTCTTAACAATTCCAATACTAAATTCAACAATAATTTATTAAGAATGTATTTAACAGATAAAATAATAATTTTACTGTGTAATATAATAAACTTTCTCATGTTTCAGTTTAAAGTATTGACAATCTTTCATAAAGTGTGTGAATATTTTTTTGTTTTTTTTCTAAAAATTTTTCATGAATTTTGTATATTTAATTTAGACCAGAGTTTTATTTCCTATTCCCAGTTATTTTATGTGAAACGTACGACTACAGAGCCAACGGAAAAGTACGCAATATACATCCTACGATTCTCGAATCATCGATATTTCTCACGATCGACTTTTAAACGAGAAACATGGCGAAAAGGATCACGCTTTATCTGTAAAGAAAGAAGTTTTAGCCAGTAGAATAATCCAGAAAGAAGTATCATTCAAAAGTTCACAGGTAAAAATATAAATCAATAATTTTTGGATTTGTGTTTGTATTGTGAATTTTTAAAATGAAACGTACATTTTTGGTTTCAGCGCAATGTAAGATTTAACCCAATAATTATTACATCTAATTTTCTCAAAAAAGAGACAGTAGGATATAAATACAACATATTATACTAAAAGCTATTTATAATTTTATATCAAACTTTAATTTTCCAATTCTAACCAGTAGAAATATTGTAACCTTGTAATTTACTAACATTGTTTTATATATGTGTGTTTTATATATATGTATATATATATATACACACACACGCACACACACATACACACACGCGCACACATACACACAGGCACACACACGCGCGCGCGCGCGCGCACGCGCACACACACACACATTTTATTATATGTTTTTACACATACACTTCAATTATTTGTTGATATTTTAACTTAATACTGCGTAATTCTTAACAATTCTTATATTAACAATAATTTATTATTATAATAAAAATGTACGTATTTAATAGTTAAAATAATAATTTCACTGCATAATATAATGAAATTTTTCATTTCTCAAGTAAAGTAAAACGTAGAAGGCCTTGCAGCTCGAAATTGGAAGTAAAAAACAACAACATGCACATAATGTTTACCTTTGTCTTGATTATCGTGCCTGTTCGGACAGGATCACCCCATCCCTTACTACTCTCTCAATTGAAAGACGAAACGTGTCGCGGAGAGTCATTCGGCTGTGGAATTTCGTAACAACAACACGTATTACGTGGCATTAGATTCGTAACTTTTACTAACCTATCAGTGGCGTCTCTTCGGTGGCGTCGTTTCTTCCACACTCTTTTACTTCCATTTATACCTCATTAATAGTGTCATTTAATTAATACATGAGTGCTTGACGATTCATGGAGCATCTAGATAACGAAATCGAGCAAGATTTTGAAGCTTTTCATGCTGATCTTTCTTCGATCATCGATTTCATTCTTACGGTTACCGGCAGTTTGTCTCGTACGCTTTTTTAACAGAATCTGAAGTTGATTATCGATTCACTTTTACATATTTGCCTTCATTTGACATATCTGTTCTAACTTTTGGTTTCTTTTTGTGTTATTCCTTGGTTGGAAAGATAGCATAGAAAGATGCATAGACACCATGATCACTAATGAACAATCTGTTGAATTTCCACGGAAAGTTGGTAACATTTTATTCGTTCTAGATAACATTTGTTATACAATTTATGTATATTTGAAATACAATTCGCGGTAATTTTGTAATTATACGATATACAAGGATGAAAATGGAAAAGATTAAATGTTTCGAATATGGAGATCGTAGTAGCTTAATGGTGTATATTTTCAAATTAACGTATGTTTTTCTGTTAGATTATCAAATTTAACGTTTTCGTACTTTATTATATACTTTTGTTACGCTATATACTTTTTCCGAATACTGACGCGTAATTAAATCATACAGAGCAAGATTTCATACGTGTAAGAATTTTTTAAATTAACAGTTAGCTACGAAAGTTTGATTTGTGCAAACATTTTCGAATAATGCACGACGTGATGTATTGTTAATATGCATCACTTTAATAACGAACATTCAGAGTACAATTTCTATAAATATTTCTGTAAATATTGAGAAATACTTTATCTTTTCCAACTAATATCTTTAATGCGTACTCAAGTTTAAAATCATAGAAAAATAACAGTATTTTCTAAATGAACGTACTATTTGTCCTCCTTCTAAACAGCTTTATTTTCAAAAAATTTTTGTGACCGCGTGCAATGCGGTCAGTAGAGTCAGTGTTTGTTGCGCAGTATTTTAATATTTTTTTGAGCAAAATGGGTCTCATTAAATTAGATTAATAATTCATTTAAATTATAATTCGCGAAGTTAGAGTCAGTGAGTCTGCCGATTGTTATTTAAATACGCACGTTGATAATCTTTTATCTTTCTTTTTATATATCTTTTCTTATTGAACATTCATTTTCGGTATTAGAGTCAGTGCTCAAGAGGATAAGGCCTCTCCAGGAGATCAAGATGGTAAGTAATTTTATACATTGTACTTCAGTTTACTCAATTTTTCAAATTTGACAACAAAGTATAACAATGTTTAATGTTTCGTTACAGACCTTTCACAGCATCAATTTTTTGGCATATTTTGGGGAAAATCCAATGGTGAATCCAAAGCCAAAAATGTAAGAATCTTTCATCATCTCGAACTTAAGGTTCTGCTTTGCTTACAAATACAAATTTTAATGTTTTATGTTTTGTTACAGATTCTCTACAATCTCCAATTCCCCTTATTCTCCTATGGACCTTACGATGCTTCAAAGGTTAAGAATGTGAGTATTTTAGCACATTGTATTTAAATTAATTCTATTCTCTACAGTTCTCTTTTCATTGAAGTTTAATGTAAAATTATAACTAAATAAAAATATATCAAATTATTAGAATCTCCATTTTTATCATTATTAAAATTTTAATTTTCGCAAATAACACTGTCTTTATGCTTTTTAAGAAATTTTTCACGGCTATCATGGAATTCTGAGTGAAATTTACTTCATGAGGATCTTGCGATGACTTTCCCTGCTCCAGTGCAGCGTTCTTCACACCTGCCGCGTGAGTCGCATGCATTTATATTCCTCCGGTCACTCAATCATGTCGTAGGACAAAAGGGCCGAATCGGCAAGAGTGACTGGTTGTATACGTAGAATTTTTGATGAGCATAGTGACCGCGGACATTTTTTATATCCGTGAGTAGTAACGTCTTTTTTTATGTATTAGATCAGGTCAGGGCTTCTTGCACATCGCGATTTTAACAATTAGTTCGAATATGTAAACAGTTACAGTAATATATACAGTTGTAGTAATTACTTGTAAAATCAAAATATATTCAATATAAATGTTTGCAAAAGCAAAATATTCGTATGAATATCAATATGAATAAATAAATTATAAATAATTGTTATTAAAATGATCTCGTTTGAGTATTTCGTAGTAGAGAAGACGGATATCCTCCGACTTCGTTACCATGAAAGAGGCAGTTATTACTTGTTAATATACTAATAATATATTTTGTTATGATAATTGTTATAATAATTAATAATTTCCAACTTTATTTTCCCTTTTATAATAGTATTAAATGATTTAATTAATTGAATTTTATAATTATGAACTTCAATACAATTTGATTATATATAATAGATTAGAATTCTTTCCGTAGAAAAATATATGAAATTTTATGTGCAAGAAGATACTTCGCGACAGGCAGATTTTTGAATCAAGGCAACAAGTTTGAATACTGCTTTCGCATTTTTGAAAATGTGCTTTGATGAAAAAATCGTCTGAGGTTATTTCTATTAATATTTAATTTAGAATAAATTGTTTGATTTTGATTGTTTGAGTCAATTATCACATTTCATAGTATCTTGTTTAATAAATTCAATTCTTGTCCATTGTCTTCATTCTCTTGCAAACTCAATAATTTTTGAAAGAACAGAGTCATTTATCACTAGTTCAAGATGAAATAATGCAATAGTCCGTTAGATACAAATTGTATAAACTAATCATTTTTTAGTTTAGGATTTTCAGGTTTAATCCCTTCCGTGTTCATTGTCAGAATCTCACTCACGTGCCCAGGTGCTACTTGGGTGGGTGAAAGACATTGGGCACGATGACTATAGTTTGTAATTTTATAAAAAATTTCTCAGCGACTGACAGTGTGTTAACGTATCGTGCACGACGTATTTTCCGCATGTGTGTGTGTGTGGTTAGGATGTGGAATTGCGTCGTTTCTATTATTTTATTCGTTGTAAATATTTAAAATATTCATGCACTATACAAGTTAAAGTATGAATTTATTATAATAATAATCTGTTAAATACACTATAATTATGTTATTAGTTATACTGTCTTTAGGGATCTGTAAAGAATATTTTAAGGACCCAGGATGCTGCTGGAAGGACTGAAGGAGTGAGAGAGAGAAGTGAGAAGAAAGGCGATTGCGTTTCGTCTCGGAGTCACTGCCTAGACTCATCAGTGGGGCTGATGGCAGCGACTCCTTACCCCAGACGCTTGTTGTTATAACTACCCGCTAGGCTGGGCCCGGATCACCTTCCTAGCGGGGTTCCGCATGCTGCTTGCTTAACATCGGAGATCGGTAGGACCTCGACGCTAGGCGCGCAGCCACTTGCGGCTTGTGCAAGTCGAGTGTTCGAAACTCGTAGTCGAGGAATCGTAGGGCCGCTACATGTCAATTATAACAATGATTCCAAATCAGTTTGCAGAGTTTCTGTAGAAATTATATGTATCTTTCCTTAGTTTCTAATATCTCACGTATAAAGATAAACGTGTTTTAATCACGTTTTACGCAATGGTCGCTAGCCATTGTCGGTCGATTTCAGAAAAATGGTACGTAAATTAGAGTGTGAAAGTTGTGTGTTAAGCTCGGGTGTCGGAGGCGTCCCGGGGACGTTCTCTCTAGTTTAGGTCTGCGCCCGAGTAGTATGTGTGAGAACCGTGGAGTGAGTGTGTTGGTGTGCTTGTTTTGCCATTTTTTAAATATAGGACGTCCCGTTAGGATAGGTAGCTTCTTTTCTGGTATGCCTGTGTTTAATTATATGTAGGTAGGGCCGGGCAGGTTGGCACAGTCTTTGCTCGCGTGTTCCCTTTTCGCGTGTCCAACCTGTTTCAGGAAATCTAATTTGAAAGATCGACAGTGAAATTGGTACAAATGGAGCATGCCATTGTTTCTGGTTTTACTCTTCGATTTTTCGAATTTAGTATCGCGGTCGCGGTCGCGGATAGGTCGCAAGTAGGTTCCGAAACGAACGTTTATGTAGGTATTGCTCGAGCATGCACATGCGAACGGACAACGATCACTATGATCGATGGTCGTCCATGTGTATTGGTAAATTAGTTTCCGCGGTTTATCAGTCTTTTTATTTCACCTGTATAAGTTATTTTTTGGTTTGCGGTTAGGAAGACTCGAGCTAGACGTAAGTTTCAGCGGGCATTGCGCTCGAAGAAAAGAAGAGTCAAACTGCCACGAAGAGGGTCACAACAAATGGCTCCTCATTTTCTGGAATCATTTAAATGACTCCAGAGTATGGGAGGTCATTCTTGTTACTACTTTGTCACTATGCTCTTTTAGTATTTGTAGTTATATTTTCTTTTTCTTCTTCATCATCGTTCGTCATCGTTTTGGGCAAATCGTGGTTTTTCTTGTTAGTGTTGCGAGAAATTGATTACGGTTTCAATTAGAGTTGCGAAAAAATCATAATCGTGTTCGTTTTAGAGTTGCGAATTATGATTTCGCGATTGTGAATTTTAAAAGTTGTTTTAGAGTTATACATAATAATATTTATCTTGCTTCCTGTTGCTTTGAATTAAATTATAGAGTTATTGCTTTGAATTAATTTTAAAGTGTTAGAGTATTTGAATCAGTGCTTTTCGTTTGTGCAGTTTTGTATTGTTAATATTAATTTTCATTGAATTTAGCATTAGAGTTAGTGTTGCGACATTATTTCATCGCGATTTCCAGTTTTACTTTTACTTTTACTTTTAGTGTTACGATAATGAATGATCGCGTTTTTTGATGTAGCGTTGCGTTTACAAAATGCCCACTGCCAAATTCTTCCACTGAATTCGTGGAGGGCTGTTCCTGGCTCCTGGATCACCTAATGCAGTCACAAGAGTTGTATAGAAGTAGTCATTCATCAGCAACTTCCAGCATGGTTGCACTGAACGCGTCGCAATTAGTGTTACGCATTTTTAAACACGAGTGCATAGATTAATAACGTCGCGTACTTATTTTCGGGAGTTTTAAACATGACGAAGTACTCTTCGCGTTGGATTTTGATAATTTCCTATTTCACAGTTAGTGCTAGTATATTAGTGTTGCGAAAGATACTCGGGTTTGTTGCTCGGATTCCTTTTTTTCCAAACGTCGGGACTATTTTAGTGGTGTGGAATTTTTGTGGTGTTAAGTTTTTTTAAACTACTAATCCAACAAATAAGTTTGTTACAGATTTATCAACTTCCAAATGCATGGATGAAAGATGGAATAACATGGACTGTGGAATTTAAAGAAAATGACGTCTGGGGCCTGTCTAATGGTAATTAAATACATCTTGTTAAATTTATTTCACAAATCTTTTTGACATCAACAAAAGAAGATTGCACGTAGAATACATTCAATATAGAAAATTCTATGAAATATCCAAAATAGAATGCTCGTTACAAAAGTTAATGACTGAAGTAATACGAGCTGATTGGCTGGGATCTAGGTGTTTGTGCAAGTCCATTGTGTGTACGTATCTATTAGATTCATGAAAAATAAGTAATATATCGTTCTGATATCTGGATAACTAATTTGTAAGCATATGGAAAATATTTCATACGAATTTGTATGTTTTTCATGCAAAAGTATTTTGGAAAAATATTTAGGATCAATTATTTCTTCTACTATGATTATATTTGTAAATAAGAGGGTTGTTCTTCCTTCTCTTTAAATTTTCGCATATTATAAAATTTATTTAAGCTGATAAGTTATTTAATATTTTCTTCGTAACTTTAGAATTTTAATTTACTATATGAAAAGAAGCCATCGTAAAATATAGATAGAGTCCTTTTTGATAATCATGGTGGAATCATTTCGGTTATTTACTAGCTTCATATTTCGATATTGAAAATTCCTAACAACACTGTAATAGATTTAAAAAATCATGTTTCTTGCACTATTTGATCGCTACTTGATCAATTTCGATCGTTTTTATTTGATGTAGTTCTTCAATTCACCGTTGTTTGAGCATAGAGTGCGCTAAAGAACCAATGATTTTTTTATTATGTCGGTATTTCAGAGTGGGACACGTAACGGTATGACTTAAAATTACGATGTTCTGTCATAGATGTCGCTATAGAAGTTGTAAAAGTTACCAACTAATAGTTATAATTATTTTTCATCAAAAATTGTTTGCTGTGTATAAAGTGGATTTTTAAAAACGAAACCCAAGCTAAATATCAACGTTAACATCGTTGATCGATTGTTTTTAATCTGTATTTTATTTATATTTATATATATATATATATATATTTTTTTTATACGTGTCATTAAATTTGTTTTGCAATTTAAAGGAATGGTGATCGCAATTTTTATCTTTTCTTTTATATCAGTACTTTTTAGAAAGTTCAGAAATTCCTTTAAGTTGAATTTCAGATACATCGATGTTTCGTGTATCGGCGCACTACCGCCATCTGAAACAGTCGTGAAACATTCTCCGCCGGTAAATATACCTTTAAAATTTCCCGCTTTTGAAAGCCGGACTCGCGTAGTGGGCGGAGCTTCCCCTCTCACTAGTTCTCCCGCTTTCTAGCACGTAGTCACGCTGCATTTGGAGGAGTGGGGGTTGTTTGGTATCGCGTTTGTTTAGTTGCTCGCTGACAGCGGCCGCGGTATGAGTACGTCGTAGTGCATGTGCACGTTTTTTTTTTGTCGACACTTGTGCGTGAAAAAACGCGAGTATCGAACGCGGGTAAGAAGGAATCGCAGGAACGGTTTGAAAAACAATCGAAAACCGTTCGAACGAGGAAGTATCATTTATCAGCGACGTATATTGTTCGGTGATCGGATAAAAATCGTATCTTTGTGCCTGTCGAAGTGTTCGTTGTTTTTTTGCTTTTTTATCTCTTTGTCCTCTGGCTTTGTTGTCGTACAAACCAACCTGTTTCTCGCCTAACGCTAATTCTCGTTGCGTGTGCTGTGTCACTTGTTATATGTCGACGACATCACGACGATTTGGGACGACTGATCTTCGTCTTCTCACGCGTAGCTGCGACGATGTCAGACATGTCGACGTTGATTTGGTGATGGCAGAACGCAAAGGATGTCACGCCGCAAGCAGAGCAACCCAAAACCACTGAAACGTGAGTCGTAATCGATATGCGATTCCTACATTTTCTCCCATGACTTTTTGCCGCTTCTTTCGTTTACGTGTTCGGTGTGTTCGGTGTGTTCGGTGTGTTCGGCCGTGTTTCTCGCATAACGCATGTTCAATCGTGTTCGTCACGCGCGGCGAGCTACCCGGAAAAACGGGTTTCTCGACGGCGTGCTTTTAGCCGGCCGCCACGTTGCTTGACAGGTGATTGGGCGTCTTTGCTTGTCAGACCGCGTTTCCAGTCGACACTTACACGCTGCGCAAGCTGCTTCGACTGATTTGCATCGGTTTTATTTCTCTCGGAAACAATCCTTCCTCTCATTTTTCTCAGTACATATCTCTTCAAACGAGAGTTTGATTTTGCATTGCGTGTCCAACCAATCAGCGTTCACATTGCGACTCCTTATTGGCGGGAACGTACGAACATTGATTTGAAGTTAGGGGTATGTCAAATTATTCGGTTTTAGGGAATCAATCGTGCGTACGATATTTTTTGTAATACTGTCTGTGTCGTTTGGTCGATTGGAATGTTAAGTTAGCTGCTATTTCTCTCTTAGAAAGAACAGTTGTCATTCGATAAATTTGTTGTCAGCTGATCTTTCGAATTTTCTCAGATTAACGTGGTTAACGTGGTTAATCAAACGTGATTATAGTGCTTGAACCATATCCGTACGTCAGTGCGTTGTAGAAATAACTGTATGCCAAAATTAATTAAAATAATATTACACCGTTGGAAATCGTTGGCGTCAACATTTTATTAAAAAGCAGTGTGTGTTGAAGTAAGTATAAACGCGTATTAAAACATATTAAGGTTAGGAAATGTGTCTCTATTTTATTATATATATCACAAACTGTTATTAATTATAAATACCAATGTATTAAAAGTAGTTATTCGAATATTATCATTGATGTATAATCGTTAGAAATGATAGGAGTTTATTTCGTCGTATCTGTTGTTTGTTATATTGTTTTTTTATGGAATATTGTCGTATTAATTGCGGCATAATTAATATTTACATTGAGTGGCGTTACAATCAATCATTCTATTTTCCCATTCTATTTTTCAGACGTTTTTTATTTGTCTATATAAACAGATAAAAATTTTGCAAATTTTCATCACAAAATAAAAGATATATTTAATTCATAGTAACTTTATTTATAAAATCATTATGGCGGTCAAGAATCAATTCAGTATTTAATATGTATACTATATTGCCAACTTTAGGTATTAAAATAGTTAGCTCTTTTTATTAGAAAAAAGTGAAAAATTTTACATTGAAAGGGATATGCGTGCAAGTGAAATGATAGATTTTTAATAAAATGAATGGCATTGCATATTTATATTTGCTTATTAAAGGTTTTTGCAGTTACATCTTATATTTAAGATTTTCTACTAGACTTCAGTATACGAAATACAAATTCTGTAACTATACCAAATGTTCTTTTTAATTGCTTCTTCTGCATAAAAAAAGGATAAATGATGTCCAAAGTATTCAATACTCCAGAAGATTGAAAATCCTCTTTCATCACACTCTGCGTATCAAACCTCTGTTTTCTATTTCTTCTACTCTAATATCTTTTTCGGTGAATTCTTACGCAATCAGGCAGACACTGGGAACACTTGCTTACTTACAGCCACCAATTAAAGCTTCCACGACTCGCAGGGCCTTTGTCGATGATATCGAATTGGCAAAACGGAGATCATGGTACACGGGGATCGGTTCGGTTGCACGAATTCGTATCGCTGTATATATGTTTCTCGATCTCGGCGTAAAACCGATCGAGGCCAGACGAGATCACGGGTGCCGATCCCGGCGGGATCCTTCGTCCCTCGCCGCCCTTGTGCCGCGGCTGGATCACGTGGCCCCGCGATCATGAAAGTCGCCGGCCACTTTCACGTGGCCGCAACTCGTCGAACCGGGCGTCTCTCCTCTCCTCTCCTCTTTCTATCCTGTTTGTCGCACACAGTGTGTTAAAACGGCTCTCACTGGGAAATTTCATAATTTTTTTTTCGTCGTTTAATTTTTGAGCTTCTGAATCCATAAGAATTCTTAATTGTTAACTGGAATTGCTCAGAAAACTGTTTAAATAGAGTTTACATTTTCGTCCGAAGAATATCGAATTTAGCAGACAATGTTTAAAATAAATTGTCTTACGTTACTTGTTATAAATTATACGCAAAAGGAACAAGTGTGCTTCGTGTATTACCCAATTTTTGTCTTTTTTAAATTTCTAAATTCGTAGGATTCACGATTGAAAATCACACAGCTTTCAAATATTTATGACATCTGAATAGTAACAAGATTTATTGTGAATTGAACAGTCACTTGCCAGGGGACGTTAGTCCGCATTACGTATATAATAATTTTTCAATTCGAACATTAAGACGATTTCAAGACGGGCTTGCGTTTATAATTCTTGCAGCGTCGTATCTTCATAATATTCAGCCGCCAATCGTCCATCTTTCTTTCTTCTCCCTTCGAGGTTTTCATGAAAGTTTCCTAAAGATGTTCGACTGGTTTTTTGTCACTTGGACATTAATGTCCGTGTAATTATTGCGTAGCATGTTGGACCGCGCGCTCGACTGCTAATTGGAAGCATCGGTAATTGAGTTAATAACGAATGATCGTGAAACGAGCAGGCCTTTCTTGGTTCGGACTCGTTGCTTCTGCGTGTGTTTTTAAAGGCAACTTAAAGTTTGGATGGTAGATTGGTTTGGGTAATGGAACGACGAGATTGTTGCGCGAGAGTACTGGAAAATGAAACATTAACAAATAATTTAAGGGTACGAACGGAATAATAGGCGTTAGGAATTTCTGCGTCGAAGAATTTCATTGCGACTTGTTTCGATTGATGTTTCATATTTTTATGATATTGAATAGTGTCATTGTGGAATTTAAATGAATCTACGTGATAAATTGAAGAATCTCGTCTTCATTCTTTTTTTCTCCTTTAAGTACACCTGCAAAATATGTATTTCCTAATAAAAGTGTAATCTGTTTTGTCTCTCGTTTTGATTTATTAACGTGACATTAATTTTACGAATATATTTTATATACAACTGATGGTATTTACATATTTATAACGACGATTCGTAAATTCGAATTTAATATTCTCAAATGTTGCTTCAGTTATTAATTTTATACCACTAATCTAACAATTTTATACAAGTTTTATACGAATAACTATTAAAAATAAACGAGCGAAAGCACTTACGCACAGTAGCGCGTATTTATTTATTTATTTATTTATTTATTTATTTATTTATTTATTTGTAGAACGATTCTTTAAAAAGTGATCGTTAAAATTTCCTGGCTTTCCGTCGGCTACGTTTGTACGTGCCTGAAATTCGCGACGGTGCAACGCGATCGCTTTAAAGATTAACTTATCTACCGTTTATCGTCGCGGAGGATTCTAAAATACGTTCGACCGGTTGCGTAACAAAAGTTCGCCGATTTCGGGAAGGAGGTTCGCGCGCGATTAAAACGCTTACACGGCGTGATACGTCCTTCGCGGAAGAGGCACGGTTCTCGCTCGCGATAACCGACGTGATAGATTAAAAATAATTGACGTCACCAGCCGATTTTTCTTATCGCCCCGTATCGGACGGACGAGCCGCGAACGTTTTTCTTTCGCGGTTTCAAGTTGCGCGTGTCCCTCCGCTAAACGTTGAATAGATTTCGCGAAAAATTTGCTCGTTCGTTGCGAGAGTCTGTTTTATCGTTGGCGTTTTATCTTCGCCGGGAGCACAGAGGAAATTGTCTTGCCTTTTTGGATATCGGCGCGTCATCGCCGACTCATTATTACTGGTTCCTGGTTTCCAGCGAACTGGGAATTCGCGTTGATCGCCGAGGGATCGCCGGCGAATCGTTGTTGGTTTCTTGGTTTCTTGGTTTTGTTGCGTTTCGAGAATGGGATGCACGATCGAACGAACGCTTAACGGAATTTGAATAGGCGGAAAGGGTTATTCAATTTTCTGTTAACGACTGGAGTTAATGGAAATGGCTAACGTAGTAAATTGTAGTACGAATTAGGAATTTGGTTGATCCGGGGATAATTTGGAAAACGAAGTTTTGATTATTCGGGCATTGACTCGATGAAAATCTAATTTTTTATTCCGTTTTTTATTTCATTAGCTTGTTAACAAAAGATTGTTTAAAATCGCTAAATCGCTCTCTCGATATTTTGTCAGTGAATAGATTTGTTACAAGAGCTATTGTAAATTTTATTCGTTACGTTTTGACTAGTTGGTGGTGCAGCAAAACTTTCTGTCAACTTGTTGCGAGACAAATAGTTTAAGTATAGTTGGAGTTCTCATAATAGAACAACTCTAGCAGCAATTTTTCGTTTATACGATAGACGTTCATCACAAGTTCAAACAAATGAACTCTGCCAAGAGTTCATCGAACATGGAATGGAATTTGTACAAATGGAGTATTACTGTACTATCAGAAGAATATAATCGGCCACAAAGGGTTAAGGCTGTGACGCGCGAATAAGTCGAAGCAACATATCACTTTTCTCCCTTGATATCTCGATTGTTTTCCGTTGAAAATATGCAATGTCGTCAGTTATCGAACCTTCGGTGTTGAAGGTTCGTGGCATAGTACAGAGGAAGGCCGGATTCTGGCTTGTATCATGCTGGTAATCGACGATGCCAGGGATAAAAGGTGCCCCGTGGAGAGGCAGCAATCACCCCCCGTCGTGCACAGCCGTCAAATTAATAACCAATGATTTTATACTATGTTTTATTGAATCGTGTTGCCAGTAAATAATATCTGCGCGCAGCATCGCCTGGACACTGGGGGTTAAAACTATTCTGGGGGAGGGCCGTTCCGTACGGTTCCCCGATTCTTGTTGCAACCGTTATCGAAGCGTCAATATCGACTCTCTCGTTTCTTAATCCTCTTTAGCATATTTTGCCGTCGTGTCTTCTCGATGGTAATTGCTCGCCCTAATGCCTTTCCCTGTTACTTGAATTCGTTTTTTCTTTCGTGTACTTACGTTCAATTGGGATTTGTCGAATCCGCTTGCTGTTTTGCTTTGCGATCATCATTCGTGTCTCACTTTTCGTTCGAATGACGTTTTTGGAGATTTTTAACTTCGTAATTACTATATATATTTGAAGTAGAAATCCCAAAAGTCTGTATTTACGGCGATTTGAAGAAACTTTTGTACAAATTTGGAAGTGAAACAACAGAGACCCTTTAGTAAAAAATAGAGTTATACATAAGAAGGATTGAGAAAGAACCGACTCAAGATCTTACCGCGAGTATTCGAAAATCTCAGTAAGAAGAAAAAGGAGCGAAAGACGAGAGAACTTTGAGTCATCTGCCCCCGTGTTCCGTGCGATTTATATATAAAGACAGTTTGCGTTGTGGAAAAAGAAGAAAAGTAAAAAGAAAAGAGACAGAGAAAGAGAGAGAGAGAGTGGTCAAACGCGGAACAGTTAATTACGTTTCTCGGAATCGGTTATAGCCGGGGCAGGAAAGGAATTCAATTGGCCGGGTGAAGATTCCCGAAATCTCGTGCTCGAATCTATCGGTTACAAAGGGGCACGCTTCCCTCTCTGGCCGGATCCTGAAGGAAAGTACAAAAGCGAAGTCGCAAATTCCGCCGTGGCCGGTTACCCGCGAACAGTCGTTGCGGCTATCAGTGTCGATCGTTCGCCGGTGTGTGCAATGAGCGGGTGACGTGAAAGGGAAGAGGAAGAAGAAGAACCAGAAGAGGGGACGAATAGTCAAGACAGAGAGACAAGAAGAAGAACACTGTACGTACACGATACGTGTGTATCGCATCCATCCACGTTTGCCTCGCGCGTACAAGTATACGTGGACGCGAAGAAAGAAAGAACGGAAAGAAAGAACGAAAGAAAGAAAAGAAGAAGGTGAAACGAGGAAGTAAGAAGGAAGAAGAAAGAGACAAGGAGAAGCGAAGAGAGGAGAGAAGAAGGTCCATCAGCGTTCCTTATCTTCCTCGCCTCCTGGGTCCCTTATTCCTCGCAAACGCATGAATCCACAACTGCCGCAGATGTCTCTCCCCCTTGCGTTCTCTCTCTTTCCCACTTGTTTTCCTCGTTCGCCAACTTGTTCGACCTCGTCGAGTCTCTCCTCGCCATCGGTCCACCTTCTTCCTCGTCCTCCCCTTTTACTCGCGTCTTCTTCTTTACGGAGAAACGCACGAGAGACAACTATCGCGGCGTTGATCTCGTCTAGTTAGCTCTTCTCTTCTCTCGCGATCCCCCTCGGTTCGACCCGCCTTCTCTCTTCATCACCCCCGTTCGCGTTCTCTCTATCTCGTTCCCCGTCGTTTTATTTTCCTTTTACTATAGTTTCCTCTTTTTCTCTTCCACTTGTTCTCCTTCTTCTTCTTCTTTTTCTTCTGTTTCCTCCACTTCTTGCTCTGTTGGTATACACGACGGTATACACGTTCGTCGTCGATCGGTGCGCGGGTTCGGTTCGAGAAAAGGCAAGGAGAGGAGAAGAAGAAGAAGAGGAAGAAGAAGAAGAGGAGGAAGAAGAAGAAGAAGAAGAAGAAGAAGAAGTAGAAGAAGAAGAGGAGGAGGAGGAGGAGGAGGAGGAGAAGGAAGGTCGTGTGTGTACTCGTGCGCTCTGCATCGTCCTTCCTGCCTTAACCGCGGCGCGAGAGGAACCGATACAGGCGTTCTCCCGACTCAGCTCATAAATACAGCGGAGGAAGAGGCGGTTGCTGGAGGCTGTGCGGCACCAGAGAGACACCAGGGGAGGAAGGACGAAGGGCGAGTCTACAAATTGCTACACTGCATTGTGGTGTCACTCCAGCCTGTTACGACACGGCCCTGGCATCGTTGGAATGGTGTCTGCGAGCTCTCCTCTTCTCTCCCTTATCCCGTTCGCGTGTGTGTTAGGCCTCCTTCCCGAGCCTTCCTTCCGCTGGCCCTCTCCGACTCCGCCGGTGTCAACCAGCCTTCGTACCAGCTTTACACGCGTGTAAACGCGGCTTTACGCCGATAACCGCGATGTACCTCCCGATACTCACAGCACACACAACTGCTCTCTTTTTCCTTTTCCCTCGGTTTCTCCCTCTATCTTTTTCTCACTTTTTTTTTCTTCTCCATCTTGTTTCTTCTCCAATTTTTTATCTTCTCTTTCTCTCCTTTTCATCGCTGTGTTCGTGACTGGGCGCGTTTGTTCCAAGAATTTTTTGATAGTCTACCCTCGATAACAACGTTTAATAGATTCGTGGTGGGAACATGCTTGATGCGGTCGACATGTGTTTCGTGTTAAGTGAAGAGCTCGCGTCCAGCTTCTCTCTCTCTCTCTCTCTCTCTCTCCCTCTCTGTCTTCTCTCCTCTGCTGTTTTCGGAGAATAGCCGTTAAACCAGGAATGTAACGCGTGGAGCGGAAGTTTGTTGCCGAAAGAATTTACGATTTCCTCGTGTTTCCCCTTTTTCTTGTACGATTCGTGTTTAACGAGTCAAGGTTGCCAGCAATATTGTTATTTAATCACGGCCCGCGTAACTCACGCGCGACGTGGCGTACCAAAACGGCGCGCGGCGAGCCGAATCACGAGCAGGAACATCTGTTCGAAAAGCGTTCGAACCACTCGGAGCAGGAGGAGGAGCGTAGTGTGTGTATCGTGTTCGAAACGAAATCGAGTCGATAAGCCGTGACGTGATCGCAAATGCGGATATGATTTCGCGAGAGTGCTTGGCTATTGGGATTGGGCGAAGCACACACGAGCTCCAAAAATGGCACAGTCGTTACAATTACACACGTGTGTTTGTATGCAACAGTTATGGAGACTGAGAATGCAAGAGAGGGAGATAGAGATAGAGAGAGAGAGAGAGAGAGAGAGAGAGAGAGAGAGAGAGAGACAAATAGCCGTAAAAAGGCCTTTGCGAATCGCGAAAGGCACGATCGAGATACCGTATCGGTCTGGCATTCCGAGTGAATATTAGCGTAATGAGCTGATAGCTAGTGATAGGAGATTTCAACCTGGCGATCGTCACGTTCGTACGATCCGCCGATCAAAAGCATCGCGACGACTAATCGACAGTGCGCCGTCGGCGAACGCGCGTGGATATGAATAATCTCGGTCGCGGCTCCAAACAATACAACGAAACTCCCTCCCTCTCGGCCCTCGCCCTCCCATCTCTCTCCCCTTCGCACTGCGCGCGGTATCGGCGTGTTTTGCGTTCGCGAGCAAAAACCGTATCGCTCGAGTTCTTTTGTCGTGATCGTGGTAGCCTCGCAGGAGAATCTGATTATCTACCGCGGTCCCGTTCTAATTACGCGAATCGTTGCTCTCGAATCTACGGGATCTTTCGGAGCCGGCATTGTTCGGCTTTACATTCGCGTACATTCGCTCCTCTGCTTCGAGAGTTCTTCTGTGTGTACGTACGTTCTTTTGGCTGCGAAGATCGGGCGATCGATTAGAGCGCACTGTTGATCTCGCTAATAGCGATTTTTGTAGTCGCGACTCCAGGTAGGATGGAAGATCGGAGGGATTTATGTAGCCCGCGGAGATGGATTTCTTTGGTATTATTATTGTTTCTTTTTTTTTTTTATTTTATCGTAAGAATTTCGTCCGATTTCGATCCGTAGCGTACGATGTCTTACTTCTGCATTTTACCTTTTCTTTCTTTTTTTGTTTAATTAGTCGGACCCTTCAGGAATAAAAAAAGATAATAATGCTAGAAAACTTGATAACGCTTGATTAAATACCTTTAGTTGCAATCAAATGTCTTAAGGTAATGAGAAAAAAATGAATTTAGATGAATTTAAAACATCTAAAATCAATTAATAGATTTCTTGTGATGAAGTTACTTTGAAAATTAAATCATGTGTATATGTGTTATATAAAAATGAATTTAGATGAATTTAAAACATCTAAAATCAATTAATAGATTTCTTGTGATGAAGTTACTTTGAAAATTAAATCATGTGTATATGTGTTATATAATACTATCAGTCTATATCACTATCGAAAAGGCACGAATCTATTTTTTATCATTTATATGAATGTAGAAATTTTTTTCTGCATTCATTTCTTTCTTAGACATTCTTTATTTCTCATTAGACAAGAGAGAATGAGACACAAATAGTGCTCCGTTTTATTCCACCAATGTATATGTTAAATACATGTTAAATTTTTGTAGAAAGTAACTACCTTTTTTTGTGTGCAAATGAAAGCTGAATTTTTCATGAATAGCAAAAACATTATTAGATATATATTCGTGTCAATATATTTACCATTTTGTTCAATTATCTTTTGCTATTTTTCAGGCAGCATCATGACTTCGCGTTTAAAAAAGTTCTTATCTTTTCCGCCAAAAGAAAGTTTCAAAGACAATTCGATATCCTCATCAGTAATGAAATTTAGCAAACCAATTCTGATAGTCTGTCAGTAGTTTGAAGGTTTCTTCACCATGTACGATGATTTTTATGAACTTGCGCAGCGTTTTTTTTCTCCTTTTCGGAAATAGTAAAAATACGACGAAAATGTCCATTTTTGATTTTCCATTTTGAAACCGACGCTAAACGAACAAACAGTTGTTAACGAAATCGTGCATTTTCTTTTACTAAAACAAGCTTGAACAATCAGCTATCAGATTACGCAATGAAATTGCGGTTTCAAATGAAAATTAATTACATTTTAAGATACGCATACATGTTTCTTAAGATATACATATATCTATTGGGGGGAGGCAATTACTTTTTGGCCAACTCAGTACATGTATAACGAATTTCTCATGGCATTCTAGTATACATGGTTGTCCTATTACCGTTGTCTCTGGCCTCCTGGCGGCGGTTTTAGGGCCCCGATACCAAGCAGATTAGCCTCGCCACGAAGCGTCTGCGTTTTCTCAAGTCTTGAGATAAAGCGGACAGTCGGGAGCAAGGGTAGCTGGTGCCCGGTTCGTCTCTCTCGCCTCTGATCGCGATACATGCTTGTACTACGCTTGCCTCCATGTGTTTGTGTCCACGTTGACGTACGAGACCTAATACGGGTAACACTCGTCTCGTTGAAACTGTATTTGCGTATTTGCGTAGTAATTGTCTGTCGCAAAAAACTGTTTCTCCTCTTGGTCGGCCGCCGCCATTTCGGAGCCAAGTATAAACCTGGAGGATCGTCTTTGGCCAAAGACACTTCGAATTAAAGATTCGTCGACCATCTGTCAACCTTTCGCCGGATAATTTTTTTCTCTTTCCCAAACAGTCCTTTCAGTTTCTTTTTTCAAAGTGAAAACCTTCGATAATAATTACCCTTTTTACCAGCCACGATAACTCGTCCAGTTTTCACAGTTAACGATTACTCAGGTCATCTTTTGGTCGTCTTCTTGGCTTTTTCAAGTGAAATTGTCAATTAAAATTATTGTCCGTTATTTAAACGAGCAAGGAGGGCCAGAGCAGTGGCATTGAAGTCGCATACTGTTTTTGGTGGTATGCGAGAGAAGAGGCATGTACGAGACGGTCGCTCTGGCCAGTTTTGCCAGTCTTCCAAATATATCGCTCATTAGCGTTAACTGATCGGAACAACGAGAGTTTCTTCTTCTCCCAGTTTCTCTCTCTCTCTCTCTCTCTCTCTCTCTCTCTTTCGTTTACGTTTTACTGGGACAGAAGGAGAGACAGATGGAAAGCGGGGGATGAGAGACCGCGGAGAAGAGATCGCATCTGATCTCGGTCAGAATGATTTGGCCGTTGTTGTTTCGTTGTTCGCCACAGGTCGAATCAGATAATTGTCTCGGTTTCGCAACTGGAGTATTCCGCGAACGATCTCCGCGCGATAGATCTTCTTCGACAACATGTTCCGTCCGTCTTATTTCCTTTCGTTTCTTTTTCCTTTTTTTTTCTTTGAACCGATCCACGTGATTAGAGAACATGTCAAAGGGTTTCAAGTTTCAAAGCGGAATCGGCCAGAATCAAACGTGCAAATAATGTGCACGAAAACTGAGAGACGTCGTGCGTTTCCTAAGCTAAAGTCGACAATGAGACGTATATAATGTAAAAAAATACTTTTCTACATGCTTGATGTGGCAAGAGTATAAAAATTATCTTCGTTAAGTTTACACATATGTCGAAATGAAAAATAAACATCATCCTTTATGGTCATATCGGTTTTCACGTTTCGATTTGTATGTCAAAGGGTTGACACGAGATGTGAATCTACATAGTTAGTGGTAAACACGGTAGGGGCCACGCGTGTATCGGTACCTGCGTGTGTGTCATTTCTCAATAATTTTTGTTCCCTCCTTTCTTCTTTTGGTTCCCGACGCCGTAGCTATCTCGAGTGCTTCTTTCCTCCTCAATCATCGGGCTTATCCGTGCCTCTTCAGATAAGAGTGGCGCCTAGGTCATTTCGTGGTAGTGCCGGCCTCGAAATTCTCTCGATCGAGATAATGTGAAATTAAGGACGACCCTTCGATGGCAATTAAACCACAGAACGAACGCTGTCCGATCGAATAAACGCCGCGTTCCGCAGACACCACGTCCTTTCGTCGGTCGGCCCCCGTTGTCTTCGGTACAATGCACGCGAGCCATTTATTTTTTCTTTTTCCTTCCCTTCCCTTTCCACGCTACGGTCTTGTTCGCCCTCGTCATGAAAATGAGAAAGCTCGTCTTGCAAGCCTCGTCGAACTTGCGCCTCCTTTCTTAACCTCTTGCGCTGGAATGACGTGCCACGCACGTCAAGAATTTTTTTATTCCAAATTGCAACATTTTCTCAGTTTTAGGTATATTTAAATGTAACCCAGGCAAAACAAATGATGAGTTTATTACTTTTTAATAATTTTTATCCAGTGATATCATACCGACGAGTATGAGAGTTAAAAGAAAAAGGAAGCGACGAATTATTGTATACGGTTCGGTCACTCGTTATGGTCCGCAAACAGTTGCCAGCGCAAGGAGTTAATAATTTTGAACGGAGCACCGCCACCAGATAAGGGCCGCTGATTTTTCTTGCGAGAACGTGCGTTCTCGTTTCACACCGAAAGTTTTCGAAGAGAGATTCTTTAAACGGGTTATTAGTGATGGATTGTTATTAACGAGTTATCGCGATCGTTAAAATGTCAATTCGGTGCAACTTCGTCTCGTAAGTCGAAGTATCAGAGACTTGCAATCGTTTCCAGCGATACTTGGTTTCTTGCGCGGCAGATGACATCGTAACTGGATGGTAGAATTATAGATTCTACGAAACGATTTCGAAGTCGTGAATCGTCTTCTCGCAGGAGGGCGCGAAATTTCATTTTTATCTGAAACACATTTCCTGATACACGAGTTTAAAACTTTCTTTCGTTTCTATCGAAGAACTTTTCTTTTCCATTGTATTTTGTCTAAATACATATTCAGGATCTCTGGTAATCACGTAAAAGAAAGTTTAGTACGCGGACAATCAATTACGCGAAGATGTACACATTTGGTCGTTTAACAATGATCGATTATGAAATTACCTACATATAATTCACCCATAATTAAAATGTTTTATCGATAATTCTCGAAATTTCAGACAATCGCCTTAATTAGAAAAGAAAGAAAAAAATTGACGATCAAATAAATAGTTACGAATATCGGATTTCTGACGCGTGTGCTCGCTCGTTTGAGAAGAATAATTCACGACAAAATCAGCGACAGGTTCTATGTAAAGTTTACGAGGCTCGTGAGCATCGTAACACGGTCAGGCCTCTTATTTGTTTCCAGAAGCGATACCAGACAGCCCCGACGAGAGTACGAGATCTCAGCTCGTGTCTCGTCTCGAGTGCACGCCGCTCGTAATAATATCTTGTTTAGCCGGACAAATAACGGCACGCGCGCGCCTCCCGTGTCTGAAGAAACCTAATTGCCCGCCTCTCGTATTTGCTCGGCAAACACCTTCTCAGCGCCTCCTTTCCCTGTATAAACTCCTTTCCCTCCTGTTCCGTTCTCGCGTGGCCACGTTCCACAATCTTGGTGACTCGACGTTCGCAGGTTCGTCGTTCGTTCGTTTGTCAGTCACCGTGGTACTCTATCCATAAGCCTGGCCAAGTCTTGCGATAATTGTCGTCACGCGATTCTGTTCTTCGTTTGTCCTCATAATTCAACCTCCTTTTCTGATCTCGCGTCGAATCTCCCCCGTCTTCCTGTGTTCCCGGCGTGTCGTGTGGTCGAGATTCTCGCTTGTTAAGGTCGATGCGGCGTACCGATAGAGTCGTTGGCGAAATTGTTCCGTAGATTGTTCTTGGGAAACCAGGGATCTTGCTTCTTCGAGTCGTTGGATGTACGAGGAGATTCTATCTCCTTCCCTTTTGACGGAATGAGTGTTCAATTATTTGATCGTCGAGAACGTTTCCTTTTTTTATCCTGCTATAAAATTGAACTAGCAAAACTAGCAAAACGTATTTGGCGAAAATATCATTCGAATCTCTAAAAACGCATCGTCGTAAATCTCCGTATCATGGAAGATGACAGATTTGATTTGTAAGATTACAAATTTGATTTGGTAGTTTTTCTAGTGAATTTTTGGAGTAACCTGAAGAAGTTCAGGATGAGAGATACAATGCTGTACAGGATTTTTTTATTTTCTTCTTTTAAATGGATTAGAAAAAATTTATGCTGCTTGTTTTTGGAAACAGAGAATAGTTTTATCTTGACTTTTGATAGAATGGAAACTCAAAATATTTTCTGTCATAGGACTCGCAGGATTTTGAAGTCTTAAATACGATTCTTCTATCCCCCCTTTCTCAATTTAGAAATTTGGAAATTATTTCTTAATTTAGAAAATTGCATTAGGATCATGTTAGATTTTTCTACGGAATATTGGAATTTACGTTTATTTATAGTATTGGAAGTAACGAATAATGAGATTTTGGGAAGCTAAATTGTTGAATGAGTAATGACTATGACATCATAAGTGAATTCTATTTAGTTATGTTACTTCTACGTATAATTTTTCAAGTCCTAGAACCCGTATGTATAATACAGAATTCGCAATTTTGCAGTACCTTGCAGATAAAACCTTCCGACACTCCGATAAAATTTCGAATTCTACAACCCGATAATTTCCCATATACTGCCATGTATCTCAACCTAGAAATGACTCGAACAGATCGTCAACGTATCATCAAAAGCTTCTTCCTCGCTTATATTCCGGATAGAATACGCCAGATATCGGTCGTAAAATCGTCTGCTCTGTTGGCCTTATGATGGACGCGTAAGGACGTCACGAAACTGCCTGTCCATTGGTCCACCTCTTTCCCTCGTTTTTCTATAGATACATTTGCATGTGTTCTATCAGTCGTTTGTAAATGTACACACGCCTATCTATTTGTTTAGAAACACACGCGTACAGTCGCACGCAAAAGTTTTCACATATGTACATACGTAAAAAAAGAAAGTTATTTTTGTATTCAAATAAAATACACCAGGAAATTTCATTGCAAAATTACCGCATTCTCCCCTCCGTTTGATAAATTCTCCTCCCCTATAGCAGTGAGTAAGTTCGGTAATATAAATCAAATGGAATTTTGCAACAGAAACTTACAAATCACTCGAGTATCTCAAAATTGTAAAATTATTTGGTGAACTAATTAGTTGGTTAAATTATTGTTTAATCTAAAAGCGGTATGACGTTGACTGCGTTGTCTGACTTACGGAGCTTATGAACGATAAAATAATGTACGGTACGTTTTGTAGAAAATGGCGTACATTATTTTTCACACATATGGCGTATAAAGACTTTCGCGGGTGACTGTACGTACGTACACACACGAATTCCCTCTTTGAGATGCATAGATAAGAAGGTGGAATGAGGTGATGCCGCTCCTCAATCTTTCTTAAATGTCCTCCTTCTCCGTTCGTCTTTCTTGCGCCAGGCTCCTCCTTCTCTCTTGTCCTCTTTCTCTCCTCTAACTCACCTTCTCTCTTGTAACCCCCTTCTTCTTCACCTCTGGCCGCCGCAGCCACCCACGTGCTCGCACTTTAAACAGCGCTGTTCGACGAGCATCGAATGACGTGTCGCGTCGGGGAACGAGAAGGAACAGACCGATCGCGTGGGTTCAACGTAATCAGTCTTCGCTGAGAAATTGATATTAGGTTCCCTCGAAGGAGGAAAAGACAAATTGCTGCGCCTCTGTCGAGCTCGCTGGCTACCACCAACGAGCCAGGAGAACAAGATGATCCACGATTCTGACGACTCTGACGACTCTGACGACTCTGAATGAGTTTTTTTCCCGTAGACACGCTCCAATATTTGGCATGAGAGGATTTAAGAATTTATCCGCTATTGACGAGTCTCAACAGTCATTGTCAAGTTGTTATTTCGTATTTAGCGTTCGACGAACAGCGCTACGAAAATGTAACTTCTCGAGTCTTTATGCAATTAACTGTTACAGTACAATCTTATGTAACGAGTCATGGCTAAAATGCAATTAATTATCCAATAATTAATGATAATTTCGTCAATTAATTAATTTCATAAGTCAAGAATTAACAGTATCTACGTGATTTTGTTCACTAACTTCGAACATTCGAAGAGGTAAAATAATTAAATGATCGATTTTAATCGACAGAACTTCTGACGATTATTGTCGTCACACGATTCTGTTCTTCATTCGTCTTCGTAATTCAATCCCCTTTTCTGACTTTGCGTTATATTATATAATATATCGTAATTATTTTATATCGTTACATTACTAATTATATTGTTAATTATTAATTATATATATATATATCATGAGTTAATTATAAATACTCACAAGACACATATTTTCATAAGACACTTTCACAAAGAGCTGGCTTTATTAAAAATCTACATGACGCTTCTTCTACAATCACATCACTGGTCTTAGTATGAGGAAGCACACTTTTACAGCACAGTGTAACGTGACATTGTACGAAGATCATGTTTATAAGATCGCGTGGCGCTTTCATCGCAGCAATTCACGCGTTTCCCTTAATTGTTCTTTTCGCTCTCGCGCGAAAGATGACCTGCCACTCTTTATCTTCATCACGCGAGTTACACAGCTGAGCCTTCAACCTTGACTCAACAGCTTCTGAGCAAACGGAAAGCTCAACCTGCGCGGACAACTGGAAAAAGGAGCAAAAGCGCGCGGCGTGTACACGGCGCGGAATGCGTTGACCCAAATAAATAACGCGTCGGCAGCAAGCTCGCGTCTAAAGTTCCCTCTGGCATACATTATATATCCCCCTTTTCCCCTCGTCGCGGATAACACCTCATTGATCCCAGTAGGAAAAAGGAACGGCTTATTTACATAGAGAGGCGTTCGATGCACTCCTCTCTTGTTTCATCGTAGTTCTCCGCGAAGAGATCGAGTACCTCTTAAGCAATATTATAATCGTCGATTTCGAACTCCTCGTAAGTATTTTCAACGTAAAAGTATTTTGAGTATTTTGAGCGAGATAGTTTCGAATATTTCGTATCAGTACTTCCGCGAATGAAAGCATTACGTTGGATTCGCTTTGATTCTGGCCGAAATAATAGTGAATTTTTGTTTTTGCCTTTTGTTAAGATCGCTTTAAGTGTACATTGCGATTTAACGCGATGGAAGAATAATTAAAGGCGAAGATAATATTATATAATGAAAGCAATACATTTTTCAGATTAGGGAATCTTTCAATGGACGATTTTTAATGAGCAGTGTTAGTGTTAGTGTCAGAAATTCTTGACGAAGTGTACACGCTTCTTCATTAATTCGTTATTTGCATTATTAATCGGTATATGCATATGTGAGAATTGAAAAGGAACGAATCTCGCTTTAAATGAATGTATGATTGATACGAACAATATCACTTTTATATCTGATCTTTGGACTTTTCTTTTCGAGCGAGCCGCTCTGTAGAATTCTGATTTCCAAGATTCGAGCTAATTACTTGCGTCGAAATTTATCAGACTAACTTGTACGAAACGAATGCTCGTTGAAACATTTTTACCTTCAAGTGTAATGCTCGAAGTCCGCGAAAAGAAACTCCTCTTGACTCGTGAGTACATATACATATTGGGCTTGATCCCAAATCCACGAGTTGTTCTCCCGACCCCCCTAATTGATCTAACCTGATAGGCGCGTTAATGGTACGTGTCAGTGTCGATCGGCAAGACCGATCGCCGTGTTATTTTGACAACGGCGTTGCACGCGGTCGCAGCGTTAATTAGGTGGAACGTTGGCGCTTGTATAGAGGTGTCAACGGCGCGTCCCACGTCGCGTTAGTCGATCGCGCGACCGTGTTACCTGGGCCTCTTTCTCGGCCTGGCCGCCTCACCTCTCTCGCCAGAGAGATCCCGGGTTACTTCGCGATCTCTCCGGTTGCTGCGAGCATCTCTCGTCGCGCTTCTCCCAGCCAGCATCGACATGCAGACTCGATCTTATCGGCCAAGATATCGGCAAGCGTGTCGGAGAGCGTATCCTAACGCTAACAGGAAAGAGCAGGAATCAACGGCAGGCAGCCACCGATGTTTATGTCCCGCGCTCCTCTCCAAGCTTTTCTCGAAACCGATCTCCTTTGACGAAACGTCGTTCGCGGGTTTTTAAATAATTTAGGTCTTCAGATTATAATTATAATTTAAAATTATTCGAAGATTTGCATTTTATGGTCTTTGTATTTTAAACTACGCTTAGTACAGGTATGTGAGGTTAAGGTTCCGACTATATGATTCGAAATTTAGTGGATGAAAGAAAGAGACTCGGAAGTACGAGTGTCACACACCAAGTCATCGAACAAAATTTTATATGGAGAACGTGACAAGGTGGATCGTTTGATATTTGGAGATGAAAAGTGGATTTTGTATAAGAATCTCCAAAGGAAACGAACCTGAGCCAAAAGTAAAGAAGCTCTATAGTATGTCAAATCAGATTTACAATGTCTTGTACAAAATTTTGCTTTCTGTTTGATACGATTATCGAGAAATTTTATTTTTCGAGTTGCTTCCGGGTTAATCAAACGATAAACTCGGACAAATACTGTGCCCAGCTGGATAAACTAAGAGAAGCAACAGAACGACAAAACGCTCCAAAATCGAAAAAAAAATAGTGATTTTGCTTCAAGTTATTAAGGTACGTTTTGAATTTTAATGTTTCTAATAGAATGATCCATGCTGTAAGACAGCTCTCCTACATCGTTCAATTAAAAAAATTACGATTGTAACGTGCAATTATAGTTACGGTTAATTGTGTCAATCAACAGAGTCTCCAGCGATCTTTGGCGGCGAGTTAAGCGAGGGAGCATTCCGGAGTATTCAGCACTCAGGGAGCACTTTAACGCGAAATATCAGGTAGTCGAAGGGTTTTGAAGCGAGAGAACTCTGGCGATACACGAAGCGAACGGGACGCCCGCGTTATCGGCTGCGAATCTCTCACGAGAAAGGACTACTGTCTTCTCTCGTCGGCCATAAGAAGATGCACGTCCCCCGAGCTGTGCGAGCATCGCGCACCTTTACACGTTGCTCTCTTCGTTCGTGGCGTATAGGTACGCTTGTAGCCCACTGCTAACCGCTTTGATTCGAGACTACGATCTTGGTCACCGGGATCGATAGCGATCTACCCCGTGGTGGTAGACCAGGGGGAGGAATCTTTTGCTCCAGCAATCGGCCGCGTTTCGATGGACTGCTGTTTGTGACCCCTTCTCGTTGACATTCCGCTACGTTTATTGGCGTTGACGCGTAACCGCGTATCGAGGCTAAATATCGTGGGATTGCCGATGATACTTTGGCTCATCGGTCGTACTCGGTTACCCGGTTCAAGGATCAATGCGATCAGATAATTAGGGATTCGAGGAAATTTGGCGTTTGGCTTCCCGTACGTGTCGTCCAGTAATGATGAAATTATGGTTAGGACTAGGAATAATCGCTGAAATATGGTCTAGTTGCGGAGTATGGTTCTTGTTGTCACCTTTGTATTTACGATTGAACCTTATTAACGAGATCTTCAAATTTAAAATTCCAAGTTAGAAACTAGCAACGCCATTAATTTTCTTGTACAACTACAGCAAATTTGGTAATAACATCTGCAAATAGAGTACTCTTGTTAGTCTGATTCGTTTCGAATCCATCTTCTTGATTCGTATTAATTTCCCAAGACCTTCTTCGTGAATGACAAATTTTGTGTCAGAGAATACATGCTCAGAATCAGAATGTTTAGCTTATCGTGGCAAGTCGGTTCGATTGAAAGTCAGAAGCATTTTCCACGCGGCAGGATCAGCTTTACGGTCGAAACTGTTCCGCCGCATGCGGAAGCACGAGATTATCGCGGATAGTCAGAAACAGACGGACTGTGGGCGCGGACGGGGAAAGCAACCCGAGTCGGGGGAGGCAGCAGCGTTATCATTCGCAGTTTTATCAGTCTCCGCATCGTCTGGAGTTGCTCTCTCTCTCTCTCTCTCTCTCTCTCTCTCTCTCTCTCTCTCTCTCCCCCCCCCTTCTTTCAACTCCCTCTGTCTCAGCCCCCTAGAGGCAAACTCACTCAGTTCACATGTTCCACGAACGGACATCCGCGAGAGTCGGCGTTTGTCGATCCAGGAGCGAATTAATCGAATTTGACTCGGCTGTTACGTGTCTAACAGCCGATCGTATCGCAAATATTTTTGAACCCTTGGTTTTATAATTTTTTCCCCGTGTGTGTATTTAGTCACGCACGAAGGTGTAGGTATATAGTCTACCGCTATATAGACAGGTCATTTCTGCTCCGATGTTTCATGCCGATAACTTAACGCCATGATATTTTGTGATCGTGAGAAATAATTATATATTCGCCTTCGGTGTTAGTTATTAGATATTTACTGTTTCAGCACCGTGTTTTATTTAGTATCTCAGTCATCTGAAAGCAAAGTTAGAATTGAAGTCAACGTCCGATACAAATAGATCCAACCTTTGCCTCTTTTTGCAAACTAATTATGCATCGTCGATATTTTAGAGATAGGACTGAAAACATGACGTCTCAAGTTCAACGAAATTAAACGGACAAAGTCCAAAACTATTTTCCTGAATTTAACGTCTCGAGTGAATCATCCCTCTTTCCCAAAAATCGATTCCCCCACGAACTAATCACTCCGATAAATCGACGATATCTCACAATGAGGAAAAATGTCTCTCCCCCTGTTTCAAAGAAAAGAGAAAAAGAAAAGAGAAAAAGAAAAGACTTTACTTTTATTTCTTCGGGATCAGAGCCTTCGACCTGGCCGCGTTTATTCTTTCTCTTGGTTCAACAGTGTGCATTCACTTTATGCGCCTCCTCGCATGTGCGGGAGTTCCTCCGATGGTTGCTGGAGAGAGACGGGACAGCTGAAGGGCTGGGGAAGACGAGGAGGTGGAGGCAGAATCCTATCTGGTTAAAAATCGTCTGCGTGCCGCTCACTTGGTTCCATTCGCGAGGACGACGTCCGGCTTAATGCATTCCGCGAGATGGAAACGCGCCTCCGTGTGCCTTCGTCGTCGTCGTCGTCGTCGTTGTTGTCGTCGTCGTTGTTGTCGTCGTCGTCGTTGTTGTCGTCGTCGTCGTCGTCGTCGTCGTCGTCGTCGTCGTCGTCGTCGTCGTCGTCGTCGTCGTCGTCGTCGTCGTCGTCGTCGTCGTCGTCGTCGTCGTCGTCGTCGTCGTCGTCGTCGTCGTCGTCGTCGTCGTCTTGGTCGTTGCCGGAGTACGACGAGAAGCGATCGATCTCTCGAATGGTTGTAGCTGGCTCTCTTGGTCGTCGTCGTCGATTCTCACAGTTCGGCCCGATTCTTATCGGACGGCGTCGCTACACGGAAAAGGGACCGGGAGAGGAGAGCCACAGCGGTACAGGTGTGGTCGTTAAATCCGTTAAATCGCCATAAGTGACCGGGGGCCTGAAAAGAAACGGTCGCTCGCGTCAGGATCGAACGGGCGTCACGGATAAGGGAAGGAATGCCACGAGATATCCATCCTGGTTTGCCTCCGAGTTTTATTCTCTTTCTATGTTTGGAAATTAACCGGCGCGGCCGTTTGTGCCCTGTACTTTCTTCTTCTCCGTCCCAATGGACTGGACCTATTATGTGTATAGTTGCTCCATATCTTGAGAATTTCACAGTTTCAAGTCCATTGGAATCGATAGTGCTTTGTTTCTCTCCTTTCTGCCTCCTTTCTTTGGAAATTAATCCATTCTCAGATACATTTGGAGAGCAAGTTACCGCGCGGTGATCTATAAAGCGTTTAATTTTATGGTTACGACTTTAACGCAACGTTGCTTTTATCTGACTTATCTGGAAAAAAAAACGGAACGATTTAAATTCGATTCGCTCCGGGACTGTTCCCGGTTGTTCGCAGCTCGACTTCCTTTGTTCCCGCGTGCTGTTCACGTTAAATTCCATCCACGTTCGAGAGATCGATACCTTGTCCTCTCTCGGTTGCACCTGTTACTCTTATCTGATCCAAGGAGGGAAATCTGTGCTTGTACGGCTATGATATATTTATTTTTGCGTTGTCGGAGACCGGGTAGAAGTGGAGACGGTAATTTCGATGGCGTCACGGCCGCGTCATCGAGCCGTGTTTTGTTGCCAAATGTGTTCTATAGCCGGTGATCTCGCGGTGATCATTCAGGACGAGGTCCTTCACAAGGTGGAGTCGCCCCATGAAAAGACGAGGAACAAGAAGGAGGAGGAGTAAACGAGCGTGGCTACGGCTACGACTTCGATGCGCACGGATAGATGCTACAGAGAGAGAGAGAGAGAGAGAGAGAGAGAGATGCGCGGAGCGGGTCGAGTCTGCTCGAGAGCAACGCGCGGTCTTCTCTCGGTGCACTGATGCAATATGCACGCGATCCGAGTTTTGATAATAAAGGGAGCCTTATGCAGGCACGGCAAGTGTGTGTTTATGCGAACAAGGGTGAGGAGGGGCGATAGGCAAAGAATGAGAAGAGGAGCGAGAAGAAAGTAAAATGTTGTTCGCCACGCGTGCGACCGGGACAGAGGCAGAGAGGAAGAAAGAGAAAAAGACCGTTATCGGTAAGCACAGACTCGAAGAAGTGGAAGAAGAAGAAGAAGAAGAAGAAGGAGGAGGAGGAGGAGGAGGAGAAGAATCAGAATCAGAAGAAGAAGCAAAGGAGGAGAAGGAGAAGAAGAAGAAGAGTGGCCGCAAGAAGAATGCTCACAATGCTGTAATTTCAGTGTTTGATCTTCCCATCTCTCTATGGGGGTATTATATGGGTTCTCGGTGTGGACACAGGTTACACACACGCTCTATCCAACGTTGATGCGTGTGTTCGGACTCGGTGCGTAAGCCTGTCTGAGTGTTCGAGGGGGAGGCCGGTTTTATTTTACCCGCATTATTATTCCGTTGGAGATCGCGCGCTGATCCGTGGCCGTTCCACGGCTCGCCAAGGCAAACCCCGTGGAGAGCCGCGCTTATTTATGGATGGATTCCCTTTTAACTTTCGGCAGAATCGTTCTGTCTCCCTTTATCGTTTTGCCTCCCTGCCCCCGGATCCTTTGTTGCACGTCCTCCGTTTGTCCACGCGCCTATCCGCAACCCTTCCGCGCGCCCACTTCAATGCCGCACCGCCGCCGACTCGTTTGATACAGATTTGAGTCCTCTTTGTCGGACGGGGTGCGCGATCACAGCATCTTTCCGCTAATAACGCACCAACGTTTTCGTGCTTTCGCATTCCCTTTTTCCGCCTTTTCAGTCTACCCCTGAATTTTCCAATCCGACGATTGGATTATCGATTATTAATTTTATTTCTCCTCAAATGTTTCTTTGTGTCTTTTCTCGCCTTTAAATCTTCGGCCGATCTTCTCTTCGAACTCGGAGCTTTCAAAGTGTTTTTTTTTTTTTTTTTTTACCGACGATACACATTTAATTAAGTTTCATTTTAAACAAGTTAGAATTCTATAGTTTTCGACTCCTCTATTTTTGGAGCAAAGTCTCAATGTCATTCTTTGTTTGAAACATTAAATTTAATTCTTCGCCCTTTAAATTCTCGGTCTTTTCTTCAAGCATTTGAAGCTTTTTATCAGCACTGCACATTTAACTAAGTCTTATTTGAAATAAGTCATTTTAGAATTCCATAATTTTCAACTTTTCTGTTTTTGGAGTAAAGTCTCAGTTTGTCATTCTTTGTTTGAAACATCAGATTTAATTTGCGACAGATCGACGTAAAGCGATGCATACAAATTAGAAACGCTTACAAATTTCTCGCTTCAAATTCCATCGTGATCGTCAAAACTCTCGAAATATCGGTGGGCGAGCGCCGGCGCTGAACAGCTTCGGGAAATGAATTTGGAATTCGTAGAAGTTCTCTTCTATCGAGCTGCTATCTCGGCCGTGGAGCGTAATCAGTCCATCATCCGGTCTCCCTTGCCTTCCCTTCTCTCTCTCTCTCTCTCTCTCTCTCTCTTTCTTTCTCTCTCTGCCGCGACTCCTTTTACTGGTTATTCGCCCGATGGAAACTTTCCTCTCGTCGCTCATTACCGCTATCTCCGTCCGGCTGACCATCAACTGATATCCTATCGACGGCCAACAACTTGTAGGCCATTTTTAATAAAATCCTCGCGTCGTTCGACCGTGTGCACTTAAACAGTTTCTTGGCCTTCTCCGAGCCTCGCCCATTTTCGTCGAAGGTGAACGAAAAATAACACGCTCCAGTCGGCCCGAGAAATTCTTCCTAGATTACCAAATCGGTCAGTTCCGTTTGCTTGCGTATAAATACTTTGACCGTCTCTCGATCCTGCTACCACGGTCCTCGTTTCTTTTTTCTCTCGTTCCTTTCAGAACGTTACGTTTTTCAATGGAAGAGAAAGGATCGAGAGGAGAGAAACAAGCACGTTATTGATAATTTGATACGTGTTTTTTTAGATAGCGTAGAATACTAATACAATAAGACTACCGACGATTGAAGCATAAACTTTCTATCAGAGACATTAGAAAAACTTTATAATACATATATTGCACTTTGTAAAATTTTTACACAATTTAAAAATCATCTTCAAGAAATGCACTGTTTTACATCCGTCTAAAATTGTGAATTGCTCATTTCGACCATTCTGATAGTTCCTGGTGTTAACAGCAGGGTCAACCTCGATGTTCTTCCTTGATGATCGGTTTCCTGGTTCGGAGGCATTCGATCAACAGAGTGCGATCGATCCCTCACGACCGCGCGCGCGACGAGGGAAATTTTCGGTGAATCGGACCATTGGTTCTCCGTTCAGCCTCGTAGCAACGCAATTTGATAACGAGCGTGTGTTTTCCAACGATCTGACGCCCGGACAATGCCGATTGCATTGTTGTCTTGTCCCAGAGATCACCGCGAGGGTATCAGTCTTCCCCTCGATATCGTTGCAGAAGGCAAGGAAGACGACTGGAGCACACTTACACAGTCGCGGTAAAAGCTTTCCAACGTGTAAGAGAGAAAGCAGAGAATCTAGCGGCTGTTAACGAGAGGAAGAGAAAGATAGGGTGGGCTGTACAGCCCGTATACGCGGATGAAACGAGTTAAAAGTCGCGAGAGATGCGATGTCTGTCAATATTCCGCGCGATGTGCACAACTTATCTTTGCACCGCGAGATGCACGCCTCGCGCGCGCGAGCTCGCGTGAAAACATCCATTAACGCTGATTCGCTCTGAAAAACACGTTATCAGTTGTCCTCGTCGATGGCGTCGCGAGACCAGTCTCTCTACTGTCTGCCGTGTTTCGATAAGAAACGTTTCGTGCCTGGCCGCGGCGCGATCCGATCGCGCGATAAGCGCCTCCGATCATCGATCGGTATCGGCTCTTCAGGCGTGTTTATTCGGATTACCGTTGGCGAGTAAGTCGAGGGCGGGACCGGGAACGGGATCTAATCTTGGCCGAAAAGAAGCGGCTTGAAAAGTTTCACTGACGCGGATTTATTGTGCCCGATACCGACCGTGGATACCGCGTGCGCGCGTATTCACTCGCACGCGTAGATCCTCGTACCTCGGAGTTCAGCACCGACCGATCGGACTTTCCGGATCGAAACCTATCTTTAGCACGAGAAATCGCGGAATGCCGCGGAATGCAATCTAACCGATATTTCAAGCCGATCGGTGGCAATTCAACTTGTTGCTTTCAGCAGGGATCTACCTCAATAAATACGACGGACGATTAATAATCGACGTCGTGACAATTAGTATCGTTCAAAGCTGAAGATAGCAGTGGTTCGTTAATTGGATTAACAAGTCTGGGATTACCTTGATACATTTTTGGGAACTTTCGGACATGTTCGAATGTCAATTCTATTTATTTTATTTTATAATGTGTCCGAGATTCATTCCGCTAGGAATAATCAAACAGGAACCAAGTGCTAAAAAATAAACTTCACAATTTCGTTTCACGTATATATATTAAATTCCAAGATAAAATTAAAACAATGACAATTCAATTCAACTTTTCGATCCAAGGAAATTGACCACTAGACGTGAAACTCGCGCTCTATTCCAAGTGGAAAATACTCGCGAAACGTTAACACTAGAACTACCAACGAAGTATAAAAATTTCAAAGCATAAAATTTCCATCAGAAACATTAAAGTAAAAAAAGGAAATAGAAAAATTTTGCAATATAGTGGAACATACGAGTTTCTTTTCCATTCATACAATTTACAAAAAATCATTTAACACTAGAATTACCGACGACCAAAGCATAAAAATTTCCATCAGAGGTGTTAAAATAAACGAAACAGAAAATCTTTATAGTACACAAGCAGGGTACACAAGCTTTTATTTATATATTTTACGAAGGATCATTCAAGTCTCCAAAAATATATTGTTTTATATCTGTAAGATATTTAACAAAAATATTCAAATGGTCATTTTGATCATTTTCATAGTTCCAGTGGTAAATCTCTAAAAGTACATCGTTTCACGTCTATAAAATATGTAACAAAAATCACAACATTAGTTATTTCGACCATCTTCGATAGTTCTAGTGTTAGGCAAACGTCGCATCGTGTTCACGCAGGGAAACCTCTAAGCGGGACTGTAAAGAAAATTCGGGGGGAATACCGCGATCAGAATGCCGTAGCTTTACGACTAGTGCTGTGCCAGTCAGTGCGTGAAGTTTCTCTTTCGGCCGGTGGTGGTATCGTCGCCGGCCATCGTCTTTTGTGTGTCACGCGAGTGCCATTTCCTGCCGCATACTTTTTCCCTATCGGTTGCGTGGAACGCGGCGACACGGACTCGTCGTCGTCGTCGTCGTCGTTGACGTCGGGTGTCAACAGCCACGATGGAGAGGAGGTTGTGGCCGATCGAATCGACAGCAGGCGAACGCAGGCCCGTTGGTTAGGTCGCATCCGCGTTTGCCCACCTGTTGACATCGTTGGCCGAGGAGGTGAATCGAGGGTGGCCGTGGGGAACCGAGGGAGGAGGGGAGAGTCACGACTGTAGCAGCAGACAGAGAGAGAAAGAGAGAGAGAGAGAGAGAGAGGGAGGGTGAGAGAGAGAGAGAGGGAGAGGGAGAGAGAGGGACAGAAAGAGAGATAGAGTTTGCAACGGTGGTTGTGCAAGGGTGCTCGTTCATTATCTGCCACGCTGCAAGGCCCTGAAAGCCAACCGGCTGAAAGGCCAAAAAGAGCCACATCCCGCCATTACAAAAAGCAGCTTCCTGCCGCGGCGTTGATACTGGCGCTGGCGCCCGTTCCTTTCTCCTCTCTCTTCGTGGCGATCTTCTCGTCGACGATTTTCGCCACTGACTGTCGGTTTTTTTTTCCGAGCGTTTTTTCCCTTTTCTTTTTTGTTTCGTCACTTACAATTTTGGAGAAGCAAGGTGTGAAGAAATTCGTGGATTCGATAGAATAGCGTTTTTTATCTTTTTAATCTCCTAATTTTCGCACACAGGCATCTTGTACAATATCCGTTGCAATTTTTGTTGCAATATCGACGATATCTGTATAAATCTTCCGACTTGAAAGAATAATTGTGATCGTAGAGCAAGTAAAAATTCCCCCTTGCTGCTATTGGCGTAATGTGCCAATTGAAAGGATTAAAATAGAAATCGTTGTTACAGTTATCGGTAATGCGAAACGAAATAAAGGGAGATAAAGTTGAGAATCAGCAACAAATTAAGTAAATAACTTTTTTATCGTTTGTACGCTCGTTTTTTTTCGTATGCACCAAACTCGATGCAATTGCTCTCGAAGACGAGGAACAAAGGCAAATAAGAAGACGCAATAACGGCGGTAATTACATGCGTATATGTCGGAAGGCAACCTTTCCCCGGAATAAAAGACGGCGAAGTGTCAGCTATCGAAAAAGATATCGGCTTATCTCTACAGATTGCTTGTTGAGAAACGTGTGCATGCCGATAAGTCGTGATCTCTGCGCGTCAGCCCGCTTGCAAATGCTCACATATCGCGGCGAAAGTGATAATAAGCGACAGGAACGATATTCTTTCGTGCCACGATACTCGACATAACAACTATACAGCGACAGCAATAAAGAAAAAAAAAAAAAAAAAGAAAAGAAAAGAAAAGAAAAGGAGAAAGAAAGGAAAAGATCAAGAAACGAACAAATCCCAAGAAATAAATTGATTACGTTCTTTCTTTGCATATGTCCAAATCGTGATTTGTTCTTTTATCAACGTGTCTCCTCGCGATAAGAGAGCGAAATGCTCGATAGGAAGACGAAAAATCGAACGACTAAATATTCATTTCCCATCGTGGTTCGAGTAAATTTGTTGACGATCTTGCTTCTTATCGCGGTCGCGTCGAGATCTATCTCGCGCTCGCGAGCGTGATTTAACGTAGAAGGACGTGAAATGAAAACGGTCGCGAGACACCAAACGTGAAAGGGGCAGGGGAGGAAACGAGATGACGAAACGTCGTTCCAAACTGCCGATCTCCCAGCCTCCCGACGTCTGTTCAAAGGATGAACGTTATCGAGCTGCCTGATAACACGTCGCTCATCGACGCTTCCGAGGGAATCTTTCGCTTTCTATCCATCTCTCTCTGTTCCTTACTCCGTCTCTTTTTCCATTCTTCTACGATTTCTCCTTCCTTACGCCTCTGGAGTACACCTTTGAGTTCAATTTTCCCCTCTTTTCTTGCATGAAAAATTATCTGGATATTGATGACGAATTTATCGATATTTTCGTAAAATTCTTCCGTTTTCTAGCCCAATTTTTGTAACACTGTAACATTAATAACTTCCATTGTTTGAAACTTGACTCTCGATTAGCATCACTGAGGTATTGGAGGTACAGTTTCAATTTAGATTATTTAATTTTGGAAATTTTTGCTTCATTTAATTCCATTTTACTGCTCTTTGTCGGAGAGAAGTTTGACAATATTATGTGAGGATGGATTCTTAGAAAGTTTGTGGTACTTTGCGGAACGATCTAATATATATGTCGATAGTGTAATGAAGAAAAAAGGCTATATAGTATCGCGAGTGAGTAAATTGTGGTGACTAGAACTTACATCAACGTCTTCAGAAACAGATTTCCCGAAAGTTGTCGCGTTACGCCATACACACACGGTTCTTTCTTATGCAAATTGCTCGGTTGATGGCGAGCGTTCCTCGGTCTTGTGATTTCGGTTATGGAACTACCTGTCGTTACCTCGCGTTACGACCAATCACTGCGTCGTTGGATCGTTCGTAGGAAATAAAAAATTTGATTAAATGGAATTTTTTTTTTTGGAGTCGCTGTTTTTTTGGAGTGTAATTTAATGTCAAGTAAAAAAAGAGAATAATTTTCAAAACATCCGTGTGTAAAATTTTGTAGAATACATAGTACAAAAACATAAAGGATATGTAACGTTTTCATATAAGTGGAATAATTTGTTTCTTTCATTTATTAATCTGATTATTCAGTGCTCAGTGTATATCTCTTTTTATCAAACTTCTGTCAAACTTTTCTCTTTTTGTAAACATCAACACTCTATCATACCAATAAGTATAAACAAAGTACATACTTTCTGTATATTGAAAATTGTCACGATAAATATATTCCAAATCTTTTCAGTCATAAATAAATATTTTCTCTCTTAAATCTGACATAATTACCAATATTTACGCGTCTCTCTCAAAGAAATCTTACCGAAATTGACTCACAACCCTCCAGAGGATCGAACTCGATAGAATATAATAAAATATCTAGCGAACTACTAGTGCGTCCTCCATGAAAATTCCGGAAACCAACGGCAGGCGCAATTACGATGGCCGATCGGTATCTTCATAAATACCCACGAGCTAACGAAAATAACAGCATATTTTGCGGGGCGTGCGCGCGGTACTCGCGCGAGCCCCGCCAAGATTAATCGTCACTCCGGGCAGCGCGCGTCGGTAGTAAATCGTCGATTGATTCAATTACGCGCCGCCGCGTGGCTACTCCGCGTGCACACGATACATATCCCTCCGGGATACGTATGCTTTCGTTCTCTCTCTCTCTCTCTCTCTCTCTCTCTCTCTCTCTCTCTCTCTTGAGGTCGATCGATGGCGCCGGCATTCGATGTGTTTTATTATTTCGTGGCTAGATGTAATGGACACCTAACCATTATACGCGAGAGAAAACGCCTCGATTGGCCCGCAGATACTTGGTGTGCATCGTTACCACCGCGGACCATCACGTCCAGGGACGAGACGGTCGCGTGGGTGTTGGTGGCTCGCACTCGCACGTGTTTCTAGGTGGCTAACTGCACATCCGTCCGACGACGACACGTTGTCACGTGTGGTGGAACTGGCGCGCATACCAGAGGAACAGAGGAACGCGTTGCTTTCCCCCCGTGCCCGTATCGTGGAAACGAAGGCGTGTGTGTGTGGTTTACGGCGGGCATAAAACGCACCTCCTTCGGGTGATCAACGGATATACCGGTCCTGGCCTCGTCTGGCCCGCGTTATCAGGAAATCGCAGGATTACGATCGCAGACGCGTAAGGTCGGACGATTTTTCGTTACGGGAGATATTTAACTATGGAACTGTTTCGGTCTGGTGAAGTTAGTTGTTTCTTGAGTTCAGTTACCTCGAATACGAATCACTCGATGCCATCCAGCATAGATTGGTTACTGGGGAGAGTGGAAATTGTTTTTCAAGTTTCATTTAAATGAAACGAAGTGAATATTACTGTTGCTGGTTATTTAAATCAAGTTCATCTTTATACAAGTTTATATATTGGATATTTTGTGATGATTTTTATTTGTCTCTTATTTATTGTTATTTTATTATTTATTATTTTTATTTATTATTATTTTTTTTTCTGTCTCTTCTTTGGCAAGATCCTATATCTACCAAACGTAATAGTTTATATTATCTTTCTTGTTTTTTAAACTTGCGATTATTCAGAATACACGTAATTTAATTAAAAATCCAGATATATAATAAACTTAAAAAAAGAAATCAAGTCATTACTAATAAAAAGTCAGAAAGATTTTTTTACCTTGAGGGACTTGTTAAACTTTTAATTCCTTTGCTTATTATCATATTCATTGACGTGTTCGTTCTTATCCATCTCTTCACCACATAGTTATTCGTCTTACGTTAAGTCGATTGTTCCAACGGTCTCGCCTGTATAGCCTTAATTGTCTCCCTTCCACTAGATTAGAGAAATTGTCGGACCGTGTTCTGGCCTGCGAAAGACGGACGTCAACCACCCTCGGTGAGAACTCGCAGTTAACATAGGGGTGCGATAGGAGGAACGTTAGCGTTGTGGTCAGCGATACGATAGCGTCTGCGGTTAACGATATATATTCTCGGTACTGTGGCACCTGCTTACCACCGGGAACCGATTGCACGGCCACACTTTTTCTTCTTGACGTAACGAACGGGGGTTGCGTCGCCGTTGCGGGCGTTTATTGAATTTGAATTACGAATATCGCCTTCCACCGACAACGTATCTCCTTGATGACGCGTTCAGATTTCAATTTCGTTCGTTTAACTCGCGTGTCTTTCCTCTCTTTACTCTCTATCGTGTACGCTATGCAAATTTCGCAAGATAGAAGATAATTAACGGGTTAACTTGCCGTGTCTTAAGTGTAAGAAACCGCGAGGGTTTTCAAGGAAGGGAAACGAGCAAAGAAATGAGATAATGCCTCGTTCGAACATTATCGAGCAAACATTAGTATTTATTGTTCCGAAAGAATTTGGATATTTTTAGGTTAAGAAGATCTAGAATCTTGTACAGTGCTGAAAAAGAAGCATTGAGAGAACTTTAGAGTTGTACGCATTGTACACATTACGCGTTTATACACATTAGACAGTGTTTGTGTCGTAAGCTTCCGTGGAACTTAAACCTTCTTCGGAGGTTGAGAGGTGATTCTGGCGCCACGTCAGAGTAGGGAGGAGAGAGAGTCCAGGAGACTTTCCTGATGCTGTCGTCAAAAACGAGCGAACGCACGAACAAGAGACAGAACCGTGTCTGGTCGTGTGTCGCTTATCAGACACCGTGGTATCACATACGGGTCGCTAATGTCTCCTTATCAAAGGTACCTACCTATTCCCTGGGCCTTCCCCCTGCCTCTTGTCCCACACGTACGCCGGCACCATTGGATATCCAGCTACCAGCACCACTTACCTATACCCACCTCTAACGTCACCGCTGCTTGCTATCACCGTCGTGGGACAAAGACTTTCTAGTTTCTCGTTTCTGTTTCCGCGCTTCCTGATACCGCCGCCTGATAACACGGTTGCGTTAAAACCGGGCTGCACCTGCAAATGGGGCCCTCCTTCCTTTTTCCTCTCCTCTCGCACACGAATATGTGCCCGGTAATTACCACCGTGACTTCGTTTCCTCTTACTCCTCTTTCTCCTCTTTCTTCTCGCTCGAATTTACCTCTCCTTTTTTGTTACCTTTTTCCTATTTTTTTCCTTTTTTCTCTCCTCCCGGTTTCGCGAGCAACCCAGTTATTTAAACCTGCATGCCTCGCAGATAAAGTTCATCGCGCGAGATACTCGCACGCTGTGCTGGCCCTCCCATCTTATCGAGAATTATGGGCGACTTATCAGCCGCTTATCTTGTATTCGGCAAATCGGAATTGGAAGTTTCTTGAACACCGTTCGATAAGGAATCCGATCCCAGGTGTTGCTCCTCCTCGATGTAACCATTGACCAAATTTCGCGTCGACGCGATACGAATCCGGGCTTCGGCATTCGTCTTGCGTCCCTAATTGGTCCCGATCTTGTTGACCACGCGAACGCGGTGGAATCGGCCGGTTGGCTCCGATTGACATTCTCGAGAGCTTGTTTCGAGATTGCGAGAAAGTCGAAGCTTCCTAAACGGGGGATTCTGTCAGGCACCTCACCGATAATTACCATTAATGCACGGCTACTCGAGATACAGAGGAAGATAACTCATTCCTAAGCACCCTTGCATCTTACAGGTGCTGCAATCTTAACCTCATTACCATCTGATTCGACCAATGATCTTCCACCAGTGGGAAATTCCTGCGCAGGATATCGGACGGGTTGGGCTGAAATGGTGGGGCTCGTGTTGTCTCGAATAATACAAAGTTCCTCGGTGTGTTCGTTCACGCTCGAACTGTTCCGCACGAGTGGTAACAGCCACTTAACGACTTAACGAGTGAAGATGAGCGTGCGTGCGTGCATCAACGTAAAAAGGGCAAAAAGCGAAAATAGCGCGAAAGGGACACCATAAGGGGGGAGAGTCCCTTCGCTTATGCGTGTAGGCGCGTACGACTCGAGGTGTGCGCGCGTGTAACAAATCTCTTCGTCGCCTCTCCCCCCCCCTCCCCCCGCCCCCCTCTTCCTCTCCTCCCGGTGTGTCTCTTCTTCGCCTTTTTGCGAATCTTCTCTTCTCTCTACGCTTTCGTAGCTCGCCTCGAAGCACCTCGGGCCTTCGGCTTGCTGCATACGCACGCCGCCAATTATAAACTCCCTTTCCCCTCGCTCTGCAATCCGCCCCCACCTCCCGTCCTCGACACGTTTCCCCTGCGAGAGGAGAAAAGAGGGGAAACAACCGACGCTATCTGATGCCGCGGTAGAGGTGTTAATTCACGCTCTGCCTCTCCCCCCCCTCCTCCGGCACCCTTCCCCGTTGTTTTCCCCCTCCACCTTCCCTCATTCTTCCCCCTCCACTTGCACATATACTCGTCCTCCTCCGCTCACTCTTCATTCTTCCTCCTCGCGCCCCTACCTCGCTCGTTCGACTCGTGCACCCCCACCTCACCGTGTATCGCGTTCTCCCTCTCTGCCCCTTCCCTATCTTATTGTTGTGCCCGTACAAAGCATCCCACTTCTTGACTCGCGTGTACACGCACACGCACGTGAGCTGCCTCGCGTTTCGCGAACGTGCCAAGACGCGCGTGTACGTGCACGCGCGCGGGGAAAACGGCACTTCAGTTGGGCGTGAAGGGGAATAATTGAGTTCTCGGTCTCACGTTTCGGCTATCCGGCAGGGTGTTGCGAGAGTTGTCGGTTCTTTCTTTCTTTTCGAAGAACTACCGCCGGTAGGTGGAACTGAGACTGTTGTTTCGATTTTTGGAGTTATTTTAGTAATTTAAGATTAAACTGAATAACTTTGGAGTTAGTTAGTTAGTTAGTTAGCCAGTTCTAATTATTGGAAGTTATTGCCATTGGACTTTGTCACTACAGACGCTTTCTCGGAATGTTCAAAGTTATTCTTACTTGAACCTTGTAAACGATCCATGACGCGACTGTAGTGTCTGTAGTGTAATTGTCAACGTTGATAATCGATGACGTCGCGTGATTTTCACGTAACTTTAATTAGTTGTATTTATTTATTTATTTACTTACACATTTGACGCTTCTATCTTATTACTTCAGAAGAAGATAATCACCGACGAAAGGAACAGATTTTGTGAATTTTTACTTTTACCCGGAAAAACCTGCTTTAGTCAAAAATTGCTTCACCGAAAATAGCCGATCGTTGTAACGTTAATCCCCAAGATCAAAACTGAGATTTCTATTTCTGCAAGAGTGTAGAAGAGAAAGATGTTTTCCTGTTGAATGTCAGACGCATATGATTTATAAATGAAATAGAGTACATTGTACGTTTATCGTTCGATCGCGGGGTTTTATGACGTGCTGGCTGGTCAGTGGGATGCAGACGTTGCGAGAGGAGGGGGAAAAAAAAAAAACAAAAAGAGGAAAACAAAAGAGAAAAATATCGAACGATGGCGAGAGATAATTAGGCGCGATTGCGATTACAAGCGCGGTTTTATGTAAATTGCTAAAATAATTAATCGCGCAGCCGGGTAAAAGAGCCGAGGCTGCGTTCGGTAACGAAGGTTTGCACGAATTTATTCAATTACAGACACAACTCCGTGGAATTCCACGGATGTGTTCTTATAAGGCGTGATAATTAAACGCGTATGAAATACTCCCGACGCCTTCTATCTGGCGTAATAAATTATTTCGGCTCGTCGTATTTGGCGTAGGAGCGCGGCGTGGAAATTTATTATACGAATGCCGAGCTTTCCAGGCATTCACTCGTGATTCCTACAATTATCGCGAGAACAGGCGTTACTCGTACATGGAGAGAAATCGGGCGCAATTGCACGGTAGACGTTAAGAGTCCGCCTCTAATTGTTAGAAGAATTCCGTCTCTACGTAACACAACCGAAAACGTGTTTTCGAATCCAGGCTATGTTTTGTTACAACGTGTATTCCTGCCTCGGATACGTTTCACAAGTATGCTCTTGCCATGTTATTTTCGCTGGCTACTCCGCGGTATAATCGTCGGTAATTACGAACATTATGAATATCCATGATCTCAATGAATGAAAATTTATTCAGTCGTATATCTTCGACGTGATAAACAGGAAGATCGACTTCCAAACAAAGTCCAAAAATAGAACAGTGTAAATGAATGATAAAGCACGAGAATATTACGTACACAAAGAAAAGCGCTCTAATGCGACGCGTGCAAATGACTTGTTAAAAATAACTGAAATATTTTACACTAAATAAATTTTAGCACGAGTGATATTGAGTTAATGCAGGTTAATTTGAAGCTTGAAGTATCTAATAAGAAATAAATTTTAACGCGAAATTTAATCTTGAAAGAAATATAAGTATAGACTTATCTGGACACTGAATTGTACGCTAGGGTTAAACTACAGAGATTGCTCGCTACGTGAAAACGTAACGTAACGTAACGAAAACGGTATTTATAACCGATGAACGACGCGACGAAGGAGAAAAATGACGGAGAGGGTGGAGGTGGTGTGTAGGAACGTGTGTTCCTACATAGCTATGAGAAATTATCTGATATGGTCGTTAAGTTGGTACACTGGACAGACACGGGAGATCGTCGCTGATTGTCCACCCCCATTCCACGTGCAGGTATACCGGGTGACTTCGTTAAGAGAAAGCTGATCATATCAATGCATCCGGAGTGAAGCGCCAGGTCTAATCTTCGAAAGAGCAGGAAGGGTCTCCTCTTTCCGTTCCATAGACGGAGTGATTTCATTCTTGCCGATCTAATATTTGTCACGAAGTCTGATAGTCTGACGACTTGATTACGCATCGTAAGCTACATTCAATCCGATTTATTTTCATTTAATCGTCATTTTCATCATATCGTCTCTGTCGCAAGTGCGACACGAATATTTTATTTTTTGCCAAAGTATTAGAAATCGGAAATCTCATTCTATAATTTTAAGATATTTTAGTAAAAGTGTCGTCGATTTACTTAAAATTTTCCAGACACTTTGATAAAGTAGTGACACACAGCAATAGCCACAAACACTATCTGTAAACATTTAAATTATTGAATATTTAAGAAACGACAGTTATAAAATACGCACGCAAATTAAATTTAATAAATATTAAGAAAAAGAAGCAGTGATAAACGTTGAATGCCTACGCAAATAGTAATAGACGCAGACATGATTAAAGTTTTTTGATTTAGAATCCAGTGTTCAAGAGATTGAGAAAACATTCGTTCCGCGCGGCTGTAAAAATAGTTGAAATTCCAGTCGTCGAGAGACATTTGCATCACGCTTGAATTTCCCTTGGAGGGAAATCTTGCAATGCTCGGTGAAAGTAATCGAAGCAGGATGTTAATCGACAGGAAACGGTTAATTACAAGATAAGGCGGGGCATCATCCGCGCAGGTGGCAGAGAACGTAACCTGTTGATCGGTCAGATTACCAAGACCGATTCCTGCGCCACGACTCAAGCTTTGCCGTTCGTGGTACTCAACAGGTTAATCGCAGGGAAATGTTACGCCGTCTAGAAAATTGTCCCGAGACATTTTTACGTTGGAAACACTTTCGCCCACGATGGAGTCCGGAACGTTATTGCTCTTACGTTTTCTCCTTATCTCTACTTTGATCCTGCTCTTTCCGATCTCGGCTCGGAAGCTAAACAACGATAGGTTTAGGAACATTCAAAGATGTTTTGACACCTGCTCGAGTACGAAGAGTGATAAGGTTTTTTTTTTTTTTTCCTAAGAGAAAAAAGACTTGCAATTATTTTGCTCCGTGATATTACGATACGGTGAAAGCATATATATCTGATACTTTCGTTACTGGAATTATTGTCATTTGATCTTTAGATTGTTCCATTTTCTGAATTGCAAGCCGAAGAAAGAGGAATCAGATTCTTCTGCGAATGTAATCTAAAACCACGGGAGAAGAATATTTCCATAATTTACAAAATTATCATTTACTGTCTATTGTGATATAAAATATTGAAAATCGTGTTAACATATTCGTCTTGATAATAACTATTAATATAAATATAATAAATATAAATGTCTTGATGATAATTAAACATGATCTTGTGTATTATTGATATTTTTATGAACAAGTTGCATTATGTGTTATCACATTGTCGTTTAATAAGTCAGCAGGTAACATGTTTTGCTCTCCCAGTCGTTAATTCACAATAGCCATTGTTACTAGTAATCTACCAAAGTGTCCAGATACTTGCGAAGGCTAGTGTACATGTCCGTACATTCGCCAGAGCATTTGTCCGTCTCTGATAAACGACGAAGAACGTTGGACGTACGAGTGGGAACATGAAGTCAGGTGAAACGGTATCGTCGCTCGGCAGAAAACGCGAGGCACGAGGACGTCGAAGTGCCACACCCGCGCTCCACGACCTCAATATTGTAATATTATTACCTCGAAAGCGAGCTATAATAAGTCGTTTGCATCGTTGTCACGTGCCGGGGGATCTCGCCGCTTGCTATATAGCAACCCCGTAGCTGATCGACAGTTTGGATAAGACGAAACGTGTCAGTTGGAAAAGCTGAAGGGCCAATGGCCGGTCTCGCGGGTTATCTCATTGCTATACGTAACCAGTTCCTTCTCTCTGCTTCGAATTGTTATTTACAGAGTCTGGTCATCGATTTAGGACCACCCAAAGCTTTCTCAAGATTTCCTCGTTCGTTGAAAATCGTAAAATTAAAAGGAGTGAGAAAGCTCTTTAACAGCAAATTACTGTGAGGACGTTGCAAACTGCTATCAATCCCCTTGAACTTTGAAATTCTTTCGCGGGAAAACCGCTATCAGTTTCGGGGCGTTCGTTTCAATTTTCGTATTTGCTCGGGGCCGGAAAACTGCAAATAGAATTAGAGTTCGTAATTCCTCGCGAGGCTCGCGAATAGCCGCGAGAGCTTACTGGCGCCGGGGAGGCCGGATTAAGGAAGTAGTTACGCGAGCTCGGGAAGTCTGAAAAGACAAACCGCGGGGGCCATTCTCCCCTCTCCGTTATCGTATTCTTTCCACCGTTATCGAGAAGTTGCGCGAGGGAAATTTACCCTTACTTTGCACCGTCCTCGCCTTTTCTACCAAAAAGCAAGAAAAAGTCAGGAGCCCGAGATACGGTTCATCCCGGCGGAAGTTGGCGACCATTTATTCCGGTGGAATGGTACGATGGACACGCGTGCGTACTTATGCTCGTGTTATAAACACGCGGATGGATACTTGGGGGCGCGTGCGAGTCGGCACACCGGCAAGAACGTCTGCTCGCGCATGCATCGTCGACAGGAATGAAACGCGGGAAAAGAGGGAAACGGGTGGACGATGTGGAAAGGAGAGACGCGGTGAAGAGAGGAGAGACGAAGGGGGACAGGATAGTAGGTTCGTTGTCATGCAGGATGCAAAGGGGGATGAACTGCGCCCGCCCCCTCAGTCAACCATCCCCTTCTCTTCTCTCTGTATATTCCCTTCCAGATGGCAAGCCGGCGCACTTCATTTCCGCGTCTTACAGCTAGCCGGTATGCCGAAGGAAATGAAAACAATGAGATACAGCGGTCATCCGTTACCTATGCTCGTCGAGCACCGTCTCTTAACTCGCATTTATATTACTTAAGCGGCTCTAAAAGCATCCAGCCGTCTCACCCTCCTGTCCTTATCCGCTTACCACCCGGAGGTTTCGCCCTCCGGTGTGCGACGGTGCGTCGGTAGCGTTCTATGGCGCCACCGACCTCTGCCGACGTGTCTCTCCACCTTAAACGAGAAACCACTGCTCCGATGGTGGCCAGGGGGGGAACTTATATCCGCAATGGAATTGCGCTTCTTACGAATGATCTTATTAATTTCGTTTAACTCGGCCTTTTAGCCAGATTGTGCCTCAAATCGAGTTTATTCCTGGCACTTTTTCATGCAGTGTTCATCGCACTTTTCTTTCCTTTTCTTTTCTTCTTTCAGTCGCCTCATTCGTGATAGTTCATTTCTGGAACACATTTCTGGTTTCTTTTTTTTTTTTTTTCAATCTCTTTCTCTTTTCGAATCGTCTCATTCTCTTTTGTTATAGTTGCGACAGTCCGACTGTCTTTACATTCGTTTATCGAGAATCAGTATTACATCGTCGGCATGAAGACCACAGGAAAGGAACATGATGAGTATTTCTTCCTTTTCTTTCATTTTTTGTTTTTTTTTTTTTGACGTCTTCTTTTTCTTGTATTTTTTTAAAACACTGACGAGAAGTTAAGAGAAGCGTTGGTTGGTTGGAATGAATGATTGATGTTGCGGCTGTATTTCAACGGCAGTCGTTAAACGATCATCGCACCGTACCCAGTTGTCCCACGTTGATAAACGTCATTATGCTTCTTGATTAATTCGCTGATAGTTGTTCTTGTTGCTGGCATGGCGTCGCGCCGTGAACAGAGGCAGATAGGGGACCGATCGTATCCGGTACGCAAGTAGGTAGGTACGAAAGCCTGGTCGAAAGTGGGTCGCGAGAAGGACTTGCGAAATTAATTTCACGAGATTAAAGACGCGATCGGTGCGATTTTACGAAACGCAGACGGAGAGGAAAGTTACCAACACCTTTCCCGGTGTCTGTCTCTCCTGGAATTTAATTGCTTTTCTGCTGCACTCATTTACCACCTCTTTGGCATGTTTTACGTCAAATCTTTACTGTCAGTCGACTGTAATTATCTTTTATAAATATCTCCACTTGTCACCTTTTTTATTCCGTCAATCGATCGAACGTGAACATTTCTTCGTCAAAAAGTGTCTTGCTTTAACCAATAATTTTTATTTCAATGTTCTACTTTTGTTCAATGTGCTTTCAAGTGAAGCAACGCTGCCTACCATTTTAAGACATCCTGTAAACCTTTAAATTCATTCTTTATTATTATTCTCATTGTTCTAAAAAAATTACACTTAACAATTTTACATCATGCACATCAAATTTTGTCGTTAGATCATCTACATATGTACATGGTGCAATTGTTTCTATTCTCAGAGAAAAGAAATCTTCGCTACTCGAGATTAATTCTCATCAACTCAACTCAAAAGAGAATTTATTCTTTTTCGAATTTATTTCCTCGACACGTTATTACTCTCTGTACACGTTATCTCCCAGAGATCAAAGTTCACTCGACCAGTAACCAGTAACAAATATCGTTCTCCAAGACACACTCCTCGATCTCGTGCAAAATTCATCCATCTCCTGGAAGACTGTTTCCATTCACCGTTCGCACGAGGTCCCGGCCTTCTTTCAAGCTCGTCGATGCCCCGCATTAAATTCAGCTTCTCTCTCTCTCTCTCTCTCTCTCTCTCTTTCTCTTGGACTGCGTGTGCTCTCCGAGCGGCGCACGTCCCGCCTACGGAAATTATGAAATCAGAGACACAGGGCACGTACTCGGCAGCCGCTTTCGCGCTGGATGACTTCTCGCTTCTCGCTTCTCGCTTCTCGCGCGTGTCCTCGAGCAAGGAGATTGGCAAAAGTCGCCTCGCGGATGATGTATCGTGTCGATGATAATGCCGCGTCCCCGCTTCCCTTCTTCCATTCTCAGGCCAGATGAATGATCCGAGGCGAGACCTCTTCAACCTGTTCGTGGATTTCGTCCGTGGCGAATCGACGAAACGGCGACGATTGATGAGGGCTCGTCGACCGGCGAAGGACAACTCGGCTCGGTAATGGAAACGCGTTACACTCGGCGCGTTCGTTTTCGCTCGTTTCGATGCTTAACTTTGAAGAAGTTAGTCAGTCATCTGGGAGGTGACACGACTTTCGACTTGATAATGCGCACGCCATCGATGTGTCGCCGATGACTCACTGTCAGCCCTGATATACCGTCACGTGTGAGTGTAGATTACTTCGAGTCCTTTTTTTCCTGTTTTTAAGCGAATCTTTGCGCTCCTAACAAAGAGATACAAATCGCGGTGCGATTTGAATAATTATAAATCAGAGGTGATGTATTCGTGAATCGCACGAGCGAGAGACGAGAGGCGATTAAACGGCGCGAGTATTTTGAAGTACGGAGACCTTGATCTGCACGTGTTTTCTCGGACACGAGAGCACCTGTAGAAAGAAATATTATTCGGAATTTTTTTAACTGTACTTGGAGTGCAATTTCATTTCTTTTTATTTTCGTTTTATTTTTTATTTCGAGTCTTGGAGTCTTGGAGAACGGAGGATTATCATGCAAAGATTAAAGTAATTTATTTTAATTTTTCTTCGTGAAGAAAAAAATTGCGAAAAACTGAGAAAAGAAATAAAGAAATATCGAGTTCGAATAGACATAGGACAAGTAATAGTGTTATATGACGTTACTTTTGGTCGTATTTTAGTCATCGCCGCGATTTCACCGGCAATTGGCGCGATATTTTTACCTTGTAATTACAGCATCTAATTGCGAGCGTTAACTGGTTCGATGCCAAAACGGGATTGTGGCTGGATAAGTTGAGAGGGAGACAGACCCGAAAAGGGGGCAGAGGCACGTTATCACGAGAGGGTGCTTTCCTATATTTCGCTGCGATACGACGGGGAGTGGGCTGATCAGATAAAAGCCTCAAAAGTAGCACCGTTCCAGTTTGAAAAAAGTTGCGCTATCCGAGCGTGATTATACGGTAACGAAGTCAGGGACGCAGCTTACGTTCTCTCCTCCAGCCTCTATCGAATTTCTCTCTGTCCACCATTATCGACTTTTCACTCGGTTCCGATCCGTTAATCCTTGAAAAAATTCCTACCATAGAGAGAGATTTATCTTTTCAATCGTTTGAAAATTTTTTTTATTTCGAAATAAACAAGACATGCGTTAGACAGTGTCTGTTAATTAACTGATATAAATTTATCTTGCTGTCACGTTTCAATAGATATTCAAATATAATTGACTTGTCTGATGTTTATAATTTCAAATATAATCGAGTGTTTATAACATTCGTATGTCTGAGCATTCCAAAAAAAAAAAAAAAAAAAGAGAAAAAAAGACACAAGAATAGTAAGATGAAAATTGTAAGTGCCAGTGGTAGCTGCCTTTTTTACTCCCACCAAAATCCTTCGAAGACGACACGATTCCAAAGTCGTCTTTTTTAAGACATCTTCTAAATTCATTAATTCTGGCACGGAATAATTCCAATGTTACGAGCTTGGCATATTGTGCATTTTTTAAAAATATGTCGTTGCGTATGCTAACGCGTAACCACACGGTGTAAGAAGATATAAAAAATGTACTTCAAAAGAGAGAAAAGGCTCGCAGTGCATCTGCGAGAATTTCCGGGTTTGAATTCGCGATGGCCGACCCTGGACGCGGTTACACGACCAAGGGGGTAGGTAGGTATGTGGGATAGAGTTTGATAGGGGTGGGATCCGGAGGTGCACGGCGCGCACCTTATCACGCCACTCTGCTGTTTTAGTTTTTGTCCAGCCCCTGCATATTCCAACTTTCTTCCTCCCTCGCGTCGTTTCGACGTCGCTGTTTACGTATTACGCGCGCACATGCACGACATCGCGTACGAAAATGCAACCCTTCCATCGCGCCGACCACCACGTATAAACGAGATAAAATTCGTTCTCGCGACAGTTTCGTCCAATTATATATCGGGATGACGATCGCGTGATTTGATAATACAGGAAGAATAGCAAGAAAAACGATCTTGCACGTGTATCTTTTTACGACTTTCTTCATTTAAGCTATAATTTTTTAATGCACATCGCACGTACTGAATTTAATAATAGGGGGAAGGGTTAGTTTCAGTTTTCAATAGTGTAATAATGTTTCTTTGTCTATTCGTAGAGACGCATATTTGAAGTTAAATTCAAATCAGATTTTCATTATTTTTTTTAATATTATTATACAGATCAAAAGTTTAGATTTATATTTCATAACTGGTTTAATATTTCGTTTAGGTATGTTGATATCCATATTTCTCAGCTATGTTGTACAATCGCAGACACGTTTACTTCTTATGCTTCAACGTAGGTATTAAAGTACTCTAGACAAAGAAATTACTATTGACGTTAAAAACGTTTCACTAATATTAAAAAGATACATGTAAATAATGTAATAAAATAATAAGAAGAATGTTGTACTATTAAATAACACAATAATAATATTACACTGCAATGATGATGATACTAATCTGAAAGACGATACAGATAACGGCAAGAATTACATGTATAAATACATGTACAGAAGAACATGACCAGTGCAAAATGTATCTGTCAACGGTAAAAGATAAAAAAATGAACCAGCGAGTTCAAAAATTAAAATCGAGTCGCTCGGTGAAAAACAGACAGACGGCGATCCTAATCGGCTGCAATCAGGTCGGATAATTAATTCCTCTCGCATAATTTATCTCTTGGATGCGTAAAGAACGTTTTGTCGACAGCTCGAGAAGCGATCGCCTCCGAGGAGATTCCTGCTGACTGAGAGCCGCGAGGCAATCCTTCACGGTGAGGAGGCAACCCGCACGATACGTATCCCCGCGCCGTAGAAGCTTGAAATTTTAATTCACCGGCGGCCTCGATTAACATAATTTCCCCGTTAATGTCTGGTTGGCTTTCCCTTGTCGCGGGCTGCTTCAATGTAGCCGGATCGTTGCGCCGCGTGATAAGAGCCACGCTCGCGCACTACCGTAACATTTAACAAAACGGCAAAAAGTGCCTGGTGGAACAACGAGCGAGCCAGGAAACTAACCAGGCGATCCACGAGGAACAAGAGGACGGTGACAGAGAAAGAGAGAAAGAGAGAGAGATAAAGAGAGAGAGAGAGAGAGAGAGAGAGAAAGGGAGAGGGAGAGTGAAAGAGGATGTAGTAGGGAGGAGGGGACGGCGTCGTTTGATTCATAAATGAATATCAAGGTAGTCTCTCGGAGACGAGAGAGAAAGAGAAAGCAACCAGATGAGGGGTTGAGGGACAGCGGCGTTTGGATCCAGCCAGATAGAGAGTTGGAAGAGAGAAGGAGACGACGCGGCGGCTTCCGATGTAGTTGCGTTTTTCAATTGGCTTCACGGAAGCTCCGTCGCTTTTATCCGCGCTGTAGGCGCGAAACTAGAAAGCTCCGCTTCCCTGTTCGCTTCTATTGTTCCGTGGAAACCGTCGCTACTTCCTCGACGCGTTTCCGTCATATCCACGTCTTCCCTTATAGAGACGCTCCGGATGATGGAGCGTGAATGGGTGGAGGGGGGAGGGTTTCGTAGCTGATCAACGCCCGTGACCGTGTATATACTTGTAATAAATTAGTAATAATAACGAGCGGTTTCGATCGCGGGACAGCCGTCGATTTTCATTGTCGGGCGTTGGAAAAGACTTCGCGAGAAAACGAAAGACAGTCTGCTGTTGAAAAAAATTATACATAGGGTGTTCCTCGAATTTAAATGTTGAAACGTCTGAAGATCGGTAAAGATTAAGAAAGAAAGCCTTAAAGATTTGGTCGTTTTTTTTTTTTTTTTTTTTTATTAGAGAAAATCGTTCTCTCACTTATTCAGTAAATTTATCCGATGCCAATTCAACTCGGGAGAGCAGCCGTAGTTTGGTGTATCAAATATCGTTAGAACAATGTCTAAACTGCAATCAGAGTGGTCAATGTTCGATCCAAAGCTAGCAGTTTGAACAGTATCTTCATTAAACAGATGGTGTAGACGATAATAGTTTAAATACTGTGAAATGACAATATGAATGACAAACTAGATAACAACATGAATAAGCGTAAAAAAAAAAAAATAAGTGGAAAAGTGAAAACTCTTTTGTCCAAAATGGAGTAAGAAACGTTCAAATCTCCAAAAGATTTTTTTTTTCTTAGTTTTTACGTTCCTAAATTTTTGACATTTAAATTTGGGAAACATCTTATACAGATAACGATAAGACCGTATGAAGCCAAACTGACAATGAGTTTTGACAATTTCTCTTGTCCCTGTAACGTTCTCACAGTCATTTTCAGCTCCCAATTACACTTTCATACATCTTATTAATCTTAAAGTGTTTGAACAAAAATGCCAAATGTACTCTGTTTCTAAGATTATATCACGTAAAGTGGTTGCATTGTACAATTAGATCCGCATTCCTTGTGTTGGCATGGACGTTTAGCGTGGTCAGCGTGGACGTAGACGCAAAGATACAACGGTGGTGGTGGTGGTGGTGGTGGTGGTGGTGGTGGAGCTTTAGGTGCGTGTTGTGCAATTCGGCGAGATGCTTAATAGAGCAAGCAAAACGCAACCGAGCTGAAAGGGACGACCAAGTATGACGCGGATTGCTTGATCGATTGGCGAGTCCATTAGGGATTGGCGAGCACTTCGGCTCGCTCAGGTGCTTGCAATGTGGAATCGAAATGGAAATGGACACGGATCGGTGAATACGCACGGGGAGAAAAAGGTGAAAGGGTAATCGAGGAGTGTCAGTCGCGAATTGGTCTGGCTAACTTTACTGGAGAAATTGTCGGGGACTTAATTTCGCTAGCGGATACGTGACTTGGTCGTTAATTCACTCCTATTATTTATTATCATTCCGTTAAAATCCCAAGTTGCGTGAAAGTTTCAAAATACCTTGAGTTATATCTTAGAACCAAAAAGTATGTAACTGCGTTTTCTTTTCCTGTGCAAGCGAAAGGTGAATCTTTCACGAAGAACAGAAACTTTATTAGACAATATATTGATTTCCTTTCGCTTTTAAGCAACTTTGTGATTCCTGATTTAAGGAAGTTCTTACGTTTCTTGTCATTAGTAGTGAAATTCAACAAACCAATTTTGACAATGCTTTGATATAGTTTGAACGCTTCTTCACTATACATATCAGTAGTAAGTAAGTTTTTATGAGTTTACACAGCAGTTTCCTTTTTTTTAGTAGTACAGCAAAATATGACGAAAATGTCCCCTTTTTGTTTTTCCATTTTAAAATTGATTCTAAACAAACGAGATTATTAACGAGATCGTACATTTCCTTTCTTTAAAACAAGCTTGTACAATCAGACTTTACCATGAAATTAGTTACATTTTAAGATATACACGTATGTTCATCTATCAGAAAAAAAAAAAACGCAATTACTTTTTGGCCAATCCAATATAAAAATAACATATACATCGTAAGGTCATTATTTTCCACGAAATGGAATATCTTCGCACAAACTTTCCTCATTCACGTTTGCCTTAAATTATCTTAGACAAACACGTGCAGCTCTTTCTCGCACTCCAATCTCAAATTTCTCTTTTATCTTTTGGCTTCGTCGCTCGACGCTCAACCGCTGCCAATTACCGAAAATCCTACGACCGTCCGATATGTTTTCATATCGGGCGAGGAGAGGAAAGGATTTCTTGAAGCGTAGTCACGATTCCGCTATCGGCGACACGGCTTGATAAATCGCGAAACTTATCGTACGTTCATTTACACCGGTAAGCATCGTTTGTTTCGAGCCAGAAATCATTCGGTCGATACGAAATCGTCGGGCGATATCAGGAAACGCGGGGCGCACGAGAGGGCGGGAAAGGGGGGGGGGAGGAAGGGAGGGAAAAAAAGCGCACTTTCCTCCACTATCTGGAGAACTATTTCTCCGGTGTCTGGAAAAGCATTGCCGCTACGATAACGACTGCGAGGGCGGTTCGGAGAAAGGGCGAATTTATCGGATTGACGATGGCCGAGGCGGGCCGCGTGCACACAGACATTTGTATGCAGCCGTGTACGTACACGGGCCGAGCGTCTGGCCACACGTTCCGATATGAAGAAGAATTGTTCGGGAGGTAGACATTGAAGGCTTTTTTCCGGCCGGACTGATAACGCGATAACGACTGGATAGGGGAACGTCGCCTTTCTCCAATTAAACGAGCCAACGTTAACGTTCCCCCCGCCACGCTTTTTCTCGCTTCCCCTATTAACCGTTCCCCGTTTCGCGAACACCACGCCAATGCACGCCCCCGATAAAATTCTTTCCACTCCTCTCCACGTTTCCTTCGCGAGTAGAGTAACCTATTCGCCTTCTTCGAACACGAGGATTTCGTGTCTCGTTCTGCGATTTCGTTTCGAACTTTCGCTTGGAACGATCGTCGAGTACGAGGTATTATATTGAAAGAGGAACTGCTCGAGCATCAGCACAGTAAGATGAGAAATTGAATTTAGTTTAGATTTAAGAAGGGAAAGTTAAATTTTTTAAACTCTTTAACGCATGGTGCAACGTATGATGTAAATCAATGTATGTTATATGTTCTTTACATTTCTAGAGTCTTCGATTCTTCTTACTTTAGGTATTTTATCATGTTGTGAACTATTGAACTACGATAAATTATAAATATAACCAGCTAAATTCAGAGACTTCGGAATAATAATGTTTAATAATTTACAGTCTTGACTGAATAATTTCAATCCCAGTTTAACAATTTTTACGTGCGAATTTTAATGATTTCTATATTCGAATTTTTCATATAATTAGGTTGGTCACAAAGTAATTTCGTTTCTTTTGTCTGATGGCTGGACATACGCGTAACTAATTTCATTTTAAACCGTAAATTCATTCTGTTGTTCTACTGCTTGTTCAAGAAAAAGAAAATACACGATCTCGAACACGAGTCTGCTAAATTCTACTACTTCTACTATATTCCATCATATTCACGTAAAATATCAAATCGTTCTTGACAAGATAAGAAGATAAGAACTTTTTTAAACACGGAAGTTGGCCTGAAAGATGGCAAAAGCTGATCGAACAAAATGGTCAATATATTATTCTCTAATAAAGTTTCTTCTCGTGAAAACGCAGTTACTCTTTTGACCAAGCTAATTAAGTACAGACAGTTGTACCAGACAGTTTTACGTACCTAATAATTACAGACAGGTGCCATGCGTAAACGATCGAGTAATAAATAAATTTACATTGCGGTAATCGTTTCGATAACCAGTGTAAAAATAATGGGCGACAGATCGAAGAAACAAGGGGGAGGCTGCGAGTGTCCCGTTGAAGGGGGATCGCGGAGACGAAGGGTGGTGGCGAGTCGGATAGGGGTTACAGGGGTTGTGTACGATGCACCTAGCTGCAGCTATTCTAGCGGAGAGCGATAAGGCGAGAGAAAACGGGGTGGCTGTAGCCCGTAAATATCGAGACGGGGCAAGCAAACCCCGCGCTACCCTTTACCACCCTCTTCGCCCCGACGTAGTTTATCGCCGGTATCGGAAGTCGCGGAATCAGAGTCGCGCCAATTGTTTTACGGTGCGCCCTCCGTATCCTTCGTTTTAGCCCGTAGCCTCGGAGATTCGTTGCTGTTTCGACCACCGGACGAGATGCTGATATCGCGGATCTTCCCGGGCTTTCTCGGTCAACACGTGGCTTCGACATCCTTCGCTGGCAATTTTTTTATTCATATTTGTTCCTTTTTTTCGTTTCCGGGTCAGATGCGGAGAACAAGATACGGCAAAGCAAGATTATTCGAGTTATATGCAATTTGCCTTTTGATTCGATAGATTCGATTACGTTTAACTTAAAACGACGTTTGTTTAAAGTGAAACGATATATATTTGAAAGTAGATTATTTGATGGAATAGTGAAATATATCGTGTATTTCGATACACAGATGTCTTTACACTAGAGTTTGAATGTCTTTTTAGTGTAGAGTTTTATATTCAACAAAAAACGTTCGTCATGAACGTTTGATTCTGCTTCATTTTATCTTGATATGTTAGTAGCAGACACGTCCATGGACTTAAAAATCAAATCCTCATTCAATTAATTTAAACTCTGATTGTGAGAGTCCAAACTCTGTCTAATGTGTTTATACCAAACAAACGAACGAGTGCTCGTTCGTTCTCCATTTTGATAAAATTTGTGCTTGCATTCGTATCATTTATCACACATTGAACGTGTGTTAATGTAATGAGCGATTGCGAATTTGCTGGACGAACGAGCGTTCGCGCTGAAAGCACCACAAAAAAGTGGATCTAGATTCCAGAAGATGAAAAAAAGAAAAAAGAAAAAGGAGCAATCGTGTTTATGAGCTCCCATTTCACATATTGTAGTACCACGTCAGATATTTGTACCGTTTGCAGTTAATGGCTATTACTTTAGTCGCCGGAGTGACGTCATTAATCATCGTGACCGTCGGTGTCGTCGAGAAGAGGGGGCGGACAACTCTCTATGTGTTTCAAGTTAAGGAGCGGCGACTCGTACGTCTGGTTTGGCGTTTATACGCAACCGACTAGATACAAATCTCGATAATTGAATCGACCGATCGCGGGTACCCCGCAGCGCGAGATACGTCCCTGCTAAAGGTACACGGCTCCTCTCGTCTTCGTTTTTATCCCGTGAGTGTGTTGCGAGAACGCACAATGCACGGGGCCTCGCTAGGCGAATGCCAATGAAGTCCAATCGCGATAAAATGATACTGCAAAAACGGGACTTTGCCACGTATCGTTTTAATCGGCTTCACTCCAGTAGTGAAATTAACTTCGATTTCATTCTTTGGACCAACAGTTGGATATTTTCAAAGTCGAAAATTCGCACAGCACGCAATTTTGAAATTTCAAATTGACAATTTCACGCGACAAATATTATTAATGGTGTTACTAATTCGATGTACAAATTATTTGTAATAAAAATATTTGAATCTCGTCGTGAATAATTGGAATTTCTGTAGGATATTTTTAGTGAGTTTAAATTTGGAAAAAATTTGTCATTGGAGGGCTATGGGTTAAAGATCATGGCCTTTAAATGATAACACAAATTGTTTCTCCGAAAAATCTCCTCGGTATGCTCGATTCGTCAACGATTTTAATTCCGTCTCCGTTTTGAAATTATAAAATTCCTCGAGAACAGGCAGAGAGAGAGAGAGAGAGAGAGAGAGAGAGAGCCTCGATTAAAAATCTCTCTAATTTCACATTCGAAAATTCGCCAGCTACTTCGATAATCAGGTCGGAGCGGGGAGCGATAACGCCTCCGGGGGAATCGTAATTATGACGCTCGGCATTAACAAGCAATTAGGTGAAACGAGCGGAGGCTAGGCAACGGAACGTCATTACGGCTGTCACGAAGACCAACGCGCGAAAACCAACAAGAATCGCGCACGCTGGAAATGTTTATCTTGTCACAAATCGATTGGAGCGGTTCTCGGCGCGGCTTAATTAAATTTACCTGTTATCTCCGATCGAGACTATACCCCGGCGCTGTTGCGCGGAACGTTCGCGAGTACACTGGCGCGTACACGCTTCCACGGATGGGGTGGCGAACACCCGCGACGTTTCTGACTCCGAGCCGTCAGGACTCATTAATTGAGAAATTAATCCTCGGTAATTGTGCTTTTTGCGCCCTGTTTGCCAACCCGTTTCAAGATAACGCCCGCTGCGCGAATTGTGCATCGATGACGTATCTTCACAGTCCATTCAGAGATACGAGGCGAACAGCATTCGCGCATTAAATGATTAATAGCGCTGTATTTTCAATTTCTTTTCACCGGATGTGTTTTCATTTTCGCGGACAAAGGCTGACGATTTTACGCGAACTCTCGTTTCTCTTCATTGTCGTCGGGATTTGTGCCGCGTTGAAACAATCATACAGGCAGTAAAGTCGAATTGCCCTTCGCGAGATGAAATATATTTATCGGACGGTGGTTGTTTACAAACGGCGAACGGTTGAAGTAATAATTGAAGAATAATAAAGTAATTAGTTTGGTTCCTTAGGCAATTAGTTTCACGAGCAATTAAACGCGAAATCTAGCGCCGGTAGATAATTATGGTCGCTAGACCGTGAATATTTATCTCATTGTCTAAACATGTATTAACGTTTTTAATATCACAATTACTTTGAGTGCTTTGTACACTTCTCCAAGTTGTGTGCATTTTTTACATTTTGGCACGTTTAAACATTTACGGATTTGTAAATGCTCCTTCTTAATAAATTAATAAATATCGCGATGTTTAATATCAACGCAACGACTATTATTTGTTTACTTTATATATAAGGATATTCTTTTATCTTCTTTTGCTATCAGAACGTTACCGTTCGTTTGAAAAGCGCGCGCGTCGCCACAGTACTCTCTCTTCCAGTTTCACTGCGTGAAGTTCGTATTTGGAGCGAGTGTAACTTTTTTCTTGTTCGAATATGTTTCGAGTCTTGTTTCTTTGTTTGTTGGCTGGGAGTTGCCCATAAATATCCACAGTCTGGTAATCGTAATCGCAAATTGAAGCACCAAATCCGTCGGTTGAACCCCACTCGTTAATTGTTTTGAAAAAATTAATCGCAAGTGTTGTAACGTGTTGTACTAAAAAAAAAAAAAAAGTTCACAAGCAAACGATTGTTCGACTATTCTGCACGGAAGACATCAACCACATAGATACTCCGAGTGCGATAAAAATTCGATCGATTCCCACGAAAACGTGGTCAAAGAAGAATAACACGGGAAGGCCCGTAAAAGTAATCGATGCGATTCTTTCGATACGTATGTACATACGTACATACGTACGTATGTATATCGCGCGAGTCGCGTGAGTAAGGCCGGCGCAATGCGGTCCGACAGGAAGAAGGATTCCGCCGGTTCGCTTGATACTTGCTCGTTTTTCCAGCTTATCTCCCGTTCCGCGAGATTATTGAAAGGTTTCTGTTGCCGCGTTTATTCCCTTGTTCGCGGGAACGTAATTTATTTTGAACAAGCTGCCTCGTCCAACCTACTCGTTGTCGGTGATTCGTTCATTCTACACACACACACACACATATATATGACAAAAATGTAAATGCCATATATATATATATATATATATATATATCGATGTAAAACTCTGGAACTGAACAAAGTAAAATACGGGGTAATATTGATGACAATGGCATTGTTATGTGTAAATGTCACGAAAATGTGTTTCAATTAACAGCAAGGAAAGAAGGACCAAATAGTGGAGGATTATTTCACAGATATGTAAAACCTCAAGGCTCAAGTTAATAATTGTAATTTTTTTTCTTTGAACATTAGGTAATTCACAACAGGTGCAAAACAATATAAATAGAAATTCAAATTATGTGTTAAATATCAGTACAAGTACTGGATCAAGTGCTTATGTTCGTAGCTATGATGGTGTACCTGTGTCATCAAATAATGATGATGTTAAATGTCATTGTAATTTAATTGCCGTGCAAAAGAATAATTCAAACAAAGAATGATCCAAGCAAAAAGGTCCTAAGGATATGAGCGAATCTTGCAAATTCTTTTAGATGAAAACGATGGAAATACGTACAATATGGCTGAGGAAAGATGCATGATGTGTGACAATACATATATATATATATATATCCGCGAGAAAGTTCCGTTTGCATAAGGACTTTTCATCGTTCGTCGTGGAAAGAAATGGCGAAAACGAACGACCGAACGATTATTTGTCGATATTATTAGTGACGGAACGCACGGAACGCATCTCTGGCTATGGACAAGACAGAGGTACGAGGAATCGTGTGTTGATATCGTAGCACGATAACCAATGCGACGAATGAGGTAGTACAGACACGGCTCGTCCATTACCACTTAAGAAAGTCTTGAATCGACGGGAGAGTGCAAAGGGGGTTCACGAACCAATGACGTTGAGCATGTATGCTTCGCCAGTTGACTCATCGTCGCGAAGCTGTCGGATGTTCGGTGAAAAATCGGTATCCATCGTAGATTACGATTCTTGTACGATTTCCTTTGCTGAAACCTCTTGCTTCCTGGAAATTGAGAAGTAGTCGGTGTCACAAACAGAGATTAACTGAACTTTATCTTCCGTTGGGTTTTATTAATTTTTGTCGTGGAATCTCGAGTCTACGTGGACGAGAGTGTGATTAAAAGTAAGTAAAAAAATTTGTTTCACGATTGGATCTACCATGATTTTGAAAATCGGAGTTTTCTCTTTAGAACTTGCTAAACTTTGGATGTTTGGGCTAAGAAGAACGAAATTTCAAGAAATTGCAACATATAGTTCCTAATGTTCAAACATCAATAAAGTCTTCTAGTCCTAGTAACTTGAGAATGTCCTGATATATCTAGTAATATCTTTTTCTATTGTTTTTATTATGTTCTATTTCTTCTGTGTTCTGTTATATCCATAGTCTTCTGTTTATTTCATTATCATAGAGCTTTGAGTATCAGTTGCATTTTTCATTTTCTTGTTGATTATTCATTACTAGTTTCCTGGTAATTACATTTTTGGATATCTGTGCTTTTCCATTCTTACAATATTCCACCCTTCCACCCAGTAGTTTAGTGCTCTCTTGCGTATTTCTTGTTCTATTCTTAGGATGTTCGTCTCTAGTCTGTAGAAAAAAGAATTTTCAGTATTTTCAGAGAGGTTTCACTTTCTTACACACTGTTTTTAATCCGCCACGTGATGTAAGAAATATCTTTGGAAAAAAAACTGATCTCCGAATTGTCGAAATAGCGGCCTTAAGCCGCTTTACGCCTTAAAGCTTGAGACCAAATGGATCATCGTACGATCTCTTTTCTACAAAGTTACAACAGATATTTTTGCAAAATATCGCTTGACAGTTTTTCGTCGTTATTGGCAGAGCGGTGCTGTTCGCTGCGCGTCTCAGCAGGATTAAAGGCCCGATGTTTCTGTACCCGGCGATAAACCGTTAAGTTGGTAAAGCGAGGAATCGCAGCAGAGACATCGAGCGATGGTTACGAGCCGGCGGAGAATCCAAAAGGAACGAGAGGAAGCCCGGAGGGAAGAAGGAGAAGGCAATTAGCACACGCTTGTTATGCCAGCCGCGAGGTAGAACATTCACGATCGCGAAATTCCTCTGACGCTTAGGCGCCTCCCTTGATTGGCACTTGATCCATCGTCCGGCGGACTTTTCTCTCAAGACGGTTTCTCATCAAACGAATCGTCGTCCCCTCTGACAGACCTGCCCGCCGTGACGTGAACGCACTCCCTAAGATCGAGAGTTTCCAGCTCCTCGTCCTTTCCCGCGAATGCGAATCGCGTTCAACGAGCTTCGTCGTTCGTAACTGCCGCTATTGCCTCGCCGATCGACACCGTGGATCTTGACTCGAGGCTCGAGACCCGAGATTCTAATTGTTGCGCTCCTAATTTAAATTCTGCCGATCGAGAGCGCCGATCTCCTCTCGTATTACGAATCGACCGACGGAGGTGTTCGGAAATTCATTGAAACACGGGCACTTTGGTACTTTGTGAGAACACAAGATGGAGAGAACGTACTCGCGAATCGCTGAAGAAATGAATTAAATGAGAATTTAGTAGAGAAAATAATTTTGACGGAGTTCCCCATAGGCGGAAAAACTCTACTGATTATAATAAACGAAACGTGAAAAATAGTAAAGACTTTTTTATGTGAGAAGTAAAAATTAGCAATTCTTTATTGAATATTTTACGAAAAGATCGCATCGTGTCAAATTTTCTAAGAGAAAATTCTAAAAACTTTTCTGGTACTATATATCGAGCAGTTGCGGTCTGACAACGGTCAAATGATTCATGAAATCAAGAATCTTCTTTCGAAGATCTATTAAATTACTCTTCTCGATCTTTTTGCTCTTTCTAGAACGACCTCGAGAAATTGGTATTGCGGCGTCGATTCGCCTCTTTTTAAATCGAGGTTAGATTGTTTTTTTCACACAGCGAATTACGTAACGAGTTCTGCATCCTACACCAGTCTGGGGTTAATGATATTCCCAATAGGTAAATTCTCCGTGGATTTCATTGGTCCTTGCTCGCAAGGATAATTGTTGCGCGAATTGCTTAGCCGGTACGTTGGAGGAATCGGCGATTAGAATTGCGACGGTAGGTGTGTGTTTCTGATCGCGTTTGCGGCGATGTTTCTACGTGGAGTGCATTTAGAGCATCGTGGTTGTCTGTTCGGTATGCTGTCGCTGTACGGATATAGGCATTCGAAAAAGTCGAGCCAGGTAAAAGAATCGCTCGATGCGACTGATTACTTCCAACGGTTCAACAACACTCCGATGATTAGGCACTCCGATAATTGTGTAATTATCACTATCGGCGATTGAAACATAAAATTTCCATCAGAGATAGTGAAGTAAAAAAAAAAGAGAAAAATAAAAAACTTTATGATAGAGTAAAGTACACAAGTTTTTATTTATACATTTGACGAAAAATCATTTGAATCTCTAAAAATACACTGTTTTACACATCTGTAAAATATCCAACAAAAATTACAAATTTATCATTTTGATCTGATTTTGATAGTTTTAGGGTTAAAAGAGCGAAAGGGAAAAATTATAAGTAACATACAGTGTGACGCGAGGGATTGTATGTATTTGAACACCATTTCAATTCCTCATGGACGAAACGAAGTGTGACAATATGCATAAAATATCGAAACGACAACGAATATTATACATTATTCTGTCAAGTCACAAAAAATACGCTGAAATAATAGATATTTTAAAATGAGAAACACGAAAGATTAATTGTTACAAATGAAATGTTAATCTTCAAATAGCCAGAGTTCAAGTCCAAAAATTAAATACTATTGCGTTCGTGCAACCCTTGTTGGCCCTTGATTCCTTCAAAAATGTTGGGGCTCTAATATCAGAGTTTCAAGATTACAAACTTTATCTCAACACGTTTAAGACGTTTCTCAATAAACCGAAACGGCTTTGTATCGATACAAAATTTCTTACAATCAATCAACGTGGAATTTATTTCCAGTCTTAACTTTTATTTAAACCTCCGAAGTCCAAATCTCTCAAACCTCAAGTAGGCGTATCTTCCGTCATCTGTCTCCGTACACTGAAATTTCACGATTATCGGACAATTCACGGCAAATTCTTGGGCGGTTGCATCAGTCAGTGGCACGTCAAGGAGGCAGGGGGTCTGTTTGAAAAAAAAGGTTGCCTTTTTTTTTTTTTTTTTTTTTTCCTCTCGTGAGGGAGAACCGATCGGTTTTGCGGCGTGGAGGCGAAGGAGGGAAGGAGGGAGGGGGGGGGTGGTCGAACAAGTCGACGTAGGAATACGGGGGTTGGAGGCGGCCGAGGGGGTAGGGATTTGCGCCCGCAAAGGGAGCAAAAAGGGGTGGCTGGTCTTGTCGAACCGGGGGATCTCAGTTGGTATCCCCGTGCATCTGGGAGACGGCTATGCATTTATGCATGTTTTGCGGGTATCGCATGCTTCTTGCCAATAACGCGCCATTCTACGTGGCGCACGAATCGCGCACACCGTTTTCTGCCTCCATTTTCTGGCCAGGCTCCGCGCTGCTGCCGTTTCCAGAGCTATCGCGACGATTTTCTCAACGGTGAATCCGAACGATCCGAAAGATCGCGAGAAATCTCGAGTCTCGACGTACGTACGTCGATTCGATCTGCGTGCAACCGCGAAGGACTGCTCGTTCTCGAGTTTGCGTGCAGGTACGCGTGCAAAAGTCATTCGCGCGAGACTCGTTTCGTCATTGGCGATGGACAAACGATGTCCAGCGTAACTTGCAGTTTAAGTCCGAGTGCGGGAAAGTGTCCAACTTGTTTTGCAACAAAATTCCTTTATAGTCATTTCCTATGAAGTAACGAATAACTTTCGAGAAACTTGGCGGATGAATTTTTAAGGCGGAACAGAGATTGAGCAGATAGTCGTTTCTCAGTTTATTATAATTATTTTTGTCTCTCTGGAAATTTCTACGTGTTCGATTTCGTACGTGTTTGTTCGATTTTTTCTCGAAAAGAGAATTGAAATTTCTCTCAAAAAAATCAAAAATTGAGCTTCGAGCAGTGAAGATTTCATTTCATCCATTTTCAACGATGTAACAAAAGCTCGAACAGAAATTTCTTTTGAGCCAACTTGTTGGATCTTGCTAAAGTTTATTTCAGAAGAAGGTTCATTTTATCAATAGAAGGCTCGTCAGTTATTTCAGCTTGACTTCAGTTTCTACAATCTAGCAAGAAAACATGCTTAGCCGATGATATTTCTTGGACAGGTAGAAAATTTTTCAAGGAGAAAATTTTTCAAGGAGAAAATTCACGTTTGTTTAATTCGAGCAAAAATGGCAGCCAATTATTTGCCTTCGATTACTCGAGATTAATAAATGTCTTATCTGCGGCAATTTCGTTTAATGGTCAGAGTTGACTCTCCTTCGAAGATTCTCTCTCTCTCTCTCTCTCTCTCTGTAGTGCGGGCAATTGTCATTTCATGTACATATTTGCAGATCTAAATATAAAACACGTGTCCGTACGTAAAGGAAAACACTTATTATAATCGGAGTCAGTAATATGTTGCGGCCAGTAAAGTTGTAAGTGGGCCCCGTTAATGGCCGGCGCTGTACAAGATAAGGAATTATTGATCGTAAATAATTTTGTAATGTATGCGACGATAATGTTGCAATCGCTGCCTTTATCGACTCAGCATTCCATAGATGCGCGATCGGGCGTAAAAAATTTTTTTTCGCGGAATATTTCTTTTTTTTCTTCTCTTGTTTCTTTTTTTTCATTTTTTTCCACGTTCCAACTTTTGTCCAGATCCTGACGTACCTCTTTATCTCGCTCGGTTGAACCTCCGCAATCGCTAATGCGCGTATTTCATAAATAAAAACTCTTTCGAAACTCACGTCTGCCACGCTCCATTATTGCCAACTCTTACGACTAGACCGCGGTTGTTTTGCATAATATGCAAGAACATTTTAAGCTATCTCCTCGGCTATGATATTTCGAGTAAATCACTTTTTAGATTTCGTTCGTTTGGTTATCTTGCGAAATATCCAACTTAACTCGCGACGTAATACGTTGTTGTAAAATCTAGAGATAAATAACTGTTTAGAGTCCACTTGTTGAATTATTTTGTAAAATACTCGCGCTTGTTGCAATATTTCAAATAAATTTCTTTCGTAGATTCTATTCCTTTGGTTGTTCCCGTAAGAATATTTGTACGCAGTACATACGTAGAAAAATAGAATACAAAAATAAGAACAGACTCTCGAAAGATTTGATTATCCACGATAGAACAAATGATACGATAGAATCGAGATCCAACAACGTTTCGCACGTACACGACAAATTCGAATTTCGTGCGAAACGAAAGAACGAATCAAGAATCAAGAGGAGAATTGCTGGCTCGTTTGCTCGTTTGATTCGAATCATTTTCGAATCGTTTCGAATCAGTCCCCCCCCCCACCCAAAGGATTGCGACTCCGTTTGGAAAGGGATCGCGAGTTTTAAATTGAAGCGAATTAAGATATATACCCAAGGCTATATACACATATATGCGTACACGTATTATATATATATATATATATATATATATTTTGGCCTCTCTCCTTCGGTCGCTTCTCATAGGTATTAATCGCTATCAGATTTATCGAGGAACCCATAATTCAGCCCGTCCACGTTGACACGTGAACGTAAGCTGGCCGCAACACGCCGCGTAACACACATACCAAGATTCACACAAACACACTGACGAGACGCACACGGAATACCGCTCGTACAAGCCACCTATAGCTGTCTATATCGTAATTTTATGCACTTCGGGACGATGAATATGGATTCGCAGGCAACGCGCCACTGGGTCGTCGATTTATGCGGCCACTCGGTAAAGTACTATTTACCGAATAGGCGTGGAATCGAAGAAAAATGTACACGAGAGAGCCCGGCGTATCGGCAGTCACGCGACTCAACCCAGAAATACGCATGGTTTCTCCATCGACGACGGTGTGATGTGTTCGTTGTTAAAGTGGCGAGTCCTTGCTCTCTGTGATTAGGACGTCGTAATCTTAGGGTGTCTGAATCTTGACGCCAATGGACGGGTTGTTTCTCCAATTCCGGGCATTTTTGAGAGAATTAACCCTTTCGTTACGAGCGCCGAATATATTCATCCATTGACATAATTGGAGCAATCGCATGTCAAAAGTACGCTTTAACCATCTCCGGACGAACTTTTTCTATTCTTTCTGTTCGACAGTGGAATAATATTTATACGATGAGAAATTATTGTAATAAAAAATCTTTCTAAAAAATATAACTAAATTTTTAAAAATTTTTTGAAAAATTAAAGAAACATTCCAGACTCGTTAAAATGTTGTCAGGGAATTAAAAAATGATTCTATTTCAAAATGGAGAAGAACTCGGAAAATGATTCGATCCATGTGTTTACGTTTGGCGCCCCGAGCGAAAGGGTTAAAGAACAAACGCAAGACGAGTTCACTACGATTAGCATCGTTTTAAATAAAATTTTTAGAGATTCTTGTAAAACGAAACCCCGCAGAATCATCGTAATGATATTTCTATCATCACTTTCTTTGTCATTATCATTATCATTATCTCCGGACATGTTATTCTGTATTGAATAAATCACAGATTTCCATCGGTTATTTTCCACCGAAAAATTTTAACGTTCGGCATTTCAACACTTGTGAAATTACTGAAAACTGTAATCTCAAAAGCAACTTTGTATAGTAAGTGTGACAGATAGATACTACTAGAATTGACGGTAATAAAAACATGTGCAAAAACGAAGTATGTGGCCCGTCTTATGAAGTTGGCATGAAAAAAAACGTAAATCTACGTCCTGTACGTTAAGTGTTTGGACATCTTTTGATATTGCGAAGTTTCGAACAGAATTCGACATTTAACGCTAGAAAAGGATTCACGCGCAGATCGTAGAGAACGTAGTTTTACTTTTTACAGAGTAGCTGGAACGTTAAATTGGAATTCTTTTTAATTAGAAGAATTTTTATGCCGAAAACTTACAAAAATTTCAAAAGTACAAACGTCATACTCGAACTAATTCAAACTTTTCGCTTATGTATTTGGAACAATTAAAGAATCTATTATATATACCAACCAAAGTATTCAGTGCTTCAATTTTGGGGATAGGATTAATTTATCATTGAAAAATTCGAAAATCTTTCAAGTTCCATGACCATGGAGGCGACCATGACGTTATCCTCAATTAAACCCGTTAATGATTTAAAATGCTATTTTATCAAACTTCCATCGATTCATCTGTGCAGCAATAAGACCTTGTTCACAACAAGCGTCGTTCGTTCCGGACGATAAATCGATTGCCAACCGTCTTTCGAGCCGAGTGAAATTCATTTCGATGCTAATTAATACAATACGTCGATAGCCGTACACGTGTTAGCTTCATTATGAGTTCTCGGTTCAAAACTCAATCGTTGTAAATTTAATTAGATTGCTGGACAAAGAGGAGCAGAGATATTATTAGATGAGTCGGGGAGATTAGAGACGGGCCACACGGAGAACACGCAGTATTTCACGGAGAGAAAAGGAAAGAGAAGGAAAGAGCAGCGACGCGCTCGAGGTGGAGGAGAGACAGAGGAGGGAAGGAAGAGCGAAGGGGTGGCGGAGAATCGGAAAAAAGCGAATAATCGCGACGAAGGTTTTCGTGCGAGCCTATCCACATTCCTACCATCGGCTACGAATGTTGCGGTCTCGTAGGGAAGAAAAAAAAAGAAAAAAAAAAGAAAGAAAAAAAAAAGGGTAGCAGATACGGACGGGACAATCTGATTAGCGCAATCTAATTAACGCTGCTTTTAATGGCGTTCATTAGCACATGCGCCCCCTTTCCTCCGTGTGTCGTCCACCTACGGTCCCTCCTAAGCCTCTCGACCCCTGCTATACGCCTCGAATACCAGCATCGCCATCACCAATACCAACCCTCTTGTCTGACCACGTTGACACTATGGCCTCCGCCGTTTCTCCATGCTCGTGTTTGTTCGCGATTTTCCCCGTTTGTCCCTTCGCACGTGATATTTTTCCACCTGCGTCGTCTTCTCGCCCCCATTTCGCGTTCATTTCACGTTATTACGTTTCAGAGAGACGTTTTAATTATTCCTCTTGTACGGGCAAATTTCTCAAACGCTCGACGAAAGCTCGACTTCTAAAGTCTAAAAATATCTTAGGCGGAAAGAAAGATTTTCTTTTATTATTCTCCTATGCAGAGAAGTCTATCTCCTATCTTTGTAACAAAGAGATCGTGTTTCTTACGAAATATTTCATTAGAGATTATATTATATCGTGTTGTTTTTGCCAAGCATTTTGCGAAAAAATCATGAACAAACATTCAAGACGGTCGAGAGCAATCTCGAAAGAAATCTTCCAAGAAAGAAATTTTCCAAGCTGGTCGAGGAGTTGGCTAAATAATGACACTTCGACGTATACGTATTCGTACAATTGTTTGCATTTGTCATGCGTTACATTTATCGAAGTTTTCAAATTTGTTTCTTGCACTTGGACGGCATTTCATGCTGCAACGATTAATACGTTTGTCAAAACGAAGCTTGGCAAACTCGGCCGCGTCATTGTAGATTTGCGCGTGTGTGCTCTTGTTTATACAGCGAAAAGAGGAGATAATTGCGTTTAAAATTAAACGCGCGTTTGTGTGGTGTTAACACGAGCGTTACAGGGATTTAAAACGAGTAATTAGTTGCTTAGTTCCACCGCGTTGGAGCTGATAAACGATTATTAAATGTAAATGATCAAACGCAAATAAACATAGTAACCGAATTAACTCTATGTATTACGTTGTATTCTCGGTTTCCGCGAATAGAACAATTCAGTGCCTCGCGATGTGTATTGATATCGAAAATTGTTTCCGTAGTTAGCCTAACAATACATTTTTTGAATCGCGTTTTAACAAGTGTCGGGGCACTATCGTGTGCGTTGCTACTAATCGAAGCTTAATTAACTTCAAATTGAAGAGAGAGAGAGAGAGAGAGAGAGAGAGAGAGAGAGAGATAAATACACGAGGGAGACAGGAAAGAAAGTAGGTGAAGGTGACAATCCTGCGGATTAGAATTGTAATTTTTCGTCGTATCGACGATATTATTTCGAAGCGAAACGATGTTAAAATACGAGAAGCCGCGTTCGGGAGTGCGTGACACTTTATGGATATTAAGCCGATTTCATCGACGATAATCTAACGGTAGTGCGCCGGCTATAACTATGCCGGCTTTTTACGCAAAATTCTTAATTCAGGTACGTTGCACTATCGGTTCTGAGCAATTATGACCTATATTGTACAGTTTGCTCTCGTACTCTCACGCCTGATCGTCCCTTTGAAGTCGTGACCCTTCCGCTTTTCAATTTCTACATTTCCAGTTCTTTCGAACGTAGTGCAGAAAGAACATCAACCTTTCGCCGTCGGTCTTTTTTTTTTTTCTTCGCATGCGTCTTATCATTGACGAAGATTTCTCGTTATGATAAATAAGGAGCTTAAATAGGTTGCTCGTTGCTGGTAACGCGATGATACAATAAACGGAGTGAGGTAGCATGATAAAATGTACACGAAATAACACGAGTCGAGTCGGGAGCCTTTTTTCCCTTCTAATCTTCTTATTAGCACGACATAATTATGAGTAATTAAAGAGCTTCGTTTCGAACGTTGGCATAGGATAACGATCGCGATTGCGGGTATTTCATCGTCGAAAACAGCGAACAACGAATAACGAGGAAATTTATTTGTTTTCGCGGTTGCGCATCTTTTTCCACAGCGATGCGAAATTGAAAATATATTCGAAAATAATCGTTTCCCGATAATGAGGCCGTCTATTAATTAAACGCATTCCGACGTGCCCGCAAACACAGTTCCGATGGGAAAAATCTGATGAGAGAGAAACCGACGAGGGAAACGTTCGTATTTGCTTTTTCGCATACTCGGCATCTTCCAATTCTACCTACGCGTAAAACACGTATCGAATGATTCGCAGATTTAACTGGAGAAATTCAACGATCAGAAATACCAGGAATGGAGAAGTTGCGACGAAACCAAAAAATGCATTTTCCTTGAGATTCACGCTTAGACGTGATAAATAAATACGATTAACAAGTAATAAACAAGTGATACTAGTACTTTTCAAACTACAGTTCTGGTTAGCACTTGTGATTATAACGAGACTGCGAAATTTTGTACAATTTCGCATGTTGAAATTAGTACCGAACCGCTATCCTTTTGTATCCTTAATACAAATTTGTAGCAATTTCTAAAATATTTTCAAGAAAAAGAAAAAAAAAGAACAGAAAAGACAAATTATTATCAAATCACATTAAGCACAACTCATCGTATAGTTACACGTATCCTCTTACACACACGGGGTACGCGATGGAGCCGAGTCTTTCCAAAACGGGGCTGAGTGATATCCAGTTAAAGGGAAGGGGGGAGAGAGAGAAAAAGAAAGGCACAAGGCAACGAGTCGTAAAACGACGGTAAGTCACTCGAAGGCAAGCGTCGTCGCACGCTCGCACCAGCTCTGCACAATCGTTTGATATCCATACAATGCGAAGCCCGCCAAATACAAACTCGAATGGCCAAGTCGGCGGCCGGTCTCTCGTCGTCGATCCTCTCTCGCTTCTACGACCAACTCTGGTTGTTCGTCGTCGCGTGTGTACACGCTCGTGCATACACACGCACGTGCGCGAATACGGCCACGAACGGCAGCGGAGATAAGGCATGGCACACGTTGCTAGATATGTAGCAGATACGAAGCGACGCGGCGTTTGCCGGGGCTACGGGTATACCGACTGTACGACCTACAACTAAAGTAGGTACTACCTACTAGGCCTACTACAACGTACCTACAGGGAGTGGTACAAGTACCAGACGCGATCGAGACATCCATGAGAGCAGCCGGCAGAGGTATAATCGGCCCGCGCGACAGAGAGTCAACCCGCTACCGTGCCGCCGGTTACTCGTCGTTGCGTTACAGGAAACCTAGCTATGCCTGGTGAACACGATTGCCGTTTCGACGTGACTCGATGGAGAAACGTTTTCTCTGGTCTTTTCGGGGCCGTCGCCGTTTGCGAGCGGGGCGAGTGTTTGCATTTGGTTTTCGAACGAAAGGAGAATCAAGCCTCAACTAATATCGTCAGATTACATTGCAGACGAACATTCCACGTGGTAAGATTTTGAGCATTGAATTTTATTTTGTCGGTGGATCTAGGGTGGATTAGAAATTTTTTCATTTTAGATTATCATAGGGGTTAATGGTCCGATACCGGTTAAGGGTTAAAAGAGAAATGAATTGTATTGGAATTTTAATTCGAGGACTTGAGAGAGAGAGAGAGAGAGAGAGAGAGAGATCTTTGTGTTTCTGGGTTTTAGGTTATAGTTAATCTTGTTAATTTCGTTAATAAAATTAGGTTAGATTAGAAAAACATTTCTAAATTGAAATTTTTAAATTTAATTCTGGATTATTATAGCCGCCAGTGTGGTACCAAGTAAGGGTTAAAAGAAAAATTTTACTAGAAACGTTAATTTTAACGTTGAAACTTTAACAAAAAATAGATAATAAGAATGCTTGTAGTAACACGGAAGGATAATCGAGAAAATAACAAATTGCCACTGTTAAAAATAACTTTCAGTCCAAATAGTTTGAACTTTCTTTGAAACGAGTCTTGAAACGTTGCTTTAAATCATTTCTTCTTTGTTCTACTTACACGAGCGACAAGTGACAAGTGACAAGCTACAATTGCTCTACATTTTCCGCTGAAAATTCTAAAAATTCAAGCTTCATCGCCTTCCTCTCCCCGTCATATGTATCATTTTTCTCCGCACATTCCGCGGCTTCCGATTTTCAATAACCCGTGAGATCAGCTGAGATACGCCGCGTCATTGATCTAATACGCGTCGCGTCTTCCCTCCGTCGGTTAGGCGATAGATTTTCGCGGCGGGCCAGAATTAAACGGGCTATGATCCATAGATCACGGGAGATCGAGCGACTACGAAGGTGCCTCCCCCTCCTCCCTTTCTCTCTCTCTCTCTCTCTCTCTCTCTGTTCGTGAACGATCCTACGTTGGATCCTGCTGCTGCTGCAGTCTGGGGTAATGACGTGCGAACAGATATCCGATCCCTTGCTCTCGCTATCGTGTCCTCGGCCCTCCACCAACCTCCGTCTACACCTCCTCCTCCGCCTCCGCCTCCTGCTGGTTACTGCTTTAACAGGCTTTGCACGCATGATTTCACGCGTACGCATGCACGCACGCACGCACGCACGCACGCACGCACGTACGCATACAAGCCGCGATCCGCGCGGCCGACACACGCTGTAAAAACCACGGGGATGCCTAGCCGTTACGCGTTCACTGGATAGTGACGGTGTTAATAATAACCTATGGCGCGTTCCTCTCGCGAGGAAAACGGAACGACTCGAATCATGGACGAAGCGTGTCGGCGGAGAACGAAGAAAGTGAAACGGTGCCACGTACGGTGGCTGCGGAAAGTATCGGAAAGAAACTGTTCGTGTGTTTCGACAGAGTGTTTCTTACAATGTTTTTTATTACTTCGTACCGATACGAAAGTATCTTGATTATATAGTTGAAGTTAGTCAGTTGACACACGAGTGGCTTGTTCTTCTCGCTGTGATTTTTTAATGGAATTCGCTCGCGTGGAACTGTAATAGTCTGTTGGAGTAACTAGTTTCTGCAACGTGAATGGAATTAATGAGCAGCGATGTAATCTATATTTGTTTATCTATTTCTCGGATTATTGAAAATGAAGAATCTCAGCACGTCAGTGTATGCACGCGCGCGCACTGGTATTTTAAAATTTTCCATCGCACGGAGTCGGACGATCAAACGTGCAATAATCTGTTCTCGACGTATGGATAAAATTGATGAGTTGCGATAGGAGAATGAACAATCAGCGGTGATCTATCGTGTATCTACTTGAAAGTCAAAGTAGTATCGCAGCTCGTGAGTTTAGATATCGAAGTTTTCACTGGTAGCTAAAATTTATTTACGTGGAACGATCGAGTACGGAGAAATTTGTTTTTGTTACGTGTTTAGAATTGATAAGCTGTGACTAACGTAAGTGACAAAGAGAATACGTGATCTCTGATCTCTGATTCCTCGCGTTGCTGAAAATCCGGAAATCACGGAACGTGAACGCGGACGCCGAAGTTTTTAATAAAAGGAGCTGGAAGATGTGGAAGAGTTGATCTTTGTTCTTGGAGTAGGATTGATAAATTGTGACTCAGTCCTAGACGAAGAAAGAACAACGTTTTTTTCTGGTACATATTCGTTGAAATTTCAAGTTTCAGTTTAGAGGATCACACGCGTCAGTCGGCGTCGTTAAAGTAACTTACTCATACCAGTAGTCATAGGTTTAATCATTTAATTCCACATTTCCGCATGACACGTTTTTTCTTCCTCCGTTGTATCGATCAAGAATCCCAGTCTCAACAACCTGCTGTTCTCCTCACTCCTCCTTCACTGCTTCAGATACTTCACGATATACATACTAGATACTCAAACACTTTCTCAAACGCTTACTCAAAAATCAAATCTGGATCAAATAAATCAAAGATTTAAATATTTCCCGAAACATTTATTTGGATTCACATTAAAAGAATACGCGAAAGAACAGCGAGATTAGAGGTTGAAAATAGAAAATAGAAAACATTTTAAATTTCGCAAAACCTGAAAAATATCCATTGACAATCACAAATAAAGATGACACTCGTGGGCGCGATTCTAGGTGAGAATATCTCGATATTTCGCAAGAGATGAGGAGGAGGCAGATCGAAGAGAAAAATTAAATTAAAAAAAAAAAAAAAATGGCGGAGAGCAGGAAAAGAGACAAAGAGAAAGAGAGAGAATTGGCGATGATCGTGGCGATGTCTGCTCCGGCAGCGAGACCCAGGGCTGGCAACAATAATCGTCCCTCGTATCGGCCGTGCACGCCCGTTATCGCGGTTATCACCGCGTCCGGTCTCTATCGGCTATCTATGCAAATCGCAGCTAATTATATTTAATTAGATTCGACCACGGCGCTCCCACCGCGCGCACCGATTGCCTTCGCGTCCCACTCCGCGTGCACGAGCTTCCCGATCTTGTGCTCGTGTGCGTCTCGCACAGAGTGTGTTCTCTCCTGTGTGTTCTCCAATGCGCGCGCGCGTCACCACGAACACGCGTTCACCTGTGTGCGACACCGGATCATCGGAGTGCTGCGCAAATAAACTTGATGCTCGGGCGTGGACTCTTCGTTCCGTGATTCTGTTCTGTCCGTTACGATTCTGAGAGGAGATTGGCTTTGGATGAATATCCTGCTGCGTTGCTTCTTCGTCCTTTTCTCGAAATAAAAAGAAATGTCTCAGAAATTAAAAGAGTATCTCAAATTTAAAAAGAAAGCATTCTTACGAAGAATATATCCTTGTTAGTACGCACGATTTTTGGCCGAGTTTTACGTTGAACGATTTGCTTCTTAAAAAAAATACCATTAATACTTTTTGTTTCCTAAATTGAGTGTAAGATTGAAATCCGTGGTAGGATTAGTCAGAAATATTTTTGCTGTTATTTATTTGATATGTGGATAAAATTTCATTAGTGACGTATTAGTAAATTATATTTAAATACATATAAATACAGTGGTTCACGAAAGCCAATATATATGTATGTGTATATATATATATATATATATGTATATATACATATACATATTGCGTGCAATAAGATACGACCGGCACGTATAATGTTCAAATTTGAAATTCATCTCGAAATTTATACAGATGTTACAGTGTACGATTAGTACAATACAGTATGAATAAGTGTTGAAGATGGTTCCATTGAATGGGTTAATGGTATGATCGACGAGCGTAAGTTTGCTTAACGTGACTCGGATTTTTAACTTAATTCAATTCAGAAAAACGATTAATAATCAACAGTGCATATGCACGTTATAAGACGTCGGTATATCTTATTTTACAAAACGATTAATTTCCAACTGGATGACGAGGCTGAACCAGCTCCAACGGTGATCCAACCGCTTCCGATCGACTTGATTTATCATTTGCATCGAATCCAGATCGAAATCTGTATCTCGATGAATGAAATGACCAGGTAGAATCTTCCTTCTGCCGGTATACTTTCTCACGAATACTTAATTTCTTTCTCTCTCTTTTCGACGAGACTCACAATCACACGAAACAAAAATATTGAGAGTAAAAATCGCAATGTTTCTCGTAAAGATAATGCAATTTAAAGAAAGGATCGGTGACTTAAGAGACACCCTCTCTCCTCATTGAGTCTTTTCTGCTACCACTTGCTTTTGGCTCTTGAATCCCTTCCGAGCGAATCGTTTATCGTGGTGTTAAATCGCACGCTGAATTCCACCTTGCAAGTTGGATCGTCGAGCCTAGTTGCACTTGACCGTGTTGAAGCGCCTTGTATTTATGGAAAACGCCGCCACTTGCGTTCGTATGTACGTATGTCTTGATTAACAACAATGACTATCCGATTTTCTGTTTGATAACGTTTTAAAACATACCAATCGTTATGAAAAGCCGAGTACTCTGGCAGAGATACGCATGAGGTAGCTTTGAAGTTACCTACGATATGTCATTTCTATCGTTTTTGTTTTGCAGTTGTTTTACGAGACTTTTGTCAAATTATTTACTGTTATTGAAAAAATTACACCGATGGCACAAACATTAAAGATTCTCTTAAATGTAAAAGCATCGAAACGGTATTTAGATTTAGTAGAAGCCGAACCCTGTATTTTTATTATCAATAAAAGTGATTTTAGCGGGGGTAATCTAGAAAATCGGGTTGATTTGGGTCACGTGATTCGTGAGAGGGCGTGGGGTAGATCTCGAGTGGGAGTGGCGTTGTCTGGTACTGAGCGATCGCGCCTGTAATTTGTTTTCTATCGATTCAAAAGTTTGCACATCAATAAAATTTTTGGCAAAAAAGTCGTCTTCAGTTCCTAGCCAGAACAGTTGCTTCTGGGCCTTTCAGTGAGACGAATCGTATTGGGGCATACAAGTCGTGCAGTTTTCTTATTAATTTTAAAATTTTAATTTCTAACATCAGAATATCAAATGAAATCCAAAAGACACGAAACAGATGAATCTCTAAATAAATGAAACAAAATCTTTCAACTTAGTTTCGTACCACAAACGACTATTTTATTCACTTGCCACAAACTTCAACAAATCGCAAACCGCAAACGCGACCATAATTGCTCTTTATTGTCACACAGGTAATCCATCGCGATTTCAGCGACGTAATCGTATGTGCAAGTTACGCCAACGATTATTTCATCACGAATGGCTTTCCCTACCCTAAGTAACCTGACGGTTACTCGGAACTAACGAGTGTCCCTCGTGACCCCACGCTATAGAAACCTACTACCTGTTAGGTAGCCGGCCTTACCTCGGTCAGCCTGGAATCGACCTGCCCGTTCGCGGTGACCTTCGGGAAAGTTTGATCGAACCCTGACCCCTCCACCCTTTCTCTTTGTCTCTCGATCCCCCGAACGGGGACCGATCTATCGGCGACCGATCTGACGAATCTGTAACTGCAAACTGGTCCGCGATCGCTCGTGACCGACTGTTAGGTGCTACGTTGGCTCTCCGGCCATCTATGCGGCCACGTGTGGCAATTAGCAGACGCGATTTTAATTAGGCATTTTTTATGTGTACGATTATGTAAATCGGCTCGCTGTCGTTAATTGACGGTGGATGAGAAAGAGAGAGAGAGAGAGAGAGAGACGCATATCGATCGGTGACCGCGGATAGAAATTCCGATCGACGGCGAACAAAAAGTTCGGCAGCCGGTCGTTCGGAATTTGTTAATTCCTTGATGCCGAGCGACGCGTTTATCGCACGTTAGTGAATAAATTTTCCGTCCATCTGATAACGTTGACCCGTTCCCTTCCACCCACCCCTTTGCCAACCGACAGATAGAACCGGGCGTGATTATAAATTTAATAGTGCATTCGCCGGGTTCGCCTGTAAATTTTTTTCTCCCTCTTCACCTCCTCCTCTCTTCTCTGATTATTTCCAACCGCGATTCGGTGAAATATGAAAAGGTTGGGTATTTCTTTTTTTTTTTTTTTTTTTTTTTTAAATTAACGTCGACGGCCGGTCATTTTTTTCATCGGAGCCAGAGATTTCACGGAAACACGTAGGTATCACTCATGCTCGTCGCGGTTGCGGAAAGCAGATACACTTTGATCCGCGAAGGTTTATCGATTCTCGGTCACAAGATGCGTCTGTTGACGCGCGAGCCGCTCGAAAGCAGCTGGTCGATGAATTTCATCGATCAATTTACTCAACTCCATGCCCGTTTCACTTTACAGATTCTAAATCTTTGATTACACAGATTTCTATTGTTCAATTGCAAATGAAAAATTATGTCTTCGAGCGATTATCGAACCATAAATTCCCGACTTCCTGTCTTCTGTATCCTCTAAAATCAAACACGGATCGTACACAACATCTCGTGTTAACGATCACTCAACCTCCTGAAAAGATCACGTGAAACGTGAATACTTCAGCGTTGAAAATATTCTCTCTCTCTCTCTCTCTCTCTCTCTCTCTCTGTCGGCGTTCCAGCAGAATTATCGCCCGATTATCTATCGCGGAAAAGTTGGATAATTAATTCCGCCTTGCGTTCCAGCCCGACGCTGGAAAAACACCGGCTCTACGCACCGTATGTACGTAGTACGTCGTGTATTTCACAGACTTTTTTTTTCTCTCGTCTTCCTCCCTTCCCCTTCTTGTTCCTTTCTTTGCTGGAAATGCGGGCTCGTGAAAACGTCGATACACACGCCACGCTCGCGTGAGAATGCGTGCACACCGTCGAGATGCATCCGCGTGTCCGTCGTGTAAGAGTTGCATTAGTTATCTCGGTCCTGGTGGAGGTGGTTCGAGGACGATAAGGGAGGAATGCAACCGTTGGTTTATCGACGAAGCGTGGGTTTCGGAGTGGCGAGTCTTCTTGACCGGAGAATGCAGGTGCTTTATCTCCGCGGCTGCATACGGGGAGAGGGCGGGGGGGGGGGGAGAAGGACGATCCGAAAGGATTACTCCAAATAAACTTCTGTCGAGATGTCGTTTCAACCGTATTTAACGAATCCTTGGCGATAGCGAGCCGAGAGGACGGAGTTTATGTTTCGCGGTTAAATAATTATCTGCCCTGTAAATCTTAGATTTCTTAAGAGAGCTCGTCGGAAAAGGGATCGCGAAAGAATGGATCTCCCGAGCAACGTGGAAATCCGTCTTTTTTTTTTTTTTTTTTGCCGGTTCGGAAGAACGTCGGCGGTCGGCCGACTCTGAGAAATCGCGAAACTGAATCGCGCATTGTTCCGCGATTCTGCGATCTTTGACGATCTTTGTCTCCGCAATTGTTCGAATCGCTCCGTTTTGAATTCGTACGGTGTTCGGAGCGTCATTGTTTGTTTCAGATATACGCAAAAATTTTCCAATTTTTGTCACGTGTCTGTTAGCAGACACTGTAGATATTATAGTAGATATTATAGTAGATATTATAGCAGATATTTATTAGCCAAGTTTCACGCCAAGTACGTACAATATTCTCTTTCTCTCTTTGCTTCGTATCAAAGATAACAACATTATCGTATCTCGTTTAAATCTCGCAATGAAGAATTAATTTGAGATTGATTTTCTCCAACTTACACGTTCTCATACAATGTACGTACAAAAACCAGCGCAGAGCAATCGCAAAAGATTGAAACATCCTTGCAAAGCGGAGTGTCGTCTGTTTTTTTCCTAAATCACGATCCATCTCCGGCGTGAAGAAACGCCGAAGGCGAAGACGATACCGATCGAAGATTCTTCAACGCCGACAACGTGGCGACTTGCATTGCGTTGTCATTTTCACTTTCAAACCAGAAGGAAGAAGCATGGCGATGGGGTTTCGAGGGACGCGTTTGCAAAACCGGTGTGCAAAAACGGTCGTTCACCGAACGGGGTACCGGGGGAGGAAGAGGAAAGTAAGTAGAAAGAGGAAAGCCAGGTGAAGAGGCGAGAGAGGGTTTAACGAGGCAGGCGCTCAGCCAATGGCACTAATGACGCTAATTAATTGCACCAAAGACGACGACCGACCATTATGTACTTCTCACGGAAACACGCGAAACTTCGAGGAAGTTTTGTATAAGTTGCCTGTCTCTCTCTCTCTCTCTCTCTCTCTCTCTCTCTCGCCGTATGGTCGTTACGCCAACTTCAAGAGATCGTCCGCCTTCGAAACGCGGTTGTTAGTGTCGTTGCGTTTATTTGCGTCTTCTATCGTCAGCTGTCACTGCGTTGTCCACTTTACAGGCCGTGAAAGTAACACAAAAGCCGGCCCATTAAACGACAGTTCCTGGTAATTTTGCTCGACGCCTACGAACGTGTGTCTCATTACGACGAGCATTTACGGTCGCGTGTATCGTTTGAACTCTTGTTGAAATTTTTCGTCGTATCTAGCGTGGAGTGGCTTTACGTAATTGACAGTTTTCAATTGTCATCGTAGCTGTGTCGTTCACACATTAATATTAATGCTCTGTAGTACAATTAGTAAAATGTATTACAATTTGTTCAAAAGAGTAAAATAATGCTTATGTGTAAAGTAATTTAAACGTAGACCCGTGACTTTGCCAAAATTCAAAACGTATGTAACAAAGTGATGGATATTTTACGGAGGGCTGTTGTGCAAATCAAAGAAATATACAAAAAATATTCATAGATAGTTCGTTGTACAGTGTTGCTTCCTCAAACTTCGTAAAAATATACGGTTTACGTAAAAGAAAAAATTCCATATTAAGAAGCGAAATTGAATAAACGTAAATCGACTGAGAAAATCAACGTAACGTTGGACATAAATCTGTACTTTATATGTACCTGGCGATTACAGCCGAGTGATCGATGAATTTCGTCTAATTTGCACGCGAAACAAATATGTTTTTAATCGGCGCTATCAGCTACAGAAACGGATGTGAAAGAATCCTTAAAAAGCAGCAGTTCGAATCGCAGATATAGAAATGACTATCGAAAAACAGGCGATAAGGGGTCAGAGGTCGAGATTCGATAAGGCTGCCCGCATTGTTCCCTGCCCCCTCCTCCTTCCTTTTCTCCTCCATAAAGAGCAATCAATCTGATGACTTAACTCTCATTTATCGCCGACTGGCGTAAAAATAACGCAGATGATCGGAGAACGTGCCTCTTCACGGAGAACGGTTGCTTTCATTATCCGGATCTGGATATCTCGCGCGTTAGGAACAACCGTTTGCGAATAGAGTCGTTTTCGAAAATTTCACGACTTTTCTCTTCTCTCTCGCGAAATTTTGTTTTTGTTTCATTTAGAGATCGCGTAACACGTTCCATGACAAACAGCCTGTTTTTCATCTTGATTTCTGAAAGTTGTAATAGTTTGAACCCTTTGAGGGTTTGAGCAGCGTTCGACGTTTAATTTCAAGCAATTTGTCGTCAAATAGTGTCTGACATTTGATTTCAATTGGTTTGGATTGGACAATATATCGTTGTCAAATGTCAACGTGTCGTACAATACAAATACAATAAACGAAGAAGAAACAAGAGGACCGAAGATAAACGTAAAATTTCTGAAATAAATTATTTAAAATTTCTTCTGACGGAAGATGTACAGCAACTTGTTAGAAATTTATCTTGGATATTAAATCAGTTAATTTAAATACGTTTTTTTTTTAAATTAATAAAACAAAAAAGGAACGCTACTGGATTTAAAAATAATCGACGAAAGACGTTCTATTTCTTTGTTCTCAGCGATAAAAAAAAGAAGAACCAACGATATCTTCTCGATGCATTATTTCTCGGAGCATTATTTCTCCACGTGTACGCGAGCTGGATATAAAAGCATGGCAGCTCCGTTCTCGCGTAAATTCCTCTCTCTCTCTCTCTCTCTCTTTTCTTCTCTCTTTTTTTTTCACTCGATGTTATCTGGCTGGTGAATATGTACGCTGGCCATCCTGGCTCCCTTATAGAAAATCACCGGTCCATCTCTCGTAACCGGGTTTGTCGCCGGACAAAAGCCGTGGCAAGAATGGGCCACCTATGCTCGCCCATTCTTGTTATCATCTCACGGAGGTATTGCTCTGATATCGAATGAATGGCCAGCTTTATGGCTCGATCTCGTAACCGATACATCGACCGCGTACAACGTGTCTCGTACATACTGATTGCGCCATTAGATTGCCAACGTTTTCCCTTGTTCTTTTCCTCATTCTAAATAGAGTGAGATACTACTCGTGTCAGAAGGATATCTCAGACGATAATTTCGGGTAATTTTGCCAAACTCGATTACGAATAACATTCAAGCACGTATTGCAAGTAACGTTTGAACAATTTACTTACAATTTGAAAACAAACTGTTTCCCTCCTTATTAGTACGAGACGACACTTCCGTGTCCACTCGTACTGACAGTTTGACAGTCCGTTCCTACTCGCTGAAAGAAAAGGCAGTTCCATCGTCGATATCCAATTGTCGTTGTCGCAATTCGATAATTTACGTGCAGCGTTTCATTTTTAAAAGCGTTTCATTTTCACACTCCATTATCAACAGGTTCTCGATATCTTCGCTCGCGCTGGACGGCACACAATGTATATTTTCATAATGTATCCGATCATTCCGTTGCAAAATCCGAGATCGAATTTCAATGTATCGAAGTTTAGGCGGCTGAAATAACCCTATCTCGCCGCGCGTGTCTATAAATTCGATAAGACCGTAGATATCCCGAGAGAGACGAGAGAGAAAATTTAATCCCGTCCCCGGCAAAAATTTGTCGCTCTCGACGGGCAGAGTGGAATTGAAACGTTCACGACTATCGCAGCATCGTTCCGATGTAATATGATAAAGGACCAAAATCAAACGAAGGAACCAAAAGAAAAAAAGAAAAAGAAAAAAAGAAAGAAAGAAAGAAAGAAAGAAAAGGTAAAAGAAAAATCCAGCGCGGAGATAACAGTTCTCCCTCCGTTTCTCTCTTTCTTCCTGACATTTGCATTAATTTACTCGACGCGGACGTACCCGATGGGCACGTTCCTCGCGATACAACGGCGCACTCTCTCGATGCACGAGATATTTCGATTGGAGGGAAACGCGCGATAGGGTGGTGGAGGTGGAACGGCGAGAAACTCGCAACTCGTAACTCGCAATCAACTCGCGTTATTAACGTGCATCGGCTATGGCGCACGCGGCGTTGTATCAAGGGTGCGAAAAATCGAAGCGAAGTAAGTTGCCCCATTAAAATTCGCGCGGCGTGTCCCTGAATAACTTCGCCGATACCACCGTGTATTCGATGCTTTGAGGCCGACTTCCTTTCAACGTTTCCACTTCCACCGTAATCTCCCTGTTGCCTTGAGATCAGCTAGCGAAACGAGGTTGTCGCGTTAAGCCAAGGAATTATCGCGGAATTACCCGCCGCCTTTCTCACTCGATCTCCGCGTTCGATTATTCGCGTACGAATTAAGAATTCTTTCCCTCCCTCCCCTCCTTTCCCACGAGGCTTTGGAGTGAATTCATTCGAGACGATGAAAGGCTATTTTGATTTTCTTCGATATTATCTTCAGAGCCTTGTATAATTCTTATATTAGGTTGGTCAAAATGTAACTGCGTCCCTTTTTTTTCTTTTCACGTGCAAATAAAAGGCGAATCTTTTTTTTGCACGAGAAATAGAAACTTTATTAGATAATACATTGATCATTCTGTTCGATTATCTTTTGCCATCTTTCGGGCAACTTTGTGATTCCTCGTGATTCAAAAAGGTTCTTGTCTTTCTTGTCAAGAACGATTTGATAGTCTCGTCAGTAGTGGAATTTAGCAAACCAATTCTGATGACATACACTGCCATAGTTTGAAGGCTTATATTACAGGATTTTTTTATTAGCTTGCACAGCGTTCTTTTCGGAAGTAATACAGAAAAATATAACGGAAATGTTCCTTTTTGAATTTTCCATTTTGAAACAAGCAATTGTTAACGATATCGTGTATTTTCCTTTTTCTTGAACAAGCAGAAGAATTGCGATTTGAAACGAAGTTAATTACATTTTAAAATACACATATACGTTCATCTGTCGAAGAAAAACGAAATTACTTTTTGGCCAACAAATATTTATTCCGACATTTAAATTATTAGATAGTTGGTACTATATATACAGAGTGTTTTTTTTTTCAGATTTCAATCGTCAGACTTTGTTAACATATTTGGTAGGTCATTTTAAGCATAAAATTTTCTTTATTTTCAAGATAATAGATAAAGAAAAAATAGTAAGCCACAAATAATCACATATATACATACACGAGCTACTTAACTTTTAACGATAATCATTTCTTTCAAGCTATTTTTTATATTGATTTATACTGGTTCACACACCGTTTTACACAAATTGTTCAAATGCACGCAGGTACTTACCGCATCCATTGAATATTAGTTAAATAATTATTAATACAGTCTCTCTGATTTTTATTATTAATTCATTACGTTGGATTTCAATATACCTTCGATTTCACCCAAACAAAAAATTACATACACTTCAATGAATACAGGAACAACTCGATAACTATCGGTAATTCTGTCCATATCTCGAAAGCGAAGACGAATCGATATATAAAGTTCGTTCTTCCTTTTGCGAAGCTGTAAAAGTTCAAGCCTCTCGTTCGTTCATAAAATTGGGGAACAATTATTCCCATCGAAGCGCGAATCATCATCTGACCTATCTCAAATGGTCCATACCAAATAGCGTGCATTGGAAAGAACGCGGCACCGAGAACAATCGGCGCGACCGGGTTCGATGACAATCCCAGAGTCGCGGAGAAAAGCCGTAGATAAGAGGCGCGAGGCGGTTATCGTGGCGCATGCAGCGGTCGAGCGACGCGAGATGAATATTCAGCCAGTGGCGGGTTGGATCAGCATCCTTCGTTTCAGAGAGTAGCTCACCCTTCTCTCTCTCTCTCTCTCTCTCTCTCTCTCTCTTCTCGTTCTCTTTGGTCGTCTTCGGTCTCTCGCCTCTATTTCCACGGTGTACAATGTAAAATACACCTAGTGGACGATGGCAACGTTCTTTCCCCTTGGCGAAGGTCTGTCGAGAGGGAGGATGGAGGGTAGAGAAAAGAGAGAGAGAGAGAGAGAGAGAAGGGTGGCTGGCTATCGGAAACCCTCGGCCCGACCAATGCCACGCCGCCTTTATCGTTTTACAACAGAAAGGCGCACATCAGTCAACCGGTATCTCCTCACGGTTGATTTCCCGTGGCCGCGGCGGAACCAACCTAACTCTCCTCTTCTCTCTCTCTCTCGTTTACTCTCTCGGTTGCTCTCTTCTCCTTCGGCTTTTGGTATCCCGCTGCGTCTACGTCTCTCTCTTTTCCACCCCAAACACCCCCTCTTCCGCCTCTCTCTCTCTCTTTTGCCCTTCGTTCGTTCTTCTTTTGCCTCTCGGCGTGTTGCTCTTTCGCGTCCCCTCTCTTTCTCTGTGTCCTGTTCTTCCGCATGGTTCCGCTTTCACCCTCCCGTAGCGCCACCCCTGTGTAGCCAGGCGTCGTAGAGGCGACTCCAGGCGAGAGGTGTAGCTGGAGGTGGAGCAGATAGCGGGACGGTAGCGGCCCGGCTGCGGTAGTTATGAAAACATATGAAATATATTCAATCTGGGCCGACGCGATAACACCGCCGCCGACCACCGACCGACCGACCGACCGACCGACCACCCTCCTCTTTCCACCCCTCGCTAGGACCCTTGCACAGCCACCTATGTGTACCGTTGGAACAGGTGTTGGTTGCTCTCCGCGTCTATGTGCAAGCATACGTACGTGTAAACGCATATAGGTCGGGGTTGCGATGGTGCGCTCGGTCTCCGGAGACTACACCGCTCGTTCTCCCTCGCTCTCCCTCGCTCTCTTCCAGAATCCGCTGGAAATTTCAATAGGTACGACGCGCGGAGATTGCCACGACGCCGGTAGAACGGCGTCAAGGATGGCCGCTTTCTCCGGCATCCGATGGATTAGAATGGCCCTGGATCCCGATCTAACGTTCGCGGTAAACGACGATCTCTATGGGTAACGGCGATCATCGGCGGCGTGGAAGGTTTACGTCGTAATGGCGGCTGAATATCACTTTCTTCTTTGTTTTTTTTCGCAATTTCTACAATTTCTACGATCAAGTTTGGCGATCGAGCGAAGAATTTTATCTATCTCCTTTTTCTTTTTTTTTTCTTTTTTTTTTAATCAAAATAAGCTCATATTATTCATCTGTCTTAATTGCGATTAATATTTACAACCACGAGTGAGCGTAGTTTTGTTCCATAGTAAAGATTGAATGCATCGTTTCGTTCGACAAGTTTGGATCGATGAAATTCAATTTGGAAATTGGCGAAAGGTAGATTTTCTTCCCGAACAACAGATAAAAACCAGTGGGTGTTAATTAAAATTAACGATCGAGAGGAAACAAAAAATATTTCTCTATCTAAATTCTATCAATTTATCTTCTCGATTTATCTATCTAGATTCTACAAAGATGGAATATACGATAGGTTACAATTTTGTTCCAAAATTTACAACGATGTCTCTACAGTTTCCTTCCTTTGAAAAAAAAAAAAAAAAAAAGAAATGACCATTAGACAGCAATTTCCACAATCAAGATTGATAATCAACGAGAGACGAAACTTTGCATTCCCCTTAGGGTTGAACGTCTCTTCGTCTCTCTTTTTCATCCTCTATCAGTGGACGGATCAAACGTTTTAAAAAATCCACGACGATCCCGCAGGAATTCCGGTCGAAAACGTTGATTTAGATAGACCGGTTAAGTACGATGGGACGGACGATTGTCGTTTCACGACTTGGCCGGTGTTTTATCGGCTCGGTCGCGATTACTGAAAATAGAACGTTCCCTGGCTCAGATACTGGCACAGCGTAGCCGAGCGAATACCGGCGTCGCGCACGCCGCGCCGGTCATTATAATTATCTCACAAATTTCTAATCGCTCGCGATTATTTATCTCGATAGGTTTTACAAGCGCTCGGGCTCCGCCGACTGCCCTCGAACTCCCCCGTTTAACGTGCTCCGTTCCCCGAACAGGGACGACCGATAAAGAAACCGTCGTCTTAATCGCTATGCAAAACAGGGAGGCCCCGTACGTGAAAATATGCTCGCATAATTTACTTCATCGAACCCTACGATCGAGAAACGTGATCCACGCGGAACCCACGTGGAACAAGCCGCGGCGATAAAGTTGCCAGATTCGTGTCAGAACTCGCGCCCTAAGTGAGCGAGTTCCTAGCGAATTTTTCCACCTTGACTGGACAATTGCGCGAGAAAGTATTTTGCACCAGCGGTCGAATTTTAGGCATTCAGAAGAAAACTCGCGTCTCGAAAGAATCTGTTTGAGACTTTAGTCGTCCTTTACTTTAGAGCACACCTAGAGAATTTTACTTTATATTCGTATTTCTAATTGTGCGTTCGTAATGACGAACCGCCTGACGAACTTTTCTATTTATTTTAGAAAACACCGCACGTCGCGTTTGTCATTTTAACATCTACCAATGTGGGGGATGTGGTTAGGATTTTGATCGTTACGTTGATTATCACGGTAGTGGTTACTACTGTTTCTACGTATCTAGAAATATTTTCAAACGAGTAAGATGAACATTGTCGACAAAAAGATACTAAATATAACTAATACTGTGACGTATGCTCTTTCGTTGCACTTTTATTTTAACATAGTAATTCTGTAAAAAACCGAATTATTTCTGTCCCATCAGAGCATCAAGTAGTTTCTTCCATTACATTTCAATTTCTTTAAATTTCACAAAATTCAAAATTCAAAAATCTGGACGAAAGAAACATTAAAATCTTTGGGATTTTCTCTCATAACCATAGCGTTAAAATGATTTCAATAATAATGAGAATGACTTGGAAAAAACTGAGTTATGAGAAAAGTGAAACGTTGGCCGTGAACAAATTACTCACTGTACATAGCTGTTTTGATTGGCTACAGAAATTAAGTAATTTGTTACTTAATTGACGCGTCCACGTTGCCCGGAAATTTTATTGTCACGCTCCCTGTGTACATCTCTCTTTCGTTGTTTCCCCTCTTCGGTTCCCTTCGTCGTGCGGCCGTTCTTGATCGGCCGTGAAGTGGCGCGAAAATACGAGTCGGTCAGGCGAGCCGGGAACGCAGCGATAAGAAAAGTCAGCTAGGTTGTTATCGCTTATCCTTGTTCCCAGCGCGGGAAACTATCTGTAATACGCGCGATACGTATCTGAGACGTTATCCAGTTCGATGAAACGTCACGGCTGTTCTAGGACTTCGTAATTAGAATAGAGTTGCGACAGGAAGGTACAGGGAGGGTGGGTGGAGTTTGCAGAGGCTTTGCGTGGAACGAGATCCTGATCGATAAAACGACGGTCGTCGCAGTTTCACATTCGAGAGTAAAAAGTTTCCTTTGATTTCTTAAACAAGCGCAATCGGTGATTCACGCAATTTGGTAGACATTGAGCATCTGCTAGCCTGAGTAACCTGTTGGAAAAGATAAGATGAGAATAGAATAATTTCTCCGTTTAGGAATTACCTGTCTTCTTACGTGTCGTTTTATTTCTCTTTGAAATGAATGGAATTATTTTACAATAATATAATATAATATATTCACGTCTAACGCGAGTATTGGAACATCTATTGGAAAATTTTAACTAATAGTATCTAATTTATTCGATAATACCATGTAATACAGATGTTCGTATTTATGACTTGAATTTGTTGATTTTTAATTTGATCTGTATAATACATAAATATTGTAACGTGGTTTATATAGCATAAGAGATAATTTAAGGGATGACCTGGTTAACGGGATAATATATTACACAGCTATTCCGCTACTACTATTCCATAGTACTTTTATGAACTACAAATACATACGCTGAAATTAAGTTATGAATTTCAAGTACACGCACATACATATGTACCTTTTATCTTCTTTTCGAGACAAATGTATCAACTCTTGATATCTAAGAAGCAACTGACGGCGTGAATAATTAAACATAAATGTTCAGATTGGACCGTTATGCATGATACATTTAGTTTGATAGCAACAGACTTAATTTATCATGTACATAAATTGTCTTAACGCAGCGGATGTACACTTCTTTCACTTTTATCAACAAAATAAGATGTTGCAAAGATTTGCAATTTTTTTTCATGTCTCGTTTAATGAGTACAATGCACTTAATATATCGGATGATTCTCGAAATTTAGAAATCCAAAGTTGTCGAAATCCTGCATGTTTTAAAAGATATAGAAGTGCAAGATTCATTGTTAAATGGCGCCGAAAATTTCGTGGGCGGTACTTCACGATTAGACCCGGTGAATCACGGGATTTCTCTCGTAATCAGAACACACTCACAAATTTCCCCAAAACGGTGCTGTAAAACATCTCCAAGACGACGGTCTTTAGGCAGAGGTATCAAATTTCTCTAAAAAAGCGCTACAAATCCTTCGTTATTCAAACTCAAAATATAACCTAATAAACCAAAAATATAAGAACTTTTCTACGATTCGTAATTAACGACATTATTAACCCCTTGCGCTGGCAACTGGTTCGCGGACCATAACGAGTGACCGAACCGTATACAATAATTTGTCGCTTTCTTTTTCTTTTCAACTCGTCGGTATGATATCATCGGATAGAAATTATTAAGAAATAATAAACTTATCATTTGTTTTGGTTACATTTAAATATACTTAAAACTGAGAAAATATTGCAATTTGCAAGAGGTTAATATATCGTAACAGAGAGAATTGGGCGATAAAATTTCTCCAAAATCGTCCATAAATTCTTCGTTGCTCAAATTCGAAAAAAGTATCCAAAAAAAAAAAATGAAACAAAATTTTCCTAAAACTCACGATTAAAACCAGTTACCGATGGGAGGGATACGGTTACTGGAAGGGCAGCGAGGAAGGTGCACGGCACGACGGAAATTCGGTCCTTGGCGGGAAGTCCGTGAAGTGGCGCGAAAATACGAGTCGGCCGGGCGAAGTGGAGCGAGCTGGAATGGATGCGACGGAATATATACGAACAGGGCGAAGCAAACCGACGCGGCGATAAGAGCGGTGGCGAGCCGTTATCACGATCGCCGCGCGGCCACGTCGCGCGATAACGATAACAAACTCTCGCCGTCTCTTTCCTTCTCCTATTCCCGCGCTCCCTCTCTCGACTCCCGCTCACACGTACAATCGTGCACGTAACGTACGTATGTATATTATGTGACCGTCGCGAGGGCGAGAGGTGACTCGTCGTTACCGCGCGCGTTGCAGCCTTCGCCAGCCTGCACGACTCCGCGTCTGCGAAAATTTTCCACCGGGATAAACGAACCAGGACCATCCGAACGAAATTTTATCGGCGATTAGCTGGTTTTATTACTTTTAGCTGTCGGTCTGATAGAGGGAATCCGGGAGGAAATTGATAAAACAGCGCTCGATCGAGCGAAGTTTCGTCAGTCGTTGAAACGAAATTTATAATTTAACTTTCACAACTTATTGGACTTAGTTCGTAATTTACTGTTAGATATTTCTTTGTAGAGTCTAGGCGAAGGACACACTCATGAAAAAATATTGAGCGAATTGATCGAAAAGAATCAGAAATAAAACGTTGCGTTAAAGTTCTAATGGGTCAATTTACGTTTGTAATTCATATTATCATTTTTACTCTGAGGTACGTTTTATTAATAGTTTATACGAACAATGTTCTTGAACCTCTTTTGATACTACTCACTACCACCAATCAATCACTAAAAAAAAAAAGAACGTCAAAAAGCAAAAAAAAAAAAAAACCATTGTAAAAAAAATTTGAAAAACTTGGAGAACCTTGGCTAATCTTCGACAAATGAAAGAAGAAGCAAAATGGGAAAATTACAGGGACCAGAGGAGGTTGACGCACAGGGTTACGGGTGTTGTGTGTACGTGTATGTGTGTGTGTGTGTGTCGGTCGGTTTCGTGGCGGCATTCGCGGTGGTGATTTGGCGGGATCGCAGATCGCGATAACTCGGCTAAGTAAGATCGAGGTGTCGGCGAAGGAGGGTGGACTGCCACGAGCATAAACTCGACACTCACCCCTCGCCGCGCTGTTCCAACCAACGTCGGACGACGGTTTAGGGGATGCGAGGCACGCGACTGCCGCCTCATTGCACCGCGTTAGCTTTTCACCCTTTGCCGCCCGGTTTTTCGGCTCGCGACCGCCTGTCCCCCTTCACGCTCGTTCGTTGGCTCCTCGCCATCGAACAGACGACGAATCCCTTTTATGCTTCCCTGCTTAGCTTTTGGCCTGGCATCCGCCGCCTGTAAATCCTCCCTTATGGCTCGTGTTGTGCCCTGCGAACGAGATTCGCCGCAGTTTACGTTGATGCGTTTTTGTGGAAAATTTAAAGGTACGCTCGTTCACTTTAAACTATCGAATGATAGTATCGTAATTTGTTACTAAATTTCAGAGTATTTGATTTGATTTTATTTAACTACGTACTTCGTGACGGAGATTAGTAATAAAATTCGATCGAGTGAAAGATTCTAAAAAGAAGTGATTGAATTCTAAATTGTTACGGCTCCAACCATATCAATCTTGTAATTCTTTAATTGCATATGTACTTTGTATAATACATATTGTTTGTGTATTAACATCTCGCAGATTCTTCGTTGAATAAGATATCATTTTAACTTTTTTTAATTTTGAAACAAATACAGCGCTTCCCCTGAAACTTTTGAGAGGAGGCTATTGACCTGGAATAATTCTGTGATTTAACGACTGAAATCTTTGAGTATGTTTCTACTCAAATATAAAATTGAAATGATCATCGGCGCTGTAGTTGTATAATTCAGTATACATTGTTTAGCATGTCAGATTGATAAAAAACAAAAACAAAAAAAAATGGTTCTGGTTAGATTGCTGGTTTTTAAAATGGAGATCGATACGATCGAAGGGGGAAAGGATCGATGTTTTGTCGTAAAAATGCGAGCTTAAATTTTGATAGATTATTGTTTTGCTGAATGATTTATTGGTTGATTGGGAGTCGTGTTGTACGTCGAGGAAGTGAAATGTATAATACTGGCGCGTTTTTGCGGCTGATCGTTATTTATGGTTTTCCTCAGTCTGGTATTAGTTTTTGACTTTTTTTTTAGTTTTATCTGATTGATCTGCGAGTTCTGTTCGAAAAAATTTTTCACAATTTGTAAAATATCATTCCACGTCGAAATTGAACATGTAGATAGTACAAGCGAGTTTTTCAAGTGTAGGTTATTTATAATTTTTCTCTGTCCAGTACAGTCCGATTGATTTGTAGATTATTTCAAGTGATGTTTACTAATTCGTACATCATTTCTTTGGTTCTCGATTCGAAACCAAAAGAAGAAACAAAAAGAAGTGAAATATACGTGCTGCTTACGACCGCGTGTAATTTATTTATTACGAGCTTGTCCTATCCTTAGTACTTGAATTGAGAATTAATAATTTGGCATTCTAGTTAATTACTCGAGTCAATTTTTCACAATTTATATATGGTTTTATAATTTATTTGCTTACCGAGTCAAAACAGTCTCAAGGAAATGAAACGTACAACGCGGATTTCCGTCTTTTTTTTCTTCTACCGAGCGATTATTATTTATAGCTCTGCTCGATTTATAACAGGTTTTCTATTTCTAGAACTACCTCTAGATGTAGTCAATGTGGCAATTATTTGGATGTAATTTCCAGTGATTTACACGATCACTTTGCATCTTTTGTTTCTGTTTAGTTACTGAATATCGCGGCGGTAGCTAAATCGCTTGTGGCATTGATCGCGATCGTTGTTGCATGCGCGAGAAATTTTCCACGGGGCACGATTGTTTCCTTTCCTCGGCGAGGCCTCGCGCGTTTACTCTTATTACGATAATAGTTTAGTAATTCGATCGAGCCTGTTACATTTTACTGTTTGGCTATTTTTCGCTATTTTTAGACGATCCCGAACGTTTTGCACGGGACACGTAGGCAACATTTTCCCGAGAACGTTCCGTTCAATGGGATACGCTGGCGTGTTACCATTGTTACGAGGAAATTGTAACGCGATTAAATATTCTCTCGCCGCAATCAAGATTAGAACGAGTCGGAGAATAGATGAATCTAAAGGAAACGCTAAGATATACAGATCCTTGCCGGTGATAAATTGTTAATGGACTCTATGGTACGGACTCCTACCTCGCGTATCAACTGTGTTAAACATCCTCCAAGGCAAATAAATAAATATTAAAACTGGGAACAAACTGCCAGGTTCTCCAGCAGCGCGGGAGAACGTTAAAACGCCGCATTTATAATCGTATCGCGCGTATTTTCATAAAATGCCGATTTCATCGCGTGGCACGTCTCGAAAATAACGATCGAGACGAATGGCCGAAGCGAAATTGCCGGCCATCGTACGAGACGATCGTATTTGCAGTTTAAAGTTTTCTTCGTTGCTCGATCGATATCTGGCAGTCGATAAACAGTGGCGATCGATAGCTGGCAGAGATGGAAGCGGGGATAAACGATATCGATCTTCGATCTTCGATTAAACACCTGGACGAGATAACGAGGGAACACGGTCGATAATCTCCGAGAGGTACAAGTGGACGATAAGCGCGGCTGTTTCCCCCCTTTTGCGAGCCCGTGAATTACATTATGATAATCACGGCACCCCATTAACATATTAATATAATTCACGCGCTATGGCGGCGCGTGTAAAAGTGCGATGCGATAATATTCATTTCATTCGACCCATTTCTGCCCGGGCACGCATTAATCACGCGTGATGAGGTAACGAAATTGCCTTCTCCTACGGTCGACGAGAATTTCCCTGCCCAGAGGGACGGGGAGGGAGGGGACGCGTGTCTTCGTTCTCACAGTATTGTGTCCGCGAGGGATACACTCGCGTCGCGGTTTCAACGCTTGATTTCTATGGGATCGGGTCGAGGTTTGCAGTATCGGTACGAATTGACAAATAAAACTGAATGAATAATCCAATGATAGTGATAAAAGGAGATTTTGAAAAATGAAATACATACATACATACATAGAGAGAGAGAGAGAGAGAGAGAGAGATGGAATATTTTTTCAAATTATTTTCTTGTATTAACATTGAATAGTGAGTATCGTCAAATCAAATAAAATTCACTTAGCCGAGTGAATAAAAATGTTATTTTAAGATTATGTTGCCATTGTACAATTTTTATAATTGTAGTAAGAATAATCTTTCTGCAGTTTGAAGATCAAGAGTTGTATCGACATTGGATAATTGAATATCGCGAAACCAAATAAAAATTGAGGAAAATATCTGTTCGCCAAATAAATCTGAAAACTTGCATTGCCATTGTACAATCAATATTTTTTAATCGACTAAGAATAATCTTTCTCTCTAATTTGATTTATCCTGAGGATTTATCCCAAGTGTTGTTAAATGTTTAGGTAGCACTTATCCCAGGTGCAGTATTTTTTAATCAAGTCGGAATTACGACAGAAAAATTTTATTATCACCGCTCGATCTCTATCTTTGAACAGAAACACGTGGCGATCGTGGGCTCTGTCCCCTCGTTCCTCTTTCTCGCTCGATTCTGGATCAGATCGTGCCGCTTCTGCGTGCCCGGTGTAGGCAGTAGGTAGTATATATACGTAGTAGGTTGTGTATGGAGATAGAATCTCGAAAGCGCTGGCCGTCGAAGCAAATCGATTAATTGGGAACTGGCTCGCTCGATCGCCATGTTCTGACGTCTAAAAACCACCTCGGCCGTGTTTACCGCAATACCGTGGAATATGTGCCGCGACGAAAATAAGAAAAACGAGAACGAGAAAGAAAGAAAAAGGCCAAGAGAGAGAGAGAGAGAGAGAGAGAGAGAGAGAGAGAGAGAGAGAGAGAGCGCGGATTGGTTGTTCGCGTGCAAATCCATCCGTAATAGGGCCCCCGGTTTGTAGTTCGCAGTTTCGCACACGTACGAATTAATCGTCGATCGCTTGACGACCGCACGCCGATGGATTTATTTCGATTTCGAGACACGCCACCGTGAATCGAGGAAGAATGCTGATAGGGGCGCGTTGATGCTGCTCGAAAATTCTCGCGTCGTCCGCGACGACAGGGCCGAGTTTTCGATGTAACGATTCTCGGCTTGATAATTTACAGCTTGACATCCTTCGAACGCGTTAACGTCACGTTACATGCGCGAATACAGGTAACAAACAAAGGGAGCGTGCAGTTTGATTATTAGATCGCGGACGGTTCGTGCAATTCTATATTTTCACAAAGACGATTCTTATTTCTCAAAGCAGAAAGTTATTTTTTTAAGTTTTCAAGAATATTTTATTCTCCAAAAGTGGAAAATTACCTCGATTATTGCAAATATTACGCTTCGAATATTTCATATATTTTCTCATTTACATTTTTCACAAATGCGTAAAAATCCATAAACCATTGATTATGTCATATTACGATTAAGCAATAATAATAAGAATTATAACAACAATCAGAGTGTCTCCAAAGAGTTTATTCGAAGACGTCTTTTGTCGTTTATCTTCTATTGTATTTCTTTTGCTTTGCTCCTCCTTGCTGCTTTACTTTTTGCTGTTCTTTCGTTGTTATTCTTCTTTTATCAAGTTCGCAGGAAATTTTTGCGTATCGTATTCTTTTAACTGGTGAGATTCTCGTTTCATTGTTTTTTTAATCGCTTATCAACTACAACTATTTATTCCTACATTTTTTTTTGTGCCAATGCGTGATACAGTACCCAACATCAATTAACTACATTTGCTCTTACAAGTTATCTATTATTCAGTAATATCGGGTTGTCCGGAAAGTCCGTGCCGATTTAATATAAATTGAATTTAATATTTAATAAATGTATACTAAAATTTAAATCTTCTGTGTTTCAATTTTCCTTCAAAACCGGCACGAACTTTTCAAACAATCCAATATATTTGAAAAAGAAAAAATAGAATTAAAAACACGAATTAAAGCCGTATGGGGAACTCATCCTTTATCTCTGTCTGATGCTTCAATTTAAACTCTTGTCGTACGTGTAGCAAATTATCATTCGCAATTAACTACTCTACCCTCTTACGATCCTTCCGAATTCTTTCCCCTTTTTCCCACAAAACTGCAAAAATTCCCAGATCTCGACGACACGATTGAGCAGAGCAATAGTCGCGAACGAATGGAATAATTTGTCGGCCCGTGAATTCGTTCGGATCTTATCTGACATCATCGCGCCGCGTATTTTCTCATTGGCCGATACCTACTTATCTCCCTTTACGAGAACAGGTGCCCCGGTCCCTCGGGCGTGTTTTCCCACTTACGAAATTGCATTCCGACGCGACACATTGTCAAACTCTTTGCTGCGCGTCTGCAACGACCTACGAAGAGGAGAGAAAAGGGAGTGAAAACGAGAGAGAGAGAGAACGTCTCGAGAGACAAGAGAAACGAAAAGTTACTCGGACGTGTGCAACGAGCACGCACGAGTGCACGCGAAAGCGCTGCCACGTCCGGCGAAGATCGCTCGTGGACCTCGGCAGAGTCGATTTAAACAAAACGAAACGAAAAAGGAAAACCAAGAGGGAGAAGAAAGCGTTCACGGGCGATTTTTAGATCGCTCGTGGACCGCGAGGGACCGAAATCGAGAAAAAGAGGAGAGGAGGAGAGGGTTCAACGGAGTGGGATCTTTCGGTGAAAGGGAGAGGAGAAGAGACGGCTCATTGAAACGGAGCACGGCCAGATTCCGGGCAACCGGGTTGCAATAAAAAAAATATCTTTCGGCCCCGATGAGAAATTCGATTCTGATCGCCGGGGCCTTTTTGCAATTCCTATCGAGTTTCGCGACGCGGCCCCGCTTAAATCTCGATTTAATCTGCCCCCTCTCAAGGAGAATTTTTCTTGTCCCCACCTCGAAATCCTTATATAACACGCGTGCACCGATCTCTGTAAATATATATATATATGTATATGTATATATCGCGCTTCCACCGCAATAAAAGTATCCGTGTTCGGAATCGTAGAAATTTCTCCGCGCGATCTTTGCGCTCTGCCAGAAGAAATCTTCATTTCGAAAGAGGAACCTCGAGTTGCTGCTTCAGCCTCGCGATTTCGGAGGATCGTTCTCGTTTTCAGAAACGTTACGCGATTTTCGAAGCTTTAATATCCTGTAACTGGAATTTCCTTTTCGACTCTGTTTGATTTTAAGTTGTTAAGAGAAAAGAAGTTTGTTTGATATTAATATTCTCTCTATCTTGTAATAATCTTACAATAATATCTCTATCTGATAATAATCTTACAATTACTATAATCGAACAGTTTTTACTTAAAGGATCAAATAATTCAATAGTTCATTCAATTTCTGCAATCTTAAATTATCTTTAATTTTAATTTATTAAGTTTATCTTATCAATCATATATATTTCTCTCATTATTCTCAAAATTATTTACGCGATGTTTTTCCATTTTTTTCGTCATCGTAACGCAGACTAACATCTCGTAACGTGCGATTAATTTAACCATTTCCGCGCAAAGTTCAGAATGAAATTTCCAGATCGGTCGAAGCCGCCATGGTCGAAGACACGAGTAACCCTACGTTACCGTAACTCGTGTCCAATATCGCAGTCGTGTCGCGCCAACGTGCATGTCGAATTTCGAGGGATTCCATTAGGGATGCAAATGGCAAAAAGTAGCATTGCCTCGAATCGCAAAGGTCAAGATTGCACCGTGAGATCCACCGGTGAGGATCACCTACACACACGCGCACACATACGTACGTACGTACGTATATACGCAGGACGAGTCACGTAACTACGACTGTATTTTAGCTCCTATTTGGCTGAAGATGTACACGTTACGACACGGTTTATCTTCCTCTTAACTTCTCTTTTCCTTCGGGCCTGCTCGGATGCGCTTACAAAGTGAACAAGTGACGCGCGCGCATCGATCGAATGAAATTGCACGTTTCTATCTGAAGTAGATCGATTCCGTTGCGAGTGCACGAGAGATGGAGACAAACAGAGAGAGAGAGAGAGAGAGAGAGAAACGGGGGAGAGGAAAGAGAAGGATGCAAATGAAAAAAAAAGCAAGATCGCGAGGAGATAAGACTTGTCGTACCATCAAAGTCTTTCCTCTTCAACTCGATTGCGTAATCCACTCTGTAACGATGCATCAGCGAAACGCAATTGTGCTTTTTTTCTTTCCTTTTTTTTCTTTTTTTTTTTCCTCTCTTAATCGTGCTCACTCGAGAAATTATGCAATCAGAAATTGCAAGATTAATACACGCATCTTCAGTTTATCGGAACAATTCGCTCTTGCTTTGTCAGGATAATAACGATCAAATTGTCGTGCGATGAATGGAAGGCTTAATTGTGCGCTCGAAGAGAAAAAGTGCAGAGTGAAATCTCGCAGAAATTCAAGCGACGGATGAAAACGGGTAATTCGTTATAAACTCACAGTTTCATAAGTACTCGAAAGTGAGTATTTGTGAAAGTTTGCGTTATTGAAACGATCGTTTGTCAATCGCGAATATTTATAATAAATTCGGTAATAATTGCGAGAAATTTTGTTACTTTCACTATCGAGAAAGAACACACCGGAAAACGGCAGTGTAACATCGAAGAGTTTATCTTCTTTTGAAAATTCGCTCGAGGTTATTATTGTTTAATGACAAAGTGCATTTTGCAATGCAATGACAAATAGGAAAATCCATAACAGACACTTTTAGATAGCTCGATAACTCGTTCGTACGTGTAAAACTTAGCAGGAAAGATATTCCAAGTTCCAAGCAGAGATAAAAGTGAAGAGATAAAAATAAAGTGTCAAAGATAAAATAAACAAACTATCAGGTACGTAGTAGACGATTATAAAGAGAATAATTAATGAAAAAATTTTAGTCAAAATTTACACTGATTTCTTCCTTTTGACGGACAAAAAACGATGGACTAACTGTTAATCTTTTCGATTAATCCCGTCGACGCGAATTTTCTTCCGAGTCAGAAACAGTTTTATTGAAAGATGCAACGAGCCATTGCGAGATAGAAGAACGTGGCGACGCGACCGAAAAATATTTATGGTTCACGGCGGAAGTATCGGCATCGTAGGCATCGTAGATCGCGGAAACGTCGTTAGTGTATCGCGGGCAAACGATTCCTTCCTGGGTGACACGATGTAGGAAGGCGTCGTGGAAAAAATCGGTCGTGACGAAACAGCTCGTTTCCATGCGTCGTTCACGGCGACGCTGTCGATAAGCTTTACGAGACCCGTGCGCTCCTTCTCTATTCTCAGCCGCCTCCGTTGCAACTTCGTTCGCCTTCACGTCGCTTTTCCCGAGGCACGCTCTCCTCGAACAACGAGCTACTACCGCTGGATTTGCCGATTACTCGATGCATAATTTTCTAAAAAAAAAAGGAAAAAAAAACAGACGAATCGCACGTTTTTCTTTTTTATTTTCATTTTATCATTTCATCTTTGAGGTGTTTACTTTCGGCAAGAGCGAATATTTGCCGGCAGTGATGCGATGTCGTGATTGTTCGAAAGCAGACACGTAGTTCGTCGCTGTTCAGTTTTTCAAAGTCCCAATAAATTTGGAAAATTCCCACGAGTGTTTGGAAAGACTTGTTTCGTTTTCGCAGGAAATATTGTGATAGAAAAAAAAAGAGGTAAAATAGTGACGTAACGGCGAAGGTGACGAACCTTTTAGCAAAAGGACTTGTATCGGAAAAATGGCAAATTTCTTGGCCAGTCAGGTTTAATCTATTTCTGCGATATTGTTTCTAAAGAGAAAAGTTTTATAGTGAATATTAATTTCAACAGTTGATTTTAATTTAATTTAATTTAATTATCGGAGACATTGAAGTAGACACAAAAGTAAAAATACTTTGCAGTACAATGGACTATACAAGGCTTTATTTTTGTATTTTACGAAAAATTATTCAAACAACGCTGTTTCATTGTGTTTATAAAATATCTAACAAAAATTATAAATTGTTAGTGTTAACAGAGAAATTTTACAATTGATTTGGATAATTTTTACATTTTTTGTGTACATACGAAAAGAGAACTTGCGTATCTGTCTTTCGATTATCGACGTTGTTTTACAGTCTTCTACGATACGTATTACAACACAGATCAAGAAACGTTACACCATGAAAGGGTGAAATTATCGTAATAAAATATCGTAACACAGTTTCCCTCGAACGTGTCTTGTCTTATTAACTTTCACGATGCTAGCTAACGTCTAAGCTTTCCCAGCAAACATCTGTTCCCTTCCTAATGATCGCACGATTCCTTACGCTGCCTCCCACATCGCACCCCAATCAATTACCCGCAAACCGAACAGCTACAACAATTCTCTCCCATTCTCCACGGTTCCCTCTGTACGTGTAATTGTATTCTACGCCTGGTCTTCTATTATTCTTTACAAGTCGCGCGTTATTGTAGTCGGAATTAAGTTGGAGTTGATACACGAGTCGTGAGAGAATTTGATTTTATTCACACTTGGTCTCGATATGTCTCTGGTGTTCGCACTCTTGTTCGGTTTTAACACTCGATATTTATTTAATATCGCACGAAGTAATACATCTCATTTTGACCGAAAAATTTTTTCTTTCTTTTTTTCTTTTTCTCCTCTAAAACTTTTAAACGGGGATGAATTTCTTCTTCGAGAAATTTCTTTCATCTGTTTAATTTAATTATTCGTCTCGTTTCATCAAACACGAAATTAGGAAAACAAAACTTTGCAGAGACACATGATACATGGTATAAAAAAATATGCTTCGATGAAGCTTCTCGCTTTTGTACGATTATCGTACTCATACACTATGGGTACTATATACATTAACAGGTGGTTGACACTGATGGATCATCGAGTATGTGTCGCACATTATTAATTTGATACGTGGAGGAAAAATTAAAGAGCTTGCCAACATTTATTGTTGCACTTTGCATAACGTTAAAGAGTTGAAAGGAATATTTTAGTATTTCTATTTCATCAGCTTGCAGCAGTATTATTGCTCAAACAATTTATTGCATCAGCTGATTGCTGCGATTGAACAAGAGCGGACAAATACTCGACAGACGCTGTAATAAAAATTAACGTCAATGTAATTCGTACATGTAACGGAATATGTTATTTCATCTACGAATTACTAGTATCATTAATCAACCGCTAAATTCGTCTTTGCGATTCTGTAAGAAAAATTCCCACCTACGAACGGATTTTTGCCTGAAAGAAAATCACACGTCACGTGTCTCGTCTCTATACAGAGACGCATAGGTGGTAAATTTCCTGTATCAACTCCGATGGTTTTGATTTGAGCCGATGAATCTGTGATACAGACGGGATGCACGAAGCGGGAAGACACGGTGCCGTTGGTGGTTAGCGGAGAGCTTGGTTACAGATAAACCAGCGAGAGAGAGAGAGAGAGACGGTGCGGTGGAAGAGAGGGCCCGGGTCAGATGAGATTGTGCCGCGTGTGTATCGTTCCAGTCGAAGCTTATCGCGGTTAGTTGATAACACTTGAACGCCCCCAGATCACTCGATAACCGCGTTATCGACATCGGCCTCGTCCATCGGTCATCGCTGGTTGGCCAGCCTGATGGAAAAAGACCTGGTCCTGGTGCTACTCCGTGATACGTACATACATACTCCGCTCAAAATCGGTATAATCGGTATAATCGTGGCCCGCGCCGGCGGGTTTCGTCATCTGTTTTCACTTTGTTTCGTTTGCTCTCTGCACGTCTCATTTGCATCATCGTTCTCGATGCTATCGCTATCGCACGCTCGAAATCGTTTGCGCGAGCGCCACGCGATCGCGATATACATACCGAGAGAGCGCTCTCTTATCGCGTCAGCCTCAGCGTCCCGTCCTCTCGTATAAATAGTTCCATTACGATATTTCCAGTAATAAATCGAGAAAGTCGCGGGAGAACCCGATGTTTACGACGGTTGAACACGGGCAATACGCGCGCACGGGCACGTATTACTCCGCGAGGATTTATCTTTTTAAAGTAGCCGCTCTGCAACGATTGCTGACGATTACCCGAGCTTTCTGTTCACCGAGATAAACGCCAGTTGCAATTAACGACCTCTGTAAATTACCGAAACTGTTTCGCCGAGAGATCGGAATAGTTCTTGCGGAAAATGAGGGGGGGAAAGGGGTTTCGGTTCGTCTGGACTGACCGGTGAAATTATTTTTCTTGCCAGTCCCTTTCTTCGCAATTGTAAAAGAATTGGAAGAATTGGAAGAATTTTGTATGACGATAAACGATTTTGTATGTTAAACTTTGTTCTCTGCAATTTGTGTTTCGTGAATTTTTGTTTGAAAGGGGAAATAGACGCAAGGTTATTCTAAACGATTATTTACACAGACTATGCAATAATTATAGAAAAATTGGAGGAATAAACAATTTCTGGATATTAGATTTACATAGGAACCTAATCTATAGGAGTTATTATAGAGATATAAGTATTATATCTGGATACTTGGCGCAATAAAATCTCAAATCTCGCGCTAAGTTTCACGATTGAGGAAATAATGACAAGTTCTTTCTCTCTCGGTATAAATTGAATTGAAGCACCCAAACTGTTTATCGGTATCTCAATATTGAATAAGAAACGAATTGGGAAAAGTGATTCGTTATTATTCTGTACGAACGTATGATTCGATCCTAGAGAGTCAAGAAGTTGAAACATCTCATTCAATTTACAATTGTGTCGTCGCAGCTGTAAACAACATTTTGATATTTGATATTACGGATAAACATATGTATGTATAAATTTCCGTGTCGTTCGCACGATTTTAATTCTATTTGCCGAGAATACTAGAAACGTGGCGAGGTTCGCGTGATTCCACGCGAGTGCAGCTTTATTGCAAGCACGGTGATTGCGAGCAATTGTATCGGACGTAACGGGTATGGTGGGTGAGATTCCACTTTTAATAGCTGTCGTAAAGCGTAACCATGCAAGTGGATATAATGATCGTAAGAAGGAACAAAGATGGGCTAAAAGAACAATGCTTGTGCATTTACCGAACCGTTTTGTTCTCCCGTGTCCGTAACATCACACAGGATGCGCTCTCCAAACTCCTTTCTCATTTTCTTCTCTTTTTTTTTTTTTTTTTTAGCAGAGAATGCTTCGAGAATGCGCTGTATCTGGCGAAATTCATACCAAATTTGTGGATGCTCCGAAAGTTTCGATTTCTTACGCGAAGTTTGTCTGACAATGACGGTTCATATCTACTCTCCGTATTCCCTTACGTGTCTTCATACTTTAGAGTTTTCGTATTTTTCGTTTTTCGAATTACCAATTTTGCTTAGACATTTCGATTTTATGTATTAAAGAATACAATATACGATATAGTATAATTATAGATGTCTTACATCATTTGACATAATTATATCACAGCTTGCAAATATAATTTTATTTATTTTTTACACTTTATCTTTGTTAACGGACATAATGGTTTACGACAATTTGTACGATTCGTACAGTATCATGAGTATTTACGTAAATTCAACTTAATCATGTTCTGAAAAGTTTCACTAATTGTAAGTTTCTCCTCTTTTACGTAGAATTCAAACGCAGACTTTTTGTAACTTTACGACTTTTCTAATTTTTATTCCAAGTTGATATTTCACGATACATTTCTTCGTCAAAAAAATCTAGCAAACAAGTTCAAACAAACCCCATCAAGCGAGATTCAACTATATCCGAATGAAAGAACATTATCATTGACGATTCTGGCATAAAAAATCCTCAATAGAATCGCGCAATTATCTGAAATATCCACACAAAATATTCGCACGTAGCAAGAAGAGAGAACAATGTGAAACAGTTAGTGACTGAACTCCAAACCGCGCGCGTCTCACCGCATCAAGAACCGCATGTTGAACATTTCTTCTGCCCAATACTACTCCATCTCCGAGTGCATACACCGAGGAAATAAAACTCACCGAGCGAGATTCGACGGCGTCTGTGAAAGGAAGCAACAATGTCGAGCAGCAACATCCTTCCGTTTTTCCGCGAGGCGGCGCGGAGGCTCTCCTCTCTGGAAGAAAAAGGCCGGACAGGGCTACGGCCCTGACATTCCCCGCGGGCTGCGGAACGGGCCGTCGCGTCCGTATCGGAAAGCCATGGGAAAGAAAGAATCCGCAGGAAAGTCATCCGACGCGATGGGACCGTCCGATATCGCGGGCCTCGCATAAAACTCGGCTATCTTCGCAATCTGATGCCGCACGAACCAGTTTTCGGTACCGGGCGAAGGATCCGCGAGGATCTTCCAACCCGTAGGAACCGTCTTCAGCGCCCGCTTCCCTCGCTCTCAGCGTCCGTCCGCCTTTTATCCGCTTCGAATCCTCGCCTCGTCTCGCCTCGCCTCGCCGCGTCTCGTCTCGTCTCGCCTGATCTCTCTACTCCTCTCCCCCTTCAAACAAGAGAAATACTGCCGTGGATCGATACCCCCGATCGATCGAGAGTGGAGAAAGCGAGTCGTGCGCGTTCCTCACGGCTCGAAAGTCGAAGCGTGTTTTAATTGAAAGAAAAAAAAAAAAAAAAAAAAAAAAAAAAAAAAGAAAGAAGAGAGATTCGAACGAAAGAGAACGAAAGTAAATGTGGTTTAGGACGGTGGTTAGGATAAAAGATATGGTTAATCGCGACGGAGGTGTCGATCGGCTTTCGATCTTGCCAGACGCCTGCGTAGACGCTCGCAGATATCGATCGAGACCGCACTTTCGCGATCGCTTCGAGTTTCCTTCTCCGAGTCCCCCGAGTCCAGCTCAACCCGTTTTTCTTGATTTTTAACGATATCGGGCCGAATCGCGGGAAAAGTTGCTCGATATGTTTCCGCGTCAATCGAAGTTTCTCGCGGGCTCGCGTGGATTTTCAAATACCTTCTGAGGTATTTGAAGATGTTTGGGGGGGACATAATGGCATTAAATTCTCATAATAGTTGATATTTTACGAGGACGAATTTCAAAAGAATTAACAGTAATAATTGAAAACGCGCGATAGTTTTATGAATTTCGTAAAAGAGACAAAACAGTGATAAGCCAATATATCCGTAATCTGTAAAACAATAAGAGTACGCCAGCGTTGTCCTCCAAGCTTCCAAAGAATATTCACCAATTTTCAAAATACAGAGGTGCTTGTAAGAAATTAAAAGTACAAAAGTTATCTCAAGAATGAATTTCGAAAGAACTGATAGAATAATGTGATAATTTTACGAATTTCGTAAAAGGGACAAAACAGTAACAACCCAGATTATCCATAATCCGTCAACAGTAAGAATACACCAAAGTTCCAAAAAATTTTCATCAATTTTCAACTCGTAGAGATACTTACAGGAAAAAATTATAGGCCCGAAAGTTAATTTCCAAGTGAAATGAAAGAAAGAGAATCGAAGAAACTGCTCGTGTTCTGAAGTCTTGTAACAGAAGTTTCCTTTCCGTTTTACAACAGAAGTAAATAAACGTTAGTTATGATCGTTAGAATGTCGTTGGGCAATCGGATGGCGGACGTGCCTCGGAAAATAGAGCGGCAGACGCACATTCCACGATCAAAGGCACATAACACGAAACTGTTGGCGCGTTCGTCGACCCGTTCGTTTTCATCGGCCGTGTAATCGATCAATCGGTTGTCGGCCGATAATCTAAATCGAAGTGTCGAACTTCATTAACGTTTCGTACGTTCGTATTTCCCGACACCGCGGGTTCGTTAGTCAATTAAATTGAACCAGCTCGATTATATATTGTAAACGTCGTCGGTATGGGATATCTTTCAACAGTATCGCTCCCAACTAGTCAGAACTGAATCAAACAGGCAAGAAGTAAATAAATGAATGAACGATGAAAATTGGGGCAAAAATTGAAGGAGCGAAGAAGGATATTGAAGCGGAGATTACGCACACGTGCGAGTTTAAATGGTGAGGCTGAAACGGAGAAATTGGAAAAATTTGGAAACTTTGGAAACTTTTGTTACTTTCGTATTTTGGAAAATTTCTCAAGTGCAATAAAAGTCAGCAATCTGCTTGGGTTCGATGTTGATTATTATTAACGTTATGAGATTCAGAATGTGTAACCACATTTTTCTTATTGTCGTTTTTATTTATTATTTAAAGGTTGATTGTTCGTTTCATCCTCTGTGTTCTGATGGTACTTTAAATTGCCATTTCCATTAAAATGAACGTCTTCTAGAATTGCAAAAAATATTTACGCTTCATCATAGGTGTATTTAAAAAACTGCACGACTCGTACTCCGGTACGGTTCGTCTCACTCAAAGGTCCAGAAGCAACCGTTCTGACTAGGAAACGAAGACGACTTTTTTGCCATAAAATTTTTTTTTTTTTATTGATACGCAAACGTTTGAATCGATAGAAAACAAATTACAGGCGCGATCGCTCAGTACCAGACAACGCCACTCCCACTCGAGGTCTACCCCACGCCCCCTCGCGAATCACGTGACCCAAATCAACCAATCAACGCTAATTTTCGTTGCATTAGCGTTGCATCTGAAGAGGCCCAATTTTCTGGATTACACCCGCTAAAATCACTTTCACTGACAAAATTAATCCTGAAAATATGCGAATAATACAGCTCGCGTCACACAACGCAAGATGTTAAAGTTGAAGATAGTGGAGAAACAAAGGAAGCACGTACGTGAAAAGTAGAAGATTGATCAAGTTTGACAAATGAAAAATACGCCAGAGCTCGTTCGATCGATTTGGATCAACCGACTTGATCGATCGTCCGGCCGATCGGACGCGTCTACGATCTACGAGCGGAAAGACGCGAGCAACTACCTGTGAACCTTTGATCGCTTCTGTTGCTCCGTTGGTGTGCTTGCGCGGCTTGCAACAAACGAGGATAGGCTGCAGTGGAAAAGGTAACAGGAAGGACGGACAAAAAGAGAGAAAGAGCGATGGGCGGAAAGGTTGCAGGGGGTTGCAGAGGGAGGGAGAGGGTTGGAGGCAATCAAATTGCGGACGAGCGTAAACAAGCGGGCGAAATTAACCTTCCAATTTCTGCGGCTTGTTGCTAAATAATCGATTGCCGCGCACCGAACTCCGTGCCGCTTTGCTGCGGCGTTGGCGTGCGGCAACAGGTGTGAGTCGAACAGCCGCTGTTACACGACGCGATCCCTGTTTGGTTCGCCCGGGTTGGGACGCTTTCGAGATTTCAACCGTCCGCCATTAAAATCGATGGTACAGTGTTTGTACTGTAATTTGAAAATTACGTTGGAAATTTTGGAAGAAAGAGGAACAAGATAAAAGGGAGATGGGAAAGTTAGAATTTTTCATTGTCGATTCCAAATTTTGGAAGAAGGAAGGATAAGTTGAGAAATTCGTAGGAAGTTTCAAAAAGTTTCAGTTTAGGGTGGAAATCACCGTCCGATCTTCCATGTCTTCGAGATTTAACCATTGAGGTAAATTGGTGGCATATTGTTTGCACGTTGTAGTTTGACGTTGGAAATTTTTAAAAACAGAAGGATAGTGTAAGAAAATTGTCGAAACAAGAGGATAGGACAATTAAAAAAGAAAATAGGATAAAAGTTGTTACTCGGTATTGTTCTCTCGTATTGAGACATCAGAGATTTTACTTTGATGGTATAGTTTGATGTTAGAAATTCCTGAAAAAAGATAAACTAGAAAAATTGCAAATTTTATTTATTTTAAAAATGACGGAGAAATTAAAAAGCGATGCGACAAAAGAATCCTAAAGAGAACGCGAGTATTTTGTTAGATACGAATACTTAAAGAAAATATTGAAAGAAAAATTTTAAAATAAGTCGATGAATGACCAGTTGAAATTTCGCTCCAATAAACGGAATTCAAATAAAAGTTTTTATCATATTGATAATTACAAGTTCTTCCACGTTTTTGTTATTATATAAATTAAAAACGTACGCGCGCGAAAAAATTTTTTATTCAAACTTCACTTGAAAATCATGTTACGATATATTGATACATTCGCAAAGAAATAATTATAATCAAATATACTTTCCGAAAATCGGTAGGAAAAGACGCTTCTTCGAGCGAATTTGTCTAACACGACGATTTTCAATTTCACCTTCTCGTTCACCTCAATAAACAGCCAGCTCTTGTCTTAACATTGTCGTTCGTACGTTCGACTCGCGTCATGGCAGGACGGCCATAAATCGAGCAGACTTCCCAAAACGAGAAGCACTTTCGGATCCATCAGCGCGGCGCGTCGATTCAATTCGAGCCGGCTTTATCTCGCGAGCGGTGCGGATGCAAATACGGGAAGAGAATGAGGAGACAAAAAAAAAAAAAGAAAGAAAGAAAAAAGCACGGGTCTATCCGACGAACGGTGTAATCGGTGACGCGGTTCGTGGGCCGGCGTCACGACGCATCGTGTGACGGCGGCCGATCGACGCCGGATAAGCCGCGGCAACTATTTCGAGTTATAGCTCGGCGAGAGAGTTACGGGCCGCTCGCGGGATTTATTAATCGCGGCAACGACTGACTCGAACCCAACCACTGTCTCTTTCCCAATCTTTCTCTCTCCGTGTGTTTCGTTTCCCTCTTTTGTCATCTTTTCTCTCTCTCTCTCTCTCTCTCTCTCTGTCTTTCTTTCTTCAGTTACTCCCAATCGTTTTAGTTATTTAGAAATCGAATTCGACGACTTTTGGTTTTTTGAGATTGCGAGATAAAAAATTATCGTCACCGATCCTGATCCAATTTTTTCCTGTTCTGTGTGTTTTGTTTCTGCTTCCACTTTTGATCGTTTCATTCAAAATCGAATTTAGCGAACGCACGGAAAACTCAATTTTGGTTTTTACAAGCGGGGAGGGGAAAATATCAGTGACTGTGAGTCTAACTCAATTTTTTTTCTGTGTGTATGCTTCATTTTCCGTTCTTGTTTTATTATCTCGTTTAAAATCTAATTTTATGATTCAGCCACGGTTCTGATGATCGAAAAACAGAAATATTATCACTGATTTTAATCCAACCATTCTCTACTCGAGTCATTTTAATTTGAATTTAACGATTGCTGGAATAATGTCAGCTTTGGTTCTGACAATTGGGGGGAAAAAAGAAATATCGTCGATCGTTGGATTGGGAAATTTATTAACGCGCGCGAATCTGGTATTCCGCAGAACGCTGTAGCAAAGAATTTATGGTAGCACGATTACCTTCACACTCGTGCGTGAAACGCACGATGGATCTTGATCTTGGATCTCGATCAAATTCAAACCTCTTTCCGTTCTTTGTTTCTGTGCACGCGTTAACATCTGCTACATGTGTCTTTTGGCCTCCTTTTTCCATTCTACGGTTAAACATTTCGCTAGTCTCGACAAAAATTAAGTCAGTATAATTAAGAAATTGACTTCTACTCGATACCACCGATCACCGGTAGAACCAGATCGCAAGAACCAGCGAGTACAAAGAGCACCACGAAATTAGATCCGATCTCGATCCGCGTTTAAATGCAAGTAGACGAAGTAGTAGTAGTCGAGCGACGATTTCAGATTAATAATCTCGAGATTCGTATCGATTCGCGACTTCCTCCCCGTGTGTGGCGCTCGCTCCCTCTCTCCGTATCTCAATCGCCCATGAAAGTGTCCGCCCCGACGGGTTTATCTAATCCGGTTACTAAAGACGGATTAAAAGAAACCGCAAACTTTCCCTCGATCACGGCCAGATAATTCAACGCTCGTCGATCGTTTCGTCGATCGTGAAAATTATTCGCTGGCGATAAAGACGGGCAGGACGGGTCGGCCGCGGTTCTTATCGATTATCTTCCGGCATTATCTGCCGGTAATTAGTGTCTCATTAATTTTGAGAAATCGACCGGGCCCCGTTATCGACGTACATACGTCCACGCGCTTACGTGTACACGGCGTTTCGTGGAAAATATTTCGTCATATTTTACACGTACGCGTCTCGTTTATCGTAGAATTTCTATCGAGCGTTCCGAACTCGATTTTTCAACCGATCCTCCGACCGCAATTTTCGACTGGCTTTCTAGCGCTAGCGTCACGTGCACGAGGTGCGTGTATACATATACGCGCACGTTGCGTACGTTACTTATCGTCTCGACCTACGTGCGTTTACGTGCACTGGACGACGCACTCGGACGCGAGAGGATGCTTGCTACTCGACGAGGAAGAGAGAGAGAGAGAGAGAGAGAGAGAGAGAGAGAGAGAGAGAGAGAGATCCTTCGGACAAGAGACGTTTTCTCTTCTGTCGTCGCGAGTCAAGTATGCAGATTACGATTTGTCGTTAGCCTTGCGATAAACTTTATGCGCTCAGTGATATCGGCCGATTCGATGCCGCGTAAACCATCCGTGACACAACGTCGATCACTGATATATGTGTATGTACATACATACGTACGTACGATCTCGTCGTTCTCCATCTCGTTGCGTTCTTCGCACGTTTGAGAGAATCGGTGTTGTTGGAGAATTATCCTCCGCGATAAGACGAAACGTGTTTTTGGAAACGGGGTACACGTAAGAGAGGAATTGTCAACGGCGGTTATTATTTAAGAAAGAAAATCCAAACGCGGAGGAGAACAGAGCGCTGAGAATAGAATTTTAGCTGACGGGGACTAATTAACGGTCGATGGCTTATCGCAATACACGGTTTTTCGATGGTCATCGATCACTGAAAATCACTCGTCTACAGTCACGTCGTCAGTTTGTCGGAAATCAGTTTTCGATGCCAAGAGTTTTTAATTAGCTTCTTACGCGTGAATAAAACGAATCGCTAACTGCTCGAAAAACACACGAGGCGTGCATTATTCGCGGTATTAATTGGAATGGAGATTCAGTTAGCTTCTTTTAGCGTTGTCACAGTATTGTCTGCTTCAAAAGTTCCTCTTCCCTCGAAACCTAGTATATTGATTAATAATAACGATATGTTACGGATCACAGACTACTACAGTATTTAATAATATTAATAATATTATCAAGTATTGTTATTTTTAAATTATTATAAAACTACTTTTGTTTTTTCGTATAAAATTATTATTTTGTATAAAAATATACTATCATTATAGTATTAAAGTATATCGAAACAAATAGCTTTAATTATTGAAAACAAGACTCAGACCAATTCGAGACCAATTTTCGTTCTAAATTATCATTCGGAACTGTGATGTGTAATAACATCGTACGGATCAGAAAGTATAATAATATAAAAATAACGACAGTTATATTAATATATTAATAGTTATAATTAAGCTGTGTTTAAAACAAATAACCATAACGTGGCTCTAATTATCGAGAACTTTGGGGCTTCGAGACTTAAGCCGTAACGCGTGGAAACAAACGTGGTCTGAGGACAGCTTGTTTTCTCACAAACCGTGCGGAAAGCTCTCGCGTTATCGCCGAGGCGAGATATCGCCGCGTTTTCCATTGTTATTGAGCATTACGTAACAATAACATACTTAGAGATATCGGCGGTTCTCCGCGTATCTCCGTCGGTCGCGCGCTTCACAATATGTCCGATCTCGTAGATAGGAAGCCTAGCGGTGGTGGCCGGGGTTGCAAATGCAAGCGCGGCTCGCTCGTCTCTCTAAGTGGCGGGTCCGTTGTCGCTCCCATTGTACGCCGTCTCGATTGTTTCTATTCACTGTTCCCGTTAACAGTGCGTATCCTGACTCGCCTCGTGCGACGCCGCGTTTTCCTAATTGCGCCGCGCGGTCGCATGACTGCAATCGACGTGGTTTCCCGATGGCGACGATCTCCTCTCACGACGATCGTCCAATCGTCGTCGTCTCTCTTCTTCAGTTCGGCGTTAAAACGCTTCGTTTTAGAAGATCGGCTCTTTTAGTCTTCGAAGTTCTGCAGCCTCGAGAAGACGAACACCGATCGTCACGTGGGATCGATTTTTATTTACAAATTCAAAGTTCATTCAAAGTCACACGATTAATCATGTCAAACATACAAATACACCTTGTGGTGTATTTCAATTACTCTTGAAAGATGTCGATTCGAAAAGAAGGAAGAGAAAACGCGAAATTATTATTATTATTCAACTGTTTAGACTCTCAGCCGCGTTTAGACACTCTGCCTCAACATTTCTCGAATCCTCTCCGTCGAACGTCGACGACTCGAGCAACGAGCTGATTATACAACAGAAGAAGTGCAGCTATTAGATGAAACGGGATCATCACACCGCGGCGGAGGGTGGGGGGGGGAGGGGAGGGACGGGGTTCCCTCGAGAGAGCTCGTCACGATCGTCCGCGGAAAATTAAATAAAACTCCGTAGGAGCTGGCGAGAAACCGAACCTCTGGTCCTCGTGACCAATAGATCTGATTGAACGTGTCGGGGCCAGAGAAATGGATATGAAATCATATTCCATTGCTGTCTCCCGCGCCGGTCAGATAAAGTCAGGGGCTGGAAAGGGCCATGCGTCCGAGAGAGAGAGACGGACGCGTACGGCGAGAAAGAGATAACGGGAGAGAGAGCCGTATTACCATCGATAGAGGATATATCGAGGACGGCGTGGCCACGTCAATCGATAGCGGCCGTTCGATATCTCGAACCGGGCGAGCACCCGAGGGCGAGACCCCACCTCCTCCGCCGCGTACTTCCATCCGCGCATAATCATCGGCAATAAATCTCGGGTTGCATAAGTGTAACGAGAGATACGGGATCGCAACGCACACAGCCTGAAGCGTTACTGTTCCAGGGCCCTCTCTGCCCGTTGTGTTGGCTCTCGCCAGGGCTACACGATCGTAGGCCCCCGTACCAAGCTTTCGATCCACGACGACGATGCGGGAAACGTACCAGTGCGCGCACGAGAGAGACAGAGAGAGAGAGAGAGAGGAGAGAGGATGGTCGACGGACCGGGGCGAGATCGAGACGCGTCCGTTCCCGATAACCGGTCCGATTGTTTGCTGGCCGGATTTTTGGAATATGATTGTTATTATTATCTGTTGGCGCACGCTCCGTCTCTTCCTTCGATAGCGGATCGAATCGATCCACCATCGACGATTTTTGTTGTTCCCGGGACAAGCTTTGCTCCCTTTGCTTCACTCTCCTCTTCTTTTTCTTCGGTTTTCTTTTTCTCTTTCTCGCTGCTCTTCGTTTTCTCGGTGGAATAAGCCTCTTCTTCTCTCCGATGTGGCGTTCAGTCTTGGACGTCGAGAGAGATTGAATTCGAAGGGGCTTAGGTGATGGACCTGGATCCGTTGCGTATTGATGGGGGCTGGTTAGAAATACATATCACACTGCAGACTTTGCCACGGCACGAGAATTCTCGTAGATTCTGTACCTTGATGATGGCGCGTCATTGTTGGGTCTTGATTACTGTTTCTCCTTTGTTACATTGAAGTGAGTCATGGAATTTTCTTCTTTCACTTTGTGACACGTTTAAGGACGTCGACTACTTTGGTGGAAAAATTAAATTTCCATTTCATTTTCTTCTACGTAACTACGCAGCGTGGTTGTTTATAATCTCCAGAAAGATCGAGTGTACTCTTTAAAACTTATATATTTCAAGAATTCTCGTTCGTTCGTGTTGTGGATGCTCCATTGCAAGACGCGATCGTGTAATCTTGGAAAACAACCACGCTTTTACCCTTCTTTCGATCGCGGTTTTTGTAATCGGTAACTCGTCGTTTTGCGTCCGTTTCACACGCACGGGTACGGGTACGCGTCGTGTTTTTAATTGTATCGGCTAATTTTATGCCGGTTAATACCGGCCGTTCGAAACGACGAGATATCGAACGACCGCTATCTTCCGGATCTCGATTGACATGGCAGTCGCGTCCCCGATATATCTTTTATCGATGGTATCGCGCAGCTTCGGCCGCTCTATCGTCCGTCGACCGGAAACAAAATACGACCGCGAATACTTTTCGTGCCTACCACCTCTCCCGAATAATTAATCGATCGCGTCAGTCATCTAGATATTCCGTTCAATTGTTTCGGTAATTACGTTGCGATCTCGACAGCGAGATCTTTTTTTGCACATAATTCCTTCTCCTTCCATCGATGATTGAATCTGTTAGATTTCGACACTTTGAACGATCGAGACTCGTCAGATTTCACTTTTCTCTACAATCACTTGAAAGATATCTTTTTGTCAAAATTGACTTCTGTTCAGACAGAGGCTTGATTGTATACAAATCTGTTTATTCTCATTGCTGTCATTTAAATTGCAACGATTTTGATAAAAATCGCATCAAAGATCGGTTGTTCCAGTGTTAATTCGGCTGAAGAAAAAAAGAGACGATAAATTGACGAAGATGAAAGCAAATATTATACTTTACCTCAGAAAATTATACGCTCGATATATCGGTAATAAACCCGTCAGTTTTAACAAGAGTTGAAATAACAGATAATAAAATAACACGAAACAGAGAAATTGTGCTGCCGATTGAAAATAATCAATTTTGAACCTTCCGCTGCGTTCGATTAATTTCGATATTCGCGTTCCTTGTCGCGCTCGTTTGCACGTTTAATGGGAAAGAGGACAAACGAGCATAGAAGGAAACGTGCAATATTTCTTACACGTGTGGACGAATATCCGGTTTCGAAAATAAATGAAACCTCGCGCCAGTGATGTATGAACGCAAACTGACGCGCCATTTGTGTATCTCCCGTGATATCGAGCCATCGAGATATCGTAATAACTAGGTGGCGTTGCAACGCTTCTTGCATCGATATTGATCCAATCTACGGAATCGTACGAACGATAAGGAAAAAAAAAAAAAAAAAGAAATAAAGAGAAGAAGAAAAAGAAGAAAAAGGAAAACTACGTCTATTGTCTGCAACGTGGCTCGTTATCGGACGTTATTATTAATGAAGTTGTTTATCTCAGTCGAAGATCGAATTCGTGGAAAAATCCGGAGGAAAAGTTCGTGTGTTTCACGTGGACATGCGTTGCGCAACGCGATCGTTCGAGTTCTTTTCTCCGTTTTTCAACTACGGTCGGAAATTTCTAAAAGTAAAAACGCGAGATCTCGAACCGGACGATTATTATCGAACGATGATCGTCACATCCTCGACTCGTCTCGTCCCCTCGTGTCGATTCGCCGACCAGCTCCTCGACCGCGACCGGTTGACTCTCCGCAAACGAGAATAGAGAATATTTAATCGATTGCTCTTTTCTCCATTTATCGTCTTATATATCATTTATGCTCTCGTTCTAATGCTTTTAACTTCTCATTAATTACCTCATCGCGTTGTCCGATGAAACTCGTTATGCGATCAAGGTTGATCGATTTCTTCATTTATGCACGGAGGATACCGCTATCTTCGACCATCTTCAAACGATGCTGATATGATGCATGCTTGGCGAAATAGTCGTCGAAATTTCATTGAAATGAACGAGTACGTAATTTTTTCAAAAAGAGAATTTCAACTTGGAAATTCTGTGTTGGAAAACTTTTTCTATGTTAGATGTTACAACCGTCTGCAAATAAGAATTGCTGGTTTCTTGTTTAATTATATTTTCGATAAACTTATCTGGTTTTATGTAGGTCATGTGTATTTATATCTTAAGCAATGAATGCATATTATATGTATAATATTATTTTGTTTTATTTTCAATTCGCGATTGATATTTTGCGGACATCTTCGTATTAACTGATCATTTATCGTTTATTCGGTTGAGCAATGTGACGATGCCCTCCACGAGTGCCACTTAAACCTATAACCTATTTACAAATTATTACTGCAAAATTTCAATTTCATCGATGGTCAGTATTAAAAATACAAATAGCAAAGGCTTGCTGTTATAAAAAATTATAAAATTAATCCACGTTCCATACACGTTCAGTTATTACGGTACACGTAAATTTCGTTTCTAAAAATCTACAGTTTCTAAAAATGGCGAACAAACGGATCATACGGAACGTGTTCAGTCTATTAATATTCCAACACGTACGTAACAAGTGAATCGATGGAAAGATAAACAGGAAGTTTACCACTCTGCCCAATCTTTTTTTATTGTCGAAGACGAGATTGCGATATTATATAACAACGCGTGCGTTGTTGAATATTGAAAAAGAACTCAACGGATCATGATACTAATCGCTGACTAATCAATTAAAAATTCTCGATAAAATTAAAACACGTGCGCGCACAGTTTATTTCGACACGGTTAGAATTTCCCCAGAGCCTGAGTATACGAGTATACGTGTATTAGTCTGACATGGCTGGCGTCTTAGATCGCGGGATCGCTCGTTACGATTGCCACGATTTTTCATGCGATATCGCGGCTATCGTTAACGAGTATCTCTCTTAATGCCTCCTCCGTACTCCCACCCTCCCCTTCCTTCCTCCGTACTCGTCAATGTTTCATTACCCCTGCAACAACCACCATCGGGCGTCTACCTCCTCCTTCCATTTTTTATTCTTTTCTTTCCATTCGTATCTGTCTCTCCTTAACGTCTCACCGCCTCTGTTGCCTGCCCAGAGGGGTTCCATCTCTGTCTCGCCAGCCCTCTGTCATCCCTCTTCGTCGCTCGAATTCCCGATCCGTCCCCCCCTCGACGCCCGGCAGCGTTTCGAGGCCGGGACGCGGGCCTTTATCAGGCCGGCCGATCACGAAACGGCACCTCGCGATAATTGTGAAATATTAATAATAACGAGGAAACGGGGCACTAGCTGTGGCGCAACGCGGCCATTTACGCGGCCAAATCGCATCTAGACATCGAACGTTCGTTCCATCGGGAGCGAACGATGGTGATGGTACGTGGAAGATCACGAGGAGAAAACGCTGGTTGGTCGTTGTACCAACAGGAGGACTCCTTGCGACGCTGGAGAATAGGTACACGCGTATGATCACGCACCGAGAATTTTGCGGGACCGGAGAGCAAAATTTTGGAATCAAAGAGAATTTTCCTTTTCGATTCTCAATGAAAAGTAGTACGTCTTTTTTCTTTTATTTTCGAACGACGATAACGTAAAGCTTTCGTTTTTACAAAACGATCTAAAGTGAAAATGATATATTTAGATAGATTCAATAACAAGATCTGCCGAAACGAATTTTCTTTGAATTTTCTTTGAATCCAGGTTAACGAAGAGTATCGAAGATTATTTTTCTAAGAAACTTGTATCCACAAAATTTTTATCTCACGTTTTCGCGGGGGAATTTTCTTAAAAAATTTTTGGACGCTCCTTCTCGGCAAGGAATGCTAATAGGAATTCAAACGTAAAATATTCCAAAAATTAGAAAAAGATCTTGCAAGAGTGCATTGATTTGAAATGAAATTCCATCATAGCCTTCTGGATAATGACAATCTCCCTGCGTGTCAGCCTCGGAATTTTTTGAAAAGGAACTTGCAAATATTCCGCGGCATGAGTATGCTAATTTTATAGTTACATATGAAACAAGAGCAAATTAATTCTACTTATCGCTTTCCTCTTCTTCCATATAACCTATATCCTCTGCCAGGAAAGCATTGTATCTCGATACAATTTCAAACGCTGTTTCAGCTCTTACCTATCAAGAAACTTCGTCCCTTATCGCATCGACCGCGGCGTATAAGGATCGAAACTTTTTAGCTGATGCTATAGTTACGATACGCGCGGCGTACTTACGCGCAACACACGTATATGCATATCTATATGCGCGAGACATCGTATCTTGTTCATTTATGCCTGGAAGACCGGCTGTTACTAATAATATCGTTATGTAAATCCGCGAGCAGAGAAGCCTGTACGTACACGCGATTCGCGTGACGTCGCGATCGATTTTCGACAACGATTCTCGATCGATTTAATCGGATCGGGGTCGTAAATAAATCAATCCCGGAACAGCCTGACGTTGAGATAAATGTCGGAAAATTAGAGGTCTCGTCGCAACTCCACCGCGTATGCGCGCGTTAATTGAAATACGCGCGGCAAGGAGAGAGAGAGAGAGAGAGAGAGAGAGAGAGAGTGATCGACGGTGATCGACGGCGCACGCGCGTGAGACTGTTTCAGGAGCAGCGGCCGCTGCTTTCCCCTGAGATCGACTATAAAGATGACGCCTCTTCTTGTTCTGTTTACCCGCGAGCATGGTTTACGAGGTTATTTAAGTACAATGTAGATGAGCGTGGATTAATTGGACGGCAGAACGGTTATGAGTAATTGATTAATAACAGAGTTTTCTTTGTTTTTTTTTTTCTCTCTTCTTCTTTTTCGCTCGAAGTATGTGTATTCAATGTACGTTTTGAATATTCAAAGCTCGGAAGATTTCGTCGTGTTTTCTAGAAGAGGATCTCAGCGGGTAGGCTTTTAATTAACCTCTTAGCTGTGAATAACGAGTGTGCTCGTCTCGTGAAGAATCGTGTAATGACGAGTATACTCGTCACGCGAGAAAATTTGTTACTGAAATTAAATTTTCTGTGGAGAATGAAACGTATTTCGTAAATCTTCTTCTTCATCATTTCTTCTTGCATCATTTCTGAATATATTTTCTAGCTAATTGATTATTATTAATTAATATTAGTTAAATTGAACAATAAAATCATTGATTTAAAAAAAGCTAGTATCGTTTCCTTTACAATTTAATTCAATTTCACAGCAGCTGCACGTACTCTGTGTTCGACGAGTATCGTCATCGTTCTAGCGACACAATGGTACAACTAAAAGGTTAAATTGAACGATTTCTACGGTAGGGTAGACTTACTATTCGAGAGCTGAGAAATTTGTCGAAGTTTGATCGTGGATAGTTTTTAAATTCATTGCTTATATATAATTGATAACCATTATAGGGTTGTAACTTTTGTTCATCGAAAAGAAAGAATTTTATTCAACGTTAGAATTGTAATTACCACAATTGTAATTACCATAATTGAACTGCGGATTTATTACTTTATTACCTTTTTCTATAATACTTTCTCTCAGCTATGGCTGAGTTTTCAAACATCTCGCTGATAGTTCAGATTTACAATGAAAAGTATCAATTATTATACACGATCGTTTGGTTTAACGTTAAGAAACGGTAAGTTAATAAATTGATATCGAAGGGAAGGCGATTTAGTTGGTAATTGGTTGCGAGTGGTTGGCTCAAATGACTCGATGGAGCCTCGTTTTTTCCTTCGAGGGCTGTTCGCTGAGTTGCTATTCAATTAATGTATCGTTTCGTCTCGGATGATCGTGCAACGTGCACTAACCGACACGAAATTTCCTATAGGATTTTTTTTTTTTTTTTTTTTTAATAAAGAGCAAACTGACTTTTCCGATAATTTGAAACGAAACGGTAGGAAAACTTGATTGAACACGACGAGTCGAAAATTATTACTTATTGGGACGTACGTGAATTTAATTCAGATCTAATTTAACTAATTCTTGTTTGCAATAAAGTATAAGTACCGGTAAATTTATTAACTTGACTAATTTATAAACTGATTTGCGGTGGAGGTTTTAAAAGAAATGGAGCAGGACAAGTGCTTGAATACTCTGTTGTTCATATTAACACATGCAATGTGATCATCTAGTTGTATTTACTCGTATATTTAAGATAACTAACTAGATCTACGGTCCCTACAAAATCTATCTCCAAAATAAACGTTTTATCTTGGTGTTCATGATAGTCGCGTCTTGTCACCGTATCCAAATATTTTCTACAACACGCTTAACATAAATCTATCCATAAACAATTAAATACTATTAACTCTAAACATATTGTTTATAACATAAGTATTCATTCAAATATTTTTTCGAGCCATTGTATATATCATATGATACATAGAAAAACATTAAATTTCTGGAGCGCTTTAAAATTCGAAAATTATTTTTATACAGAATCTACTTCCTAACTTCCAACTCAATAAAAATTACTCTCTCTCTCTCTTTCTCAAAAAAAAAAAAAAAAAACTATCAAAATTGCACCATAAAGAACGAAACGTCGACGCGGAGTAAAAGCATGGGGAAATGGAATTCACGCGGTGACTGCCCAATCGCTAAAGAAGCTTCGTTGCGTACACGTTCTCTCTCTCTCTCTTGTCTCTGCTGAATAATGTAGCCGAGCTTTATCAGCATAACCTCGAACGAGAGGCAGCCGGAGCGAGCGAGCAAGCGCGCTCGCGCTCGCGCTCTCACAGATACTTGGCTGATTCGCGAAAGATCGCCGAAAGATTAGCCATATCCTCGTCCCCGTTCGACTTATCGGATCGACGCTCTGCGTTCGCCGCAGATTCTCTCTTCGTCCCTTCGTCTCTGTTCGATTCGTCCGTCGGACTAAAGATAGCCGGCTATTTATCTGGCGGACGCCAGAGCCTTCTATTGATACTACAATTTAGGAAATAGTTCGGGAGGGGGATGATTTCTCTTGCAAAGATGATGGAACGTCTCTCTGCTGTCTTTACTTAGTTATAGTTTGGCAATTGCGTCGCACTTATTTCACGGATTTAACGTGCGTTTGATAGAATTTTATTTTCTCTTGCTTGCTGAGAGAGAAAGGATTGTTAGTTAAATTTTGCAGTTGTTTGTTTCAATGAAGAATTGTCACGAGTAAACTCGCAGCTTTGAAAGTACAATTAAAGAAATACGCGTTACGAATATTGTAGAAAGCACTATACCTGTTTCTTTCACGTGTAATTTCGCGTTTGTTTTGTCTTTCTTACAAACGTATAAATAATCCACGATCTGGTTATAAATGATCAATTTGGTAATAAAAATTCAATTTCTGATGTCTTTAATAATTTTTGTTATTTAATTAGTATGTTTCATGGATTTGACGCAGACACCATTCATCTAATTGACGCTTCATTTTAGTTAGTGAGTGAATGTTGGCGCGCCTGATTAGCGAGACGAGATCTAGTTTATTAAAGATTGTGGACTGTGTATTTCCGCGCGCTGCGTATTAGGGGGGTTGTCCCCTCGTGATAGTCTAACTCTCGTTAGAGAGTGAACTTGATTTTCCGAAAGTCGGAAAGACAATTCTGAAAGCCCGAAAGCTCTCTCGGTTCCCCTTCCTTCGGCTGCGGAAGATCGCAGGTCCAGGGTGGGGCACGAAGGGGCCAGGTACCTGTCGCCGACCTAATGGTGACCTCGCTGGCATATGTTTTTCACGTGTTCGGGAAAGTTAATGACGTGCTTCAATCCACGGTCGAGGGCTTTGTCCGCTTAGAACAAAGACCAACCATCTCGCCATAGTTTTATGGCGAGACAGGCCTGCTGAGGGTACTTAAAACCCAATAATCTTTCCCGGACTACACCTAGACCGTAGGCATTGCAGCACGGAAGCATCTCTCCCGAACAGTGAATAAAAACAAAAATAGCGCTTCTTGTTTGTTTAATGTGAAAACTATACACGGACAATGTTTGGGCAATGTTCTTTTGTAGGCTTGACACGATTTAGGGGTTAAAGGGTTGCTGGAGCAGCGACAGGGGTTGCTAGAGGGTTGAAAGGAGATCGTTCGTACGAATTAACCGCGTAATCTGTTTATAGTTGGCGATTGTGTGTGAAACGTAGTTGCGTGTTGCTTTGAAGCTACCGATGTTGCATATCGTTTGCAAAGTAATGAACGAGTCGCTGTTTTCTCGGACCGAGGGGAACGCGGCTCAACTGTCCGCGTTGTTTGAAGAATGGCGTAATCTTTTCCGTAACAAGTGCTTGGGATTTAATGATCTTGCGTACTAATCCAACGAAAAGAATGAAGGAAACGAATAAAAATGAAAGAGACGAAAAGATATTGATAACAACCATTTTTAATTTTTGACCTGTAAATATGTACATTATTAATCTATAATCTGGATTTTATATATCTTTTATATATTTTAAAATAACCTGTATATCTATAATATAGATTTTGTATGCTTGATTTTATTTCAATTTTAACATATTGATTAAGAATATCATCGACAAGAAAATTATGAATGAAATATTTCAGAAAGATCACACATGACAGTCGACTAAGAATTTTGTCAAATTCACTTCAAAGGCTGCTATTACCTTGAAAACACGCGAGACTCGCGTTTGTGTCTTAAAATAAAAATAAGTCACACGACGAAGATCAACGTTTTACTAAATTTGGAATAACATAATTTCATTTCCACGTGAATAATAAATAATATACGCGAGTCTAGTTCCTCCCCCAAAAGTGCCAGCACCCAATGATTTCAGAGCCGCGCCGCAAAGTGTCGAGTGGTCGAAGTGTCGCCGGTAAATTTTTCAACGCGTGGCAAAACGCGGCGGAGAATTAGCATCGCCATAATAAGCGATATCGCAGGATCAGGCTTGGTGCGCTATCATAAATTCCTCCAACGGTCGCAGATAACTCGGCCCGATAAAGAGTGAAAAAAAGCGCGCGCGTTGACGGTCATGCGTCTCTCCCTCTTTGCCTCTCCTGCTCCTCCCTTCTTTCCCTCTGTCACTCGATTCGAATAATTTCCCGGAGAGGGAAGGGGGAGGCGGGGAGAGGAAGGATTGCACCCGATTCTTCCTTTCCTTTTCCTCTTTCTCCCTCTTTTCTCGACGAGCCACTAAGCCGAACCGGCAGGAAACGAACCGGCAGATAGTCCACGAACGGCGACGCCATTGCACCCGGCAGATAAAACAGTGATAGGGAGATCGATGAAGGCGATAGCTGAAGTTATTACCGGATAGAGGAAGCCGGGGTCGGGACAAAGACGGAAACGGACGAAAAAGAGAAACAGAAACACGTTCGTCTCGGATCCTCACGAGACCGATGAGAGGGGCTGAAAGGGCAAAGAGGGACACGTAAAAAAAAAAAAAAAAAAACGCGAAACTCGAAAGAGTGACTAACGAAAACATCGTGCAGAAAAGGAAAAACAGTCTCGAAGAACAAAAGAGAAAGAGAAAGAGGCTGAGAGAGACGAACGCGCGGATGTGGAAGTAACAGAAAAAAGGAGAGAGAGAGAGAGTGAACAGAGGAGAGGGGTAACGGGTGCTCGCACGAAGCCTTGATAAGCAGGAACAGTTATCAAGAAATGGAAATGACTGATAAAGGCCGGCACGGCGTGGCGACCAGTCGACGCTGGAACGTATATTTTTAATATTACATTAAGGCGGGATTACAACCGGCCGTGTTGGAATTGGCCTCGTGTGACGCATCGTGTCGGGGCACGCGAAATTTCACGGTCTCACTCTAGGACCCGACCCAGAACGATTTAATTAACGATCGATCCCGGCAGAACAGAGGAAAGGGAGACCGGCAGACTCGCGCGAGAGGATGATTCACCGTCTGATTATCTGATTATTACAGAGTAGGAGAAAAAAATTGGTATCTTGTTGATCGATGAGGAACGACCACTGGGAAGAAACGATCGATGGGTGGGAATACAGAGCGATGATGTTAAGTCTCGTCCATGAGCGTGGTGTTTAGACACTTAACCCGTTTAGGTTCGGCTGTTTCTTAACGAATCAGTGATTTTATCTCCTCGATCTGTGTCTCGTTTCATTTTAGATGCGAAAATTAAAAACGTCTGTTATTTATATATATATATATATATATATATATATTAAATATAATATAAATTATTAGTATAAATACATTAGTAGTATATTATGTAGCAAACTTTATTTTTTTGATATCGAGGGTAAAAAAAAAAGAAATTACCGGGTACCTCGTTTAATATTTTTTCGTCTTTACGTTCTCCATCTAGATTCTTTATAAAATCTCAAGAAATTAAAGTATGTAAATATCGTGAGAAACTCGCCCGGTTTCTCTGCAAACATGATTCTAAAATACATACACATCGCCTAGGCTTTACACTTGAAGTTGCGCAATTTCACTCGATCTCATCTGCGCGCACTCACGAGTTCGAAGCTTGCGCAAAGATAGAATCGTAGTCGACGATTTTCCGCTCGCGAGTCGCGCGTAGGTGTCGATTGCGCGCGCGAAACGCCCGAGAAACACCCTGCTCGCGCAGCAACGTTCGATCATCCGAGCGAAGCTGGGATTTTTTTATCGGATCTCTCGATATTTGCCACCGTTTCCCTGCGAACGAAGCTTCGCGCCCCCTACCCCTCCCCCCCTTCCTCCCTATTTGCATAATAGCGTCCGCGCGAGATCGTTGGCTACGCCACCATATGCAAATTCAGGCGTCGTTCGGCGGCTGCATTACCGTCGATTAAGTGGCAGATCGGTGCAGATCGTCTGGTGGGGAAAAGCTCGATGATATCCCGTATCGACGATTCGATGGATATTGCGAAACTTGTATCGCCAAATCCTGTCCGGGTCCTCTCGGTTACAACGTTTTTGATCTTCGGCCGAGTTCATCGAATCGAGGAATAAACGATCCTCAGGGGCGAGTGGAAGATGGAACGAAGGTAGGCATTGCGAAATGGATTTTATGGAGTTCCTGAAATTCCGAATGATTTTATCGAGAGTCCTACCTCTTTGGGCAGTTCATCGAATCGGTGAAGATTCCAAATGATTTTTATGTTGCTGAAGTGATAGAAATTTCGAGCGCAGCGCTTGGTCATCGAATTAGAATAATTTCCAGTGCTTCTTCTTTATTTGGTAAAATCGAATGGCGCGAGTAAATTCCAAAGGGAAAAGTTTATTGGTTAATAAAACGTTTCCAAATCTTTCGATAGGAAATAGATTATTTAAAGGTATTTTTTTTTAGAAGAGATATTCTTTAAATACATTGCGTCTACCTGAATTAATACATGTCTCAACAGATCTAGTTCAATTCAATAACAATCCAAGTTTAATTCCTTCCTAATTCGACGACCAGAGACCGTAGAACGAGCAGCATCGTGTTCCAAATTCTGTTTTTTGGAGTTTGCGGAGAAAAAAAATTGACGGAATTTTTTCAGAATTTACACGTACGAATGCGCAAACTCTCTTCGTCACGAACGCGATAAAGCGCATCATATGCGTATCGCGATGTTCTTTTTTCTTTTTTTTTTCGATCGTTCAGCAATAATTCGCAAGCATCATATTATTCCACCGTTTGCAGTTCAGCTTTTTGATATCGGATCTACCGGACAGTGTCATCGGTTTCAACTCGAATTTATATCTATGAAATTGAGTAACGAATAGAATGAACCGAAAGGCTGAATTTTTTTTTCTTTTTTATTTTTTGATTTTCGACCGAATACGCAGCATGCACGTGGCGTTCGTTCGAAAAAACACAAAATGGATCGGGGCAGTCGAGCTACTCTCGGCCATCGCGATAAAAAAATTATCATCAAACAGCATTCTATTCGGGCCTCCATTAAGAGATTTTAACAGCAGAGGAAGGGAGTCGCGATCAGCTTTTTTCAGGTAGCGCGAGAATCTTTATTCAATCGCCACGTAGACAGAGAAACTTGTTTGCGATCGAGCCCGGGGCCTGTCGACAGAGATCGGCCGAAGTCATCGTGGCACTACGAGGTTCGAGTCCAACTGTTTTGACACTCGTTCGTCTTGCTCCGCGTCGGTCTTTCTTCTTCTTCTTCTTCTTCTTCTTCTTCTTCCTTCCTCGCTTCGGCCTCCGAATTCCATGCCGCGTTATATCGGAATATCTATGGATACTCGTCTGGACCACTTTTCGCTTAATCGTCTTCTACTCTTGCTCGGTCACCGGCGCGCTGCCTAGCGAACATCTGTCCGTGCCTGGTCCGTTGTTTTTTTATCTGTTGCTTACGTTGTTACGCTGTTTCGACAGTTCGAGATCTGATATAGGAAATTATACGAATCTCCGGTGAGTGCAAGCAGGAGTAGCTGGGATAACTTTTAGCAGGATAACCTTAAATTAGTAGGTGTTATTCTTTTCAGTAGGTGGGATGACTGTGATAATTTCGAACGTGGCAAGCAAACAGGGCTGTATTATTATGTAATTTTCGTTGCATCGTCAATTATTATCACATTAGATGTTAAAAGAGTTGAAAAGAAAAAGAAATTCGGTGATACAAATAGCGTATAATCGTATTATAATTTTCGCTTTAATGTTATTAAACTTTATCCCTCAAGAGGATACAAAAAGACAGCACATTCTGTATTTTCTCATGTTACGTATCTTGTAGTAAGTGCGTAAATTGTTACAATCAATATCCTTGGGCATGGATTATGTCGCGTATTATGTCGAATGTTATCACCGAAACACGCAATTTCTCAGAAATACAAAAACGAAAGTATAAATACTGCCCCAGTAGCCTCAAGGCAGACAGGGTCGAACATGCACACACCTCAGTCGTACAGGAGCTGTCGAAAGCGTAACATTTGTACGAGATACAGTCAGTTAAGTGCGCATTAATATTTGTGAAAATGGGTCGCGAGAGAAGGTTCAATCCAGCTTAAGTACCTACGATATTGAAATTAAACGAAGAATATTATTCTATAAACAGTTAACAGAAGTCGTAAAAGTGATGATTCACTGTAAGATCACCCACCATAGTTGCAGAAGAAAAGAAAGTTACGGACGACCGTAGTGTCTAACACTACTCGGAATAAACGTGCTTTAATATATGTAGCATCAAGTTTAAGCTTGACAGCGAGATAAATGCATAAACTTGCAGAGAAAGCTGGAGTTTTACGACAAGTAGAGAATTTAGATGTTTGCAACGAAAACTTTGTGCCATTTGCGAAGAAATATGTTTATATGAATAAGAAATAGCTAAGAGTCACGTTCACTGACGAAAAGAGGTTCAATTTAGACGGATCTGATGGCCTCCACTGTCATTATCGTGTTCTACGAAAGTAGCAACATCTGAGCCGTCGACACATCACGGGAGATGGCAATGTAATGATTTGGAGAGATATTGGTTACTAAGGTAAAAAACAAAATTTATTACAGGAAAAGTAAATAGTAAAAAGTACGTTGTAATGATTGACGAGGAAATTAACATTCATCTGACACGAATTGCCGGAAATAATAAAAACGTGATAAAGGGCTGTGCACACACTACTTTGCAAACAAAAAAATTCGTCTTTTCAGTCGACCAAGTTTTCGGATTTAAATATTGTAGAAAATTGTTAGAGAAATTTGGGAAGAGCCCAAATTGATAACATTCAACTTGATAAATTGAAAGAAATTCTCTTACGATTGAAAAATTTTATTATTTATATTGTCTCCTTGCAAGAAATAAATTTATTTCTATAACTCATAACTTTGTCTTTTAAACATTGAACATTAATTCTTGCCCGATGAAACTGAGGAGTTGTTAAAAAATCGGATCTGGATTTGTCTTTCGGATCAAACTCGAAGAGTGGTTGAAATCTCATCATTGATCGTCAGGAATAATCACGATATTAAAGTGATTCCGCGAGGTTAGATTCGAGAAAAAAAGAACGTTACGAAACACGTTTAAGAATAAAATAGAGGTTCGATAGTAATCGTAGTCGATGTTGGAGCGATACGAACAGTCAAAGGAATCGTTTCGAAGCTTAAGGATAATCTAGAAGAGAATCTTCCTACACACCGAAAGCGATATGATCGTCGTAGGATGTTCAGCGATTACGGTGACGCACGCGAACGTACAAAGGTCGTCTCGTAAATAGTTTAATCTCCGGGCGATCAAACTGGCGTCTGATTAAAACTGTCTCGCCTCTGTTTAATCATTATCTCCCGCTCGAAAGTACAAAGATGCGTTTTGTCCCCGCTTTGAATTTTCGTGCTCCTTTAAAAAATTCGCTTGCCGTTCTCTTCTAACGAGAACAGTCCGTCCAGTGTTTCACAGCCGTATCAACGTTCAATCACGATTGCCAGCGTTCGCTGAAAAATTTCGTTCGCAAATCGCGAGTCTCTCGTCGAGGAGAGAAGTTGCGAATGTACAATATTCGCAAATGTGCATGTTTTTTCTTAGAAAAGAATCGAAATTCATTAATTTACTCCACTTTTAATAACTCTTTGAATTTTCATTGCCCGAGTGTACGATCAACGTTGTACGTCTGCAACCACATACTGAAAATCACACGACGCCGCAATCACGTCGCTGGTGTCGCATGAAATTGCATGACGTCATGGGTCACTCACCCCTGAAAATCAAATGACACGACAATAACGTCAGCGGTCCTTATAGTGTAATCTTATGTAAATTTATTTATCGTAAAAAAAGGGTACATTTGCAAGGTAAATAAGAAATAATGTTTGTAGAACTCGTTACCTTTTTTTTCAATTGTAATATTAATACTTTCCGACACGACGCTGAAAATCGACGTGACATGAAAATAACGTCACCGATCGTTGTAGTGTAATCTCATGTAAATTTATTCATCGTACATTTGCGAGATAAATAAGAAATTATATTTGTGAAATCGTTACTTTTTTCAATTGTGATATATATTTTTTTTTTTTTTTGTTTGAGAATATATACGTTACAATCATTTCTCTTAGAGAAGTAATTAGGATAATTAGTTCTCTTTTAACTAAATCCATTGTGTAATTCGAATTTACAATATTAATACATTAATCTGTATTCATCCAGAGAAAAACCGTTTCGACATTTAATCACGAGTCATTTTATTCCTCACGAGTAATTATTATTCAGCTTGGACGAATCACTCAATAAACATTCGTATTTCCCCTACATCCATTTGTACAAAAATGAATCCCACGCTCGTTCGATTGAACGAAGAAGCAAGTAAAAGGAAAAGAAATCTCTTGAAACCGCTATTTGTATTTGATTTAAAATTCTACTGTTGATCTAACTTCCTTCTGAGAAAGCTACCTGAGAAGTGGTGTTATTTTCACCATTTCTCTGTAAAAATATAGGAATATAGGAAAAATAATATTCTCCACCATCTTTCGAACTTTGCTTTCCTAAGAAGCAGTAAGAAGTCCAGTTTATGTGAATTGTGCGAATTGTCGAATGTCAATTGACTCTCGGAGTTGTCTTGAGAAATTTCTTCTTCTGAAATTCTTCCGTTCGTCTTACGTCGTTATATTGTAGCTTTCACTCTAGGCGGATATCATCTGTTCGGATATTAGACAACACGTTCGTTATAATAATCAGCAAATTATAAAAAAAGCAAGTCCATCTAGCTGTTGGCTAGATTTAGGTACGATGTGCGTGTCCCCGTCAGAAGGGACAGTCGAGTGCAAAGGGTCAAACGAATGTTAAAGGCAAGGGAACAAAGGAGGAACGAGCAACCGCGACACAGTAGGAAGCGAGAGAGGCCGGTAGAGGTGTCGTCGTCGATGGGGTGGGATCGAGGTTACCAAGATGACCCAACAAATGTCCATGTACGAGCAGCGGCAGGCACGACGCGGAGGTGCAACGGCGTTGTACACAGTGCAAGGCTCGGCGCACGGTAGTCATTCCTGTGGCACGTCGTGACGGGTCTCGCGGAGTCTCAGACTGCTATCTTCTGACATTGAGGCGCCGGTATCTGTGCCACCAAGTCTCAGCGTACAACCTGCTGCGACCGAGATATGCCTCTCTCGACCGGCACAACTTTGCGCCGTTTTGACGTGCGCCAGATAACCAACGTCCTCGTCCTCCCTGCCTCTCTCTCTCTCTCTCTCTCTCTCTCTCTCTCTCTCTCCTCTCTCTTTCTAACCACGTTTCTCTTCTTCGTTCCGTTCTTCCTCGCCCTCTGACATGGTCGAAAGCGCAGCGGCACCCGTGTATATCTCGGAAACAGAAACTCCTGCCGCGGGGATATTCTCGACGGTCAGCTAGACTACTCTTTCGTTCTTTCTTGTCTGCCTCGAGAAAATGGTGTTTAGCTGAATGGTTTCGCCCGGATGTTGCTATCGAAGGTTTTTCGAGAGCACCGAATTTTTGACGGCATCGTGTGATATGATTGTGTTGTCATTCGTGTTTTCAACAATCGATCAGTTTCACGCCAAGAAGAATCGACAAAGTGTGATTTTTGCGTTGTTGCAAAATGTCAAAGTGTTGCGTGTACTTTTACGAAAGAAATGGGAAGTTCAATAATCGGCAGTCGGATTGCCAAAATATCGATGTCATTTCCTTCAATTAAATTTCCGCAACAATCTGAACGACTAACCGAAATCGAAATGATTTCCATGTTCGACGTGGCAATCGAGATCGAAAAACTCGTAAAGAAGGCGCGTTTCATCCTACACCTAGGACGTCTTCTCTCCGATCGCAGTCCAGATAAATCAAATCTCCAACGGACGATCCTGTTACAATTTGCCAGAGAAAAGTGGAGGATGCTCATCGTCGCCGAACGAGAGCCCTCTCCTCTTACGGAGACGTATATCGGTAACGGGTTGTCCGGGATTTTCTGAAGTTCGCGTGGGGGCAGCCCCGACATCGGGCAAAGAAGTACGGAGAGTACGCGCGGGTATAAAGCGATGCGCTAGCAGTCGTTTGACGATGGCTATGAATAATTCATGGACGGCGTTTCCTCATACAGCTCGAATGCTCTTCTGAGAACGTGGCAGGACACAGGAAAGCGTCGATAACGATCTCTCCCTCGTTCCCTCCCCCCCCCCCTCTCTCTCTCTCTCTCTATCTATCTATCTGTGCATCTATCTCTTCCCTTCCCCTTTTCTACAGTCTCTCTTATAACGATCTCTATCCTCGTCGGTCGCGATACGTTCATCTCGCTCCGATCCACGTGACTCATGGCATCGAGTACGGCGGATGGCTCGTCACGATGCGTCAGTGCGTCAGATAAAGTCACCGTACGCTCCGCCGTATCCTCGTCATTCTCATTGTGTCAGGGCTCGCGCGGTGACACGTTCGGTGTGTGTCCTACATCGGTGCTCAATTCTTTCCCTCTCCCGCCGCAGCCGCCGTGCAAACGTATCGCCCGCTGGCCAGATCCCGAAAATCGACCGACTCGATTCGCTTGGGCTCTCGTTCACCATTTCTGCCTCTCGTCCACCAGCTCTATCGCTCGCCGATCTACCCGCGCGCCCGAGCTTTTCCCCCGATGCTCTGTGTTTTCTCTTTTGCTTTCTGCTCTCCCGTTGAAAGGATTACAAAGCTTCGTTGCCCGACAGGACGTACGGCGTGTTGATTGAGAACCACGTTTCGCCACGTTCCGCCAGAACGTCCGACGCTTTTGGCGTTTTAGATCGTATGCGCATTAACGTGCATTTCCAGCTATTCGCAATCTTGTTTCACCGAGGTTGTGGATTGCACTGCAGTTGTGCTTGATCGCGAATCCACGTTGATTGTTTTTATCGGTCGATCCAACTATATCGAGATTAGACCAGCTTAGCTTCGAATTAAATTTTGGAGCAGTCATTGGACTTTAGGATATTAGGATGATGTTTTTTTTTTTTCTATGTATCAGGGTACATTGAAAGTTGAAAAGCTTCTCGTGTGGGAGATGTTCATTCGTGTAGGTGTGATTTGTAATTTCCAGGGTAGGATAGATAGTACTCGTCGAAATATGAGAAAAGTCCTAATAAATATAAGTCGAAAAATTAATAATTTTTTTGTTTCGGTTGAAGATAGGAACTTTGCCTTCTTCCGATTACAAAACTTCCACTTTTCCTCTTTTTCACAAACATTTTGTATTTTTTCACGTGACTCGTCTATGTGATTGCTAGTTGAAGAACAAACAATGTTTTTAAGGTATCTCCACAAGAAGAAATTCAGATTCAAGTCCGGAGATCGGGAATGTCGCTTCATTGTTCACAGAATATTGTAACTTTTCTAGACGAGCTTATAAATAATTAACTACGTAATTGACATTAACGTGCTCCAATCTAAAAAAAGACATGCTCGAAAATTGAACGTAAACTATCCAAACATGTTCGAAGTTGAATATGGAACAAGAGTCGACGTACGAAGAAAAAAATTATACTCGACTTCGATTTGTAGCCACCGTCATCGACTAGATTCCAGATACAGGCTGCATTACTTCACACGCCGAATATATATCAAATATCTACGTACGTACAATCTTGAATTTCAATGGAGGCCGTAAACTGCCAAGTGGCAAAAATTTCTCCGCCGTTTCAAATTTCGCTGCGAAAATATTCGCGCAGTAGAACGACGATGGGATGATATTACACTGCGCTTTACCTCGTACTGCGGATACCTCGGTAAGATAATCTTCGATCGAGAATCGATCGTGCGTGGCTTTTCAACCAGGAATCGATCTTTCGAACGATAAATCAGATTGACAGCTTGCAACGTGTTGCAATTGAAAAATTCTCGTCGTCGTTTTAGATTTTCTCGGAAGGAGATTGAAATATAGATTTCTTTGATAATTTTCGACGTCGATGGCGACTTTTGGCTGGCGATCGGCAGAACGCGGGCGCGCGTTATCCGTAAAATCGTGTATGTGTGTATATATATATACACACACACACACATACGCGATAGGCAAAGATACGTGCCGCGATTATCTCGCCGTTTCGATCGTGTGTACGAGTGCACGCGTGTGCGTGGGTTCACGAGGGACACGCGTGTGTTTACCCGCTCGCTCCTCTTTTTTTCCTCTTCCTGCTTTCGCGTGTATTACGCTCGCGCGTCTCTGCGCGAAACGCGCGTGCATACACTGTGACTCGTAGAAAGAGCTGCGCGAAAATCGAAACTCTGCAGAAATTTCATTTCGATCGAAGAGAAATTCCTTGCAACGGAATATTCTTTTTTTTTTGTTTTAAACTTTAAATAAGATTTTTTAAATTTAATAATAAATTAAGTATTTTAAATTATTTTAAATTTAACAGACGCACGACGACTACGATCCAGTTACAAGATGACGTCGTGTGATTTTCAGCTTTCCAAAATTTCCAACAAAACTAGTTGACACTAGAAAGTTTCTATCCACGAGTATCGTTGTTTATTACGAGTCGAATTTAAAATGGAATTTCGTAATATAATAGAAAAGAATGGAGAAAAATGGCAAAATTATCGTGGAAAATGAGAGATATGCATCAATGATTAACTATAAGTAGCACCGCGGGCTTTTAAAGTTTTAATTCTAAACGGCATAATCGTTGTCATAATATTTCGCTTTCAACTAACGCACTGTTCCAATTAAGTTTACTACTACGACTGAAGATAAAATGCCATTATAATTGTGCCATTTGTAACCCCAAACTGATTAACTCGCATTTTCTGAAAGTTTCTTCGAGTAACGCGACCGAGCTAATTTCGTTTTCTCAAGTGCAGTTAAGTACCTGGGAACTTGCGTGGAAATTCATTTATCGAAGTGACATTCTGATTGTAACAATTTTAATTTTAATTCTCTTTGAAATGTCGAAAACTAAGGGAAGTTGATTTGTGCGACTTGTCGTCGTAGAAACACATGGACGGACGCTTCTGTCATTACGACGGGTGCATATGAACGTGGAGCACACCACGCATTCATTCCTTTTTTCGTTCGTTCTTGCGTCTTGCCAGACGCCGGTTTTTTTTCACCAACGTTATCCACGACCATGATCGCCGCTAGATCTTAATCTATTTCATTTCGTCTCGTTAACAACACGCTCTCTCATCGTAGCCTGTTCCGTTCTTTCCTCTTCTATTCGTCAATTGTAACACTGCGTCGAATCAGGCGAGGGATGAATGTCTCTAGGCGCGGTATCGGGTCTAGATCATTTGCGTTTCATTGATACATTTCGACGACGAGGTACGTGGTACTTGAAACGCTTTTAAATTCGGTACAACTTTTACCAACGCTTTCCTTCGGATTCTTGCTGACCTTATCTCTCGAAGAATTCTATCTGATTGTCTCAAAGTTCGTAGCAAAATTATAATTACGGGATGAGAGAGTTTGACATAATAACATATTTTACAGAGTACGGAATATACTTTGTGGTTTTCTAGAACTTAGACCGCAATTGTAAATGGTGTTACATAAATCCGATAGCAGATAGCAGATATTGTAAGATAGATCGTTATATAAATCAAAACGGGGGAGGGGGAGAGTGTTGTATGGGAAGTAATAGAACAAATAACGAAATAACTAACGAAAATTAAAGCGCTGGAAAGACTAAATCTCTGCAAATATTATGGCTAAGTACTTTGTCAGATTAAATTATCAAAACCTGATTATATATAAGTAAGTTAATTAATTATAAATAAATAAATTGTCAAAAGCTGATTATAAGCTGGCAGAGGTTTCAAATTACTGTCCCCCTCCCCCCCCCTCCCCCCAAAAAGAAGAAAAATATACGCAAGGATTCGCGGTACCAGGCACGAACACTTTTATCTCGCGGCCCGGTGAGTCACCGTTTATCTTTACGTTCACCTAGACAGTATTGTCCGCCGTTATCTTCCACTATTTACCAAAGAAGAAGCAGTCGATCAACAGATAGCGTCGAGTCATTGTCTAAACTCGTTCCTTTCCGATCTCTCGGCATCTCTTCCTCGTCTCCGCCTAGTCTCTGTCGCAATACGAATCATTTGCCCCTCTCTTCCTCCGTGAACGAGAGCCGAGGGGAAAGCCACGGGGGGAACGAACGAGAGAAGTACGTGTGTATGTACGTATGTGTGTGTGTGTATATCGTACGTACGTTCGTTCGTTCGTTCGTTCGTTCCGTTTTGCGACACGATGTCCGTCGATACCTCGTCCAAACCGCGCACATGTGCGTGCGTTGCCGGAGAAAACGCCTGGGACGCAGGGTAGGTGGAAAGAGGGCGGTTCGCTGGAAAGTTCTCAATAACGCGCCTAAACGCGTTAAACGGACAGAACGCGAACGCTCCTCGTATCTCTCGCTTGTATCCCCGCTTCTTCTCATTTACGTCACCGGCGCTGCCAGCCAGAGAGAAGCTAAGCCCGAGCGCACAATAATTCTATCTATCTATTTATCTTCTTCAGCCTTCAAAAGAAGAGGGAACAATGACGCAGCTCGCGAGACGTTCGGCAATTTGTTGCGGAGAGCGAGAAAGAGAGAGAGAGAGAGAGACGGAGGGAGGGATAAACAGAGAAAGGAGTGAATGATAAAGGGACGGAGAGAGGGAGAGAAAACTGAAAGAGAAGTAGTAGCCAGCGAGCGAGAAGGGGATCTGGCTTGCTCAGGTAGACAGAAAGAGAGAAACTCGGAGAGAAAAAGCGTGATAGAGGAAGAGAGATGGAGATAAATAGAGAGAGAGAGAGAGAGAGAGAGAGAGAGGGAGAGAGAGATAGACGGGTGAGTTGTACGCAGTCGAGGTAGCCTCTATCCACGGCTGGGATCTAATCTCCCTCGGGAATCTGGCATCCTATACCGGTATCGTTCAGGGAATCTCTTCTCCACCTCCAACCTCCCACTTCTTCCTCCCCTTTTCCTCGCCCACCCTTCCTATCTGAGCGCTGACTATGTCCTAGTTTATACACACTTCGATATCCTTGTGATAACGCTTCCAACCACCCGCTTCTCCTCCTCCATCACAACCATACCACCACCACCACCACCACCACCACCCTTTCCCTTCTCTTCTCTGACAGTCAACGTCGAGCGCGTTGCCGGTGCTAACGTTACCTTTACAGAGACGCTCGCAATTTCTCGAATGGCCCTCTCTTTACTCACCCACCCCTCCCCCTCCCCCTCCCTCTCTCTCTCTTGTTCTGTTCTTCTCTTGCACGCCACCACCCCCTTTCACCATCGCTATCTATCGAGCTCCGGTCGCTCCCCGATACCGTTGACAGATAAAAATGTTTGGAACGTGGTTATCGATCGTCTAGACTGGAGATCCTAGGATACCGATACTCGGGATATAATCGAAGATGTTCCGATACACGGCGAATTCCCTGTTTTTGATCGGAGATTGTTCAGCGCGCCATCGCTGTATATCGCGACGAATCGTTCCGACGACAAAAAAAAAAAAAAAAAAGAAAAAAAATAGAAAATCGGGAGGAGATCGGGGAAAATCAGAATGGATCGATCGATATAGCCGTCGTGTACGTAGTTGACGAAAGTTGCTAGGGATTTTTAATTGAGAAATATTTTAGATAGATCTCGATCACCTGTAGCAGCTAGCTGGGTGGTACGCTGGATCGAGCCGTACGCCAACTAGACAGTCATTGGAGATGACTCTCTTCGGAGATAACTGGTCGGTTAACAAATCGTCTCTGCGACTAATGAATTAGACTCGAACTTCTTTTTGTTTAGAGTTTCGACGCTGGTTAATCGAAACTTCGACTTCTCGACGTCGATTTATTACGCGAGGGATATAGGTGAGGATTTGAAGGGGCATTATGTCTTTTATCACGACTCCCCACGCGCGGAACTTGCAAAGTCGGTGAACCGTTGCCGTGTCTTTTCTTGTCCGAGCTGATTTACTTATCCGACTCTATCTTCAACTGGTCTGTCCAGTCCCCTGCAATTAATCGCCGCGTTTCTCTATTACGCCCCGTCGTCCGAGGCACGCAATTTCCATTCGAATCCCGGACCGGAGAAAATCTATCTCCGCCGGTACAAGCTTCCACGATACGAGCTTGTCTTCCCAACCATCATCTCTTTAACCTCTTCTCTCTCATCCGATTCCCCTGTCTCGAAATTCTCGACGCGCGGCGAGCAGATTCCGCATGCAACCGATCGTTTCCCCGATGGCGATCGATCGGCCGGACGCCCTCGGAGGCTCGGCTTTTTTCACGCCCGACGCGAAACGATTTACAACGCGCGAATGAAGTGTAATTTAAAGAGAGAGAGGGGGGCGGGGGAATGGCTGGCGGCGTGCAAGGAGGGCAAATAAAGGCGGCCGATACCTTGCGTTGAACAAACAAGCCCGCTTGAAATAACCGCGTTCGCCGCGCGTCGACTTGAATATTCACAGACAGCACAGAGGGCCGCTGCGAGCCCGGTGATAAGGAAACGGCTCGTGATCTTTCGACACAGATAAAACACACACAGTCGCTACACAGGGAGGCTATCGATGATCTTCGCTCGATACGTCGGTTCCGAGCAGTATTTTCCGCGCGAGCGCGAGCTCGAGCGCGCGCTCACTTGCCACAGCGCGTTCCACGCTGCTGATTAAAGCGTGTTTATCTTTATTGTAATCGGGCTGGGTCATAAAGCGTTCAGCTAACTGGATACGTTGCCTCGTCGAGCCGCTCGTCGATCCGATCAATCAAGAAAATATTAGACCATTAAACTCTTTCATCCGTGTCCGCTCCGAAATCGCGGCGATCGGAAATCGACGGCGTATCGTTGGGACTGCGTTTCAATTAGAGGGGGAGGTGGTTCAATTCTCAGGCAGGGAAAGTGAACAGTGAGAAAATGTATGATTTGAGAATATTGCGGGTGAAACATTGAAATAGAACATTGTGTTCGCGTATTATATATATCGCTAGGTGTGTACAGCTCATAAATGACACGCGGCTCTGTCGAATACTAATCGCACGCGTATTTAATATTAAAATTTTTCTTTTCAATTTAATATTCCCGTGTGTACATCCATTGAAATCCACTCGTGAAGCGAGTGGTTTGAAGTATCAGTATTGTGCGTTTATCTAAATTTTCTGTATTTTCTGGCACTGTCCGATATTCAGATTTCCTAAAAAAAATGTATAATTCAAACGTCAATTATAGATTAGTTCAGACGGTATATCAACGAAATATTTGCGAGTGGATAGACGAGAAATTTGAACTGAAGCTGAATTAGACAATTGTGAACACCTACAGTTACAATTGACGATCAAGAAAATCCTAACCTCTTTAAAAAAAAAATTCATTCTTGTTAATCTCGATACGATCGAAAGGGGGCAAAGTTGCTTCCGAAAAACAGAAACCAGCGGAGAGGAAATGGAACGGCGCGAAGGGGCGAAAGGGCGAAAGGGTGAATGAATGGGAAGGGGGATAAAAAGGAAGATCGCGGAACATTTGGCGAAAACGAAACTGGAAGGAGAGGGAGGGAGGGAGGGAGGGAGGGAGAGAAAGAGAGACAGTAGAGGGGAATATATGCGAGTGGTGTCGAGGCTGGAAAGCCTTGAGAGTTGCGGCGCCACTGGATGGAGATAAGGGAGCGTTATCGGTTGCGCGGTGGCTCTTATCAGCGATCGCGCTCTCCGTTCGCCTCTCCCTCTCTCCCCGGCCTCTCTCTGTCTCTCTATCTATCTCGCTCACATCCCCGCTACCCTCGCGTAGCCTCGGCTCGCGGCTCGGCGATGCTATCATCTAACTAGCTCCAGCTACTGATTCTATCTCCACGTACCCACCCAGCAGGGCCGCCAACCAAGACCAGGAACGTCGCACGAAAATCTCGCACCCGACTCTGCGCCTCTACACACGCTCGTCTATAGTTTTGTTTTCTTCGAACGATCGAAGGTTTTTCTTTTTTTTCTTTTTTTTCTTTTTTTTTTTTTTTTTAGAACTTTGATCGTTTATCTTGATCTTATTGATTGATCTGCGATTATCCTGAGAGTGGTTTTAGGGAATGATTTTATGGAACAGCGAGTTTTCTCTAAGTATTTTATAGCGCGGTCTGAATTGTTTGGAAGAGGGTTGACGAAGCTCTGAATCTGGTTAGATCTTACCGTCAGATAGTAGGTACATCGTGGAGTTTATCTGTACAGTAAAATAGTAAAATTTAATTCATATTTTTACGCAAATTCGGGAATGTAATTACAAAAATCGAATACGCGTGGAAAATTATTTTACGTAACAAATATCACAGAAAGTATATTTGTTCGTGTTACATCTGTATCTATAAGGCTGCTGGTAAATATACATTATTCGTGGAAAGAGTAGATTCAAAAAATTCTAGATCGAAATTTGCGCCATTCTCAATACCAACAAGAATCGCTTAGAATCGAGTTTGGCTCGAATCGAACGAGAAGCCAAACAGTTTGAACAACAAAGTAGTAACAAATTTGAACGATTAGAAAAGCCTCTCGAGTAGCGACAATCTGCTCCAATGCGACGAAACTTTTTCAAAGACAGAATTAACCAACCTCGCTGGCAACCGGCTGAAATTTATCTTAATCCTTCGATAAATCAGCCTGTTGTTCGCATTCCTCGTACCACCTCTCCCTTACATCGAATTGTTCGGAGAGATTTGCATTGAAAATCGTAGCGAGTTTCTCGCAGCGGGAGAGGTTAACGCGTTTAGGTTAACGATCACCGGCACTATAAAATCGAGCCGCACCGGCGCGCCTGTCCTTTGGCCAGATACCGATCTAGATCGTCAAACAGAACGTTACTAAAACGCCACTCGTACACGCTCCGCCGTTCTATAAATTGGCAAACGATTAAAAGTCCATCGTTCGGTGGATTCTAATCCCCTCGTTTCTCGTTGTCTTCGAATCCGATCTTCCTGCCGGACTCGTCTGGCTCTCGGTCGATAGAGGAACACCGATTCGACCGCGAATTCCCGTAACTCGTTCCCTTAACCAGATCGCGATATCGCGCGCGTAAACAAAAAGGAAACGAGTCGATCGCGGGCCCAGATACAGTGGCCGGCGGGAGGGGGGGGGGGCAGAACCGCGGCGTAAAATTTTACGGTGCGTCTAGTTAAGAGCCAGGTAGTAGTACGACGACTGTAGAAGCTGCCGCGGAAGAACACCTGCCGCACGCGGCGACGACGTCTTCATCCTCTAATACGAACTGAAAACGAAGTAAGAGCGAGAGAAGGAGAAACGAGAGGGAGGAAGGTACGGAGGATCGGTGCAAAGTTACGAAGGATTCTGATAGTGGCCACGAAGCTTTCGCAGCTGCGCGGCGTGGTTGATCTTACAATGTCATTTCTTTTATTAGCGCGCCACGAACGCGATAACGAACGAGTATACCGCGAAACGCAATTCAGTCGCCTCCGGGATAAGACGTGTAACGTGTCTCGTGTCTCGTATGTTCCTCGCGCACGTAAAACAAAAAAATGCGCGTATAACTGACTTTGTGGACGAGTTCGACTGTGAACTCTCAGGCGTAATTTATCTCGCTGAGTTGGATTTAAATTAAAGTCGAGCGTGTCGATTTCGATTTTTCGAAAGATCTCTTCAGGTACTTGCAAAGATAATCGTCGAATGATCGCCGATAGGTCGATAAAATCAAATTTTATTAAGAAATTGCAAAACGAGTTAAAAGACAAATATTTAATTAATGATTGCTCCGGATAATAGATGCGCTATGAATTTTATTGAGAAATTATGAAATGAATTGAAAGATAAATGTTTAATTACGTTACGCTTCTCGTTCTCCGCTTCCGTTTTTGTACAATGTCCCGTTTACAATGACCGAGTTTCCTTAGGTACACGGTCGTCATTAGTGTACATTCCCGAATTCCTCATCTTTGTCACACGTGCACGAAAGAATATTATTCCGTAATATTCTTTGATATTTTAAAATTTAATGAATCCCGAGTCCCTGGGACTCGAGCCGCGTATTAGCGCGCACGTGTACGAATAAGTGCGACGTGAATGATCAATATTATCTTCGTTTCGTGTTTTCTTCGGCCGGAAGTCGTGTTCGACGGAAGCTTTTTCACAGTTTCCTCGTGTTCGATGGCGGGGCCATTAATCCCCGGGCCCCCCGTATCACTCCGTGGATCTTGCTACCGAGAATTCCGGGAATGTTCTGATAGTAAAATGAAGCCTTTATGGTTAACACGGGGAGCTAATCTCTCGGCGAGAGTTACAGAAGCACGCGGCCGCTTCTTAGAATCAGAGGAAGGTTGCAACGATTTCAAGGGAATGTATAAAGTTGCCCCTCCCGTCATTTTCGTTTCGTTTCGTCGTTTTCGTTTGTTCGTCGTTCTTCCCCTCTCGTTTTTCTCGTAACGCCGTTTAATCGACGGTTACGAGGCGCCACGGACTCGAGCCCCGCACGACGCTCTTCAATCGCATTTATTTTCATAAACGGTGGATTTCGCGTGGGAACGAGCGAGCTCGATGCGAGTAATTGGCGGCTAGCTTCGATAATTATTATACTGTTTGCTCTCTCTTCCGACCATTACCCGTCCTGTCGCGTTTTTTTTTTTTTACGTTTGAATTACTAGATATCCATCAGAATAACGCGCTCCTTCAGAACGTTTTACGTGATAAGCGGTATCGTTCGGTCGGTTGTAATTTCATTGGAAATTGATGTTTCAAGGAGAGATAATTCTAGTTCGTTTCAACGCTTTCTTTTTCTTGCTCGGAGAGACACGTGAACTTCTTTTTATACGTGTCAGTTGTTGAAATATTTTTTTTTTTCTTTTTATTTCATTAATACGATCTGTTTCGTTTAAATTTTTAGTTTCGTACGAGGTACGAATGATCGAGAAAGATATTGTCGAAATAATGGATAATGTGCCATCGGTGAATGAAATAACACGCTCTTAACAAGAAGAGAAACAGAAGAGAGAAACATTCGTCGTGCAAATTAACATATCTGACCGATATGTCCTTGACGGTCCACTGACTGCCTTCGACATGCACCTTGTACGAAACCGTTCGAACGATCTAAATCTTGTCCTCTCCGATTACAAATGATTTCGCAGATTAAAGTGAAATCTATAACGAACCAACGTCAAATTACACCTCGATATACATTTGTAATGAAAATGACGAAAATTCGAAATTAAATGAACAACTCAATCCGATGCTAATGCACGGCCATTCTTATCTTTCCCTTGATTTCTCAATTGAACACTCGAAACGTTGAAACATTTCACTTATCTCAGCAGAAAAGGGTATTTTCGCGATAATAGTAATATTTCCGTCAATAATAAAAATTATATCCTCATACTAATTTCAAAGTTTTCTATATCCTTACAATGTACAAAACAGCTAACGATCCTCCAAATGATCAATTAATCAGCCTTGTACTGTAAAACAATTCAATAGTTACAGAATCATGCCACGCGAAACTAGAATAATAGTCCACTCGTCTTGAAAATTAATGCGAAAGAACTGTGATAGATGTATAAAAAAGATGAACGAACGTATGACTCACGCTAGTGTTTAGCCACATCCTGGCAGTGATCGCGAAAAAAATCTTTTTTATCGTTCTGAATAAAATTTTCCTTTGCGAATGCGTCTATTTTCTACGCGCAAAATATTGTAGAGATTAAATGTAAGATGATAAATAAAATAGATAATTAAACAGGGCAACGAATACAGGTTGATACGACTAATACACGCGGTCGTATAACTCTAATAAACTCTTTTTTAACATACAATCGGTCAACTCTTTTTTGCACGACTCAATCGACTCTGTTTTGCAACTCGCTCGACTCTCTTCTTTTTTAAAAAGAAAAACGCCTTACGCCACGTCGCGTTTCTGCCACCACATTCATACTTTCATTCCCTTTCACGCATTTCTTCACGCTACAGACCATCTGTTACAACTAAATGCAACTAAATATATAATAATTACAACTACAGGTTACGACTTAACAACGACCTGCAATATTTTCGTATTAATTTTCAACACGAGTGAAATTATTCTTTAGTTTTGCATGATTAGGTGTTCGTTTGTGTTTAGGTGTAAAAATTAGAGTATAGAGTCAATTTTGCTGGAAGAGAGTCAAAGTACGTATGTACGTACGTGTACGGTGGATAGAACCGGATGAAGGAAGGATCTAGATATCCCCCTGTTGGCGTACAGTTGGCAATCGATATCCAGACATCTGTATCGAGCTCGCATCGATTCGTCAGAAGAAGAGACAGCCTGTTACGTTTGTTTCCATCGCTCGTTGCACACGGCTGTCAATACGTATCCTGGGCCGTGCCGCGCGGTGGAAAGCCACCGGGCGTTCTCTAAGAACGATTCGATCCACCAACATTTCCATACGGGTTTTACGTGTGTGGAAATACACGACTCCTCACCTCCGTGTTCCCCAACCGCGGCTCCGACCGTTGGCTCTCAGCGTGCCGCGCGTTGAATTGCAGATAATTTCGTATTTGAAATGTTAACTCCGCGGACGATCATCGATGCAAATCGCGGCCGATGTTTACGATCGGCGTTCGATAGTCCACGTGGAAAGTCCAGGGAACTTTCGCTGGAACCTTCGTAGAAATCGTTCCAAACGATCTTCCATTTCCCTCTCGCATTCCTCGTTTCAATTTCGACATCGATTTCGCGTACGAAATTGTTGTCTCCGTTCCGCGTCGTTTGTTTGACTCGAGACTTTCCGAAAGCCGGAAGTTTAGCTTAACTCTAGATAGTTGTACCTCTACAAGGCTTCGCTGCAGTAAATCTTGGCGTCTTTAATAATTTGTATTTGGTTCTTCCACCTTCTTACTGTCGACAGATTCGTAATTAACATTCGTTTCATTTGTATTACAATTTGGTAAAAGTCAAATTTTCTACATTCTTAGCACAAAGTTTGTCAGTGAAAGAAACGGTAAAGCGGATACTATCAAGAGTGATGAGTGAGTGAAGTTGGCCAGTCTAACTTTCATTGTTACAACAATGATTATAACAACTAAATTTCTTCTCTCTCTACAGGCTAATTTTCCTTTGATTTTGCCGCGATTTTTCCGCGTTTTCTTCGCGGTTCTATTTTTCCTGTTACTACCTCGAACCCTCGATTCGTGGAACAACACGACGCAGCCCCCGATGTCCATTGTTGTACAAGTTGCACAGCGGTCGACACCGCGTATTATTATTGCGATAGCAGAAACAATGCAAGAACCTCGGACAGGGCGAAAGGGTTGAAGGGAGTCTGCATCGGTATCTCGCCCGGACGATATCATCTGGCATTGCCCTCCTTGGCAAGTGCATGGTTTTATCTCTTCCGAGTGCGAAAGATTCGCCCCGATTCCGTGAGAAACAGTCCTTCTGAAGTGGAACTGGCATTGATATTTTGGCGGATATCTCGGTCCAGTGGAGATCAAGTCGTTCTTGTTGGAAATATTGAATGAATTTGAAGTTTATGACCTGAATTTGATGACCTGCTCAGGGATGTTTCAAATCCATCAAGGTGCCAAGGTGGACTCACTCGGAATATCTAATTTACGCGTGGAAACGAAGCTTGCTTTTTTCTTTCCAGACTTTAATTAATTTTCGCGACGTAGTAAAAACTGTTGCGCGTTTTGCAGAAGCGTGGTAAATGTTGGGAACTGAAATGACCCGAGCCGTTGAAATTCCACGTTATCGTGAATCATTATTATTTATCGATTCCATTACGTGCTCTAACGATAGCGTGTTCTATCTACAATGAAATCATTCATCTAAAAATAGTAAGTAAAAAGAAACAGCGATAACATAATTGTGCATTTGAACGAGCAAAATGTAGAATTCCTTATCTTTATACTGTGCGACGGAACAATAAACTAACGGACGAAACGCAGAATAGTATATATATCGAGGATGATGCATCGTCCGAGGATTAATTTCGCAACGATGGATCGAGATTTCACGAAAGAACGACGGATCAACGAAAAGTTTATTTCCTCCGCTCTATCCGTATCTCAACCTATGCCCTTCCCTTTTCACTTTCCGAAGATCTATCCCGACTACCTCGAACGCGTCATTCCTGCAAACTCTCGAGTAGAAGGAAGACGCAGGAGAGGAGGCCACGTTCCTTGGACCAGCTCCAAAAAGCGAATTCCCCGATATCTGGCAGTCTCTTTGACCGATTCAACCGGCTACACACCATCGTTCTGACAAGCCGCCACACAGAGAGAATAGGATAGACAAAAATTCGCGGCCTCTCTCTTTCTCTCCCTCTCCCTCTCGCTCTCTACCTTTCCTTCCTCTCGCTTGCCTTTTCTCTCTTTCGCTCTCCAGAGGTGCGCTATCTCCATGGAGATAGGGGAGGGAAAAACACTCATTTTTATACCGTCAAAATGTGTTATCTTGCCCGTGCGGCTCGTCTCCGCGTCCCTCCCTCTTCTCCTTCCACCCCTCTTTCGCTCTCTCTTTGCCTTTTTTCCCCCTTTTTTTTCCCCCCCCCTCCTCCTTTCTGGGTCTGTGTCTCTCCGTCACATACACGCGTACATACACCCTGGGGGCGGAATTAACTCGCTAGCAGATATCCACCCTCGAAGCCAGCCGCTCGCCTCGCCGCGCCACCCCACTCCTCTCTCCACCACCACCCTCTCGACATTTATATTGTCTGCCGGTCGTCTAGGGTTTGAAAAAAAAAAAAAAAAAGCCGTCGTTCTCCCTTGTCGCCTGGCTGGGACCCTGGCTAAGCAAAGGATTCCTCTTTCCAGTTCGACACCTTCGGTTAATCTCTCGTCGTGGAACGATAGTTTGCGACAGAAGGGTCGTTTCTGTACTCTTGCGTTTGAATGTTTGAACCGCTGCGTCCGGGAATGTTTGGTTCCGTTGCTACGGTTGTTGAGTGAGCTCTGATTGTTTCGGATTTGGGTTATTGAGAACCGGAAGGTTACAGGTGAGTAACCCTTTTGAGAGCGAGGCGAGATTTGGTCGGAGGTAAGAATTTTTGTTCAATCGTTGAATTTGCGTTCGATTGGATTATTTGTATATTGTAAAATATTGCGACTTGTCAAAAAAATTATTTAATAACGATATATGAACATGTAACAATAACGCGTTGCATGCACGATCACATGAAAGCGTTAGAAATTTTAGAAAGAGTGTTTCAGAATTGAATTGTTATTAAAAATAATACAGATGTCAGTCTTACGCAGTGCGTAATCAACGAAAATAGAGTTATAAGTTAAAGTTGTTTTAAAACAATATTTAGCTTCTTCGTTAGCACATGCACAATTGCAGATATTTGGAACGTAATCTCGTGTTTGATAATTTTCCACCGTTATCCACAATTACCGCAATCTGTTTGAAATTAGCGCGTGTCATTGTAACGTGTTTGTTTAAAATTTACAGTTTTGCAGAATTCATTGCAGATCACGTCGTAACATCTCAAATTATTCAAAATAGCAACGGTGTCGCAACTGTATTAGACGTATAATTTATCAAAAAAGAAATATAATTAACAAAACACTCGAGTCACTTCATATGTGACTATCATATGTGACACGTTCAGATCTTGAGCGTTTTATTGCATTTCTAATAATAATTTGCAACAAGTTCTTAAATGTTTCGTTCATTATATTTCTTTCGTGATAAAAATCTTTCATTTATAAAAGACCAAGACTTTGCGTCAAGCTCGCAACGACACACTGGCAATTACGTATTTCTTATTTTATTTAAACTTATCACGCAAAGAGTGTACATTTATATGCAAATATGTACTAATAGAAGCGGTTAAAAGTGTACGTGAAGACTGTACATAAATATGGAATAAAATCTCTTGCGATATTTCGCACGTACATTTCGAAACGTCGAACTGTATATAGAAAAAAATCTTTCACAACATTTCCCATGGGTATTCTCGTCGTTTTCGACCAACCGTCGAAAGGATCGATCTTCCTCCGAATAAACTCTTTCCTTTTATATCGCAAAAATTCCAGCTTCCCGTGAAAACGAAAGATGAGAAAAACCCCGTCGGGTTATCTCGCTCGCAGGTACTCGCGGGGCGTTGACGCATGCGACGCTCGCAGCTTTATTTCGTGCTTCAATTTCCGTTCGACATGCGTCACGGTCGACCAGCCACGAAAGCTCTTACACGTTCTATGCGGCAGGAAGAAGAGGGAAAAGAAAATTCGGTCCGGCCACCGAAAAGCATCCATCGGTCGACTCTTCGCCGGAGCTTTCGGCCCGAACTCCAGCCAGACGTTCATTTAATTATTATCACCCCTAATGAATCTCATTCTGCCTCCTCGTCCCCCTTCGTCCTAATGGATTTCTGCGCCAAGTTCGAATCGCGTTCCAACCCTTTCCTCCCTCCCGCCCTCTCCCCGTAGGCATGCAGGTTCCTCGTCTTGTGGAAACGTTATTCCGCGATACGCGCGGCTCGCCTCTCGCCTTTGTATACTTTCAAATCTGTATGATCCGCGAAATGAAGCGACGGGGAAGTTCATTCCACGCCTCGGGTATCTTGGATCTACCGCTCGTTGACGAAGTTCCACCGTTCTCTTTGTGCCTTCCCGGTGTTTTTCGTTTGATAACAGCGCCGGATAAGGGAGAGTTGAATGAGCTGTTTCGACGGAAATGTTATGGGAAAATTGATGATTACGATGATTGGGTGGAGGGAGATTCGGCTTGAACGGCGAGGTCGAAGAGGCGAGAGTCGCGACAAAGGTTCCCCTGAACTTTGCTCGCCGCGATCAGTCACGCTTCCGTCTTTCGAAATTCGCCTTTGCGACACTCGTATTCCAATTATTGAAATTCCGAGGACGTTCTTGGTGAGATTAATTTCTCTTTTTATCGAAGTAGAAGTTCCGTCGCATTATTTTTTATTGGAATAACTCGCGTTCAAGATTCAAGTTGAAACAATTTTAGAAATTGATAGAAATCTTCTACTTGTAGATCTCGGAAATATATCTTCGACATCAGAATACATATTTACAATTACTCAAAACTGATTTTTTAAAAAAATATCTTTTTCAGTGTATCAGCATTGACATTTCAATTTAATACTTGAATTAAATACTATTTCAAACGTTTTTGGTACCAATGTTTCAGAGATGAAATATCGGAAACATTTTATAACAGAAAAACTTATACCGTGTTACAAAAACAAATTACAGGCGCGATCGCTCGGTATCAGACAACGCCACTCGCGAATCACGTGACCCAAATCAACCAATCGCTAATTTTCGTTGCATTAGCGTTGCACCTGAGGAGGCCCGATTTTCTGGGTTACCCCCGCTAAAAATCACTTTCAGTGATAAAATGAGAAAAAAAAAGAAGAAAATTGACTTCTCCCAATTACGAGAACAGTCTGAAGTCTCCTCAATCGTCCCTCGAGCTACAATTTCCTTAAAAGTAATGGTTCCTTCCGCGACTTTTTATATATATAATTACCCAAACTGTTTTTTTTTTTTTTTAAAATATCTGCTACTACGTCATATATTAATATTAATATTCCAAATTTTAACATTTAACTATTTCAAGCGCTTTTTGATCCAATGTTCCAGAGATCAAATATCGAAAATATTTTATAAAAGAAAAAAAAAATATATATATATACTGTATTACAAAAAATAAGAAAAAAGCTTCTCCCAATTACGAGAACAGTCTGGAATCTCTCCTCAGTCATCCCTCGAGCTACAATTTCCTTAAAAGTAATGGTTCCGCGACTTTTTATACGGAAGCTACAACACGGGGACAAAAATGAAGGAACCTCGGGAAGTTAAACGAACGTTAAGAAGCGTGACGCGGCGGGTGACGGCTCGGAGTGGTGGATAAGAGGAGAGGTCGAAAGGAACGAAGGAGGACTCGATTAAACGGGCAGGACATGGCCCCGAGGCGCTGGCGAACTTTTTAAATACTTTCGAACTTCCTAAGGATGACAAATTGGACGAATCTCCGCGGAGGTATCGTGAGTCTTCTTTCTCCGGCGACCGATTAATTTCGTGTCTTCTCTCTTGTCTGCCTTAGCCATCCTTCCTCTACTCGCCGGTCTTCTTCCTCATTTTGTGTCCCGGAACGACCGGCGCAATTTAGGCCGCGTGGAACGATAAGACGTTTAATTTCTTTTTCTGTCAGATTCTCGAGCTACGTTCAAGCGACGCGAAACACTGTAGCTACGTGTATATATATATATGTACACACGTATTTTGGAAAATTCGAGTGAATTGAATTTTGCAAAGTGACACTCAGAAACAGACTTTTCACGAAGAATCCGAGAACAATTTACTACACAACTCGGTGAAATTGTTGCGTAATCTTTTTCTTGAACACTTTGGGAGAAGTTTAGCGTTTGTTTCTCTTGAATGGCTCGGGAGGAATTTATTGTAACCCGATAAAACGATCTATTTTTTTGTCTCTTTTAATAGAACGGCATGTCGTGTGCCAGCTTTACCACGCTTCGATAGCCGTTTATAGTTGATCGCGATAACATCGATACACGCATTATAAATCACGGCGTGGACACTGTTACCAAGCTACTGAGTTTAGCACTAAAACCGTCTCAGTTTATACGTTACGAACTTATGAAATCTTATGAAACACTCGAGGTGTAACAATAAAGAGAAAAAAAAAGTGAGTACATACTAAATTCTCATTTAGGAGCAAATGACATCCTGTTGACAAGTCGACTACAACGACTTACTAATTTAAAAAGAAAAACCCCCCTTCGGTGAAATTTTTTACAGCCGAAAGAAAACTCTGACGAAATGGTCATTGTCGTGTGGTAAATTCATTTCCATCGCGAAGGTAAATCGCGGTAAACGTAGAATTCGTAAAAAAATTACGAATTCTTCTCATCGACGCGATGAATTACCAGGTCCATAAAGTCAGAGGAGCCAATAACAGGTAAAGAGTGTCGCGACCCGTCGTTGCTCGAACACGCTATGCAAAACGGGAGATCCATTATTCGCGACTAATCGCTCATGAATCAATAGCCCGGCGATCGGGCCCGGTGAAACGAAACAATCACGCACGTTCGTCGGTGGCAGCTGGGTTCTATGTTCGAGGGATTAACTCTCACAGATCTGACCTTTCGTTTGCTGCAAACGAGCGTATCTTCCGTGAAAACAAAAACCGGCCTCCCACACGGCACGTACATGCACTGTACGTGTACACGCGTACACGTATGGAAACATCGATACCTCGTAGGAAACAACGACGATTCCCTCCCGCCCATTTAACGATCGAGCGTAGTCGTCTGGGTTTTTTCGAGGGTGGGATTTAGTCGTTCACGGGCCACCGCCGCGCGAAATCGTTGCCTCGCCGTTCGAGAAAATCGTGATCCGCGAAATCGGCCGATCCATCTGGCGATCGCCAGTTCCTCGTTCAGCTTTCTCCATTCACCAGCCGATCGTTCCTCTTTGTCATCGTCCTCGTACTTACTTCGAAGCCACTCGAAGGGAACTCGCGATGAATACGAACGAGGCTTCGCGTTATCGACTGGTTCGTCGGTTAACTGTAAATTATAATTTGAACCTGAGTGTTCATACACGAAAAACTTTCGCTGGCTAAATCTCGCCTTGTCTCGACTCCTACGCCAGATTTATCTCGCGATCTAGCGCTAATCTCGCTGAGTTGTTCGAGAGCTGTACGGGGTGTCTTAAAATGTCTTAAGATATCGTTGATACTTTGACTTTAGTTTTAAATTTTTAAATATCGATGCACGAAGAACGCAGGCGAAGAATGTCCCGTGTTTTTTTGTAGAAAGATTCTTTTTATAGAAAGTGTGGTCTTTACCTGTTTATTCTGTTGTTGATGTTACATATTCTTATTGCATCTTCATATCATACATCTGTGTTCTTCGTATATTTCTATACATCTATGCTAAATTTTTTACTGCACTTGTAACATACATCTGAAAAAGGGAAATCACTATTGGTGTTAAAAGTGCTTATAGAATGCGTGTAAATATGTATACCGAAACTTTTATACATGATACAGGACAATATAAAGTATGGCGTACATTTAATATTCCTAGTAAAATCTAATAATTCAATTTAATTTTCTCCTTTACTAATATTCTAAAAAAATATAGTTGTCTTCCCGACCGAAATTCCAAAATTCCAAAATCTAAACTATCACGTCGTATACAGGGTATTCGCGTTATTTTTGTCGGGAATGGTAAACGAGAGGGAAAAATGGCAGAGAATAAAGTTGTACGATTTACTACGTACAACTAACACACAGCAATGTGCCACAATGTTTTATGTTTTACAATATTTTTCACGAAATTAAGATGATGTTTAATTTTTTATATATCCAGCACGAGTCGAAGCACACGTACGTACGTACATACGTACATATGTGAACACGTTTCAACCCTTGCCCAGTTATATTTTAATTATTTCTCTCGTTCCTGACGTTGTTTCAGAACTCTGAAAGACATCGTTCGAACGCGTGTCTTTTTAGTCTTGACACTCGCTTTCATACGACAGAAAAAAAAAAGATGAAAAAATTAAAGATTCGGAAACCGAATTGCTCCGATGTTCCCATAGATCGATTAAAACGAAACACCCAGTATCCGAAGTTCGTTGGTCTTTCTTTCAATCCCAACACTTCCCCGTTTCCGTCTTTCACGACTGCCAGATGAGATCTCTGTTTCTCGCGCTCTTGTCTACCTCTCCCTCTGCAGCCGTCGCTGCATATCGAGATGAATCGACGGCTCGGCGAGGCAGCGATCGGCGATGGATTTCGTTCGCCGTGCCTCGGAGAGAAATCCACGGTGCCGATAGAGCAGAGGCTACGGAGCACCGCCTAGAGATCCGTAATCTAGGATGTTTCCAGGCGTGTGCCCGTTCGTGGGCTTTTCTGCAGATTCGTATCGAAAACAGCGACGATATTAATGCGAGGAAATGATTTATCGGTGGATGAGATGGCCCCGCGGGGGAAATTTAATAATTCGAAAGCCCCGTGCTGGACGGAGCTGGCGTTTCGTTCCACGGAAGATAGAAGTGTTAATTGTTTCGGGAATAACGCCGCGTTTATCGATGTTTCTGCAGTTGCAGCGCGCGTGTCTTGCGAAAAGGTGAGTTTCTAATCGGCGATCGCTCCCCGCAGCTGGTACTGACTGGAAATTGGCGGAACTGTCGAGCCTCGTTTTATTGCGGGGAGATCTTCCTTTGATCGAAAGTTTCGCATTTATCCTATCGCGTCTGAATCTTAGGCTAATTGCACGTGCTCATAGAAAATTCTTGAGGCAATTTCCGTGCGTGTGTGTGCGTACAAGTTTTCTATCTCTTTCTCGATTACCTATAATAAATGTTTCATCGACGAAATATTTGTTGGATTGTACTGTACTAGCGACTCATTGTCAGTTAGATTACCGTCTCGATCAATCGCTGCACGTTGTATTCTGGAGTGTTTGACGTACTTTGAATGCGAAATAAAAAAAAAAAAAAATGGATAAAGCAAATTACCATGGAAAAATATCGTAGACTCTATGCTGGATTCCGTGTAAATACTCGTCGTACATTTCTGTAATAATATGTAATAATTAAATGAAGATTCAAATGAAAATGATTGTACTTTGGTGTAGATAATTATCAATTGCCAATTTCATGCACTTTGTAGCAAATTTTAAAACTTTAAAATTATAAAAACGTAGAGAATGCACGTACCCAGTAGTGTAATACATAAAACATAATCTAAAGCATCGAAATATCTCCCTTCGGAATATCAAGTAAATAGCAAGTAGAAACAAGAGACTTTTGCCTAAATCTGAACTTTCAAATTACTCTGACGTCGTTCGTCAGAGCACACATATTTCCACGATTCGAACGAACGAAAATTCAAGAATTTCCCAACTACTTATTGTATCTATCGTTCAAATCTCCAAGCGTACGTACACGACAAACAGTATAACGAGGCCGGATCTCGCGCTCGGTAAAGGAACACGAAGCTCACGATCGGTTGTTCCCTCGGGGTGTCCCGTTCGAGCCGTCATTTCCATCGGCGGCAAAAAACGGGACAAGGAAACGCGCTGCGGTGTGTTCTCTCTCTCTCTCTCTCTCGAGCCAAGCGTAGCGCGCTGGAAAGCAGAGAGCGGACGCGTGGAAAAAACTCGGGCATCTGAATACAATCGTGAGACATTAAGGCCGGGCCGAGTGCAACATCCGCGAGCGCCGCGATCACAGCGCGCAGTCTGTTTGGTCTGCTGCCGTGCGTGGGTGTGCGTCTCGCGTATCACGATGCAGATAGGCACCACGGGGTGAGACCATTTAAGGGCATCGAGCGTGCCACCAAAAACGGATAGCTGGCGTGTGTACGCCACGCAGGGAAATCGCCTTCCTGGTGAAATCGTAAATCTCCTTCTCGCCGTGGCTACCGTAATGGCTACTCCTTCCTGACCCCGCTCTTTCTCCTTCTGTCGTGCTCGCTCGCTTTCCTATTTTCATCCATCATCTTAATCCCCGAAGGGGCTATTTAAATCTAATTTATACACGCGTTGGTCTAGAGAAAAAGAAAAGACAAAATTATTCTAATATATTAATTGTACAAGTTACTTCTCGTTGGGCCATGCATCTTGTTGATGAAACAGCTTGGTTTGTTATAATATATGATATCACTGCGATATAATTATAACATAATTATAATACAATATAATTTTGTAATGATCGCTGTTTCATTGACTGGACAAAGAAAGTATATTCGTACGTATTGATTAAGAACAACTTGTGCCATGCATTCTGATGCATTCTTGACGAAACAGTTTAATTTATTGCAACATGTAACATCGCTGTGATATAATTATAATATAATATAACATTGTAGTGATCATTGTGGTATTATAATTGAATTGTTTCGGTGATTCGACAAAGAAAGTACGTTTGCACAGCATCGAATAATTTACTGATTAACTCTATAACGCAGAATGCGAAAAAAGTTGACAATTATGAATATTAGACATTTTTTTAGATTATTTTGCAATTGAGTATTAATCAATTCGTCTACGATATTTACACATTCCTTCAAACACAGTGTCAAATAATAATAAGAATTAGTTTCTAAAAACCAAACAAAAAATCCGCACCCTCCATTCTTCTACGTTGAATCCATCATCCCTCTCAACACTCCCGTTCCTCGTCATCTCTTCGCAGGTTTCTGATCCTACGTACCACCTACGTACACACCTGAGCGTGGCGCGGATTCATCTTCTCCTTTTCAGAAAACAATTCTCGTCTCCTCTTCGCGCGATCGATCATTCGCGGTGTTTTTCTCGCGGCGTGTCCCTTCTTCAGCCGCCATCGAAACGGGGTGTGATGGTGTGCAGTGGGAAGGGAGACACAGCGGAGACGACCTGCGGATCGCACCGAGAGAAGGGATCCACTCGGGTGGGAGAGAAAGCACACCGACTGGCGAGCGAAGTTAATCTCTCCGGCCAGAGAGAGGTAGCGGAGCTTGAAGCGAATGTTTGAAGCGTGGGGGGGTGGAAAGCTCTCCGAGGGCGGGGGGGAGGGGAGGGGGGCGGGGGTAGAAAGACGAGACGCGGAGAAATAGAGAGCCGCGGCGAGTGGATGTATCGGCAATAATCGTCAGGCCAGGCCTGCGGGCTCGAGTGGCACGCCACAGAGAGAAAACGTGTGGCAAGGGAGTTTCTGAATAGGGGCAGTGCCAGAGGGATGTAGATACGCCATGCCCGACGACGCCTGAGCGTGCGATTCGACGAACGGGATACTCCTTTGTCTTTCGTTCTGCTCGAAACCGACCGACTCCCTCCCCCTCGCGCGCCTCTTTTCAGCCGACGGGAACGCTCGTGTAACAGAGCGGCTTGTCGCGCGAGCGCGAACGCGCGAGGAAAAGGGGCGGCTCGACGACCGTGCCTGATTCAGACAATTATTGTCGATTCGCGGCTGGAAATCCATCCAGCCGACGCCAGCAGCTTTTTCTGTCTCGACGACGACGACGACGACGACCACGACCACGACTACGACTACGACTACGACAACGACTCGGATCTCACCGGCTGTGTATACAACCCCCTTGCCACCTCATTCTTTTCTTTCGTCTCGGCGAAACACACGCCTGCCTCCTCTGCCCCCTACGACCGTGCCCGTTCGCCGTTTTTAGAATTATCGGACTACTTTGCGTCGAGCCTACCTCTCGTCGTAGACCTGCTGCGACCACTCTTGCTCTACCGGGAGAGTGGTGAAAAGGGGGGACCGAGGGGGTGTATATAATTGGAATTGGATCCGAGGGGTGGATACTCGAGCGATTTATCTGCCGGTTTATGGAAGAGTAAGCAAAAATTAGCCGCTTCGAAGGAGGCTGGTTACGATTGAAAGGGTTGAGAAGAGGGTGGAAGGCGGTGGCTCTTGGTTGTGCCGTTTCTTTTGCTGATAGAGTTTTTATTTGTTTCGAGCTCTTGTGCAGAATTGTACGTTGAGGTGGTTACCGATCACGTAACGATTGCAAACTGAATTATATTAGGATGATTAGAACTTTTCATCGTGCATGTATAGTTGTGTTTTTTCATAAGGTCTGTGATGCCCTTAGATGTTCTGGGCCGCACGCGCGCTACACTGAAGGAATCAGCGTGTTTTCCCTGGCCGAAAGGCTCGGGTAACCCGCTGAACCTCCTTCGTGCTAGGGATTCCCGCCGATGTTACCGGGAAGATGACCAAACTTGATCATTTAGAGGAAGTAAAAGTCGTAACGAGGCATCACTCAAAACCTCGAGTTTCTTTATAGAACCTCGAAGAGCTTAAAATATACTATCGTCTATCATCATTATGGCGGATATTTAAAAAGAATACATGTAATACGTAATATACATACATATATATATATATATATATATATATATATATATAAAGCATTCATAATATTACAGTACTCTTTATAATAATCTAGTGAAATAAATCTCCCAATTGCAGTTACACAATCTAGTCAGTTGCTTTGCGAGAATGAAAAGAATTCTCTCTTCTTCTTGCAGAAAGAATTTTCCAAATACAACAATCTAGTCGATTCAATAATAGTCGATAGAACAATTTACTTCATAGTCTCTTCGTGACCTAATCGTTTTTCCAAAATTAAAGAAAATATTACACGCTTAATAAATAAATAATGATAAAAAGTAAAAAATATTTGGTGAAAATTTGGTGAACTTCTTTACTTTTAAAACGAAAATTTTTAACAATAATTTAACTTTGAATAATGCTTAAATAATTCTTTTTGGCATTAATTACAACTTTAACTTTACATATAATACTATATATTATAGCAGGCAATAATGCTGGTATAGTATAGTAGGCAATTTTCACGTCTGAGTTTTTCTTTGTTCATGTGCATTATCTTGACGACATCGTTATATTTCCTATATACTTTAATTTTCATATTATCACCGCACTTGCAAAATGACAGCTTACTTTTGAAAACGTTCTAACGCCAGCCTTCTTTGACAAATAAATAACAATCGAATGATTTCTTTTTTAGTTGGTTGATAAACATACTATCGTTATCAAACAAAATAAACCGTGTCAATAATCGGATCAAAAGTGCACTAATTATTATGTTGTATATTAATAATTGCGTTACTAGAATATACATTATTAATATATAACAACGCGTTTAATAAATAACAAAAATGTTTGTCCCTAATAATTTTCAAACCTGGCTGCCACGCCTATCGAAGAAGCAGCATAGTGACTCGTGAGTTAACACCGGGGTAATTCCGCGAAGGGCAGACAAACCGCCGCGGCGACAGAAGAAAAGCGATCTGGATCGTATAACCATTGGCCCGGGGTACGCAGAGGAAGTTCTCCCTTTCCGACGTCGATGAAGACGGTCGTTCTACAACACCCCGTAACTTTAGAGTCCGGCCGGAGAGGATTGCAAACGGGGTGGCGGGTGGTCGGCTCGCTCGACTTGACGCGGCTCTAATTTCCGATAGGACGCGTGACTCGAATGCACGATGCGGGTCACGTGCGCGCCACGAACTTTGAGCACGGGCTCCACTCTTTCTTCTTATTCGTACCTCCTTATCCTGGCCCGAGAGACGGAGAGTGACGCCGTGATTTATCAAAGATACTCGGGTACATACACCGTTCCGTCAGGGTGGTCCGTCTCGGAACCGTCTCTGGATAATTAGACCCAGTTTATAGCAGTTTCGTTGCCGATGTTACCAGACTGTTATTATTGTCGGGCGTTTCGAGACGATCGCGATTGAAGATTCTTCTCGTTCAGAGGGTAATTTAGACGTCACGGGGTGAAGATGAGGGTACAAGGGTTGGCGAGTGAAGATTCAAACAATTGTATTCGTTTTGTTAATACGAGGGTTGTGCAATCAGAAGTTGGACAGTAAAATGCAAAATGAAAGTGGAGTCGGTTTCTTTTGATATTCAAAGCATTTTGAACTTTATCGATACAGCGTTTAAAACGATACTAACCGAACTTTTTCTCTTTTCTGTTTCAGGTAAGTTTACGCTGCAGTACGATCAGTTTCTGCTGTCACGTTCGTACGTATTACGCTTTACCTGCGAGGAAATAAGTGAGTACATCTTGCTTTCATAACCTGATAATTGACAAATTTTGATGATGACAGACGTGCATGAGTTTTAACTTTTCGCGTGATACACGTAAATTCAAATACTTTCGCGAGCCACTAAATAGTATCGTTGAATCACATATGACTGTAGCACGTAATAAATACAGAAAAATCCGCAGTTTACCAATAAGTAAAGTTGCTTCGCAACGTGTTGCTTCAAAAAGAACTCGCCAAATGCTTTTTACCAAAATGAAAGAAAGAAAAAAGTCACTCTTCAAACGAGATACTTGCAGAACCCGTACCGTTCGAGCTCGTCAATTAACAGAAATCTGGTTTCACGTTCGGCGGTGAACGTTCAACGATCCGCGATCGATACGTCACGAGCGTCGAAAAAAAAAAGAAAAGGAAGAAAAAATGGGGGTGGTCGGGCACGGGTGGAAATGAGAAGTGGCCCGAGGCTGGAAAAAGCCCCGGACAGGACAGCGGCTCGTTCTTCACCGGGTTTCAAGGGAATCCGCCTTAAGAAATCGCTCGGTCTCTTATCACCATAGAGCAGGAATCCTTCTGGTGCAGGCGCGCTCGATCATCGGCAGAGAGAACACCGTCCAGACAGTCGGAGCGATTTGTAACGCCATAGAGGAGCGTGTGCGATGGCCGATGGGAAGGGTGACTCGACGGCGACAATGTTCGATTTATCAGCGGCTTTCTCGCGATGAAAATAATAGCGAAATATAACTGGCGGAAAATAGAGAAATGAAGACGCGCGGAATTGATTTCGCCGGCACAATCTATCGTTTTCTTTCGCACGGGGTGCGAACCTGCACGTCGTGCAGGGAGGAGGGAGGGAGGGAAGAGATTGTACCCCGGTATTGAGAGCATTCGATATTGGATCAGCTTGAAAGTTTCCTCTGATGAAGGTGTTCGTTTTCGAAGAACGCGAGTTCGAGGCCATTTCTACGATTGGGTGATATAGTAGAACTTCAGATAATTTATATAGTTGAAGTTCATACAATAAGAGTTCATTCCTCTGTTAATAATTTTGCGTTTACGGTAGAACTGGTCGTGGAACGAACAGGTACCTAATTAGAGGTTCGTGTAATAAAAGTTCAGGCTTAAATAAATAAGTAGATTCAACCAGCTGAATCAAGGGATCGGCTGAAAATTAATTCAAACAAGATAGATCCCACATTTGTCAATCGAATCCCATTATCTCGAAGATTCTATCGCTCGTACGCACCTCATAAACACCATCGCGAGGATTCCCCGAATAACTACCGGTCTTCGAAGAATCCTTTCATCCTTCCTTCCTGCGTTAACTGTACGAAACCACACACACACACACACACACACACAGAGAGAGAGAGAGAGACGTGCGAGAAGAAGATGGTGCAGCGACAAACGTCCCGAGTCCTGGCGGTAGAGAAGCGAGACGAAAGAAAGAGAGACAGAGGGAAGCTGGAGAGAGTGGAAGCAGCGCGAAAGAGGAGCGAGAGCACGACGAGCAGAGTAGAAGCGGTAGTACCACCCAGGAACCACCGACGCCGCCGCCCACTCGTGTGGAAAAATGATAGCAGCGTACTGACTGAGTGCCCGTGCTTCTGTGCCCCCTCCCCAGTCCCCTTTGAAGCCCCCGCCGGGGGTGGCTGAGGGTGGACTGCCGGGGGTTGGCTCCCGCTACCGTGGGTGGAGAAACGCGGGGGTCGGCGGCGCGAGAGAGGGATACGAGATGCCTGCTCCCGATTCCCTTATCGCCGCGGCACAGTTGTGTGTGCCTTTATGAAGATCTGTCAAACTCTCTCTCTCCGTCGCTCAGCCGTGCCAGCCAGCCAACCAGCCACCTCCGCGTGCTTTGCCTCTTCTCCTTCTATCCCTTCGCCGGGCTCCGCTCCTCCTCTCTCCCTCCCTTTCTCTCTCTCTCTCTCTCTCTCTGTTGCCGCGGGTGTTGCGGACCTAGGTGTAATGACGTATCGTGTATCTAGCGCACGTCGAAGCCAAACGCCGTTTCTCTGACCCTTCTCTCTCTCTCTCTCTCTTTCTCTCTCTTTCTCTCGCTTCTTTCACTTATCTGTCGGTGAACCTTTTTCACCCTGGTTTATTTGGCTGGCCGGGCCCCGAGTCGCGGGTCTGGGCTTAACGAACCTTTAGCCAGGTGCAATGATTCCTTTTGCCAAGTTTCCAAGTGGGTTTCTTCGAGTTTTGGTGGATTTTTATGGACGAGAGCGTTCGGAGGGTTTGGACTGAGATCGAGTGATTGCAAATTGAGTAACGTTGGGGAAGTTTCTTTGAATCGAGGGTGATGGGTGTACTTGATGTCTAGAAGATTCAGATAGGTTGAGATTTTTGAAAATGATGAGTTATTAAATGAAAGATCCTTTGGATTTTGCAGTGTTTAGGAAAAGGGATTAAAATGGAGATTACATTGAGAAATATATCAGAAATATACTCTAAAATCTTCAGTCATTTAATTCCTAGCCTCTCATCCTGAGATGGTCAAATCATGGTTTCATTTTTGTTCTCAGCTTCTCATAATTTATTCGAGAAAGTCCTTGAAACCTTTAAACATAGCATATTTAAAAATAAAATTATTTCTTAGATCCTAGAATTTCCTAGGAATTCCTATTACCTTCCATTACAGCCTAATTATGTATTTCACGTATTAGCTAAATCTCCAAAGTTAAAAGTCTTGCGAAAATCCTCAAAAAAAAAAAAAAAAAAAAAAAAAAAAAAAGTAAAGAAATGAATTCTCGACGCAGCGACGTGTCATTAATCGTTCGGAATGGATTAAACGGGGCAAACAACGTTTATCTCGTACAGATCGGTTTCTACGAGTTTGCCGAGGGGGTGTGCTCTTCGATAGGATGGCCTCGAAGCGGGAAGGCACGCCAAGAAGCTGAAACCACGTTCGAAGTATCGTTCGGGTACATCAGCCGGCAGATTACACGACGACTTGAGCAGAAGCTGTTGGCAGAAGTTGGCATTATCGCGTTCGGATTCATTGATTCCAGAAGGAACGTCGCGAAGGAGGGCCGAGACAGTGAACTTGTCGCCATTACGCCGCTCGTTATCTGAGCATTTGAATGAAATTGCGATGTCCTACGACGTGTGATATCGGTATTCTACTTTCGGCTAGTTACCGTTATCCCCCCCCCCCTCCCTCTCCTGACTGGTAATTCACCACTCGCCAAGATGCTGTAGATTCGAAACGCGATAACATTTGTCGCTCTCTTGGATCGAAGTCCAACTGAAAAGGGATCCTCGAGGAAGGAGAACTGTGACTGAACGAGACTGAGTCGTCACTTTGTGAAATTTAAATTGGAATTGTCACTTGGAAAGAAGAATTAATCGAAGTTCCTGGTCCGTTTTAATTTGGCGAGAATGAAACGAGAGTGAAAATTTGTGAAAATTTAATAAATGAATTCCTCGCACTCTCGACTTTGCAGCGAAAATAACCAAACTGTCGTCCAACGAAAAGTCGCAAGAGACGTGTAATTACGATTTTTCAAATTATTCGATAGAAAATCATTTTCCTTAGACCGGTCGAAGAGAAAAATACATCACACCGTTTAATTAGCGGGCAACTTGTGAAAATACACAATACACATTCAGCAGGAAATTAACCATTATCCAAGAGCTCAACGGCAAATTCCAACAAGACCAACCAACCTTCTCGTTCCTCGAGGAAGCAAATTGGTCTCCCAAGAAGGTGGTAGTGCATAAAAGCTGCGAAACAATTCATTAAACCCGACGAAGCAACGGAGGAACAGGCAGTTACCCCGCCCATTCCAGCCAATTGTATAATATAATTAACCAGGACGAGACATCGAGAGGAGTCAAGCGGCGCGGAGGTGAAAGTCCTTCGGAATTCGTTGGACGACGCATCGAGAAGGATGCCTTGTCCTGTCGGAACTTTCCTAAAAACGAAACGAACGCGCGTAACGTTTGAAAGCACCCCCTCTGGAACACAGCGATCGGGAAGAAAGTCCCTCCGTGCTCGTAATCCTCTTCAAGGTCGGGGATTTCACGATCGCTAATGAGATTCCGAGTGTCAAAACTCTCTCGTGGGCCTGGGCCGTGTCTGAAGTACACGACGCGACGTGGCCACCAAATAACGGATCGTAGCGATTAGATGGTGCCGATAAAGGTGTCCCGAGGTGGGCCTCCGAGGGAACAGGTATACAAGTCGCAGGTTCCTCCCCGCCTTCTTTTTCCTCGTCAGTCTTCTTCTTCTTGTTCTTCTTCTTCTTCTTCTTCTTCTTCCAACTGACTTATACTTATACCGCCTTCCCCCGAGAGTGTAAAAGATAGAAGAAAGAGAAAGAGAGAGAGAGAGAGAGAGAGTGTGGGAGGCGGGGGCGAGAGGATCGGTGGTGGCGACGATGGAAGGGAAGAAGTGGCGGAGGACGAGGGCAGAAAAGATAAAGAGAGGACTAAAGAGCGGAGATTAGCGCTAATGCACCATCGAGGGAATGGGATGGTATGGGGGCGAGGTCCATCGTATCTCTCATATTTCAGACCCCCGTGACGTCGTCCGAGATACCGAATCATTCCCACCTAGAGTCGACCGTGTATTTTTAGACGGTCTCTTTTTCTCTTCGCTCTGCTCTCGCTCTCGCCTTCCTTCCGACTCCGCGACACCATCCTCTCGTAGTCTTCCTGTTCCTCCGCCGTTCGATCCGGTCGACGACGAATGGGGAACGTGTTTTGTCACTTCTTTGGAACGCGAGTGAGATTGAGATGTGTCGTTGAGATGTGATAGAGCTCGAGGAGGAGGGATGCTGGGACTTTTTTCTTTTTTTCTTTTCAAGATGATTGGGAGTGATTGAGAGGTGATAAAGGTGATAAAGGTGAACTCCTCGCGTGAATCTTACAGTCGACGACGGTGAATTGTCATTTGGAAAATTTTGGAAAATGAACATCGAGATGAATTGAAAGAGATACGGGGATAAATGTAATGCAGAGATGATTGCCGAACTTATGTATCTAGAGAGAAAAATTAGAAAAATTATCATAAAATTCTTTCGAATTTCAGTTCATTTCTTCATTTTTGTATTAAGGAATTATTTTTCTTCTATTTCGTATTAATTATCCGTAGATAAAATAAATCGTTGACAATTCTAAGAATTTCACTCTTAAATTTCTTTTTTCTCAATGTTTAATTTTATGAAAAAAAAAAAATGTGACATATGATTTTGTTATTCAAATATTTCTCTTTCTTCTTTCTGACAAACAAAAAGACTCTTAATTTAATACAAAATTACATGTATTAATAGCGATCAACATTTCATGAAGAATTACAATATTCTCAAAACTTATCTAACTGGACTTATCTTACTCGATGATATATTTTGGTTAGAGAAGATTTTTACAGTTATTCAGGATTACAGAGGATGAGTTCTTAGAAGAGAATTAACAGAACAGCCACATTGATGATTGCATGTTGTACTACGTAGTTTAGTAAATAAAAAGCCAATTGATTACGCCATTTAAATTTCTTTAACACTGAGATTTGAATGACGACTCCCGTCATTCAACCATGAACGACGCTTTTCTTTGTTCAGCTATATATAGGATTTTACAAAAATTTTTACACTGTTTGAGGAAACAAACATTTTGAGGATAAAAAGAATCACAGATATGCTTGCACAATGCAAAGACTTTGTAAGGCAGAATGAAATTGACAAACCAAATCGAATGGACCAGGCAGGCAGAGGTGGGAAGGTATTTTAAACAAACAATTATCTCGATTCTCCTTATCTAAACACATATGTACCACAAATGTCTTGAGCAGAAATGTCTTGAGAGTTCGACGCTACAGCATCAAAAATTTTTCTGTTGCCCGAATTCGTTCAATGACGAATGAGATTACCTGAAACCGTAAACAGGCTAAAAATTAAAAGGCAAAAAAGAAGGCAAGCAGTAATCAATTGTAATTATAAGAATTTGGGTAATTTCTGACTGAGCATTCAACGTGTTAAATTACTACGAAAAGCAACGCCGTCGTAGTAAAAGTTTCGACTTTTGACCGAAAATGGAGTCGCGTTTCGCAAGCTGGAGCCCGTGCACTTTTCGTTCGGAGCCTAATTGAAAGCGCGCTTCGGTTAGGCGGTTTCGATCGGCGAACGGCTCCGCTATACCGATAAATAGCAGCCGCGCACGGCCGCGGCTGAAAAGAGCAGGAACGTAAATCGGAGGTTAACGTTTGTCTCGACGTTAACCTTTTCCGCGTGAGGCGTCGACACCTGAGATAAGGAACGTCTGTTAAGGGTACATGGATCCGAGTCTAATAAGCTTCTCTCGGTTTCTGCGAGATAAATATCGGCGAGCGCACGGTATTCCGTGGAATCGGCGCACTCGCCGAGTGATTTACAAGGATTCTGGCCCACACGTCGACCGATCCGTTGGGAAAATTATCCCGGGCAAAAATCACCAGACGAGAACGTACCGGCTCGAGAAACTTTCGATAGGTTAACTCGCCGAATAATATTCTGAATAATTTTGCGATGCGAAGGATAAATGGACCTTAATCGAACGCTTCGATTACATAAATTTGACTGTGCTCGTACTTGCGTCATCTGCGAATCGTTATTTTCTATCGTTGAAAGTAATTTCGCAAATGTTGAAGGAAACGTAGGAGAAATGTTAAATATCACATTATGTCTAATCTTGGGCTTATTATTCGTTGAAACATTAAATTCTCTTTCGATTGTTATCGAGAATTAGATCGAGAGATGAAAATCGAAGTAATTTCTTAAATCTTGAAGAGCATGCTACGTGAGAAATGTTAAATATATCATGTCTATCATGTCTAATCATTGAAATATCAAACGATTTATCTTTTGATTGTTGTCGGGACCCAAATCAAGGGATGAAAATCGTTATTTTCTGTTGTTGAAAGTAACTTCGTTATGATCGTTTAATAATTCAAGCTAAAGAGCTTTTAAAATATCGAAAGCCTTTTCGATCTGGTTCTCAAGTGCCAAATTGGGGGATGAAAATTCATCTCAACTTCCCTAACGTGACAAAGATGATATTTTCATCACGACGTGAGAAATTTCATCTTTCTTACGTGTTACCAACTCAATTTATTTTTTAATGTCAAATCAAAGCAGTAAAGTAATTGACGAACAATTAATTTCAAACGTAGTATAGTGAATGAAAAATGAAGAATCCTCCTTTGAAGTTTTTAAGGATATCGACAATTCTGAGAACAGATAGGTTTATATCATAGGACGTAGAGAAGAAATTTTTCTTTTTATTCATATCAATATTAAAAAACTCCCATTTTTTTTTTTATAAAGAAAAAAGAAACATATTTTTGACAAGAATCTGGCATCAAGATACCAGTTCATCTTGTTAAAATTTTTAGTCAACAAGACTAATATTATATATAATATTAATATATTATTTATATGTAATTATATATAATATATATTATATATAGACTAAATATATATACTAATATATTTATTATATATATATATATATACAGACTAGTATATATATCGTCGGAAGATTAAAGAGTAACTCGTTTAACAGTCCCTTTTTACAAATCTTTAGAATCTTTTTCATGAATTTTTTCCTCGTCAATTAAAACGTTCGTTTTCCAATTCAGAAGACAATCTCAGCGAAATTTCTCGCGAGAAAGGGATCTAACGAGACTCGTTCGACAGAGATAAACTTTTAATTGATCTCCTTAAACCGCGGTAATTCTCTGTATATATCGAGAGACGCGGAGGACACGGTATTTACGATTCTGTTGGAAACGTTGGAAATATCATCGCTGCAAGATGCGTCCGCGTTCACCGGAGAGCTTGTAAATCGTCTCTTGTACCTCGTTCGCAAATTAACGACGCTTTCAGCGAATCGTTATCCGCTCTGGCTGTCGGCACTATGTTTTACAGCAATATAAACTTCGGCGGTGCATTATCGCGCGAACGTTCGATATCTTTGTACTTTGTATTTCTCAATCAATCGCGCGGCGCGAACGAACCGACGATTTTCGGTAAACAATTCTTTTCTTCTCGCGTTATTACATTGTCACACTTTAATCTGTTCTTTTCTCGATCGTTTTCGAACGAAATGCGGCAATATCGTTAGTTCAAAAATTTAGATATCGCGACATCATAGTGAACAAGAGAAAGTTTGAAATGGTAAATGACACGAGAAGTTGTCATAGTTTCTCACAGAGAGTGTAACTTTTAATGAAAAATTACGTACAACGAAGCACGTTTCCTTTCGCTATTTTCAAAAATTTTCAATTTTTGACGATACAAATATCAAAATTTGTATATCGACGAGGTTTCTAATCAATTAATTAACGTGTATTGTCATCAGAGAAAAGTTTGAAATTTGTCGATCGTTCAAAATTGACAATTAGAGAAATACGTATATTTTTGTGACTCACTGTATGTTCAGAATAAGTTCTCATCATTTTAGTTTTACAGGTAAAAATTATTAATTTCGAATTTTCTTTTATCCAGCATTGTACGATATGCGTATATTTAATTTTAGCTGTTTGCCGATGTAAAAGTCCATTATCAACGAAATTTAATTTACTATCGTCGATTCGTCGCGACGATAAAGCACCCCATAACCACTGGTTTTTGATCAGAATTATCATTTTCAATCTCCTCCTGTCCGTCAGAGTAAAATTCTATTATTAACGAAACTTAATTCATTAAAGACTCATCAAGCTAATAGAGTGGCCTCCTGCCACTCTCATTTTAATACTTCCATAAAAATAACCACTTAATAACATCCTATCTGTCAAAGTAAAATTCTATTATCAACGAAACTTAATTTATCATTAAAGACTCATCGCGATAATACAGTGTGCTATGATCATCCTCTATTAAAAGTGAATTTTTACGAAACGTTCGAAAATCTCGAAACTGTAGTTATTTTAAGAAAACTCAATTTACAATCAACAATTCGACGCGATAACAAACCACTTTGTATCCTACTTTTTTTCAAACGTTATAGCAAAAACAATCGTTTCCAATCTCGCGATATCCATCGGAATAAAACTCTGCTGTCAACGAGATTTCTTTTCCCATTAACTGGTTCGACGCAACAACGGTAACCCCCCATAACCACCCCTAATCCTACAATTACCGCGCACAGGGGAAACGCGAATTATCCCATTATCGAACAACACGGCCATCGCTATCCGATCGACGATATCCGAATCAATCGACGGAGCCCATCCTCTTTCGGTTCACGTCCATATTCCACACTCTAATGTCGGCTCGTAAAAAAAAGAAAGAAAGAAAGAATCGCGCGTTGCACGAGCTTACACGTTCGCGTCTCGTTTTACCAACGAGCAGAATGAGGCTCGGAGCACGACAAGGAGAGAAAAATGGCGTAGCGTTGAAAAGGGTGCAAAAAGGGTGCAAAAAGGGTAGGGTAAACGAAGCGGAGTCTCGGTACGAGCGTCAGCAGCCAATTCACGGTGCCCAGATAACATCGAATATTTTTCGAGTGAATGTTAGCAAACGTTCCCTCCGAAAGAACAAAATAAAGTGAAATAGAAAAAGAAAACGAGATAGAAAAACCGGCGAGTTTCGTGGTGGAAAGAGAGAGAAAGATATCGAAAAAGAGAGGAGGGGAAAGAGAAAGAGAAAAGGAAAGATAAAGCAAAGTGAAAAAGAGTGGTGGTGGATGGAAAAGGAGGGTGAATGATCAGCGTGGGTGGAGCACGCTAAAAGGCTTGGACCGAACTTTTCGACAATAACCGACGGCGAGCAGACCGTTATTGAATTTTTATTGGCGACGACGAGTCAATTTGCGATTAAACCCACCCTTGTTACTCTTCCGCGCGCCACCGCCGCCCGACACGAGTTCGACAGTTCGTTTAAAGGAGAGACACCTCGTTTCTCATCCGTTCTCTCCTCTTCCGCCCACCCTTTTTTCTCCCCCTCTCCCGCCGCCTCGTTCGTAGTCGAGAAGCGACAGATCGACCAGAACGTGAAACTTCTTAGGGGATGACAAACGGGGGGAGTAAGTCGATGGACGAACGAGAATCCTTTCGAGAATGACGTTTGAAATTATTACTGTCTGTCAGGTTGGGGGATTCTAGCATGATTTCTTAAGGTTCCTCGTCGGTGGCAAGTTTTAATCATGGACTTGGTGTCTGAAATCGGTGAACCTTGAATATCAAGGGAGATTCAGTCTCAGGCATTATACCTTTGTTTGCTTCGAAAATTGAGGATTGTCGGGGTGGTGGGTGGCTCTGACTGAGATGCGACTCGACGTTTAAAAATTTAATCTTGAACTTTGCGAATGAAGAATGAAGTTGCAAAGCTGAGCGGTGAAGTATCATATACTTTAGACATCCAGGCAAAATGTAAAAGACGAGAAAGTTTCTACTATGGAAACAGAAAAACTGCACGACTCGTACGATCCCAGTACGATTCGTCTCACTGAAAGGCCCAGAAGCAACTGTGAAATGAAGACGACTTTTTTGCCATAAAATTTTATTAATACGCAAACATTTGAATCGATACGAAACAAATTACAGTACAGTCGCGATCGCTCGGTACCAGACAATGCCACTCCTACTCGAGGTCTACCCCACGAATCACGTGACCCAAATCGACCAATCGCTAATTTTCGTTGCATTAGCGTTGCACCTGAAGAGACCCGATTTTCTGGGTTACTCCCTCTAAAATCACTTTCAGTGATAATATGTAATATGTTACTATTACTTAATTTTATTAATCACCGCATCAATGCAGTTCAAATATTCTATTCACTTAAATTAAAGAATCTTATCTTACGCTATAATTTCAAAAAAGTGTCAAGTGTTACTCTCGAAATTTATCTGTGTTATATATCGAGATCGTTATGTATCTTGAAAATGATTTTGTAGAATTTAATAAAATGCGAGTTCTCAAGTTATAGCAGCAAGTTGTATTGTTGCGAGTTTACTCAAGAGCTCGTTCGCAGTGAAGATGTCCTGTCACGTGTTCGAGGAGGCACCGTATATCCTTTCGAAAGCTGTTCGGAAGAAACAGGAACGACTTGGCTCCTAGTCGAGAACCGGAAGCAGCACGTGTGGACTTAATGGATTCTTCGCGTATGCCACTTAACCGGTTATTACGTAAGAGGAAGAAGTTCTCACCTGTCGTTGCGAAGAGTGGCCACGTGTCTTAGGGGTGGGAATGGAATTCTAGTTCTAGCACTTCCGTCACACTGCGGTTGAAATAAGAGTGTTTCGTTACAGCTCTTTTTCTTATCGAAACTTCGATTTCACCGTATACAGTTGGTTTAATGTTTCTACTTGGACTCTAGTCGACTCTAAATGAAATACAAGTGTCAATTAAATTTTGCGTCGTTGTCGACTGATTTTTCGAGAACCGGTTTCTCCAATTTTCTGATTTTGAACAACGCGTAACACTTGTTCATCATTGAATGAAATGAGATAAAAAATTCAATTGATATAATTATTTAATTTGTTAATCATCTCGTTAACGTTGTTTAACGTACGTATTGTATTTCTACTTGTCAAGTGATGCTACAAAGATGATCAGCAAATTGCGGAGATTGCAAAAAAGGAATAATTGCAAAAGGGAGAGAAATGATGGCGGGCAATAAAGCATAGTGCGCGATAAAGTTGGAACGATTCGTTTGCATGACCGTTCGAAATCATCCATCCATCGAATGGGCTTTCGAGAGGATCGCTTCTCACCTGTCGTCACAAAGGGTGGACACGTGTCCACCGGGTGAAAACCACGTATAAACACGCGTGAGGGATGAACTGTGCCTCGTCGACCTTCTGACACGATCGAGCGCCGGTGCTAGATCACTCCTGACGGGATTTCCGGTTGTTTTTTTCGTCGTTGTGGACTGTCCCACGCTCGAAACTTTCAATTACACGACGAAACCGTAAAATTGGAAAACCGTAAAAATTCTTTCGAGTTCTTTCCTTGAATTTCAAGTTCGTCTCTTTAGTTTTGCATTAACGAGTTACTTTCCTTTGATTTCGTTCGTTCATTTTCCGCGAATAAGATGAATCGTTGACAACCTAAGAAATGTTTAATTTTATGAAAAAAAAAAAAAAAAATGTCGAATACGTGACTTCGTCATTCAAATATTTCTCCTTTTCAACAAACAAAAAGATTCCTAGTTTGTTGAAAAGATTTTTGTGTATAAAATTACACGTGTTAATGGCGATTCTTAACCCTTTGACTTCGACAAACTTTTTTTTGTCCACGAGCAATTTGTTTTTACGAAGTATCACTTCAAATAAAATGATACAGCATTGGAAATAATTTCTAATCAAATGGTATTTAACACGAAATTTTTATATTTTTCTAACGAGTAATATTGTTTAAATTTAAAGCAATCGTCAACCAATTGCATTGTGGGTTTGCTAGAACAAGTATATACCATACAAGAGTTAATGACACATAGTTCCAGTCTCTGGAAAAAGTAATATTCTCCACCATCTTTTAAACTTTCGTAAAAAGCAACAAGAAGTTTAGTCTAGTTTATGCGAATTATTCCGTATTACGTGAATTGTTGAATGTCAATTAATTGATTCTTCTTCTGAAATTCTTTCGTTCTTTTTACGTCGTTATGTTATAGCTTTCGCTCTAGGCGTCTCTTCAGACGTTATACTATTATACATCGCGTTACACAACACCAAATTCAGTTTCAGTTCATTATAATTATCAGCAAATTGCAAAAGGAAAGAGTCTCTCGGTACTGTACAAAATTTTTTTATTTTGTTTAAATTATTCGTCGCTAGATGGCAATATTTATTAAATTTCAATACTCCTCGATACCAAGAGTTACAAAATTCTCGAAGAGTCAAGAAAATTCCTCAACACAGAGATAGCGCGAGTCAGAGAATACTCCAAACATTCTAAGCCTGTGCCTTTTTCAGTCCGCAACTTCCGTTTCGGTCGCGAGCTGACCTACCGAACCGCGTCCCTCTTGCGTCCGTAAAAGGCGTCGGGTGGTTTCCGAGGCGTTCCGCTGCACGTTAATGGCTTAATGGCGAGTCGATGTCCGAGGGAAAAGGCCAACATTTCACGCTGCGTGTCCAATACTCGTAGGACAATTACACGCCTCTTTCCAAGCTCCTTCTGTTAGCTCCGGTCCCTGTGGCTAAAGCTACCGATATCGCGAAACGCCGGCCTGATAACGGCGCCGGTCTTTATCTTATCACCGCGGAAACCCTCGTTTCGCCGTCGCGGCGACCGGCTTCTTTCGTCTCCTTTTCCTTTTAATGTTGCGTCTGCTTCTTCGTCTTCTTTTCCAGCGGCCATGTTGCTGCTGCTGCTACTGCTGCTGCTGCTGCTGCTGCTGCTGCTGCTGCTGCTGTTCGGCCTGCTGGGATCTTTCCACCACTGACGGACAGTGGATCCATTTATTCGCAAATGCCAAGGCCGAGGGAAAGATCGACGATCCGGAGGTCTGGCCGGAGGTCGCGCTGATCCAGAGAATATCTGGATCACCGGACGAGACACCGGAAAAATCATTCGGGGAAATTGTTTTCGTTCGAACATTCTCAATTCTTTCGGGAGAGCTCGGGAACCGATCGGTGCTCAAGTTATTGCTCCGTTAAGAATGACTCGTTCTTTCGTTGTCGAAACGGTTTAGTTACGTTCTACCATGTTAAATCAGAAAGGCTTATCTGCAACTTTCGTTCAAGTCGAGTCGTTAATGCCAAGTAGCAGAAAAATAGGTTATCTATCTGTATGTGCATATGTTAGAAGGAAACCTTAGCTGCAAACTGAAGTCGAAACAGCCTATTTAATGTTGTATATAAAATCGATGTTAGATACTGAAAGTCTTTTTTCCAACATCATTTCTCAGAATCAGAATTTGAATTAACGCAACAGTGTTGGAACGACTATATATTGTATATGCTGTAATGACTAAACTCTTTCACCAACTGAAAATTTTGACAACAGAAGGGATATTTAGCACAAATTGTTTTTAACGAATGATTAGCTTTTGACTCTTCTATTTAGTGTAGACAAGTCGATGGAAAGATTTTGAAGTCTGTTATTTCTTCTGTGTTGGAAAATTGGATTGGTTATTGATGGGATTATGAGAAATTTAAATGTTCAAGAATGCATGTGGTACGTGAAAATATAGGAAATGTTTACTAGTATTTGGGAGAAATTTGTATGTTTATTAAACGAGATTTCGTTCATAGACAAACGTATCGCAATTCTTGTAGATTTTTCGAAAGCCTGGAATGGTAGAATAATTAGATTTAGACTTGATTAAAAAGCACATTTGCTCTAGGGGTTGCAATTAGGGATAATATAAAAGTTGATGATTTGTTTAATCCTCTTATGTAATTCTCGTATCTTTTACGGTTAAATAATAGTAAAAATAATAATTTTTAATGGTCATTCGTTTTCAAAAAAAGCGATAGAAAAACCTGGAATGATAATGATTCAAACGACGTAGCAAGAGGAATAAAAATATTAATTTTACAACACAATTTGTACAATTTCTATTTCAATTTCAAGTTGTTCGTAACATGACACAACTGAGAATATAATAAATCAGCCGAAAATAAAGTAAATTCCGAGAAATCTCGATCACACAGTCAAGGATCAATTAATTCCTATCCAGCGAAGTAATAAATGTTGTTCGAATACGGAACCTTCGCAACTAATCACTTCGATACAAAAGATTGTACACGTATATGCGAAGAACGCATTTATACGTCGCGAACTATCAAATAACTATCAAACGGCGCTATCGCGGTTAAAATTAATGGTGGAAACAGGCAGCCACGAGCGGAAGTAGAAGACCTGAAAGGATGAATTGCTAGATCCTGATCACACTGGCCAGTTGAGCGGGACTCCAAAGAGTCCTCGAGATAACGGGGTGATTCCTGGGGGTTGATCGACGATTTGTCAAAGTCTTTCCACGAAACGGTGGTGAAGACGACAACCGTGACAATGCCGTCTGATCCGATATTTAATGTTGCATCGCAAAAACCACGACCGTGGTCCTTCGTCGCTCCGACGTGGTCTTATTTTCAACAAAAAAAAAAAGAAAAAATCCAAAAAGACCGTCTTTCTTTTCACTCTTGAATGGAAGCAACGAGAGATAAACTCTGTTTTCTTGGCAGTGAGTTTTATTTCATTTCATTTTTGATCTTGGTTTCCGTCATTCTTAACTTCAATCAAAATGTTAAGAAATTAGAAAAATTTATGTAATCTATTACTCTCTAAATATAATCAAGTGAGCAAATGACTTATCTTTGCTCGATTACAGCCGCAAAGAAACAAACCTGCAAAGTTTAAAAAAGTTGAGTTGAGCCTTGAGATATCCTACATATTGTCATCTAAGCAAAAAAAAAAAAAAAAAAAGAACAATAAAGTTCAGTTTCTTCGATTTCCTTCAGCACCGTTCAAAATCCTCGTCGAACGTCGTAGAAAATTCCCTGAACAATGCGTGCGTCCAGGTGCACCGGGAACACAGTGGTTCCCGCATTAAAAACGCGGCGTCCTCCTATGTGATAGTGGTTCTGACGTGTATATCCTCGGCCGCAGATGTTGCAAAACGCCCGGAGAGAGAGAGAGAGAGCAGCCGACACCGAAGTTCTCCGATAGCCTGATGGTCATTTCTCATTTGCGTAATCTCGCGCTGCCCTCTCCTCCCGGTTTCTCTCATCCTGGTCCCCTCTGCTCGTTCCGTTCAGTATCGTTCTCGCTTCGGATAGAGAAAGAGAGAAGAGAAAGGTGATGGTGGTGGTGGTGGTGGTGGTGGTTCTCTTCCGCGAGAGAATTCTCTCTCTCTCTCTCTTTCTCTGGATGGGGTGGCTGGTGCGAACCATTTGTTCCGCGGGGCGGTTTTGACGAGGCGAACTCCCTGCCCTAATCGCCGTGGCCGCAAACGCGACGCCTCCACCGGGAGCTAATCATAATTGCGCGCCACGATAAAAAGTGTCCGGCTCTTTTTCACCGTCCTAGGCGCCCACCGCAGGGCACGGCCGGACGATGACGAAGCGGCTTGCTCTCCGCCCCGGATATATCTCGCCCCAGCGGACTGATGCGTCCGCGTAATTGACCCCGAAACGCTATTACCACGCGATGTGTTGTAATACCGATGGAGATGCGTTCTTTCTTCGATCGTCTGCGATCTTCTCGCGAATCTTTGAATATCTTTGAGGGTCGGACGTTGTCACATTCCAAGAATGAAAGTGTTACACGCTCTTCTTTCTCCAGTGTTGCTCCGTTTCCTCTTTCGGCTCTTGTCATTTAGGATCTTGTCATTGAATATTTTTGGGTTTGACGGAATCAATTTTGAAGGTTTTTAATTTTATATTTGATATTGATCGATTAATTGAATACTTGATACTTGACTAAATAAATTTAATCAAATTGCACGTTCAATTATATGAAGGTAGCAGTGATGAACTGTTACCTTCATCCGTAAATAAAGAATGATTCCGACTTATTGTCAATTCATTGTTGATTCAAATTATGTGCTGAACATAGCGATACTCTTCATGAACAATATAAATCATTTAGATATTCAGTTTAAAAACTGATTGTATAATATAACGAAGGCTAATACTTCAGCAAATACCACGTGGAATATTTTCAGAGCTTTTAAGAAAATGCTCGTTTCTTCTTTAATCAAACATTCAAAACCTCTGCCGACATGACTAAACTCTCGGAGACAGGAATTCAAGAGTAAAATCTTTTCCATCTGTCGAACGACAGTTTCTCCACTTGAGACCTAATATATAGGATAAGGCTTCAATAAATACCGCGGACTTCAAATTTTTTAAGCTGAAGGAAGCTTTTAAATACTCAAAACCTCTGTCGACGCATGTAAACTCTCAAAGAAAAGTGTTCTAGAAAATAAAATCTTTCCCACCTCTCAGCGACACGGTTTCTCCGTGGAGAGTGAAACTAGCTCCCCCAATAGCTCATATCATCCCAAATTATTCACGCTTTCCCGAATCGGTGGCCGTGACTGTGACACGAGCGACGGTCATCTGCGTTATCCCTGTCCATCTTTTCGGACAGACGAGAGTAGCGACTCGAGATAAAAGGGTACTTTCGAGAGAGAGAGAGAGAGAGAGAGAGAGAAACTCTTTCAATCGAAAAAGCAAGACAAGAGACGAAGAACGAAGAAAGTCGAAGCGAGAGGAAGTTGTATCTCTCGCGTTGTCTAGACTGGAGAAGCGGTTCCTGGATTTTCTCCCCCGGGACCCTCGGTGTACTCTGTCCTGGTGGCGAGGGAACGAACAAGAGAGAATCTTTCGAGACAGTGAGACCACTGTTGAATCTGTTTCTCCCGTCTTCGTCGCCCTGGAGGATCTTAACGAATAAGATAACACGGCGCCAGGGAGTTCTCATCTCCTTTCTCTCTTGTTGCTGTTCTTTTCGCGCTTGGACGGGCCAACCGGTCACCGACACCACTGTCGATGATCCATCCTTGCCCGCTCAGACGTCTCACAGGCCCGATTACGCGGAATCTCTTGTCCCTTCTTCGCTTTTTTCACGCTTTCGCGCTCAACGATCCTGTTTAGTCCTGGTAATTCGACGTGGCCTCTCTTCGGTGGCTTCACTGAATCGCCAACATTATCGGCGCCGGACCGATCTTTACGACGTGTTAAGTGCTATTGATGAACTGGCACGGCCTGCTCGGATTTATAAAGGGCACGAACGTTACAATACTCGTTTGTCTGCACGCCGTGTTACTCGAGAGCGTGCCAGGAAGCACGAACGTTCGGTAAAAGGGTGTGTCGCGTGCTTCGAATTTGGACAGATTTGTTCTAGATAAGAAATTTTATTGACTCGGGATCTTTTATTCAATTTGATGGATCTTCAATTAGAAAAGACGTTTGTTTGTGCGTTGTCTACGATTACTACTGTACTTTATTTATGTATAAAAAGATAATTAACGCATCAGTGGACTATGGATTTTTATACATATTTTGACGAATTGAAATATTTAAAGTACGTAGAATGCCCGAAGAGTGCGCAAAGATACACTATTGTCCAAAGTTCTCAAGTACCTTGTCAATTTTTGATACGACTATGTTTTTTTTGCAAACCTTGCAGGATTAGGATTATTATTAAAAATGCCGATATTAATTTCTAAACTGTCGCTGTTACATATCTGCTTCCATGTTTCTTTGAACATGGAATTGATGAGTGCTCCAAATATATATATATATATATATATACACCACTTCTTCAAAAAAATATCTTAATAATAATAACAATAATAATAATCACAAATCTCTACTTCTTAAATTATTTCCACAAAAATACAGATTCACGCAAATATCCGTGGTCCGTGTGACGAATACCGCGCGTCATTCTGTCAGCCCTTCGAAACTCAAAGTTTAAGCTCCGCTTGTATGAAATATTCTCGCGACATGCAAATTCAGCGAGGGCAGGCTCGCACGTATATTAGCGGGACATAAAAGAAAGCCAATTAACTGGTAGTCAAAAGTGACCAGAACGGTCGCCGTTGTCGTAAATCATTCACAGCGGGTCCAATTAAAAAGAAACCGGCGAAAGAGAGAAGGAGAGAGAGAGAGAGAGAGAGAGAGCGAGGGAGGGAGGGAGCTGCGCGAGTAGAAGTTCGACTGGTTTCCCGCCACTCGACTCCGAAGTCGAACTCTCAAGCAAGGCCTGTGCCGACGATAATTTATTGGCAGGTAATTAGCGATCGTGCGAACGATAATTGTCCGCAATTTCGCAATCCTCGTGAACCGGTGCCTGCAATAATATCGCGACTAGCCCCCCTTTCACCTCCCGCCCCCGTGGTTGCGTAACCAGTCGTCGATCCAGCGAAAATCCAAAGTGATAAATGTCATGCCGCGATGTGGAAAAGCGCCAGCCGTTTGGGAGAGGTGAAAAAAAAAAAAAAAATGGCAAAGAAACACAGAACGCACTTGTCAGTCAACGATTTCATTTCGAATCGTTCAAATACGCATTGAAAACAGTAACTTGTCTTTTCGATGGATGAATACAATATTATTATTGGTGGACTCTTCGATACACGCTAAACGTATCAACATATCACTGCTTCAAAAATTCTGCATTCTTTCGTTCGTTTCGACTCTTAAAACTGTTAAAAGAGAAATGAAAAAAATCTAACTTCTTTTCTTGTCATCCCGACACTGATTAAAATCCCAGTTCTAAATACCAGATTCTAAATATTACAAAACCTAAGAAATTCCAAGTCGATCGAAAAACGTATCGTCGCATTTGAATATTGTAACGCGCTAGTCGCTCGAAAATCGAAATATACGATCTAAACGCTGAATCTATGATACTGCTTGTCGAACGACATTCGTAAATGTCGTATTTCAGGATTTTTCACGACGTCGAAGAAGGTTCGTAAAACGGTTTGAAAGCGGCGCGTACGAATCTAATCGAGTGATTGGCGACGTTCGCAAGACAAAGAGCACGGTTATTAGATACAGCCGTGCCCTACGTGTCTTACGATCGTCCTTATCGTTATCGCCATTAGTCACGGAGCCGGTTGCGCACCGTGTTACCAGTATCGGTCCGGTATTATCGTTATCCGTTATCAGGCCGCGCTATCAGCGAAGTTCAAGCCTCGTGACGCCAACACGACAGGAGGAGGTATTCTGGTCTTGAAGTCTACCCAATGCCACGCTACATATATATATAATTAAATATTATATATATATATATATAATAAAAGTCATACACGTTTTTAGTCGAGTCTTTTTGTTCGAACTCTCGTGACTCGCGTGGGCGGAGTATAAGCACTTGGAGCATAAGTGCGCGTTCGTACGAACGATCGTCATAATGAAATCGTTGTTCGATGACACGATCGTGTGATCTTCGCTGTAGGGGAGGATTATACGGATTCTGATATTCTCGTGATGTCGAAGAATATATCGATTGTTATTTGACTGTTAATGATTCTGGTATCTGCGAGAAGAGACGTTGTGGAATTACATTATTTTTATGGCCAATGGTGCTTGGACGTTGTGATTGTGAACGATCGCGTGGTTTCTGAAAGTTTCGAAGACGTCGTTGGAGATTGTTATTTTTGCAACTAGTGTTGATATTCTTGTCTTGCGAGAGCGTCGTTTTTGAAATTTTTGAAATGGATAGCATTTGAGATGTGTAACATTTCGTTGACGTACGACAGTAGAAAGTTAATAGACGTGTAATTTGCAGTGTGCGCAATGTGACAAATATTTGAATGTATTTTGTGTACGCAGTAGTTGTAGTTGCAGTTAATATATCGGACATTTACCAGTTGATATATGCGCATGCTAATTTGACTGATAAATGACTATATTCACAAGCGATGAAATTTAAATTTTAACTGAATAGCGGAAGTTTGATCTTCATTTGGTAAAAATATGCACGAACATTCAAATGAACAATTTTGCTAGTACTTGTACATACAATTTAATACAATAACGTAGCTCATAATTTATGAAGTGTAACTAAAAATGCGCCATTTGAATGAAGTCTTGACTCTTTTACCAACAACCACATTAGATACCAAACATTATGCTTTCTTGTTACGCGCGATAATAGCAAACTGCAAAGTTTGTGTCATTATTATCTGTCTTCTTCTGTGTTCTTCAATTTACAGAGGATATATCTCTGAATGGAAATCAAACAAGATTTCCTATGTGAAAAAATATTCCCTACAGAAAATTGAATAAATAAATTTCTTAACGTACAAATTTTACGGTTTATTAGCGAGAGTGATACAATTCCCCATGATAAAACTCAATTTACTTAAAGTATGTTTCTACTACGCAATTTAGTCATTCAGTTGACAAAAGATACGTTTGTTAAAATCTTATTTGAATGCAAATGAAACAAAAATGCTAGAAATAATTCTCCACAGAAAATTAAATAAATAAATTTCTTATCTTATATCGAGGCACTTTATTTTCTTATTAGTGGGAGTGATACAATTTTCCATTAAAGATTAAACTTATATGGCTAAACCATCAAGTACACAAACTTTTCCAGCTAGAACTTCTAGCAGCCGAGTCCTTAATATCCACAAGTCCATAAAGAAAAAGCACACAACCCCTCATCCGTACGAAAGGAACAGGAAAAAAAAAAGATGAAAAGTGTCAGGTAAAAAAATACGAGTGATAAAAATGAGAAATGTCGCGTAAAACGGGTGATAAAATTCGCAAACTGACGAGCGTTTCGTAGAACTAGCCCGATACGGGGAGATCGCGGAAGGTAATCCGGGATGGGCCAGAGTCCTGGAAACAATCGTCGATTCACACCCCTTCCCAGAAGGCGGCTTCGTGTGTTCCGGTCGGAACCAGCCTTTTGCCGTAGATGCGAGAGGGAAAAGCGGAATGTTTGCCCGGCATTATCGTGAGGCGACGGAATACGGAGAGAAAGAAAGAGAGAGAGAGAGAGAGAGAGAGAGAGGGAGGGAGGGAGAAGGAAGGAGAGAAAGAGAGCGAAAGAGAGAAGGAAAGGAAAGCAAGCCGGTGCTCGGGGACAGAAGCAAACCAAGAGGGAGCGAGAGAGAAAGAGAGGGAGAGAGAGAGAGAGAGAGAGAGAGAGAAGAGAGTGATAACAGGTAGCCATTGCCATGGGTCTCGGTGCCGCTTGGAAACCAGTGATAGCGCTTCCCCGCAACGGCGAGCATCTCGCTCCTCTGCGGTTTCGTCTTACCCTCTCCGCTTAAACAGTCTGTCGGAAGAAGCTTTCCGCATCGTCGACCGAAAGTCTTTCGTCTGAGTGAAACCGCGAGCTCAGAGTCTGACCCGCGAAACCAACGGTCCAATAGAGGTTCTGGACCCGGCTTCGGTTCGCAGAAGCTCGTGGATTTGGGAAAGTGTCCACCACTGGTGTCTCGTCGTTCGTTGAAATCCTCGGCCTCCGGGGGAATAATTTGGAAGGGAAAAAGTGGCGATGGCTATGGAGCAACGACGGAGATTTTCTTGGGGTGGTTTGTGTACTCCTGGGAGGGATTGTGAAGTGGTTTGGTGATATTGCTTCGGAGAGGGAAGAAATTCTGGAATTTGAAGGATATTTGGGATTAGTGTGGAAGATGGAGTCGTAGAATATTGTATGCAAAACGATACGTGGATGTATGTATGTATGTATATGTAGTTCCTTGGTGCAATAAAGATAAGTCCAAGTTGGAACTCGCAGCTTCGATTTGTGAAACGTGAGTTATCAGAGGAAATAAGAAACGGAGCAACTTACAACGTTTAGCGTGCGCACAAACGAGATACACGAGAAATTCAGGAAGAACAGAACCAAACAGAATACATTCGGACCGATACAGAGATACAGAAATAATTTTCTTCTTAGGAATTGCAATTTGTATCGGCGACAAACTTTGTCTTCCCTCCACTTCATAATTTCACTTCCCAAGGAAGTCTTGCAATAGTAAAAATATGAACGATCAGAACGTCATACTGTCATTCGTGGCACGATATCTCCATTATTGAAATACTAGCTGATTAACCACCTTCTTTAATAATTGTTACATTAATAATCTTTATCACTTTCAATTCGACGATTCTACAGTATTTAGAATGTCCATTAAGAACCAAAGATGTTCAATGGCCAAGATAAAACAAGACCAAACTGTTCCCTGTACGTTTCAATTATCGAAACACTAAATTAATCATCCTTCTTAGCTATAACAAACTTATCTCCGTTAAAAAGAAAATCCACATCTTCAAATCCACCCTAAAATCTTGTAGCATCAAATTTATCACATCAGAAATGTTTCAGCCAATACAAGAATAATCACCAACAAACAGCAAGATCAAATTATCCTAAATAGTGTATAGCGTATACGAAATTAACCATCTTCCTCCACCTATGATTATTAAGAAAGAATCTTATTCGCTCAAACTTACTACATCAAAAATATTATCCATTAAAATACAAGAATAATCATCAACAAACAGCAAGACTGAATTGTCCTAAACAATGCATGATTTATCTTAAATTAATCATCTTTCCCAATTATCTAACTACGATTATTGTTAAAAAAAATCTACATTCTTCTCAAGTTACTCGAAAATCAAACATACTGCAGCAAACACTTTATCCATCAAAACACAAAAATAATCACCAATAAACTGCAAGATCATACTATTCTAAAAAATGCGCAGCTTATACTATATTAACCTTTTTTTCCCTCAACTACAATTGTTAAAAATTATCCAGCTACAATTATTAAAAAAAAAAATCTACATCCTTGAGTTAGTCCAAAATCTTACGCTGTCAAATACACTGCAGCAAACACGTTATCCATCAAAACACAAAAATAATCACTAACAAACAGCAAGACCCAAGCTATCCTGCAACATGCAACGCTTCGATTAATCAAACCTCCTGCAACAAAACACCCCATTCTGCTACCAACCCTTCTCAATCGTGTCAAAGAGAATCACACACATACACACACACACGTACACATCTTGCAGCCACTCCAACCCGAAATCTCGCCGCGTAGAACAGTTTGCGCGAAACGATCGACGTTGGGATCGTGAAAGCGACGAACCCAAGCGTTGGCCAGTTGTCCGCATTCAATTACCCTTATCGCGGTCCAAGTGTCAGACGTTATCGGTCGCAGGACTGGTGGCTAGTCGTGACGAAAATTTCACCGGTCGATCTCTCCCGTGCCTCCTAATTGTCGTGGGTCGCGCGCGCAATTAGCCGCCGGTTTTCCGGGCGGATCGGCATCACCGTTGGCAACATCGTGTGTGTGTGTGTGTGTGTGTGTGTGTGTGTGTGTGTGTGTGTGTTGCGAATCAACGGGGCCACGCGTTCCGCGTGTGCGCGATCGATAAGATGCCGATCGTGCCGGTTTATCGGGCAACGGGCGGCTGATAAGAGTCGGTCCCCGTAGCTGTCGGAGCGAGCGCGGCCAGGCCGCGATACGCGGATTATCCGCGTGGCTCGTTTATTCCCGTGCTCGCTGCTGCAACGACGACAATCGGCCTACCGACCTTCTCTTGTTCTCTCTCTCTCTCTCTCTCTCTCTAACTTTCTCTGTACCTCGTATTCTATCTGTCTCGATATATAGTTGTTCAGATTCTCGTTCAAACAGCGAGGTTCAACGCCGAGATATATATACACGAAGTGGGATTAATTGTTTGCCAAGGGACTGATTCGATCTTTGGATAATCGGCGGAGAAGTTTGGACAGTGAGTAACGCCCGGGTTCTGTTGAATCAAGACTCTGCAAGATGATTTCAAGAGGTTTGAAATGTGAAGGACATGGTGGATCGAGCAGTTTTATCGCGAGTTGGATTTGACGGTGTTGGATGAAAATGATTCATCACGCGTTTGAATAGAATCTAGGTGGATCATAATTATTTCGTAAATACACCGTGCGAATATATTTATTTTGGGTGAGTGATTGAGAAACGTTATTGAATTGATTGGTTCGATGTTTTTATTTGAATGAAAACGTAATACGAAGTTTCTGATGAGAATTTCTGAACAATTTGTGACGATTTAGGATCGATTAGTAAGCAAGATTAATATCGAGTGCATCATCCGAATGTCAGATTATAACATGCAAGATTAATATTAATAAGAAAGCAAGAAAGATTTTCTCAAATTATTCGTCGATCTTACACGTTCTAACACTATCGAACTTCGCTCATAAATGTCAAGAATCGGACAGCTGTACAGAGATGATTAGAATCCACGAATCGACTCAATGATCGACGACGATACCGATGAGATAAGACGAAAATGCTCGACTTGATTCCACATACACGCGAAAAGTTTCGCAATCTATCCACGAAATTCATATCTGTTCCAGGGACTCGCTCGATTTTTAATCAAACACACTCGGACACACATGGAAAATCGCGTGCGTTTGAATAAGCACCCGCGTAGAGAGAGGACGATCGATGTTTGCGATGCAATCGATGGAACAGCGATAGAACGAGTCGCAATCGGGCACGGCGATCGCGATCGCGATAACGGACTGACGAGCTTCGTGCCGATAACGTGACGCGGATATCTCGCGGGATCGCTCTCGATCGGATCGCTCTGATCGCGGCTGATTCGATCCGTGGCCACCTTGAAAATCGGCAGAGCGCTCGTCGAGTCGAGCCGGTTGAGTCGAAATCGGACGAAGCTGGAAAAATTGAATGGGACAGGCATTGGTGGGATGACCGACAGCCGACGAAAACAAAAAATGTTTCGCGTCTCGACGGTGAACGTTGAATTTTAGTTGGACGACGTGCGATCGGACTGTGTCGCCGCCGCGACGCCACTCGTCGGCGAGAACGGAAAAGTGACGGTGGAATGAAGACGAAAGAGCGTGCAGCTGAAGCTGATTTGAGTTGAGTTTTGATCGAGATGAGCATACTGCTGTGGAGACAACGCAGGGCCAGTCAGCTCAGGGCTGAAGCGACTCTCTCGTTGACAAGTAAGTAATCTCGACAACTGATGATGAACGTAAGCGTTTGACGATGTTTGAAGTGCAAACGAAATTGGTAAATTGGGTTTCGTTGAATGAAACGTTAGAAATTACGATTAAGAGTCAGACTGTGGATCTTTATGCATTTGTAGAAAAGTTTCAATATTTAATATAATATAATAATTGTGTATAATGTAATATCGTATGATATATATATATATATATATATGTAATAATTACATAAATATCCGCAATTTATTAATGATCGACAAAGATAAATTTTTTTAATGATTAGAGAGGAAGAAGAAATTTCGGGACAAATTTTGATTTGCATCATCATCTACTTCCATTATTGTTTCCTAGAACTTTCTGACTTTTCCGACGACAAGTATCGTCGTGTAGCTTCATTTCTGCTTCGAGTTGTTCGTTCGTGGTATTGAAAGTTCGACGATGGATACAAACATTATTGAGTGGGAAAAATTGTACGCGAGATAACGTTTTTAGGAAGATAGAGTGATAGTTAGCCGACAACGCATGAGTCGGAACACTGTGTTTTATGGGTGTGCATTTCGCATACACGGTGTCGTAGAAATATTCAACTACTCCTATAATAACTATAATAAATATGATGTGATATAAAATGCGTAAATAATTAACGCGGGTCAAGTCGACAAAATCTCTGTCAAAAATCGCTCATCTGTGATACTTGGGAATTCTCGGGAAATAAAAGACGTGTACTAAATGTATATAATATACAGGATGTTTCCAATCTGATGGTGACAACCATGAAAACAGATGATTCTATATAAAGAAATAAGTGGAAAATAAAGAATAAAGTTTTTTCATTTAAGGTTTCGCTTTCGAGAAAATCGAGTTTGAAACTTTGTCGAGTATACTTGAACTTTGCTAATTCTAGACTCGAAAGAAGAGAATAATTAACAAGAGATTATTCTGCGTGCGAAAGTAAATCAAAAAAACGTATAATACAATAGAATTTTTTTCGTATGAAAATCGATCGTTTTCTTGAAAACGAAGCTTTAAACGAAAAGATGCTATTCCACTTTTTTTTTTTTTTATTTGTTTCTGTTAATTGTTCATGCCAGCCAGAAATTAGTGAAATTCAAGTATTCGATTTTCTCGAGAACAAAGGCTTAAATGGAAAAAATGTTATATTTTATTTCCCATTTATTTTTTCATATAACATTAAACCCTCCTCTCTGGTTGTATATCAATACACGGATCGAAAATCGTATACACAAAAAGACACGTAATACCAAAGATGCGAACTACTAATTCCTTGGTTTACGATTTTCTTCTCAGTAAACATTAATTATTACGACACGTTACACGTTGCATCGTGTCGAATATAAATCACTGAAATTGTGTTCGTTATTTCGAAGAATTAAGATTGAAAATTCGACAGGACTGGTTTGCTTTTCTTTTCGAATCGAAACCATAATTCCTAGCGTAACTCATCGTCATTGAATCCCTTAACTTCTCAGTACGCATCTTTCACGCGTTACGCAGTACACTACGTGTATTTACATATGTTCAAAATCGTGATATTCGCTATATAGGTTACGTAATATATTTTTGATATAATTTTATTTTCAAAACTGTCGTAATTCTCTCGTTTGAAAGTGAAGAAAGAAATCTGGATCCAGTTCCTGGTACCGTTCCGAGGATCGATCGTCCCGCGATTTCTCGTTCGATTCGACGGTGGTGATCGAAAGCACCAGGAGAGAGAAAGGGGAGGGGCGAGGGGGGAGGGAGAGAGAAAAAGAAGGAGTTTCGTCGAACGTTGCCGGTCGCGGCCTCGGAGCGTTAATGGGAGGAGTTCATTAAGATCGCGCGATTAGCGGCTTATCGCGGCTAAGCGAGCCTCGTTACTTTACCGTGACGTCACTTCCTCCCTCTGTCGCTGGCATCGTCGTCCGTTACCTCTCTTTCCGTCCGTGCTTCCAGCTTTCTGCCTGTCTCTTTTGTTCCCCGAATTCGAGCTTGCACGACCGTTTCCTCCTGGTTAGTCGACAAAATCATCGTCGTTTCCTCGCTTCCATCCTCTCTGCTTTTTTTTGCTTCTCACTGCGAGCAAAAAGATGAGCAGTAACCCGTTGGTCGCGAATAGCAAAATTTAATGAATTTAATTTGCTAATTGCTAGTGAGTACCTCTGGGTTGCAAATTGCGAAAAATAATTCGTTGAAATTATTTTATTTCAGTTTCATTTTCGAATATTGCAATACCACGGTTCGCGCGTGTATGCATTTTTGCAAATTTAAATTCAAACCAACGAAGAAATTTATTTTGTCCTCTGTATAAGTATTTTCTAAACTATACCTTGTGTTTTTCTTGCAATTTTTGTAATTTTAAACCTCTCAGAATTGTACAAACGATTATTTGTTACATTGTAAGGCTGCAAAATTTTTAAAAAATTAATGCTTCGAACGAGAGAGAACAGAAAAACAGAATTTCCAAACTGAATAGAGATAAATTTAGCAATGATTACAGCTGTGGTGATTAAATTCGACACTGGTTCTCGAAAATTTTAATTTCCTCGAAAAACCATCAACAAGAAAAGGCAGAAACTTTCCTATCCCTAGGAATTTGAGTATTCGCAACCTTCGTTTCAGTGTACGACAGTTAACAAAAATTTAGAAACTCTACTTAAACAAAAATACAATTTTCAGACAATGCAATAATGCAAAATCCACTGACACTACAGCAACACTAATTAATTAAATTAACGTACCAATTAATTCTACGTAAAATTTTATCACAAGCAGCATCGAATTCTACGAATTTAAATTCAAAGAAATTCTCAAGAACGAATAAACATTTTTCTCGATTGTCAAGATGGTAATCTCTTGTCGCGCGATTGCGATTTTTGACAATTAAGAACGATCTCGTTTGCGCGATCATTGGCTCTGCTAATCATCGCGCGATCGCGAAATAACGATCTTATTGCAGAGTTACGATAAGAGTGATAAATTGTCTAGACAATGATTAGCGGTAAGTGCGGGCTAAATCGATCTGGTCATTGATCGATATCGTCGCCGCACATTCGATTATCTTCGCTTGGACTTTGTCCCATCTTCTGTTTATTGATTTCGCCCTATCTTGGAAACTACGGCTCTTACAGTTACGAATGTGTTTCTCGTTGTGCAATTACTCCGATCGATATCGGCCACGATTATCGGTTTAATCTTTCGTTTCTTCGGCCGATAAACGGATACCCGGCTCTCCGACGTACGTTAAATAAGGTAGGTCAAACAAGTTTTCACTCACGTGATTTAGAACTCTCTGAAAGAGAAAACAGAGATAAAAGTAAAATAATATTTAGATTCGTACAGGGATATCGCGAGGCGATAAGCGACTTTCAGCGTGAAGTATTAAGTTTTAGTTCGTGGAATTTCAAACGATAAGGCGACACTCAACGATCCGCTAAGTTCAAGATAGTGATTTTTAGATTTCGTAGAATTTTCAAAGGTTAGAGAGTCAGGCTCGCAGAATTTCGAAAGACGATACGGTGGTAATCTTTGGAAAGTTGCAAAGTTGTAAGATTAGACACTGGAAAATACGTTGACTTTCTGTTACTTGTAAATTGTAAATTTTCGACGTACGCGTTGGTAATAATATGCTTCCAATTATCGTACAAAAAAGTTCAACGAAACTTCGAGTTTCGAACTTTGCAGAAAATAAAATTATTTTCGCGCAGAAGACAACACGCGCAGTTAGAACAACAGTCGCACTTGTATCACTCGATCAGACCATCAGAGCAAATCAAATTCTAATCGAATTTCAATTTTTATGAAAATTGAGTCCTATGCGATGACGTTTAACTTATACGGTAGATATTTTTGACTGATTCGACGTCACTCTATGACTCTTCTTTCGAGCTGTATCCTTAAATCACCAGTTCCAGATGAAAAGTTTCCGATGAAAAACTTACTAAAGTTCAACTTCACCAAACAAACGCAGTAGAAGGCTACTTTCTCCGCTCGTTCGTCGGGCAAATTTTCTGTTCGGTCGAAGCGCTTGGATTTCGTGCGCGAAACGGAGCGGTGGTCGATCTTCGGCGAGAGCAGACGCGAGTCGAGGCGATCGGTGCCGCGATTTCGAGGACAAGGGAAGGCCAACGTGTAACGCGTTGAACGGAGAAGGACGAGGAACGGAGGATGGGGCGAAGGAGGTGACGCGGAGGGTTCCACGAAAGGCAAGAACGAAATAAACGATAAGAGGGACGCCGGGTTAACCAACAAGCAAATTAACACGTGGGAGGGTCCGATCGGCAAATGAGATAATTGTGCAACGAGGGACCCCTCGAGGCTTGCTCTCTCTCTCTCTCTCTCTCTCTTTCTCTCTTTCTCTTTTCTCTCTCTCTCTGTCTCTTCTTCCCTCCGTATGTCCCAGTTGAGTCTGGCTGTATCGTTTCAACGTCGATTCATCCAACTGTCTCTCTCTCTTGTCTCTCTTTTCGTTCATCTGCCTCGCATGGGCCTCACGAGCCACGAGGCGATCTGAAGAGGCGTGTTACCGATGGATGGGACCCATCGATGGATCGATCTATCGATCCTCACCGTACGCTTCGGCGTGCCTCTCTCTCTCTCCGGCCCGGCCCTCTCTTCGGCTCTTTACCCGCTTCTCTCGTCCTTCGTACCTCTCGTCGCCATCGAGATTATAGGTGAGCACCGATAGCCACGGGCTTCTTCCAATACTTTGTAAGTTTATTTGCGATCCGGCTGTTTGTATCTTTATTTATGAAATCCCTGGCGCTGTGGCCATTCCGCCGTCCTTCTTCAGCCGGATCGCGCCCGCGTTCTTCCCACTTCGAACAGGCTGTGGCACGAAATTAATTATGCTCGAAGGAGCGAGCGAGCGAGAGAGAGAGAGAGAGAGAGAGAGAGTTCGCGAGGATAGAGCGCAACATTGGCTCGTACCGGAAGGATAATGAGCGATCGATCGCGACCGGTCGTTACCTGCGCGCGTAAACTTTGCAGCTTGAATACCGGCGATCACTCTGATCTCGTTTGCCTGGTCTTTTCTTTTTTCTTTTTTCTTTCTTTTTTCTTTCTTTTTCTTTTTGTGCGTTATCGAAACGCAGGCATGTTTTCGAAGTTTTGTTTTAATGCTGCCTTTTGCCTCGCTTGTCACAGCTACGTATTTTCGTTCGTTGATCGATAAACTTGAATTGCATTTTTTCGTATACTTTTTTGATCTATATATATATATATATTTACTCGAGATGTTATCGAAATATAACGCAACACAATTTTTTAAATACTTGCTTCCATATTCATAATCAGCACGATTTTTACTACTTCTCTTCTGCTTTTTACCGTTTCAAAAAAGTGAAGACACGTTCGAAGAGAAAGCAAATGTCGATCGTAAAATCCTCGACCTTCAAGTTTCAATTTTCTCAATACGAATACCATCGACTTTATCGCTTTCTCAAAATAAAATCTCAGCCAAGCTCCACCATCGTGGCGCGCCAACAAAAATTCTCTCCATCTCGACCCGTCGATTTATCGCTGAAATAAAAAAAAAAAAAAAAAGAACAGGAATATCGATGTTTGTGACATCAATCACCCGACAGATTAAGATTAACGCGTCGATCGTCATTGACCTCCATACCAATCCACGTATTAACGTCGTCCAAACTTTTACCAGCTTCGTCAGCTCCTCCAGGAGAAGAAATTCCTACGGTCGAAAAAAAAAAAAAAAAATCGCAGTCGGCGACCTGTTTAGTTTAGACGAGAGAAAGAGGCAGGGGGCAATTAAAACTAGGATCAAGAAACGAGCCAGCCCACGGCTCGAAAGGGGTAGCGCCGGTCGGAGGACGACGACGAGGAGATGGAAAGAGGCGGAGAGGAGCCACGGAGTCCCGATAAACCGGGCTGATAACGCGGGGCTCCAAACATTTGCCCGCGATAAGATCCCGTATCTCCTGAGAAAGCCCGGTTTTTATGCTCGTGCACGTTCTCCGTGTCCGTTTCTCCACGAAAGCAGCCACCACCGCGCTGGAAACGATAAACGAGTGCGAGTTGGTAAGAGGCGGACGGAACGGCGAAACTGAGGTGTGCGACGAGGACGAGGAGAGAGAGAGAGAGTGTGTGTCTGGCATGGGCCCACGGTGTTGTTGTAGTACCGGCTTCAGATAGAGATAGCTATTTTTAATGGAAGTTCCTTCGAGTGCTCGAGCGTCGATAGCTGGCCGCCTATCTACCGGCTGATATTTTTAATATCGGAAACGGCCAGATAGGGTGGCGGTGGAGGAGAGGCTTGCTAGATAAGTCTCTCTCTCTCTCTCTCTCTCTCTCTATCTCGTTCTTTTGGATGGTAGCGCGCATCCGTTTATCTCTTCCCCACTCGTTTATCGCTCCTTTCGTCCTCTTTCTCTCGGTGACCGCGTTCCAAAGCTTTCCTTCTCCTACTTTCGTCCCGCAGAACAGCTCCCCTTTTTCTCTCCCGTTGCGATCGTGATCTGTCGCAACGGGAGGGAGGGAGCCTGGATCGCGACTCGATCGAGCCTATGAGTAACTTGCTCGCCGAGAATTTTGGGAAAAGGATTTTGCTGTCGGATGTTTGATTTAAATTGAGTGTATTTGCACTTTATATTTATACAGTGTAATACAATATGTGTAAATGCAATAGTATTTTTATATTTATACGTATAAATGTAACATGTAATATATGTATCTATTATTGCGTTTGTGTAGTAATTAATTTGACTCAGGTATCGATGGTAATTCATTGGTGTCATTTGGTAGTAGACCAGAGAAAATTTGATCGCTGAAAACGAAAGGTGAGAGGTTTTACATTTAGAATGCTACATACATACATTAGAATGCTAGAAGAAAGGACAAATTTGACAACGAATTCAATAAATTAAAAGGATGTTTTGTTTCACGTTCATGCAACGATGATACAGATTATTAACGTATAATCGATAAGAGCTAGAGATCGTAACATATTCGCAACGAACTAATTCACATAATTGTAAAAAAAGAAAACAAAGAATTTGTACAACATCGTGCGAGAAACAATAAGAACAAATTTGATCGATCAAATAATTAAACTAGAACTAGGAGAGAGCGTATCGCGGCATACGTTGAAAAATGGTAATATGTGTATTGAATGATTGTCGTTGGCCGTACCGGAATCTCGGAACCATTATCGGGGATCTAGAGCCAACAACAATTAGCCGGGGGTCAGAGTTCGGAGCTTGGCGCTGGCCTGCCACGATGGGCGGGTTTGCATCGCATCGAGGGCGATCCGAGTAAACAAATCATAAAAGGCCGACGTGGAAGGCCTCCTCGCGAACGATCCTCTCCAGAGAACCTGTCCATTGATCGGATCACGGACATTCCGCGTGCGTGATCCGGCTTTCGCAAGAAAGAAGCGACTCTTCGATAAAAGAAGAAGAGTATCCAGAGTAGATTGGAAAGTAACTGATCCAGATTCAACGTCGCGAGAGTTTCCCTGTTTTTCTCAGAGCGCGTAGCCTCTTTAAGATTCTGCCTTTAACAGTTTCCTCTTGGAGAACGATGTCTTCCAATCTTCCATCTGTTTTTGTTTCGAGGGACTTTCTTATTTTCTTACAGTCTATACTCACTCTCTTTGAATTGATGAAAGTATAAGTGAGATTCTGTTCGAACGAGTATCGCGAGTCTTCGATTCTCTTGTGCATGCAACGACGAGTTTGAAGCGAGAATGAAGCAAATCATATTCTGTCACAAAGCTGGAATCGTTGACACATTTTGAAAGTTACGCATACGCATGGTGTGTTAGGTTAGACAGATTTCTCTTCATCTTCAATACGATCCTTCTCTCTTAAAATATCACTTAAAGTTCGTAGTTTTCTACAAAGACAATCACTTTGCTTCGTGTTTATTCAGTTCGTGTCAGACGAATAATTCCTAATCCTCGAAATGGATCTCGCTCCCGTTTTAACGAATAAAGAACCTCGCAATGGTTGAAGAAAATCCTTGCATATGGAACTTGAACAAATACTCGAAAATACTGTCTCGTCGTGGACCTAAGGACTCTGAAGAATCAAAGATTCACTGCTATCAAAATATACGAATAACGCTTTCTTCTTTTCACTTCGTCGAAACCTTTCTGAAAATTTCTTCATCGATCCCCATTCTGTCCAGCACACTTCTCTCTCGAAACTCTTTTACGAACGCGCGTACGTACCTTGCCAAACAGTTCCGTCTCGTACCGATCTTCCTTCTCCTTCCTGCCTTCTCCGGGTTTCTCGGTCCAGCTCTTATCCTTCCGCGGGATGAGAACCCGAGATGCCCTCCTGGAGATACAAATGGGTACCTATGCCAACGGCGCAACCTGTTATTATACATTCCCCTATACAAACAACGTGTTAATCGGGCCCGCGCCCTGGCTCTGAGCCGCGCGTACGAGCTGGATCGACTATCGGTCGCTACGCGCCGTGGAAACCGATTTATCGATCGTTCCGCGTGCATTTCTTCTTCTTCTTCTTCTTCTTCTTACTCCTCCTCCTCTTCGTGGCAGGCTTGGTTGGTATATATCGCGACGGTAAATTGGAATACCGGTCCCCTCACACCGGAGATTTTGACCATTCGAACAACGATTCCGACTGTTCTCTGCGCTATTCTCGGTGGTTTCTTTTTTCGAGCTTGTTGCGGCAGGAACGAAGCACCATCGAGATGGCACGGCGGCTGGAATGCCAACTGAGTATTGGAGAATTTGCTGCATTGGTAACACCATCGAGTGCTGCACACTGTATTTAATACACTGTAATTTTTCGGTAAAGCGGTGGTTTCCAACATTATCCGAAGTTATCCGAGATTTTATTAAAATCCACGAGTATGATTCTATCTTACGAATCAAAAGTTGACGATTCAATTGCTTAATTGAATCGTCAACCTACATTCATTCTCTCATAATCCAATCATTTCAACTTTCAACGGAAGAAACTAATCGTTTCAACTTCAAGAAAGAAAAACAACGCAAAGAATTGTTCCTCTGTCCGCTAAAAGAAATAAAAAGAAAGAAAAAAAAGATCAACGGGGATCCACTGGTGAAGAAACGAAGAGAAAGAGCGAGAGAGGAAAGGCTCACAAGCAGGGATGCATCGCATTCGGGCCGGTATCTGCATTGCATCGTCGGTGCATACAGGGTTTCGTGGTCCAGTCTCGACGATGCACCTGGTGCTCATCGTCTCGATCTCGATGCAGCCCGAGGCTCTTCGTCTCTCTTCCCCTGTGTTCTCTCTCGGTGATCTTCGGCACTCTCGTGAGGTAACACCCACGAAACACCCTGAAAATCCACTGTGAACCATTGGAGGATCGATCGGCGACCGATCCACGACCGATAAGCAGCCTGCACGCCGCCACGGAATCCTGGTGCATTATGAAAACCCTTCGCAAGCTCGATACACTCGCTGGCGCGAGCCTTTCGACATTGCGACACGTCGTTAGCTGAAACATCCACGCGCACGTTCTTGTCGTCACATGAACTTTCCTGTTTCTTTCACGATCCTCTGTGTCCGCAGAAATTGAATTACTTATTACTCGAATGATTTAAATATGAATTGATTTATCGAAAGGTACTTTATTTGGAGAGAGGAACGCGAGAGGAATCAATGAAAATTTACGCTGCTCTGCTAAACAATCTACTTTGATTTTTACATTCAATTCTTGAGCTCGTACATTATTGTCATGAAATTAATCTTTATCTCAGTATCACACGTCGATCTGTCAAGTCCACAGAGTTTCTTGAATGTTATTCTTCGATCCTTTCCGAATCGTCCGTCAGTCTAACCTCGAGCAAAAATACAACTGAATAGAAAACCCGATAGAAAACCACCGACGATTGAAGCATAAAATTTCCATCAGAAACATTAAAGCAGAGAAATAACTTTATGATATAACAAGCTTTTATTTGCACATCTTTCGACGAATCATCAAAATTTTCAAAAGTACATTATTCTATGCCCGTAAAATTCCTAACAAAAATTACAAGTCGGTCACACTTTGGTAGCTCTGGCGTTAAGTTATCAACCCTTCGACACTGCCGTCTCCCTGGTAAAAGAGTCAAGAGTCAACGATGCTCGGTTTCCCACAGCACGACCCGAAAGGAAAGAAATTCACGCGAACGAGGAAAGCAGCACCCGCGTCTCTGCCAAACGACGATATATAGCAGAACTGTCGGCGGTTTTCCGTGGCCTTGCTCTCTCTCTTTCTCTCTCTCTCCTCTCTCTCTCTGTCTCTCTCTCTCTCTCTTTCCCCAACCCCTCGAACTCCTCGGAATTCCGCGGCTGTGGTGACTGGCGGTGGCGACCGCGTGCGCTTCGCGATAAGCTTCTCCTCCGACCGGCACCGCAACCAACCAACCCCCTCTCAACGGGCGCACGAACCTGGAGGCATGGTCTGCCGTTAGCCACCCACACACACACACACACACACACACACACACACACCACCGTCATTCTGAAGAGAGAGTGAGAGGCGAAAGTTTTCGGGGGTGCAGCTTGGAGCGACCCGTAGCCGATCGATCTCTCTTTCCGTTCATCGCGGATTCGTTATCTTTATCCGAGGCGCGCGGCTAGGCCTCGCGATATATCTGATTGGACGGGAGTTCTCTTTTCTGTCTATGGTGTCTACTCTACCCGGATAGAGAGATAGAGGGACGGCTGGTTCGAGGTAACAGCGGAGGTAATTTTAAAACGATCTCTTCACCCTTCCCTCTTCCTCCCTCTTCCCCCCCCCACTCCCTCCTGTGAGCCAGCCGCGGATTTCGGTTGCCGCGGCTCGGCCCGTTTATTTATGGTCGCGGCAACCGAGGGTGCCTAAGAGATGGCTGTCTTATCAGCGGTGCCCGATAATTGCTCGGTTTTTGCGGGCGAGCACGCGCGGGGAAGGTCGATGGCTTTTCGTGCTTCGCGACGAGAGAGCAAGAGAGAGCAAGAGAGAGAGGATAGGCTGGGTGCATACGTTTTACGGTGTTTCGCGGGCACGAGTTTTATCCACGATTCGATGATTACTGCGGCCGGTTTTTGCCGGATTGGCCAGCGTCAGGCGATGATTCGTTCGCCGAACCGAGCGAGTTTTCGAAACGAGTTCCCTACCCAGGAGGGTTTAGGATTCCGACGGATCGGGATATTGTTTCATCAAGATTCGTCTCCCATCGCGTGTTTCAGTAAGTGAAAATTATGTTTGTATTTCGCTCGATTGGTTCGTTTACTTATTAACGACGGAATCACATGTACAGCAAGTTTAGCAGCCGCTTAACGCTGGAACTACAGGTAAAGGATAAAATTTCTATCAGAGACATTAAAGTGAAAGTGGCAGAAGATCTCTATGGTGCAACAATGCAATACATATTTTGAAATAATATTGTCTTATATCTAAAAAATATCTAAACAAAAATTATCAATATTCAACCATTCAATGATGAAGAATTTCTCGAAAAGTGAAATTGATCAGTTTGATTTCGACTTGTTTCTTCGCGTTTTCTCCCGTAATGTCATTCATTGACATTAACATTTTTACTTTTTCACGATTGAAACGGTCTGTTGTAAATTTGCACACATTCCTGCATGTTCATACGCACACAAAAACATCCGCAATTTAATTATGTATACAGTCACAATTTCATCCATCGATCTCGTCGCAATCCATCGCGAACGTCGCTCCAATAATTTTGAGTATCGGTTCCCCGTTACACGGGAGGGGGGAAGGGAGGGGGGGGGGGCGGGGGAGAGAATCGTTGCCGTATCAATCTGCAAAAAACAAAATCGAAGAGAATGGAATCGATGCACACACGGGGGATTTCGCCGGGGAGTTTATCTCGGAGCTCGGCTCATCGGCTCCTCTGCTTCATGCATCGATGTACTTTATCGGCTGTTCGGCATGTCCCGGGAACATTACCGCCTCGGTTGATTGATATACAAAGTTGACAAAGTGCGCGACGTCGGGTTGTCTACGTGTCGTGTTCCTCCTCCTCCTCCTCGTCGTCGTCGTCGTCGTCGTCGTCGTCGTCGTCGTCGTCGTCGAGGTAATGACGCGGTAACTCTATCTCGCTATTGTACAATCCCCTGTTATGTGTACCTCTATGTCCTCCACATCGTTCTTCGAAAGGGAATCCGCGGAAAACGATTCCTGCGATTATTGACCGGATCCGGTTTCGTCTTCAAACGGTTCGTGCGAACGAAAGCCAAATTCTCGCTTGACAGTTGAACGTGTTACGCTTTATGGATGGTGGAAAGTTGTATCTTTGTAAATGATTGATTGGTTGATGACGAGGGAATCGAGGCAATCTGTCTTGTGAGATTGTTCGAGAGAATGATTAGTTTCTAAAGAGATCTTTTGTTTCTACAACTACTAAAAATGGTCACCGTCAATGATCACTTTATTTGGTCTTTTGTTCTTGTCTCTTCTACACGACACTATAAAGCTATTTGAATTAATTGAAATCGGAACACGAGAATGACCGACATAAATCCTCTAATTTGAATTACACTCCAACAGTATAGAGAATATGTCGAGTACGCTAAATTGTCATTAATTATGTTATTCGAATGATTATCCAATTGGAACCCGTATTATCATTCGAATATCCCACGGACATTTTTCTAAGTTTTCTTTTCTTGTGTCTATGCACAAAGAGATCTTCAATGTTTCAACAAAGTCCACCAGCCAAAAATTGAGAGGAAAAACAATCGCAGATATGTGTTTCACTTTCATCTCTCAAACTCCTTGATTGAAAATACGATTAAATGATGAACGAGCCAGAGAACGGAACAAAGAGCAAACATTTTTATTTCGAGGCGTGACGCGCCTGACGCGTACGTACGTATAACAAGCGTGCATCGAGATGCAATAGAATCTAGGAGCAAAATTGCATTTACCTAAAGGGATTGGAGGAGAGAAAAAAGCTGCACACGGCCGCGAAAGCCTCGATGCTCTCCTACCGAACGATCCTCAAAATTTACGTCGCTTTATCGTCGATCGTACATCTCCCCGCGCACACTTTCGCAGCGGCGTTTAACTATACGGAATCGGTACACCTACATGTGTCTACGCCGCGACCCGGTTCTTTCTCGACCCCGTGTTAAACGAGAGAAATAAGAGAGGGAGAGAGAGGGGCGCAAGCACTTCCTTATCTGCCGTAACGACTGCTCGTTATTAATCGGCGCGCGCTGTTCGAGATACCGAAGCCAACCTCCACCACCCCTGTGCACCCTTTTGCTGTCTTGCGTCGTGGCCCCTTCGGATCGCGCACCTCCATCAGCCTGCTGAGTATGTGTTTGCGTTTCTATGTATGTGTGTGTGTGTGTGTTGTTGTTGTTGTTGTTGATACGTGCTGTTGCAACGCGTACAGTTACACCAAGAAATCGTACGGCGAATATTTTCTGTCGGGGATTGATCCTAGTCGAAGCTAAATGACGTTTGGATTATACTGAAGAATTGACTGATTTCCTTATATAACCGGTAATGATATCGAGACAATAAAATAAACGGAATTGATAAATAATTGTTAGAATTAACGGAATAATAAAATAGGATAATAATAAAGAAATACATACGTTCCATGAAGAAAACACTGAAGTAAGAACGGAAAAGAATTTTACAGAATGAATCAATTTCTAGTTGTTTGATTGAAAAATGAAAAATCAAAAGTTTTCACTCTATAAATATATACATATTTATAGTGTATATATACACACTAGGTATATACATATAAAATTTCTAACCTCCAGATAATACTTTGAATGTATATTCTACTCTACATTTTATAATATAATATGTATATTCGTACAGTATTATGTAATTATTTCTGAATTATATAATTCGTTCTGAAACAATTAGAAGTAACAAACGCAGCGGCGTGACGCGTTAACAAAAGTAAGAAAACCCGTTCGCAGCGTTTCGCAACCCTCTTTTCGCGCAGCCATTTCCGTATCGACTCGCGATACCGGCGAATTCGGCAATGCATGTGCGTCTCGCTTCTCTCGTACACAGGATGATTTATTATTTTTATCTCGCCGTGGTTCCTCGCCTGGGCTACCACCAAGCAGACGACGAAGAAAGATGTCCTGATCGAGGGGGAATCATTTTGCCCGATGAAATTCAAAGCTGCCCGCGCAATCTATCATCACGTTGCCAAACACAAATGTACAAATTCTATTCGCAATCGTTCGTTAAATTAAAAATCAAATGGAACAGTTGTTTTCGCATCTAATTGCTCGCAAAAAGTAATGCGATTTAATTTTCCACTGCTCTCTCTTTATTCTCTAAACTAATCGCGATAACACGCAGATAATATCGACGTGAAATATATTTTAGAATTATTCAGAGATACGAATACAAATGTGCAACTCTACGAAAGTAGCAACTGTGATTTATAACAGATACGATACGTAATAGTAGCATTTCAAAGTTGAATTTCAGAATTTCATTTGAATGAAAATTAATTGCATTCGGTATTGATTTTTCTACGCATTTCACGCGGAAAATAATAACTATATTTACTACCACGATTTTCGTGACTGGCCGCCAAAATCAAAAAGAGAACGTAAGAGCCAGGTGAAGAAAGAAATCTCGAAAGTGGCAAATTACCGATTCCACAAATCTCACAAAGCCGTAGGAAACGCCAGTGCGCTTGCGTCCATCGTCAGATTCTCGAGAACCGAGTGTGGAAGCCGAGAAATAGAGGGAAGGAAAAAAGTATGTAGTTGGCCGCACACAGGAAATATACGGGGCAACTCGCGGAAGCTGTAATCGCGCGTGATCGTTTAGTAGCGAGCGTTTAAACGCGATCGTTTAGAGAAACGTACGGTGGCGCGCAAAAGTGGCCGATAAGTCGTCTATATCGTCGTCGTCGATTCCGCAGTAGTAGGGAGTAGTAGGGAGGGTGGCTCTCGCACGGTTATCTCTCAGACGTGCCTCGCAATCGGCCGCTCTAACTAACTGCTCGATGAAAAGCTCGTCGCGAATCCGGGGGACGTATTTTCTCTATCGGTTCCGTGAAAAGGAAACGGGTGGAGGGTGTGAAGAAACGCCTCGATAACGCGCGAAATATAACCCCTTTACGGGTAGCGGGGGTGCGCTCATTAAAATCATGGCGAAAGACGTGAATCACAAAAAAGACGGGGCGGAGAGAGAGAGAGAGGCTCGCGGGTAAGATCCGTGAAATTATGGGACACCGGCTGGTATCAATAATCGATTAATATCGCCGGTTAAATACGATCCGCGCGGCATTACTGGTCGCGATAAGTCGTCGATAACTACGGGGCAGAAGCAGCCGTGGAACCGTTAACTAACGACTCGATGAAAAGCTCGTTCCAGGGAAGTCGGGTATAGGCCGTTGGATAGATATTGAGAGCCGCGGTTAAATTCGTTCCCTGATCGCTAAGAAATTACCGGAGAACCGTACGAATCCTTGCCGAGGGTGCTACTGCCTCTTTTGTGTTCTTATATATTATCCTTCTTTTACGCGGGGGAGGTAAACTGTAGTGGTTGCGTGATTTAACGCTTTCGATTGGCGAAAATTTCAGAGGAGAACTCGCAGTTAGACCTGCGTTTATAACACGAAGAAGGTACTTTGTTCGATTTTTACATGTTTGTTAATTTAATTTAAATGTTAAGTTAAATTTTTTAGAAATTTGAAGAAGTAGCAATTTGTTCGAATCCGAGTAATTAATACTATCACTGTCAGATGTATTACGTTTCGTTTCAGAAAGATGATTTTACACTCTCTTGGTGATAGGAAATTTCGAATAAAAATTCAAGTTTAAAATCTCGCATCCACGACGCGATGGTAACGCTTCAGCCCCTAAACTACCGCATGAGACGTCGAGCCACTGAAGCATAAAATAAAAAAAAAATCAAAGCGGTTGGCTCATTATGGGTAATCAATAATCGACACATTATCGGCGTGTTCTCGTAGAAGGAGGAGTAGGAGGAGAGAAGGCAGCAGCCATGAGGGGCCTAGCAGCTCATCTCCGTGCCAACCATTCTCGTTGAGAGAGAGAGAGAGAGAGAGAGAGAGAGAAACTGTTCGACGGGGATGTTCGAGGGTTCCGATTTACACAAGTATATTGAATTTATTGAGATGAGCCTAGGGATAGCGGCCAGGAGGATATTAGCTGCCTACCAACCGCCCCGACGTTTCATACGACCCGTCCTCTCTCCCTCCCCTCTCTCGTTCGTGTCGCGTTTCAACCCCCTCGACATACCTTCCTCTCTCTCTCTCTCTCTCTCTCTCTCGCACCCGATAATCAGACGAGAAAGAGGGAGAGAGGAGGGAGGGGGGCTTACCTCCGCTCGCTTCTCGCGCATTTATTAAGATCGCCAGCCTGATTTATGCCTGGCCGATAGGAGGCGACTGACGACGAAGGGGTGAGTTTTCAATGCGATTCAAAGCAAATCTAATATCGACTCGGCGGTGGGGCGGGAGGGGGGGGGGGAGGGGGAGGGAGCGTCGATTATCGGGGGCCGAGGTGAGATCGTCGCGGTCCAGGGCGTCTTGACGATTCAATTTAGAGCAGCGTTTATCCTCTGTTTGCTTTGGTTCTCCGATAGATTTCAACGTGTGTTTAGAATGGGGAAAGGGTGAGACGAAGGAATGGGATGATTATTTATGAGCCTAATTTTGCTCGATCCCTGATCCCTGCTTGATATTTATGATATTTATGACGATGTGGTGGATATTTGGTTGTGGAAGTTTGTAAACCGATGATGTGCAGTATGAATCAAGGAAGATAATAAGTGTGTAATTAACGTAATGTGTGCAAATCAAATCGAATCAGAATTTCATCGCTCGAAAGAAATGACGATTTCTTTGAATAAACAAACATTTTATTTACAACAGTACTGTTTCCTGCTCACTCGGAAAACCGTGAAAGTTCGTTTCGTCTAAAAAAAAAAAAAAAAATACAAAAAGTGTCGTCAAGCATCTATACAAATACAACGAAGCATACTTCTAACCATTTTCTCTTTCTGTTGCAGGTAAGTCCGATCCACTGTCCCGCAATGGTAATCACATTCCGCCACTTTTCCGCAAGATTCAGTTCGCTCTTCTCGTAAGTTGGACATTAATATCCTCCGTACCTTGACATTTTCAATCAACCGGAGACTCGTCGTCGCAAAACTCGTTACGAGACGGAGAGATATTTGAAAGGAAAAGAAAATTGAAAAAGAGAACAAAATATGATAAGCGAAAGGGATCGCAATCGTTGCAATTTTTATTGGGATTTTATCTGGTCTGATTTTTCGAGGGCTGACCGACGCTCGAGGCGTCGCCGACGTCGCGACGATCCTCGAGAGAGAGAGAGGTAATCGATGCCGCGGCAGCCCGAGAAGCGCTGCGGATTCTGCGGCTCTGCGAGCGCGATTCGAGCTGCCCTTATCTTCGGCGGCCAGCCGTGGTTCTACAACTTAACCCTTCCAACGCAACACGGCGCGGAGATTACCTTCGCGAGCTCGTCCCGCTTTCTCGCTTCCTTTCCTGCCTACGCGCGACAATCCCGCCTCCTGTCTCGTTCTCAATCTTCTGACGTTCCACCCTCCCCGTCTTACCCCCGTCTTACCCCCCTTCCGCGAGCGAATTTTGACAAGTTGCAACTTTCAAGCGATTCGACGCTTGTTTGGTTTTTATCACTATCGCGTTTCATATCTTGGGAATTGAGATTGTTTGATTATTCGTAGTTAGGAGTTGGGAAGTTGAGATTATTCTGAGGAAATCGCGAAGATATTAATGCTCGTCTCGTAATGCTAAGACAGATTCTGAGAGGATTATTAATAGCCATTAGTACCCATAAGTAATATCGTTTCTTTGACACTGATGGCAATGTTTGTTAAATTTAAAGAGATAGGTTTGATCTTTGTAGCAAGTTTCGTAGTTTTTATTTCGGTTCTGTGGACCAAAGTTTGTTAAATACAAATTGTACAACTTCGTGTAAATTTTTCGTAATTTGTGCTTGTATATTTATTTTTTTATTCATTAAGCGGTAAGTAAGAAAAGAAGCACGTAGTAAAAGTAAACTAAATAGTGAATTTTGCATCTGACCCAACGTAGTAGCAAATATAGCCAAAATGATCATACTCTATACAGAATGCGATTTTCTTATCATTGGTGGGAAGTTTAATATGTAAAATGGAGGCGCGTAAGTAATAGAAATCGAAACAAATTCTACTATCGACGGCAAGTTTAATCGAGGAAATGTATTTCTCTCGTATCCTGTCGCGAATAGAAGAAGGGATGCACGCGTGATTGAAAAGGAGCTCCGATGACAAGAAGCTGTCAGCGACTGATAAGCTGCAGGATAAGCGAGCAGTGACGAGTATAAATATGAAAATGGGGTGGAAAAATTCCTTCATAACCTTTCTCTATTCTTCCTTACCCGCCAACGAAGTGCAAAAGTTTCTCTACTATCTATTTGTAAAAAGCATTTTTCTATTTGAATAACAAAGTAGCTGAGCTTTAAATAGGAATGAAGCAACTGAGAAACTCAAGTGTTTGTTTTAAAAAATCGAAAAAATTTTAAAACAGAATTCTCTTTTTAACAGGTACCCAAATGATTTTATAATTTTGTAAATCAAGGTGATATATATTTCACCACAGACGACGTATATGAACAAGCATTGCATTTTACGGTCTTTCGTGGCCCGTGATCTGAAACACCGACATACTAAAAAATCACTAGTTTTATAGCGCACTTTGTGTTTAAACAACGGTGACTTGGGGAACTAGTGAATGCGCCACCTCCTCGAATCTCGTGTCTTCCAGATGCAAAATTTCAACCAGAAAGTCCTCCCGGTCTTCAAGATATTTCGAAACGCTCTTAAAGACTTTTCGAAAAATTACCAGAAGCATAGCTGGTTCTAAGGCTCTGGTGTGCCAACTCCTCGGACGTCGTGTTCTCCCGATACAAAATCTCAAATTTCAGCCAGAAACTAACCGCTTCTCAAGATAGTCGCAATTAAGGTTTTTCACAGTGAATTTACATTAACTATCTTATGATTAACTGAAACTAAACGCACGCAACTTAAAGCTAAGACGCACGCATCTAATGGTGTACTTGTAGGGACTTAATTTGTCCCTGTAGTCCAGTTTAGATCGTGAAATAAGGAATGGAAAGAAGTTTTCACGATCTAAACTTTAATGTTTGTAAAACGATATCAATTACCAAGACCCATCACGTGGAGGTGACTACGCACGGGTCTCGTTATAATGTATTGTAAATCAGTACTGTTTTATATATTTATCACACGAGTCACGACTTGTATTGAATTTAAGTAATTTGTTTCAAAGAGAAAAAAATATTCGTAAAATAAGGCATAATTGTTTGATCAGTCTAATGGCTAATTTAAGATAATGAATAGATATTCTTGTTGAACAAATTAATAGTAAGTATTAGTGGCTCGATTACTACAAATGATTAATTAAAAATTTTAAATAGCACTTGGAAATGTCGTAGAAGAGAATTTATTGTTTAATTATTATAAATAAATTATTAGAATTAATAGATAATTTTTAAACAATAGAATATTCAGAAATATTATTCAAAAATTCACTTCGAAAGTTTTTTAATCGATGTGCACACTATGAAGGTTCAACTTGCAATGATCTTTTTTCCTGCTCAACCTTCAAGTAAAGTCAGTGATGCGCAACAGGTGATAGTCTTCGTCAATACTTTCAAGAACACTTTTCTCTATTACAGTAATCAATGATTTTATAGTTTTTAGGTTTCATTTTGTTAAAATTTTACAATTTCACTTCATTGATGATCTACCATCACGTTCAATTCAATAAATAATTCTCGAAACGAATCTGGCAACACTGTCCATATTTTTTGATTTTAATTCTCATCACTGGCAGTGCTGCAGTGCAAAACTTGCCTGAATCGGTGCAACAGCATGTGACACGAAAATTATAGAAGGGTTTTGAGACTTTTTGACCCCAAAATTATATGCGAGATCTATTCATGTACCTCGTCTGTGATTTTTCGTTATCTTCTAAATTTCCATCGGTATAAAATTCCATGAAAAAAATCGATGTATCACGCCGAGGGGAAGGGGAAAGGGGAAGGGGGAGAGGGTTAAAGTTTTCTCCTTGCTTTATCTCACGCTCTTGACAACGATCCAATAAATCTTCGTTAAGTAAGAGTTGAGACTTTTACCTTGTAAGATTCTCTAAAAAAATGAAATAAAACGTCGTACTTCCATAAAATAAAGGAACAAAGGAGAACACTTCGAACAGAGATGGTTCACGGAAAAAAATGGAGCGCGACGAATTATCGAAAACTGAAAACTCTCTAGACAGCTTGAGTTTTCGAAACGCGAGCTGCTGCCTGATTTTCGCGCGACGGCGCGGCACCAACAAAAGCAGCTAAAAGATTCGGACGCGTTCGAGGGTGGTATTTAGATATTCTAATGGCCGCCTGATAACAAGACGCCAAGGCGCACGAGATAAAGACGACACCCCCGTGGAGGACGCGGCGCTGCGCGTCGCTGATAACGCGGAGCGTCGCTCGTTGTTTACGTATACGACGTTGCACACACACACACACGCGCGCGCGCGCGCGCGTTAAGGTGCATGCACGGGCGAGACGGTGTGCGTGCACACGAGCATGTAACCGCGGCCGCGATTATTGGTGCAGCGAATATTAATGAAATGATTATGGCGAACGACGCCTGGGACCGAGGGCTTCGAAAAACCTCGCCGCGACGCTTGCTCGCGAGAAGGAAATTTACCGTTCACGCCGCGAGATTTCGACGGGAAATTGAAGACTGGGTCTTGACAGCTTGATGGTTACTACGCACGAGGATAATGTGCGACAGTGATTATGGAACAAGTTTTCAGGAAGCCACGCGGTAACTTCCCTGATCAGCGAGCGTTGAAAATTATACGATGCCGTAGCAGCATCACCGATCACGGTGCAGTTACGTCATTAATTACTGAAGCTTTGAAAAATTGCTGATTGCGAGCAAAATGGACGCGTACCTGCATTTAGAGGGAAGATGAGATAAATTTGTTGCGATCTTCTGAAGAAATATTGATCGCGCTTGAAACCTTATAGATCGCGAGAAGGATTTCTAATAGGATTTATTATAACGTAGTGATTAATTAATATATACGTTGCAGTTAAAATTAAAAAATTAAATTCTTCTTGATTGTATTTGTTTTAACGATTCGTGTTATTAGATTTTTAATTGCGTTTACGTTGAATCTCTCAATTGAATATTTTGTTTGTTGAACATTAAATAGTCTGTATCATCGCAGTATTAAGGGGATAGAAAAAAAGAAAAAAAAGTTTCTTTGACTGAAATATCCACGCGCTTCGAACTTCGCATTGAAACCGCACGAGCACCGGCAGAGAAATATCGTCGATTTTATTACATCGACTTTCCCAACTTTCGACTCGACTCAAAACACAGCCTCGATCGCGATCCTCTAAAATTCAATAACCCAATGGGTCGTGTCCGCGGGAATCTGAGATAGGAATCTGAGGCGAGTGACGGCCGACTGCGGCCGGCGATAAGAAGGGAACCGCGCGCGACGATAGCGATCGTAAAGTAGCAAGCGCGAGCTATCATCCAGGCTGTAGCGTTCGACTTTTCCAGCGTAGTTTCGTCGCTTATCTCGTTCGATTCGTAAGCGGGAAGACATTCCGCGGTATCGAGCTTCGACCGCGGTAGGAGGGAGGGAGAAGTTCGTGAGGCAGAGCCTCTCCGATTACCAATGGAACGATCGCGTCCACCCGCGATCCAGTCACCACACGGTCGTCCGTATATGTATCAGCGAGAGCAGTCGGCCGAGTCACGAGAGGCTCTGAAACTGGCAAACCGGACGCGCAGGATCTGTTCGGTCGACAAAGGAGAGAGAGCCTGTGGATTAAGCCTCCGGGCGTGCACACACCCACGTGCGCGACGGAACGACGAGCAGCAGCGTGCGCGCACACGGTCTCAAAAGCACACGGAATAAAGTCGTGGGGGCTGTGGAACGTGTTGAACGTTATCCACGGCTCGGTGTCCGGCCGTAGATATGTTAATCAGCCACGCTGGGTGCAAAGCGATCCTCGAACGGCTCGGGACGATAGTTGCGTGCCCGGCATCCCGAACTTCGTCGACTATAATTATAAATCAGCCACCCTTATGCTAATGTCTCTGTCCTCCATTCCTGGCGGAGTGGCTGCTTTCGGCTGGCTCGGCTCGGCCGTCGAAGAGAGGCGCGTTCGCGAGTCGGATCCGCGGAACCGAGAGGGAGAACCCGCGTGCACGCATAAGCCGACCTCCAATTAGGCCGCGATACGCGGCTAAAGGAAGTTACGAGTTGGCCACGGCAGATAATTCTCGTTTCGCGAGAAGACGTTTTCTCAAATTGCGTTTTCGGGTTGTTCTTGATTGTTGTTTCCCGGGTATTTGGTTGTTGGATGAGATGTTGACTCGTCACCGGATTGAAAGTTCGTTTGTTTAGAGGTTGTTTTCAAGAGGTGTATTTTGAGATTCTCGATGGTCACGAAAATACAAATTGAAAAAATTCGAGAAGCGTGTTCCTTGATCGACTGAGAGTTCATTCGTTCGATGAAGTATCCATTTTACGATCGTCATGGTGCGACATGGACAGTCTCGAAACAGAGTAAAGTCAGAGGTCGCAGCCAGAGTCTCGAGGACTCTGGGGTGGTAAGCAGCAAGCTTGCAGGGAGGTTGGTCGAAGAGAGAGCGTGCGAAGGGGGTGGCGAGCACAGGGGGTGGCGCGACAGCCGAAGCTATGCGGATCTGGCTTATCTCGAACTCGCAGACGCGTCGCAATCGATATATCTCGCGGAGGCTCCTCTCGATAGGTGACTACCCCGGCGACATCCGCGCGTAGAAGCGCCAATGCGGGGCTTTCTCGCTCTTTGCTCGCGCCAGTGCGAGCGAGAACATCTTTTGCTCGGCGGTGTGTATCGATATATATATATATATATAAACGTACCCACGTGTGTGTGTGTGTGTGTGTGTGTGTGCGTGCGTGGAGAAGCAGAGAGTCCTCTCGAGCTCGTCCCCTGGCCTCGAACCGCTGCAGAAAAGATCAATTTTAGATTCGCAGCGATTTATAACTTCCTCTAATATGGCACCGATACGATCTCTCTTCCTAGCCTCTCTCTCTCTCCCTCTCTGTCTGTCTGTCTCTTTCTCTCCCTCGTCCATCATTCCTTTCTCTCACCCTCTCTCTCTCTCTCTCTCTCTCTCACTCTCGCTCTCGGTCTCGGTCTCTCTGTTGCTCTATCGGACTGTCGCCTAGCAGCAGCCCGTGGATCTTCGAGGACCGCTTTCCGCGCGAACGAGCCGGCATTCGGATCCTCCTCGTGGATTATTTGTTTCCATATTCCCGAGGAGAAGGGAGAGCGCGTCACGTTAGGCCGAGCATCGGATTCACTAGCTGAAAATGGCTTTCATTCGCCGGATTTGCCCTCGTTCGGCGGATTCCTTCGACTGGAATCCTTGGACCAGCTGACTGCGGAAATAGATCCTACGGAATCGAATATGGGGTGGAGGATGGAGGGTGGGGTGGCGGATTGCAGCGTCGCTCGAAGGATTTCCGTCTTACCCCTTTGGGTCCATTTCCAGATACTCTTCGCGGCCATCGCGTTGCTATTGGATGTTCTTCGTGGAATTTTTATCAATGGCGATGTCCCGATGTAAGTGGGTTACAGGTGACAGGGGACGAAGGGGATCGAATCGTCGACAGGAAAACTTGGAAATTGATTTAGTTCAGGGAGGAAATAGTTCGAGTTGTTAAATTTGCTTCTTGATAGCGAAATTTTTACGGCTATCTTTAACCCCCTTGTCCGATTCTTTTCTCACCTGTCGTTTCAGAATCTATCGTAGACGCGAGATTTTTCTGTTTGGAATAAGAATGGACATTTTGTGCGTAAAATTCTCTTGACAAGTGAATCATATCGATGATAGAAAAATTTAAAGAAACTAATCTATTTATCTGTTACAAAGGAAGTAGCACATACAAATTATTAAATATGCGTACAAAATTCTTTAAACAGAAATTAAAATTAAATTTGATGTAGTACTGTTGGATTTGCAGTACTAACTTTTTATTATTTGGGATATTGTTATTATCTCGACGATACAAAACTAGCATTCCTCCACGAAACCTGACAATTATTCAAATCTAATTCCACGCAACGAAGAAAGAAGCGATTCCACGACGGTGGAAGACAATCTCCGCCGGTATCTGTTCGTCATCGCGATCTCGTGACAAAGGGTTTCGTTCGATGAGGAGGCAGCAGAGAGAGAGAGAGAGAGAGAGAGAATCAGGCTCCGTTCGGTTTAAATTAATTTGGGACTGGAAACGGAGTGGACCTGTCCGGTTACGCGGTGGACCCGAGCTACAACTTAATTGGACGCAGAAACTGGTCCTTCGAGGGGGCGAAGGCAACTCCGGGCTAGGCAGGAAGGAAGGATCCGGGCATGCGCCTCGGAAGATGAGAATTTTAATTGGCGGCAATTTGTCGAGTCCTCGAGAGGGTGGAATCGAGCTCCGGCTACTTAGCTTCGGCCGAATGACCACTTTGTACACCGTCAAGCCCAATCATTTTGATGGGTTCCAGTGACGGTTCCCCGCTTCCATCATCGTCATGTCCCTCTCTCTCTCTCTCTTTACTATTTGCCCTCCAACGAGACAAAGTGATCAGATCACTTTACACACCTTCTTCCGTTTCACATTGTCAGATCATTACCGAGGAATAAGATCTGACCGAGATTATTATAATTTTATCTAAAATCAACGCTTACTAACTTTCTCTTTATTAACGGCATGTCGTAATTTTATAAATTTGCTCGACTCTGCTGTTCCACTCACTTGCTACTAACAAAGACAAACGTTTGGAAAATGCGTATATTTAATAATCACCTCTGTTCTACCGAGGTGTAATTCTACATCGAATCGTACAGAATCCGGAGGAGACAACAGAATTTATATTTTACACAGTGTACAAGTATTTTTCAAGAGAAGCCCATCGGTAAAAAGAGAGTTTCAATAACGCGTAATCGATCGAAAATTATCTTTCACGTGAAAAATAAAACTGTCTTCTCTTCTCGAGAGAAATCCACTAACGAAAAGGCAATTTCAGTAACATGTAATCGGTTAAAATTGCCGATGTCTCGCGTGAGAAATGAAACTGACTCATCGTTGGTCTTCCCTCAGCTCAATTGTCTCAAACAAACGATTCTCCCTCCGACAATGTTATCTTCCAGCGAACATATCTAAATCTTCCTCGAGCAACTTCTAAAAAGTACGATAGGATCGGTGGGTTGAGGATCCAGGGGGGGGGAGAGGGAGAGGGAGAGGGAGGGGGGGGGGGGTCCGCGGTTTTGGGATGTCCATCGGGAAAGGAAGCGGAGACAGGATCAGCCTGATAGGGATCAGCGACGCCGTCCGGCTCATTATATTCCACGGATGACTCGGTGGCTCGGTCACGACGTCGCGACGACTTCCACCAGAGGACAACGATCCATCACGTTTTCACGCGAATTCCGTGCACGATCGCGCCCCACCGTGCAATTAATGCCCGGCTACCCGCCACTCGAACGTGTCGATGACAACCTCCTCTTCCTCTTCTCTCACTCTTTCTCTGTCTCTTTTTATTCTCTGAAATACGCCGAATATTTCATACTATCCGTACGCGTGCGATATTGCCGTAAGAAAGTGTCCCGGCGTTTTTGCGCGGGAATTTCCACGGATAGCTTCGATCTTCTTCCGAGAATCACGCGTACGCTCGTCTTAATTATTAATTTATTCGCGCGGCCCGGGGGATAATTTATTCGGACGATGGCCCCGAAGGTTTTAATCGTTTTCGTGCGAGCTTCCCCCTTTTAAATATTTTGTCCCCGTTCGCGGCGTGCCGCACGGTAGTTTATTGACCGAGCAAATTTACAGAGGCAAATTTCGGCGTTGGGCGGCGGAGGCGCGTCTCGCCGCGGCCCTGGGCCTCGTTTAATGGAGATGCATGCGCGTATGCAAATTCGTAATTGAATATCGAAGACTGGGGCGGGTCACGTAAGTTAAACGCCACTTTTCGCTAACCGCGCCGGATCCGCCGCTTTAAATTTCGCCTTCGAGTTTCGCCCGACGTGTCCATTATGCCACCGGTTCTCGATTGCTCGTCTCGCCTCTGCTCCTTTTTGTCATTTGACATTTTTTCTTTTTTGTTTGCCCGAGAGTTTAGTTTCGATCTCTTGAACGTGCCTTGTGAGTAGTAATGTGCTTTCAAAGTAATGTTTCCTTTGGAATGGGTATTTGGTACGATAAAATTGACCTCAATTTTATAACCTCGCTCTGAAGTAATTAATATTACAACAACGATAATACTTTGATTGTAATATTACAAAATTGCCAATTATAAATAAAAATACATATATTAATATTACACTAATATCCTATCGTATATTATCTTCTATATTAATTTTTAACGATTATTTCGTGTTTGATACAGAATAGACGTTATTACTCGTGGGACTGTAAAATTGAAGGGTCGAATTAAATTAATATGTATTACCTTCTGTATTGCAATGTTTCGTAAAAATTAATTACGTTAATAGAGAATAACAAATGTTTCATACGGGACAAATTCCAAATAATGACTATAATCATATAGAGTTCAACGATACGAATAAAAATCGTAAAGCATTGTAAGGTTCTCTAAATAATTGCAGCGGTTAAGATCACGCTTCTTGCATGATGTATGTGTACTTGCATACTTGTATCTATGTACATATCTACAGTTAGTTTAGCAGTTAGTTTAGCAGTTAGTTTCTCTGGTTTTTCGTAAGAATTGTTCAAGTGGCGATTATTTTTATTTAAGTCGTAAAGAAAAAAAAAAAGAGGCAGGAAAAAGGATGAAAAAGGGATATCAGAAACATGGAAGGATACAAATGAGGTTTTCTTTAGTTGCTTCAGCACGGAATTGGCTCGTTTAAGTCCGCTTTTGAAATACGCACCGGAGCCTGATTGCGGCAGCAATCAACCGCATTAAAAACTCAAACTCGGCGGTTCGCGAGTTTCCTGTCAGTGTATAAAATTACAACGTTACACGCGTTGCGAGTCGTTAAAATTATTTCACATTTAATCGTGCTAATTGGCAAAGAAAGAAACTATGTAAAACTCAAACTCCTGAACGAGGTGGTTTGTTAAAGATCATCCTTCGACGATGAACTTTTAATATTTTCCACAAAACGAGCTCCTACCGGTCCATGAATATATTTGAATACACTTTTACATACGTACAGAAATTCAAGTACTAGAAACGTCAAAATACTGGAACAAAATGATTTGCTAGATGTAAAGCAGTACGATTCGTCTCACCGAATGGCCCAGAAGCAACTGTTCTGATTAGGAAATGAAAACGACTTTATTGCCACAAAATTTTATCGATACGCAAACATTTGACTCGATAGAAAACAAATTACAGGCGCGATCGCTCGGTACCAGACAACGCCACTCCTACTCGAGGTCTACCCCACGCCTCCTCGCGAATCACGTGACCCAAGTCAACCAATCGCTAATTCTCGTTGCATCAGCGTTGCACCTGAAGAGGCCCGATTTTCTGGGTTACCCCCGCTAAAATCACTTTCAGTGATAATACCGTTCAGTTGGTTAACAAGCGTCAGGCGACTATTGCATTTAAATAAAATGCCAGAGAATTCCAAAACGCAGCTAAAAGAACTTTGACGTACCGAGTCAAGGTTTCATCAGTGCTTCGGATTTCGTGGAACACCTCGGGGCCAGCTCGAAATAAATAATCATTTACCGCGAATTTTCCCAAATCGGTACAACCATAATCGACGGCGAAAGTATTCGAGAGACACTGGCGGAGTGTCCAATTACTCCCCATTATTCGCTGCTCTTAGGCGAAATCTCTCGGCTCTGTACCCTCTGCTTTCGCGTCGTTACGATTAAGGGAACGATTGCGCGATCCCCGTTCCGCCGTGACAGTCCGCCGTTAATAAATTCGTAGTGGCCCTTTTAACGGTGAGTTAAAAGGGCAGGAGACAGAAAGAGAGAAAGAAACTCGGGAGATAGAGAGAGGAAGGAACGAAACAAGAGGCGACGCGTTCCTCGCGTGCACGCTCGCGGCCCCGCATGCGACCAGCCACCACCGATCGGTATTCATTACGTTAATATCACGTCATCTGTGGTATATCCTGTAATCAAGCGGCTCGCACCGGCCCTCGCCGTCTCTTGGCCGTGTGGCCACCCCCTGGAGCGAAGAGCTGGCAAGCTCGCGGCCCCGGTGTGTTATTAGAAGAGCATCCGGGGCAAACGTAGACCGAGTAATACGGGTAGTAAGGCTCATTGAGATTTATGGTGGACCGTCTTCTAACCGCACCTGCTCGTTACGCCTCGCCTTGCTAAACGTCCAGACTTGGTCGTTACACCTTGCTCTTCGGATGGCTGAACACTTGCTTGCTTGCTCGCTCGCTCGCTTGCTCGGTTGTTTCTACGTGGCTGGTATTCCACGGCTCGATCGTAGCGGCAGTGAAAGTAGATGCTGTTACGAAGCTTTGGGAGAAGAGCACCCTGCCGAGCGTGGAAATTGCGATAACGCGAGCAGTTTAGTAGATTGATGGTTGCTAGTGACGAGACAGAGTTCGATTCCGTTTGGGTTGTTGCGGAGAGACTGTTAAAATGAATTTTATCGAATGGTCGAATGGTGGTAATTTTTAGGGGAACATCATTTAGGGAAGAGATCAATGATTTTTACTGTGATAAATATCTTTCACTCTTCTGAAGTCGTTCTTTTTACATTTTTGATAAAATACTTTCACGTAATAATAAGATTGTTGCCCGGGACACTACGAATCTATTCCACCAGATTGTTCACCAAACGAGACTTTACAAACGTGACAGTGGCAAGTAATTTTGTCCAAAAATTCTCACGTCGTATCTTCGTAATTACATAACAGAAAGTGAACTCGAGAGAGAGCACGAGTCGATGAGGTGAAGAAAACCAGGCTTATCAGAAAAACCATATTCGGAAGGATGAAGAGCGTGTGTCATTTGGAAAATAACTGAAATGAAAGAGATAAACGAGGAATATATTGTTGTCCCGAAGATTATAAAATCTTCATAATTATTTTCTGAAACCACGTTAATTAATCACATACGAAGATTCGATGAATCTCATCACGAAGGAATGACTTAAATCTCGCCGTTCACTCGTGCAAAAGCACAAACACAAGAACAATGAAAGTAAATCTAACAAAGACATTCCAACGGACTGCAAAAATCTTCTACAGGATACTACAAAATTCCTCAATCCTATGAGCCTGTAACCCGATGAAAAAGCAACACGGTTTCCTGCTTATCGCGGACGATAGGGAATCTCGAGATTCTCCGCTCTGGCTGGTTGGTTTCTCTATTTTCGATACCGGTCGAGAGGAGGAAGGGAGGATGCAAGGCGCGTGCTCGTGTCGAGTAATAACTCGTCGATAACTAATGGGCCGGGAATGCGAGAAAAGGGAAAGAAAGAAAGAAAGAAAGAAAGAGAGAAAGGAAGAAAAAAAAAGAAATACACGCGCGCGCAAGGAGTACGGCGAGGAGTGGAAGGGAAAACGCAAAGCTTCTCCTCGACCAAACATGGTAAGTTGTTCCATCCTGATCTCTGCGTCGCCGAGGCGAAACTGTCCTCCTGGACCTCTCCTGTCCGGTCTTCCTTTCTCCGCGGGAAGCTCGACAGATGCGGGAACTCTGATATACGCGCGCGTACTTCCACAGGGGTGCTGGTTTCAGGTGTATCTCTCTCTCTCTTTCTCTCTCGGCAAACGATCTCTCTCGGATGCCGAGCTTATACCAGTCGGATCTGCCGACTCGCTCATAAATAGTTGATCTTGCACCGCCCTCGATCACGCTCTAGCCGCGGCCTCGCCACTTTTCGAATTATTTATTGAAAACGGTTCACGTTTGTCTTGAAATTGAAACTGGAGTTATTGGATTCTGGGCTCGCGAGTGGATGTAGAGTTGGGTGTTGTTGGAACTGATGCTCCAATGATTTTCAAATTTATTATTTAGGAATTTTAAGATTCCTTATGTCAATATATGTATAGAGTACTCTTGGCTCTCGCTTATGCTAATGAATTTATTTATTATTATCATCGAACGTCATCTTTAACTTATAATTAACAGTGACAAATATAATTCGCTGATCAACTTTCAATACTCCAAATACTCCATTCACTCCTATAAAACATCAAGAATCAAATTCCTCAGAAATCCAAGTCATCGTTCTTAGATCTCGAGTAAAATCCTTCTACGTATCATCGTCGTCAAACGTCACAAAACTTCGACTTGCAGTCACAGTGACAAATATATTTACTGATCAACTCTCAGCCAATACATTCCAGACACTCCATTCGCTCCTAAAAGAAACACCAAATCCTGAGAAACAGAAATGACGAAGGAACTTCACGAGTTTCGCGAGGAACACGAGTTAGGTTCGTCCAGGTGGTGCATGGATAATTGGCAAGAGTGGTTGGTTGTCCGCCATGCAGGCTGGTTCACCAAAGAAGAGGAAGAAGAAGAAGAAGAAGAAGAAGGAGGAGGAGGAGGAGAAGAAGAGAAGAGAAGAGAACGGGATCGACAAGGATCTGCCGATCCTGGCGACGGTTCGAAGGCCTCCTCTTGACCAGGCCTGATCTATGAATGGGACCAGGCATCGGAGGAGGTCGTCGGTGCCGATTGGTCGAGGCTGGTACCACTCTGGTACCACATCGACCAATCGTTCGTTGGTCTCTCTCCTCTCTCTGGGTCGGCTTCGTATCAAGATACAGCCGGGCCCACCTCCTCTTTCGTCTTCTTTTTCTCCTTTTGCCTCCCTTTCCCTCTCCCCTCCCCCACCCCTTTCTTTCCTCGCCTGTTCTTCCTTCGTTTTTATCTCTCGACTCGATGTTACTCCGTTGCTTCGTTGCCCCCGCGCTCTCGCCTCCTTGCGTGCCCCTGTCCGCGCTCTGATCGTCGTCGATGAAACGATTAGGGGTGGAAGCGTAGCGGGAGAGTATGTTCCGCGGTGAATTCGGACTGGGCGAGGTTCGTTTCGTGTGTGTGTGAGGGTTTGGCTTGGTACCCGACAATCTTTGTAATCTTCATCTTAATGATTAACCCCTTTACTTATAAATATCGTGTCGTACTCGTGGCACAAGTTAAGGTCTCGGTTTGAAAGAACAAGTAAATTGTAAACCTGTGAAATTCCGATTCAAATTTTAAATTTAGATTCGTTGAACTGAACACTGATAAATAAAAATATATGTATGATGTTTACGACGCTTTAAATACTCTAAATTAATGTTACAATTTCAGTAACGCTCGCCCTTTAAAATAGAGAAGAAAATCGTAAGGCAAAGGATTAAACTGCCTTACATATTGAATATCTTAATGTTCGAATATTGTGTCGTCAGAGTGTTATATCGTCAGAATGGAATGTCAGCCAATAAGAAAAAGAAAATTACCTGTTATTGACAGACATTTGTAACGTTTGAATAGACTCTACGATAATTGATAGTGATTTGAAAGATCTTCATAGAGCCCTCGACAGTTTAGAGAGTTTAGGGAGTTTTTGGAAACAGAGATTTTTATTGAAGACAGCGATCATTTGGTAGATGAGTGACTCTGATGTTTCAATTAGGTAGCTTCTAAGAGATAATGTAGATATTATTTCGAGATATAAACAGTATGTTTATGATTTTATAACTTGTTTGCGATTTGATCGATTAAATTGAAATTATTATAGTAGCGAGCCATAATTTCTGAATTTAATCAATCCAGGAACTGAATTCTTCGAGAAAAGACGTTGACACAGAATTGAAATTAAAAAATCATACGTAGTAGTTAAAACGATTCTCGTCATTGAAGGGTACAACAAAACACAGAATGCACAAAATATTCAGAAGATACATGAAATAACTAAAATATAGCGCTCACAGTGACAAAATTTGATTGCGTTGAAAAAGAAAAATAAATTATTTCGCGACTCTTTCACTGATAATGAATTTATCGTACTCTTCACTCTCTCGGTTCTTCGCTCTCCCTCTCGATCCGCCTCTTTATACGCTGCGCTTCTCCCCGCGAGGAGGATGATGCGAATCGTTCGACTTCGCGTGAGCATTGTTTGGAAATACGCGGCTGATCAGCGCCGATATACGAGGCGGTTTCACCCTCTCTCTGCCGGCGAGGCTGCTCGATTTTTGCTCGTTCGTCCTCCCTTTTTCGTTTGCGTGCCTCGATCTCCGGCCGGATCGTATCCGTAACGCGTGCACACGCCTCGTCGTGTACGCAATTTGTTCTCTTCGATGCTGGAACGCTGCGTTCCTCCATGGATTTCTTCTCTCTCTCTCTCTCTCTCTCTCTCTTTCTTTTTTACTTTCTTTTTTCTTTCCTCCTTCTCTCTTTCTGTCGTTTCCGAGCAATTTCTTCCCTCGGTGCTTTATCCGCAAAGGGCGAAGGAGATGCATGTTAAAGGACGAATTCTTTAACTTGGCTGAGTGAGTTTCGTCTCGGAGGATAATTGAATTGAGTCGAGTAGATATTTCGTTGTTGTTTCATTGTTTATTAGATAGACGGAAGTTGAGAAGAAGAACGGAAGAAAAATTCTTCTGATGACTCGGATCCACTCTGATTAAAGAAGATTAAAGCCACCCCTTTACAACGATTCCTCGAGACTTGCTGCACAATTTTTATTACCGTTCTATTGAATTTTAAATATTAGATTACGAAACTTTTGGATTTCTTGAATCTTTATCTTCCACCTCAATATGATGTTCGATAAGATGATGAAAAACATATGACCTTCAAAACCACGATAGACGCGCAGTCGTGAGAAAAATCAGTCAATATTTAAAACTTCTAACATCGTATGTTACAGTGGTGAAAAAATGGTGACAAAAATTCATACAAAGCCACAAGTTTTAAGGGATTGCCGTAAAGGGAATATTTAACCTTCAAGATCATGATCGGACGCAGTCTTGAGAAAAATCGTTCAACATTTTTAGAAAACTCTAAGTGTTTTTAGAGGGTTGGAACTTCGAATATCGGATGCTGGAAAAAAGTGGAAACCGAGAGTTCCATTACACTTCGTGTTCTCCTCTTATTATAAGTTTACTCCGTGTTCTCCCTCGTTGCTCAACTGCTTTCACACGGTCGTTAGACGATGCAGGAATCTCAAGAGGAGTGGCGAATGCTTCAAGTTCCGCGACGTCGTGGATTCTCCTCTTGCACGTCGCGTCAAAGGAAAGAGGATCCTTCTACGAGAAATCTCTTCTCGGTATAGCCTCGTCTTGAAAAAAGTAAAATCCTTTTCTTTCGTTCTTCCTTGGCAGTCTCTGTTGGCAAAGGCGAGGGACGCGACGATAACGAGGCAGCGAAAGTAAATTTGCTCCCATTAGCCGCGCGAAAATAAAGGACGAGAGAGATATTAAATTAGCGGATCGTCGGCTCGCGTGTCTTCGCGGGGCAGTGCCTCTCGAAAATGAGCCCCGAGTGTCTGTTTGTTCCTCGTTCGAGACTGTGCAATTTGCTCGCATGGCTATCGTTTCACCGTGTTGTTAGATCGGTCGCTCTGTTTCGTGCATCGAGACGATAGAATCGTAATAAAATGTCGTTCGAGTGGGGGCTTGTTGAGTGGTGGAACTGGTTGATGGCGCAGGATCTTTTCTACTTTTCATGTCGTTTGTCAATTTCATTACGTAAGCAGGTTGACGTTCAATCTTCAAAAGCAATAATTTAATTAATTCTGTGAATTAAAAGTATATAAGTAAAATTATACAAGGTAACATTAATGTAATATTAATATAAGGTAAATTTTAAAAGTAGCGTTTGTTGTATTGGGTTGTCCGATTTTTGGTAGATGATATATATAATTTGATAAAAAAAATCGGCTTTTGAAGGAAAGTTGAAACGCAGAAGATTTAAATTTTAGTATACATTTATTAAATTATATACGCCCAATATTATTATTTTTCTGTTTGTATCAATTTATGTTTCATCACTTTGTTTCCCAAGTGGTTATATATATATATATATATATATATATATATATATTATGATGCAAACGTGTACATTATGATACACGTAACTGCTTTTTATTTGTTTAAGAAACGAGTACAGTATTTCAAATTAACGTAGTTTAGTACACACGAGTTTCGATAGATTCTCAGTCATCGATATTTCCCCAAAAACTTTGTGAAACTCGAGCATGCACGAAACCTGAACAAACAAGAAAAAATGTCAATTACGAGTTCGAAAGGAATAGGAATAGGAATAGGAATAGGTAACCACGCCACAAACGACTCATAGATCCACGCGTCACGTTTGGATCGATCGCTCGTCTAGCGAAACTAAACGTAGCGACGTTTGACGATTCCTCTTGCTCCTAGTTCTTCTATTGAATTCTCCTGGTTGGAAAGTGCAACAGAGAAGTCCTAGACGAACGCTAGGCTAAATAAGACGAGTCGGTTACGGTACGATTGAAGAGAAGAGAGGACAAAGGGAAGAAAGAAGAAGAAAAGAATGAAAGAAAGGAGAAAAGACGAAGAAAGGAGGAAGAAGAAGAAGAAGAAGAAGAAGAGGAGGAGAACGGCTTTGGCCGGCTACGAGGTCCTAGATGACCTCGAGCCAGAGGATCGAGCTCGATCTCCGAAAGATCTCTCCCTCTCCTTCTTTCTCTGTTCCTCTGCTCAGGCCTCTCTGGCTTCAGCGGCTAACGAGACGTTTTCCCTGCGCTGGATTTATCGTCGAGAGTTCGGCCGAGACATCGGTCGAAAGAGCCACCACGGCGGAACCGGCGATTCGCACGTCGCCGACCCGTTTCTCGCGCTAATCGTTGCCTGGTCGACACCGATCCCGCGATTCGCATCCACGCATTCCCTTCAAAGGGTATCCCCTTTGACGTGGCCACGTCACCGGCCACGTGAAGACAGCCAGCCCAGAGCCAGAAGAGACGGAAAGAGTTCCTTGGCATTTCGCTTCTAACCGAGCCACCGGTTATCTGCGTTTTTTCATCCGCTCGCGATTGGGTTAGGTCTTCGCTCCGCGGTTTCACGTGTACACGAGGGACTTTATCGGTTTTCTTGGTTCCCTCTCTGCGTGTCGCGTGGTGTGTAAGTACCTACGCGGCACGCCGATAAGACGATGAAATTGTGTGGAAATTTGTAAGGCTTGCAACGTAGCGGAGACACCTTTGGATTAATTGCATATAATTTCAGTGGTGCGTAACGAGCAGTTTGAGAGTAGTTTGTTGCTAAGAATGTGGTTTTTGGTGCTTGGAGTTGAAATAATTTAAATGGTAGCTTTAAACGACAGATCTTTCGTTTAAGAATAATTTAGATGGTAGAACAAGATGCCCTGGGAATAATTGATTTGTGTCAAATTGTTGGGAGTAAATTAACAACGGTAAAAGAAAAAGTAGGATAAGATGATGCACAAAAGTGCAGATACATAATACAGATGACAGATCCGAAAAGAATGGAAAAATGATAAAACGACGAAAACCATAACCTTTGTTTCACTTTCTTTCGAAATTGAGAACTGAGAGTACTGACAAATGAGATAAAAAAGAAAGAAATAATCGAAAAGTACAAAAAGGAATTGGAAAAATGGGACAGAAGTAAGTAGTTTGCGCGAAAAGCAGAAGCTGGGGAAGGGGCAAGGGAGGGGGAGGGGGATGGGACTGGAGGTCTAAGGTAGCGGGCGGTCGTCGAAAGTAGCGGGCGAGCAGTAAAGTGGCCGAGTCAAAGGGATCGTAATCGGGCGGCGCGAAAAAGCGGCTGCAAGTAAAAAGAATAATAATCTCTGCCGGTGGAAAGGCGGCCGGCTGGGTTTCCTAGAGGCGAGGAATGGCAGTTGGGGAGCGTGGCGTGATAACCCTTTCGTTATCAGGGGGTTGAATAGGGGGCGGTGGGAGCTTAGCAGCGGACCAGGTGATCCCAGACCCTGATAACGGGCCGATGTCTGATAACTCACACTCTACATTATAATACACAGCACCGGCTGCCAGGCCTCTGTTGTTGTTGCTGTTGTTGCTGCTGCTGCTGCTGCTGCTGCTGCTGCTGCTGCTGCCGCTGCCGCTGCTGATGGCTCTCTCTCTCTCTCGGTGAGGATAAATGAAGAGGGTTGTACTGGCTGATCAAAAAGTATCAAAAAACGATTCTGTCTCTTGGAAGAGATATTCTGGTACTTGGTTTATTAAAATTATTTTAAACAGTTCTTCGGGCGAGAGATACTTTGTCTTTTGGTTGTTCGATGCAATTGACTGCGAAATGACAAACCAACGTGAACTTGATAATACGTAAGAGATTTTTGATTGAACCTAATTTTGAATATAGGTTCGTTTGACGCAGAATCGTCACGTGATGACAATATAAATCTCAGTGATGTTAGAAATATTATAAATAATTAAACTAAGGATATTTAAAAATACATAAAGTATCTAAAATTGCCTCTATTCTTGAGATATTCAGCGAACGAAATGAAATTTTTATCTTATAAAAATCTTGTTACAGTATTCGGCGGACAAAGTAAATTTTTATCCAAGATCCATTTCTTTAGCACGTTAAAAAAAGAAAAAGAATACAAATTTTTCAGAAATAGGAATCCGCAATCCAATTACTGTACAACAATGTACAGTAATCTTTCCAAACTTCACCTCTTTAGTTGCAAAAGGATGAAACATTCCGATCTCTCGAATTCTCCGAAGGAAAAGAGGCGGGGGATCGAGAAATTTTTAGATTCGACGGTTCGATTCCAAGGCGAGGAGGGAAATCCCGCGAAACGGAGACGGCCAGGATCCTCGTTGCACACTAGGATTCGTGACTCGTTTCAACAGACACGGGAACACTAACCAGGTTACCGCGAGTTTCCAGCGGGAGGGTTTTGCGGAGAGAGAGACTCGAACGCTGGACCCGTTTGATAACGGCTGCCAGCCACCACGTATCTTGGACCCTGCAGGCTTTATTATAAACCTCCTCCTTCACCGTGCTCCAGCGCCAACCACCCCTTTCTTCCTCCTTCTTCGGCCAAAGCTCTCCCTCGGCTTCCTCTCTGTCTCTCTCTCTCTCTCCCCCTCTCTCTGGCTCTGTACCGCTTCCTCCTCGAATTACGAGTATAATCCTGTAAATAGAAAACAAGATAAGGTAGGCAAATGCTTTCAACGAGCGCTTAAATCAGCCACGCCGACGCGACGGAAACGATGATGATGTCAGTGAATTTTAGCCCTCCTCCGCGATACCTCGTGGATTCTCGTCGCGCCGGATAAGTTTCCGCCACTCCTTCGACGAGGAACTTGTATTTTTCCTCCCTTCGGCGTTTCTGATCTTTTTGACATTGTTAGACAGATGATCTCTGTTTTCTTGGAAACTCAGACTTTGCTCGTAAAAGACATTTATTCGCAGCATCAAGTTGCATCAAGCTGGTGGAATTTTATTCTGTCTGTGTCGTTAGAAGTGACTTGTTAAAGCGACAAAGAGATTGATATTATGGTGTAGTTATTGAACTTAATGTTACACTATTCGAATACGATAAATTGGAGAAACAGAAAATTGAAAATTGAAAGAACTCTTAACAGCGTTTTGCTATCAGCGTCGCATCTGTGCGACGTCTTTGGTTGAATTTAAATTTAATTTTATCTTTAATTCTACGTTTATCTTCTATTTGGTCAGGTAATACCTTGTCAAAGTACAGTCTTAGGTACGTGCGAGATAAGTGAGTGTATATACAATTTGACTCGGAAGAACAGTCTGCATGTATTATCAAAATGAAAAAAGAAAGGAAACGTAACACGAACGCGAATCTGTACCATCGTCGGATGAACTAGAATTGATCACTTAACTCAGCACTACCGTGCAAAAAAAACTTAAAAAAAGGGAGAAAGAAAGAAAGAAAGAAAGAGGAACACCGTAGATTCGCGAAAAGACTTAACAAGATACAATACCAGCCAAAAGAAAGAAAAAAGGAAGAAAGGAAGAAAGAAAGAAAGAAAGAAGAGGAAACACAGAAGACAGAAAACCGTCGCAGTCGCGGCAGGAAGACAAGAAGAAGGACAAGGCTCGGATAGAAGGAGAAGGTAACACGAAAAAAAGACGAGGGAGACGAGAAAGAAGGAGGTGTTGCAAGTCCGTATACCTCTCGCGAGAAGGGCTACATGGTGGTGGGACCTCTTTATCGTGATCCCCGTCCTGCAGCTCAGCTCCTCATTAGCTCGGCCGCTCATCAATCACTCGTCCACGACCACCGTCTCGTAAAGTCTCGGCCCCCATATCGGCGCAACCTGGATACCCTGGTTCGAGAGCTATCTCTCACCGCGACCAAACGAACTGAGAAGAGGGGATACGTCTGTTTCGTACGTATGTACGTACCACGTACGTACATACTTTTGTACGTCGCGTCGGCTAACCGTATACACCAAAGTGTATCGTCGAAACTTCTCCCATCTCTTCTCGTTCTCTCTTCCCCCTCTACTCTCTTCGATTTTTCTTTTTTTTTCCTCTCGTTCTTTTTTTCTTCGATTGTCTTCTTCTTCTTCGTACCAATCTTCCTCCTTTTTTTTAGGCTTTCTTCTTTAGGATTTTTGGCTTTCTTATTTTTTTACTTTGATCGTCTCTTGGTATTTCTCCAATTTTCATTCTCCTCTTTTTTCTTTCACGTCTCTTTTCTTGGAATGAAATTAAACATGCGTCTTCTGATTTCTGTCTGGATTTTTTCCTCCTTTTTTTATTTGTTTACGTTTTGTACCGATTTTCGTTTCTTCCTGTATGTCCATGAATCACTGGTGTTTCTTTCCTCCGTACGCTTCATCGCCCCCTCTCTATCTGTATTTCTTCAATCCTTTTCTTCCCGAATCCTCGCCGTACATTTCCACGATGTCTCTTTTCTTTGTACACGTACGCCTCATTGTCTTCTTATTTCGTTCTTTCGGTTTCGTCCTTCTGGTCTACGTGGAGGCTGTGGCCGGATTGGCTTCGAAAAGAGATACGGTGTCCCAATATTTGGACCGTGGATCGCGGGATCTGTCCCTTCTCCATGCTGGAGATTCGATCGACGGACCACTCACTCCAGCGTCTTGCTCCCTTTCCCCGCCGTCAGATCGATCGAGATATCGCCGCGAGTGGAGGACCGAGAGCGCCGCCGCCGCCGCCGCCGCCGCCGTCGCCGCCGCTCTCTCTCTCACTCGGTAGCTCACCGTTTCGCCTCCGCGAGGCTACGAAATTCGTCTTCGTCCTCGTTCGATCGACTCCCCGATCCGATTACAGCCAATTGCGATTTGTTTTCTCGTGCTTCGCGGACGAACCCTCGGTTACTCTCTGCTAACTGCCAACTCTGACTCGTTCTTTCGTTTTCGCTAGTTAGTTGAGTAGCAATGAAACGAAAATTGCTCTCTTGTTTCAGTCTCTAGTTCCCTTACTGAATTTGCGAATTAATATGAAATAATAACCTTTCTTCCTTTCCTTCTCGATAAGAGTCAACCCTTAAAAATCCTCGTGCATCGAACATCTCTGCTTCCTTTCCCAAGAGAAGTCCGAGTCGACGAACAACTTTCCCTCAAAAGCAACGAATAAAACTGTAGGTCGCAAGCGATACACTGTTCCGCTGCGAAAGAAACTGAAGACCAAAGGAAGGGCGGAGGGGAGGGCAGAGAATAGAAGAAGAAGAAGGAAGTCGAGAAGGCAAAACGGAGGGCAAGTTTCAGCAAGTTTCTCCCCAAGTGCCGATACTCCTTAATCATGCTCTCGCGTTTCCTCTCTCTCTCTCTCTCTCTCTCTCTCTCTCTTTCGGTGTTTGGTACAACGACGAGCAACCAACCAGCATCTTCCTCGAAATACGTCCAAGACCTGGGGGAGAGCCGATTCTTCGTAGATACCAAAGTATCTACTTGCCAGAGACGCGGTTAATCTTCGGTCGGGAGTCCTGGCCCTCATATAGCTCGATATTGTTTAACTTGCCTCGTTATCGCTAGATGCACTCTATGGCCATCTCTCCAGGGGTAGGAAGATAGCGTGCACCTTCGAACGTCGTCCCTCCTCCTCCTCCTCCTCCTCCTCCTCCTTCCTCCCACCACCTGCGCGACAACCACCCCGTGGCGCGTTCTCCCCTCGCGTCCCGTCGCCACCTTCGTCCCTCCTTCCCTCCTTCCCTCCGCCCGAGTTGCCAAAGGGGGTTGGGCGCGCCTGGAAGGGAGCTGCATCCAGCTGATAACACCTCCTGAACTGATAACGAGCCGGCCAGGCTCTCTCTCTCTCCTCTCTCGGTCCTACGTACTCACTCCAAGCCCGTCAAGGCTCCCCTTCTAGACTCTCCGTGCTGCTTCCACGACGTCTCTCGCTTCCTGGCTCCTTCCTCGTCCGAATACCACCGAGCAGCAGCCCGTCGTTGCAACAGCGTTGGCCGCGAAAATTCCTCCTCTTTGCTCGCGATGGCCAGGGATGGCTGTGACCGAATACGGCGTCTCCGAACGATGTTTGAAGAGAAGCGGTACAGGTGGACTCGGGCGATAAGAATCGTCATTGGGACTGTTTTCTTAAGATTATTGGAACCTTTTTTAGGATTACTCGGGATTATTCGGCTACGTTTTTTTTTAATTCCGAACGCTGTGTTCTTCAGGTTCTTAGTGAAATTCTTTTTTCTTTTTTGTTGTTAACTGTCACATTGACCGAGTTATAATACTTTCTAGCATCAAGTGATTTAAAAAAATTGAAGAGTTGAAGTTGAAAATTAAAAACCTGGGAGATTAAAATAAGATGAGTTTTATGAATTACGAAAAAATTTTCAATAACACGGAAAATTAAATGTTACACCACAACTAGTCGTTCCTAAAGAAAAGTTATATGAAACTCATGTGGCGTTCAATGCATTAAGGGATTCTTCAAGTTTGGGGAGGATATGAAAGAATTAAAGAGTAGGATATAGAAATTTTTAGAATGCTGTTTCTAAAATTTATAATCCGTAACTCGCCACTATTTTCGTACTTTCAAATTAAATTAAATTACATTACAAAAAACCGCGTTCCATTTGTTCCATTTCCTCCACGAGTTCCCTAATTACAGTTATACGATGTAAAGTACTTGTAATGAGATGTAATTGTATGTTTCAGTATGCAGATATTTGTCATTAGTTTAACAAGTACATTAAACTAACTAAAATTAGTTAAACATAGATTTTATTAGTTAGATTTTATTTATTTGGTTTAGGTTAGGTTTAGGTTAGGTTCCTGCATCATTCTTCTTTGTTGGAATACACAATTAAAATACATGTACGCAAGGCAAAACCTAACCTAAACCCAAGAAAAATAACAACAAAATCAATAAAAAATAAATCACAATTTCACAATCGAGCACGATATCGTTTAACTTCAAAAATCTATAAAAGTGGGTGAATAGCGTCGGTTATTCCCAGGTTGGAATAATCCGCGTGAAAGCTGGCGAGTCACGCGAAATTCTTATCTGTCGATTAAGAAAGTTTTTCAGCCGCGCGTGGTCGCGGTCTAATCGCGTCGACTTTATCGTTCGCGAAGAAGGGACCGAGGGGGGGGGGGGCGCGTTAAGGAAAAGGGCAATGGAAAAATGTCAGGGTGGAAAACGGAGCCGCGGGAGAATCGTTGAGACGCGGGCATCTGGACGCCAGCGAGTTGCCTCCCCGACGTCGACGTCGACGACGATAAGGGGACGCGACACGCCCGATATCTGGGCCCTTTCACAATACGTCCGTTGTGCATCCACCTCGCGTGCGAGATTTCGAATAAACGGACCACGGGATACCTCCGTTTCTCTCCCTCCCCCTCGAGAAAATTATTTTCGCGGATGGAGGGAAGAGGATTGAACCCCTTTGATATTTTCGAGTTGGCAATAGTAATTGTTAAAACAGTAATAAATTCGTATTTCTGCGAAAACAACTTTATTTTTATAAATTTATGATACTATAGTCAGACGTTTATATAATGCTATTTTGTATATTTTTACATGTTTACTTTCGTATACTGTATGTTTGAATTTTTTAAATTTAAACGAGTAACTCTCGTAATATATCGCCTAAAAGCGGTTATCTTTCTAACTTCTTCGGTGAACTTGAAAGAAAACTCGAAAATCATCTTGCAACCTTGTAACCGTTGAAACGATTGACATGCACTTAGTAAGTAATTAATACAATACAAATTGATACATTTCGCAGATTCGAAAATTGCACGAAGATGCATGAAAATTCCAGTTACCCTTACCGTCAACGCTGATGGCGTCGTCATCAGGTGTTCCCACGCAAATAATCCCATCGCCTAACCTAAACCTGCCCATTTTTCCTAAACTCCAAAAAGGAAAAGGGACAAAAAAAATAGAAGAAGAAAGGGGAAGAAAAAAGGGGAAGAGAAAATCAAAAAGTGAAGAAGAGCGTGATAAAAGTTGGAATCTGCTCGCGGTTCACGACACGTCCCGCGATAAAACTTATCGATCCGATAGGAAACGAGGAGACGAAGGCGATGGATGCTTCGTGACCGTGCCGGGTCCAACAAAGAGAATCGCGCGGCTTCGTGGAATTTTCATGCCGCGTCCTGAAATATCCGCGACGCGTCGCCGGGAGGGAAGAGGGGGGGGGGGAGGCAATTGTCGAGCGATTACCCGTATCTCTGGTCGAAAGGGGGGAGAAATAAAAATTTCATTCCTCGACGAAATGCATTATCGTAGGGAATTGATGGACGAACGTCTCCGGTTCGATGATTCATCGCCGGACTATTTCTCGCTTCCACGACAGCGACGTAATACACCGCGTACATATGTGTATTACATATATAATATAACATCGCGCGAGAACGATTAGAAAATCCTTTCCCTAGAGATTCCTCGAGATATCGGTCGCGATTCGATCGTACTATTTTCGGTGCCTTGGTGACCTTGGATTATCCGCGCGTACCCTGGTTCCGTGTTCACATTCGCGGGCACAATTTATCACGAATGAACGTCACGCCGCGCCAACTTTGATAGCCGCCGGTCTATCGTTGCCCCGTTAAGAAGCACAGTTCCGGAGGGAACCGATTGATTTTTCGGCTACGGATTTTTTGAGTCAATTTCCACGGAGGTTCGAGCGTCTTACCGATAGGTAGAATTTTGTGCTCCGCTTGGGAATGTTCCGCTGCGCTTATCGGGAGGAATGACTCGGAAACTTTTTCAATGCATGGTTTCTGTTTTCCTTTTAAGAAGACGGGACGGGGCATTGAGAATATCGCTTCGTTGCAACTTGTTGACCTACTTTCGAGAAGTAGAGAGAATCATTTTCGTTCCTAGGTGTATTGCGTTCCTGAGTCTTTGAATCCTTTGTTCTTAGATTGTCGATGTTTGTTTCTGGTGTTTTTAGCGTTACAGATCTCTTCGAAATCAATAGTTATCGACGTTACGTAAATTAACGATGAAACTAGCGTAATAACATTTCGCACGTACATTTTCTCCGTAATCGCTCTGGAATCATTCAGTTTCGCGAACGTACGCACGCACGCTCGCGCGTATCACGTTCGCGGCTGCCATAAACTAGGAACAAGAAGGAACAATTAACGACGCGGAGGAGCGAAGGGAGGGCCTCGGTTCGGTTCGATTCTCCATTAGACTGACGGATGAGCCTCGATTAGGCCTTCCCTGGATAACAAACGAGACGACGCCTCTCGCGCCGAGAGAAGAAAGGCCTCGTGCCGAAAAAGGAAGCGCGGCGAAAACGGGACAACGAGATGACGACCAAAAGGAACAAGAGAGAGAGAGAGAGAGAGAGAGAGAGAGAGAGAGAAAAAGATTAAGAAGAGAAAAGAAACGAAGAAGGAGGAAGAACGAGGAAGGGCGACGAGAAGGGTCGAAGAGGATTACTCTTTCTCTTGGCATAAGGAAAAGAGAGGTGGGGTGGAGGGTCTTTATTTAAGACATAAAGCATAAGCAATAACGAAGCACGAGACTATCATCGACCTATCGGAAATAATTATTCTCGTTCTATCGTGGCGACTCGGTGAGAGAAAAGAGGGTGGACACACGAGCGAAAGGGAGCAGAAAGAGGGGGGAGTGTAAGTAAGTATAAGTGACTTTACCACACGGTCCTAAGATAATGCCGAGGGGCCACCTTCCAGGAATTAGTATTTATTGTGACGCGATTCAGATAGCGGTCACGGTACGCCCCTGGCGTACCTGGAGCCCCCCAGTCCCACGAATTATGGTTTTCAATATGATGACGGTTTCGTATCTGCCGACCGACCTCGCTCTCTCTTTCTCTCTGTTTTTCGTCTTCGTAGTTTGCTCCTCTTGCTCGTTTCGGAACATCCGCCTCTCTCTTCGGCAGCCTCTCTCGAGATATACTTCGTCCGCGGGCTCGTAAACCGTCTAAAAGGCTTCGACGATTTTTGTCTCACTGTTGCTCGCACGCGTGGAAGGAGATCGCTCCTCACAGGACCTTGTCTTCTATTACTTCCACCCTCTCCGTCTTCTTCTTCACTTTCTTCGAAATTTTGCTCCGAGTTTTTTTCTTTTTTTTCTATTTAAAATATTCTTAATGAGTTATTGGTGTTTTTTCTTTTTTTCATGCAAAAAACTTAACGTTGAGGAAGGTTTAGGTTAGGGTTGAAGTTGACAGAGGGTGGTAATCCTTGGGACGAATTCTTCTTTTCAAGTTTTATGGACGGTGAGTGTCCATCGAGTCTTGTATCTCTGAAAGAAATTGGAACTTTTAATGACAGAATTGTCGAATGTCATAAATTACATGCATTATGACATTATGACAAAAATAATCGCGCTTTTATTTCAATGAAAGACAGAATTAATTTTGCCAGAAACTCTTGTATACGTAATCTTATCGATTGTCAAAATTAAAAATCTAAAAACTGTCGTAACAGATAGCTTTAACAACTTCATACGTTACAGTAAAAAAAAAAGTTAATAATCGTCAAAAATTTGAAATATAAAACAGAGAATAAATTTCGAATAATTGTCGCTCCCATTAATAAAGCACGAGTTCCATCACTTTATTTCAAAAGTTAAAGGAGAAAGATTTTTGCGAGAGAAAAACAGATCGGTCGGTGGGTGGTAGATTCGTCGAAATAATTCTAAAAGTCGTCGGTATCTTGTTCGAAAGGCAGACGAGAGTGACAGAGGGAAAAAGACGGATCGTAGCGAGCGAACGGCTCGCCAAAGGGGCTGGCGGGAGGTGCTATCGTCGGTACGTAAGCACAAAATATCGCGACATCGTAGTGGCTGTACGCTGTAAAAATATTTTAAGCTGCTCTCGAAGGCACGGCGCAGCCCACGGGTCGGGGGTGGTTTAGTGGCACCGCCTGAAAAAGCACGATTACGTTTACGACTTCTCTCTCCGTCTGTCGGCTCACCCTCCGTCTGCCTTTTCCACCATGAACCACCGTGCAAGGGGAATGAATTCCGTCGTCTGCTCGACGAATTTTCAATCGGATTTCACCCTTTCTCTTTGCCTCGTTTTTCTCTTTCCTCGAAAAACATTTTAATTGCATATTGAGCATGGATCATAAATTAAGTGTATCGTTATTATTGTATTAATATTAACGGCATTTAACGAGATTTAATAACGATTCTAATTCACGGGAAAAATTTAAGAAAAAGGGAAAGTTACTTGTTAATTGTGAATCTTGTGTTATACAAACAAGATTGTCAAGTAATGTACAAAATTATACGCAAAAATGTAATTACCGACATGTTCGTATTTGTACAGTCTGTTGAACCTCAGACGTTTTTATTTTTTAATTAACATCCTGTCTCCGTTTTCCCCTTTCTTAATTATGATATGACGGATTATTTAATGTTTCAAGAACCAAACGATCAATCTCGATAGAATCTCGAATAATTGGTTCGCCATCCATCTGATACTTGAGTTGTTTCAACGCCTCCATTTCCACCCTTCGAGCTTTAATAAAACATCTAGATTCCTATCGGAGAAAGGGGTAAATATCTCAATGTACCTACTTTGTGATGCATCTTCCCCAATCACAGCAGACTGCAAATCAGAGTCTATCGCGATCGCACAGACACCACGGGGAGCTTATCGCGAGAAATTGGGTCAAGCGGTTGGTGCCGAAGCCAGGGCCTTATTAAGAAAAATGGCGACGCGACGTTGAGAAAAAGCAACGCTAGTAACCACGTGACGGGGGACGGGACGAAAAAAGAGAGCTGAAGAGGTGGACGCGGGTGTTATCTTCCCGCAACCCATTCCCGCGACCTTATCTACCGTAAAAACTTTGACTTTAACCACTGGGGATCATAATCGAGCTTATCTCTCCGCCGATCCCATCCCCCACGTGCTCACCCTTCGTCCCGTCTCGTTCTAACTCATCGTCGTTGCACCGAAGGCTATCCGCCGCTTTTACTCTCTCGCCTATCGGATTTTATCGCGAAACTTTCGAATCGACTCGCAGAGACGTCGATCGCGAGAAGGGAGAGAGACGCGGAAAGAGAGGCGGAGGGTATTATTGTGCGCCACGCGGACCTCGAGAGTCGGACGACTGACGAAAGAACGAAGCTGGTGGGTATTTGAAATATTACGAAAGTAGATCGAGTTGAAGATTGATATATATATATATATATATATATGTATATATCAATCGATCTACTTTCATTAATCTGTGTCATATATTCGTCGCTCCTCCGCGGAAGGATCGTAGTGAAAATAAGACGAACGTATATTTTCTAGTCTACGTTATGTACAATATTCATTTTCGAAATCAAGAATCTATTGAAGCGAAGGAAAATGATAAAAGTATAGCTAATTGCAAGTAAACGATCTGACATTTTCGATCGATGATTTATCTATTATCTATTTGAGGGGATATTTGAAAATATCGATTTGTCACAATATTCGATACACAATTCGACACGTACTCCTATAACTATAAACTATTCGTATAAACATCTTTATATGAACTAAATATTAATAATTCTGGATACAAAGCGATAACGATTAAAAATATTGTGTCATCCAATTTCCAACTTCCCATTTCGCTTACATGATCAATCTATCGAAACCACTGTTGTCCACTTGATGAGTTTCAGTTCATTAAACTGGCCTGTTGCAAAAATTAATCCAATTGCCATTTTTGTTCGCCGAGAGATATCCCGTAATTGAGAGCGAAAATTCACCGCGGAGACAAAACGAAATATAACCATAACCATAACTGCTCGCGCTGGTTCTCGTAACTCGTTATTAAAAAAAGAAAAAAATAAAACGGTTCAAGCGGTATCTCTTTATATTTTTATTTCGCGGCGGGAGTATCAATCGAGGCGGCGAAATTCGAGGCACGAGGCGCGAGGTACGCCGGTAACTCACGGGAATACCGATAAACGACACAAAATTAACTTCCACTCTCGCCGGCTCCCTCGCGCCGACTTCCTCAGACACTCGATAAAAATCCATTTCCACGTATCTCGCCGTCTCCCTTCCCCGTCGATTTACGACTCTTTCACCCCTCCCCCTCCACCCTCCCCCCTGCCACCCTTTTCTCGAACGCAGGCATAACACCGTCGTCGAACGACGGCCCAATATCATCGAAATTGAGCGATTCCAGCATGTTCTCTCCTCTCCCGCGTGAACGCAGAACTGCCAACTTCCAACATCCCTCCCTGTCCCCTGTTTCCATCTTCGCGCGTTTACTTTACTACCCTCGGCGACGAACGAACGTACGTGCCGATTCGCCAACGAATGTATCCGTGTGCATAATGCAACTTGCAACGCGGGTGTGTGTATATAATTTTTACGAGCGCTCATTTGCATGCAACATGTCATTCCCCGTAAAGAGCGGTAAATCGACGCTTGAATAGGTAAATTTATGCCTCCGTGTTCCGATACTCGGTAAACGCGATAGAGGAGCGACGCTGAGAGGAGAAATTGCCGTGTATTCTTGATTTTCAAGCTATTTATATTTGGAAATTGTTGTTGATTGATTTGCGACGTTGTTGTTATTAGGTAGAATTGTTTCGATTTGGATTATTCATTCGTAAGAATGTTTTGTTGGAAACAAAATTATAATATAATAATTATAATTATTATATTATAATTTTCAACCCTTTGTCATTTCTATACGTTTTACATTTGCCATTCCGTAAGACTATTTTATACTCATCGGGGACAAAGTTACAGATAACAAAATAACGTCAAAATTTCACAATATGAAATCATTTTAACAATCCCCCTGGTCGATGTTTCTATACAGTTTTGTTTTTATGACCATCCGGGATCATCTACCCCTCCCCCGTTCCTCCGTCATTTTTCTAAAACTACGTTTATGGTTTGTACACAGGTTCTTAGAACATTTTAGCGGCTGCTAAATGTGCAGTCTGGTTATACTGAGATATAACGGCGTGCTTAACTCCGGGCACGTATAAGTACGTGAGAGTTCGCCACGCGGGGGATTGTTCCTAGACACGATCGTAAATAACCCCCGTTCGACTTTTCGATACCTCACCGGTGACTTTACGACGATCCGGTCGGCGAAAATTTCTCACAAATTTCGTTCGCGAATTCTCGAACGAAGCTCAACGCTCATCGTTCACGCGCGTTATCTTTAACTTATCTACGGAGCGTTGAGAATTCGCGATCACCAGCAATTAGGTGAATAAAGATGTCGTCCGCGTTTCTCGTCAACGATAGTTGAAAGAAACTTGTATTAGAGAAATTAGAAATGTCAGAAATAGGAAAAACAACGTATATATATATTTCACAATTAAAATCATTCATTCGTATAAAAAATTATTGAATTGATATTGATTTTGACTTATTTTTCATAATCTAAAAAAAAAAAAAAACAAAACAAAACGAAAATAATTTAGAGATTTACGAAGACAATTCCTCCTCCAGCAAGGAGCCTGATTCGCAACGTTTCGTTAATAGTTAACCTTTGCACGTCTCAAAGCGACCGAAACGATCCTCACGAGTTCTCCAAAAATGCCGCCAGAAATCCAACTCGCGGAGCTAGATGAACGTGTCACGAGTCGAGGCTCTCGTTGTCCGACGAGAAAAATCGAAAAAGTAGAGCTAAGCAGCAGGAAGATCGAGATGGAGGATGAAGAGGGAGGAGGGGAGAATCAAGGTGGCGAGATATACCAGGTCCACCCATTGATAATTATTCATTCGCTCGACTTCCAGAGCGGTTCGATATCGATCTTAAAACGTCGTCCGGAAGGTAGGCGAGAAGTGTGTCCTGGTCAGATACGAAATCTCGTTGTGTCGTCGTTCGTCGTCGTCGTTCGTCGTCGTCGTCGTCGTCGTCGTCGTCGTTCGTCGTCTTCGTCTTCGTCTTCGTCTTCGTCCTCGTCTTCGTCCTCGTGATCGTTCGCAGGCAACTCTCTGTCTGCGAGCGGAGAACAGAGAGCGCGAGACGCGAAGGAAAAAGAAGGAGAGGAAGCTAGTCGGCCTTAATGTATGCACGTCGAGGTCCTGCCGAGCGATAATTGCCCGATGTGGCATTGCCTTCGTGGCAACGAGCATTGGTCACGTCTCAATGTTTTAAGCCCCGTTCACAGTGTGTCCCCCTGATTGATGCGCCGCTTCGCGATCGAGAGGATCGACCCGTGAAATTTCTTCATCAACGAGTCGGAGATCGGGTTTCAACTGCTTTTTCACGCTGTGCCGGTTGATGGAATTCTATTTTCGGGACAATTCATACCACGTTCTCGTGATTTCACGCGTGGATTCATGCGAGTTGATAAGTTGGTCAGTTTATTAGATTATTAGATTCGATTTTGTAGATTAGATTCACTTTTTGAAAGGATTGTACTTCAATGTTAATGTTTTAAAAATAATTGAGCGCAATTTTTACCTCTTTTTCACTTTTTTGCATCGATCATTTGTGGCAAATATTCTAAAAGTCCGAAACTCCTATCGTCCTCGATTATCTGCCATCAAATGCGAAAGAATCTTCCACCGATCTTTCCAACGATGAATCTCGTCTCGAAACTTTTATCGAAGAAACCGAAAGTTTGCTCCACTTTCGTTACGCGACGCGCAAAACAAGCGCGGGAATCATCTTTCTGACAGCTGGAACCGGGATTCATTGATCCGGTGATCCTAGACCTCTCTCTCTCTCTCTCTCTCCTCCACGCTGTCGGCCGTTTCTCATGGTCGATCGGTGGGTCTGGTCCTCTTTGGAAATTTGTAAAGAATCTCGAATCGACTCGATCGAGGCCGAACAGAGGGCCGAAAGGTAACGAGACTAAAGATTGACCGGATCAGATACGAGCGGGTAGGACCGGCCAGTCCAGATCCTCGAGATAGGAGAATTTAATAACCTGCTACGTGGCGGAGGGGGAGGATGGCAGGCTGATGGGGTGGCTGGAAGGTGGGACAAGGAGGGGGTGCAATAATATCGAGAGATATCGATCTTTAATTAGGCACGCAGCGCGGGAACGATAGATTAGATCTCCAGCTAGACGAGAAGCGAGTTCTGGTCATCTCTCTCTCTCTCTCTCTCTCTCTCCCTCCCTCCCTCTCCTCCTCTCTCTCTCTCTGTGTGTTCCTCTGTTTTTCTTTATCCCTCTTGTATAATCATTCTTCCTTGCTTTCTTTCCTTCTCTCTCGTCGTTTCTTTTCTCCTCCGGTCTCTCCAACTTGCTCGAGTTCTTCTGTTATACATGTATACGTACCGTGGGTCCCCTTCGAAGATCTTTCGGCTGGTTTCGTAGTATCTCGTCTACCACAATGAGACTCGATCCAGATCCATTTTCGTCGATTGTATCGAAAGAACGAAGAAAGGCAGCCCGATGCTATCGCGCTGCATCGAGCACGCCCAAGAATATTTTGCGAATATAATTGCCGCGGATTTGTTTTATTTGGAGGCAATCTGCGGAAGCCTCTACAATTGGCCGCCTCCGAGATTGGTCGGCGGCCATTGTCGTGCCTACCGCGAGTGGTGGTTTTATTTTCATTGTCAATCGGAACGGAGAGTGGAAGGCTGGCTGGCCACCAGTTGTCACGCTGGTGCGTTTAAAAATTCGCAGCGCGTGATCTCCGTGACACGGTGTTAAAAAAATATTGCTACTATTGACTTGCGTGTCAACAAATTTCAGTTCAAATTTATATATATATATATATATATATATGATGTATATGACACGAACATTGTTTCCTGAACGAAACATATCAGTAAACGATAGGTGTTCATTGATTTTGCTCATTATCTCTGACTCTTCGTTCAAATGATAGATGTTCACGTTCAGATTAGTGGATTGGTTAGCACGATGGATTAGTATCAAAACTAAAATTTCATTCCAATGAAGTTCATTGAGAAATAAACACTGTGAAATAAACGAACGGTGCCAGGTATTCGTGTCTCGTAAACCAATTACAAACTAAATCAAATTAATGATAAATTACATTAATATTAATATAAATTATACAAATTACATTACCAGTCATGAATTAAATTAAATTTGGTAAAGGAACGTTTTCTATTTCGGAAAGAATGGAATTGTATTTGTTAAAGGAGGAAGAGTGATTTATTTTCGATTAATTTTAATATCGATCTTTTCAAAGTGCTGAAAAGTGGAGCTGTCTCTTTATTGCAACAGCACCCGTTCAAGTTGGAAATCTTATTGCTCAAAAAAAAAAAAAAAAAAAAGAAAAGGAGAGGAGAGGGGGGCGGGAGAAGGAAAGAAAAGAAAAAAGAAGAAAGAAGTGGCTTCGTGATTCGTGAGTAAGTTGGAATCGTGGGCAGGACGTTTTGTTCCTTCCAGAATACAGGAATCCGGAATTTTAATCGAAGGAGGAGGCGGCAGATAATTTTCAACGCGTGTACGCAGCACGAGCCCGTTGCGGCCGTGCGCGTTGAATATGCAGAGAGAGAGCCAGGGATATGCTTTATACGTGTCGACGATTAAGCCTTGAAAGATGGGGCAGTCATTAAGAGATACCAGCCGTTGACACCAACGAAGACACTCGAACAGATAAATGTTCTCCTTTTTTCCCTCGGTACTCGCGCCTCCTCGGCTCCTTGCGGTTCCACGCCTTTCCTTTCTTCTCTTTTCCTCTTTTTCTTTTTTTCTTTTTTATCGCTCGTCTATTTTGCATCCACTGCGTTTCTGCGAATGTGTTTCGCAGATTATTTATATCAGGGTAATTCACGGTAATTATTCAGGAACACAGATGCGTGGAAATGAATAAACATTCTCGGGTTCTAAATAATTCATTGTACGTGCAGCGTAAATGTAGACAAGGTCAGTCGCCTGTGAAGAGAAGTAATCTTGGCATGGGATTATCGGGAATCTTATCTCGAATCTCCTTATCGAAGAGAAAATAAGAGATTAAAACTCAAGAGAGTGTCTCTACGACTAATACGATAATAAACGCACGAAAGATCCAACGTTTGTCGCCGAGGTGACGATCGTACGAATAATAATTGGGCAATTAAAGCGAAACTTCGAGTCTCTAAGAGTAAAGCCTGTTGATAAGACATTAATCGACATTAATCGACACGTCGAGTCGTTTATCTGTCGAGTCGAATCTCTCAATCTTGGCTTATTATATTTAATTTACACAAATACTTTGGGTCTCCGCGCCAAAATCTCGAACGATGGCCAAGTTATTGTGGATGGTTGGTAGCGTTTGATTTAAAGGACAATGGGAGTGCGTCGTGCCTTCTCGCGGCACGGTTGGCGGGCTCGATTTCTGGTTTTCACCGGCACCGGAGAAAAAAGGAAAAAATCGCCAGCAAAAGCAGTGAAAACCAAGCTCGGTGACAGATGGCGAGTACTGATAACGTCCCTCGAAGGTCCTGCTAGCAAGCGAAACGACCTGCACGGATCCTGTTCCTGTCGCGAGATAAAAGAAGAAACAGCTGCGTCCTGGCGCTGATCGCCAGATCGTTTCCACCGTACGAGAATGCTTTCGACGTAGTACAATCGTATGGAAATTTATGGGGATCATTTGTTCGTCTATTTATTCTACAGACGAAATAGACGAAACGGGCGGCACAGGGCACGGACGGACACGCGTCAATCGACCACGAGTCGAGAGCACAAACTGATGGAGCAATTCGAAAGATTGGCGATTCGTAAGATCAACAGATTAATTTCAACAGAGCAACGGCGAAACAATTGGAAATTTATCCCTTTCTCCTCTCTTTTCGCGCTATTTCTTCTTTCTCTTCAGTTTCCTCCTAATTCTTTACTTTCGTTCATTTTATTCACGAAAGTACGAAATTTGTGCCGGTCCAAGTCGATAAAACCTGCGGATTGGATCAAACTACGTCGTCGTCATCATCAAACAAACGTGTAAGCATGTACTAATTCTCAACAGGCGTATCAACATCAGAGAGAGAGAGAGAGAGAGAGAGAGAGAGAGAGAGAGAGCAGCCATTTACGAGTCTCGCGCATACATATTTGCCGCTAAACATCGCCATTAGAACATAATATCGCGGGATAATTGCGCTAATAACGGGCATCGTTAGCTTTATTCACTCGGCTCAATGAACTAATAATATTGCCGGCAAATAATCGCCGCGTATTTTCGTTCCCATCGACCACCCGTCCACCCGTCCACCACCCCGGTCGAGTAATTAAGTGGTAAATAGCCGAAAGTCGAAACGTTACGCTATCTCGTCGCGATATCGACACTCGGGATTTATCGTTGCCCTTTAGCATAATTACTATCATTATTGTCCTGCGTGTATGCACACGCGAGCGCTCGTCACGTGAAACTGCCTTGCTCGCGCATCGGCGCCGGCGAACACGCGACACGTTACGTTCAAAAACACCGATGCGCGATCTTCGTGGACGATCCTCGATCGATCCCCTCCCCCGACGTAATTAAATTAAATTCCCCAATCGATCCGCGAGACGAACCTTGAAGCTCGAATCTTGTTCAACGTCGTTCGACCGGATTATTTATTATATCCCTTCGAGAGTGTTTTTAATCAGAGAGTGCAAGCTCTGTTTCGCGAAGGTGGAAGATGGTGTTCGATAAGTCGGCTGGTTACTTTGATTTTTAGCGGTGGCGTTCAACAAGACGCGTCGAGTCGGCTCGACGTCGACTGGTTAAACGCGCATTGGCTTTGCAGAAGGAGCGCAATATACGCTCGCAATCATTCAGCCGGCGAGGCACGGTGTTTAATTTACGATTGTTTATATCTGTCGACAACGCGCGAATCGATGATCGAGTATAATTGCTTCGGAGAACCGGCGACTCTCCTGTTGTTAGGACCTTCGTCAAATTAAAACGCAGAGTTTTAAACCGAAACGTTTAAATGTTCAAACGAGCAACAAACAGTATGATTGAAAAAAAATTCAAAAATAGAAAGGTTCTTAAACTTGACCAACTGCGACTTTTGGAAAATCTTCAGAAAAGTGGAGTCTAATGATCCAAGCGAGAATCGACGATTTCCCAAGAAACGTCCCTGTCGAGCTCGTCTGTCCTCGTTAGTTGTTCGACGAAATTTTCAAGAGACGGTGATCGGAGACAACTCCGAAGCCGAGGCTGGCCGGCTTGTCACTACACGTATGACGGCCACGTATACTCAACGCGTGTTGATACGCAGATAGAAGAAAGGTGGACGTAGTAAGAGCTTTGCATGAATAATGTTCTGCGCGACGTGATCTGAACTTCTTGGAAGGGATGGACTGACTCTCGTACAGGATCCTCCTCTCTCTCTCTCTCTCTCTCTCTCTCACTCAATCTTTCCTTTAGCTGCCACCCCCTCGTCGAGACGACGAAGAAAACGACGACGCAAGGCACAAGGAGCAGACCGGAATAAAGGCAGATCGAAGATATCGGATCGATCGGGTAGATTTGCGTTTTAATGAGGTGTGCTTGCGTCGATGCTTGGTGAATCTTGAGGAGCTCTAAGTGTAACGGGACGAATTGAATTGATCGATTGCATCGGCGTTTAATTGAATCGGGACATGGACAGTTTCGTTTCTAGAGACGTCGTCCGGTAAATTGTGCATAATGTTGTAGTACAAGGGGCCCCGCGCCGATCCTTGTACTCCGGCCCAGCCACCAGATCGCTCGAGCGGCCATCGTTTCCACAGGGATTGATCGCTCGAAACGGCGAAACGGCGAAACGGTTGCTTCTTCATTACATCGCGCTCGGATGAAATCAAGATCGATTCGTCTTTTAAAACGAACACAGAGACAAAAAGCAAGGACTTCCGAGCGTCTTGTTCTAGCAATAAGCGACGCCGTAGGCTACTCAGCGAATAGTCCGTACGGCTGTGAACAAACGCTCCGATAAGCAGAACAAGAGCCAATTCGTAGCTTTGAAGCATGTATTTTTCGACGTCGGCTTAGGCGTACTTCCTGTCCTTCGACGGACGACTGCTAACTGTGTAACTGAATGGCCATTTTTCTTTTTCGCTTGATAAGAACAATTACAAATTTCATTAGGATTGTTATTATTTTACACTAATACTGTGTATATAAAATTAACTAATATTTATATACTATCTATATGTTATAAATATTATATGAATATTAATTATTATATAAATATATTCTGTCTTGAATATTTTATAAAATTTTACAACATATTTACAACCTCCAATTTCCCGTGGAGACATAAAAATCCAAGGAGTCTACTCGTTAGTGTCTGTGTCTAATGTAATAAGTGAAGGAAAAAACTGGTATCGTTGTGAAAGATATTGCAAGACTAGCTTCACTACGATCTCTACGACCAATTTCCATCTCTCATCACCGTCAATTCCGTCTTCCCTTGCGCCACACGTCCGAACTGTCCGAACTGTCCGAAACCCCCGGGGATTTCCCGCGAGGCTCAGCAGAGGAACGTCATCCGAAATAGAGCGGACTGTCAACGTCCGACGAGAACCTTCGAGTTCGAAAGCCACAGGGAACAGGAACAGGACCGGTGGAAAGGTGGAGCGAGATCGAGCGTAGCCACGAGGAAGAGACTGGACGCGCGGCGTAGGAGCCGATGAGAAGGTTGCGACTTGAGCTCTCACTTAGCAGCCGCAGTGTCACGATCGGGACGGCTACATTAGCATATCTCCACGATGCAGCGGTGGCAGAGAGTCGGGAGAGAAAGAGAGGGAAAGACTGGTGGCCACCGGTGGAAAGAGGAAGAGAGGACGAATGACACGGGAGAGAGGAGGGAGGAGAAAAGACAGAAAGAGAAAAGCAAAGTGTTCATGGATGCATCGGTACGAGTGGCATGCATCTCTGGCATGGGTCGTGGCCCCGTGAAAAGAGGGCGCACACTGCTATAACACGGCTTGGAAAGAAGGAACAAGAAGCAGAAACAACAAGAAGAAGAAGAAGAAGAGGAGAGGAGGAGGAAGAAGAAGAAGAAGAAGAAGAAGAGGAGGAGGAAGAAGAAGAAGAAGAAGCAAAGAGGACTCACTCAGGCCTCACTAGCCCTGCCTGTTACCTGTACGTCGCGTGTTTGCCTACCCGCGTCACGATCAGGATCCTATTTGCATAGCGCCGATGAAGCTGCTACCGTTGCGCTCGTTTTCCTGCCACCAATGTACTGCCATCGTATCATCCTTCCTTTGGGTGTTGGCTGGACCTACGCGTTTAGCCAACGACGGATGACCGGTCCCGAGTTGGGAGTAGGAAAAGAGCAGATCTCGACCTTTGCTCGCGATGATTAGGACCGAGTTCAAAATGATACAAGTCACAGGGATGATCGCTCGAAAATCATGGTGGATTTTTACCATGTAACAAACTGTGTACCAATCTTTGGAGACGAAAAAGATGGAAGAAATTGTCTGGTGGCAAAAATATACAAACGATGAAAGTATAATGAAACTTATGTATGATAAAACTTTTATTTGCAGTAATAGGGTATTAATCTTTGACGAAAGAGACGAACAAAATTGTCGCAGAAATACGAAAATAAATAAAGATACAATAAAACTTGATAAAGTTTTCTCAGTTCAATAATGGATTTAATTGATCGGAGATTAATGAAATTTTTGCACCGCGTTTTATAGCGTTTTAACACGCATGCGATAAATTATAACGTAATGCACGACTGAAAAATGTGCCACCTGCTGCGACTATGACGCTGCAATTTTTATGTGTCAAGCAGGTATCTCTCTGCTCTTTATACACAATTAAGTAGTCTTCAACAATCAAGAAACTAGTTTAAACAAAACCTTAAAAGTTATCGCGTGATTTGCAAAATTCGAAAATAAAAGTCCAAAATACATTTTTTCTATATGCTCTTACTTCTACAAAAAAAAAAAAAGAATAGAATAGAATTTGAAAGACCTAATTATCGTTTCTCACAGTCAGTCGTCAGAACTCTAAAAATCTGCGATCAGTTATAGTCTTTCTTGTCACCGCGAGCTAAATTATTTCCACTGCGGGGGGTTCGATCGACTCTCGCGTGGAGAAAGAATCCCCAAAGCCAAATAGACGAAAGAAATCGAAGCTCCGAAGAAAAGACACGTCAGAAACGGCAACGAGTAACAGAGTAGCAGGCGCGGTTGTTTCTAAATTCAATTAAAACCGCTGGCAACAAAGGGAACAATGGCGTAAGTGGCAAAGAGCAGGAGAGCTTCCGAACTCCGTTTCTCACGCGGCTGTTCGTTTCTCGCATAAAGCGGGGCCGAAGGTGTACACGGGCGCGGTATCGGTTCTGAGAATGGCTTATCAGCCCGCGGATATGTTAATGGCGGCCGTGTTTGCCTCCCCGTGCCCCCATCTGCCCTCCACCATCGGCCAACACCACCACCACCACCACCACCACCACCACCGCCGTCTTCTTTTCGAGATATATTACACCCTCAACGAAGCCGGAGGTGGTTGGTGGCGGTTGTAGTAGGTGGTTGTAGGCGAGCAAGGTGCAGCCCTCTCGATCGGCCGTTGAACGTTTGCATGCACGTGCAATTAAGAATGGTCGAAGCCAGTAACGAGAATGAAAGGCAGATAGAGGCGACCGAACGAGCGTTTGCGAGTTTAATAGTTCACGTCGTGGGACATCGTTCGTGCTTGATAGAGTCGTTTCGAGAGAGGGAGGAGAGAGAGAATGTCCTCGACGAGAAAGATTCAACCCGCCTGTCCTGTGATTTCAACCGCGCAGATACTAAAGCGCAAGATGCAGTTTATTGAGCCTGATCGTTTGCTTCCTGGATAGTTAACAGAGCTTTCGACTCTGGCGATTGGTCGACTATTTTCGTGCTTTTTATTCTATCGTCGTGTGACACGAAACGTTGGATTGGAATTAAGAAGAGAATTTATTGGTGCGAGGTAACTGGCAACAACCTTCATTTTGCAAAAGAACTCTTTTAGTTCTGAATATTTGGGGGAATCGACAGAAATTGGTATCAATCAGTTCGATTTCTAATTTAGAACGATTATTCCATTCCGTTATTCCATAAAGATCGTTTCCAATCGAAAACACCATTAATTAACGGAACAAAGTAACGCTCATCAACAAGGTCATGCATGCTGACTTCGGAAGATTTGCAAAATCTTCGAGATTAAAACCGAAGAATCGGTTTAGGTTAGGTTAGGTTAGGTTAGGTTAGGTCTTGCCGCGAGGCAGCGTTACACGCGAAACAGAATTTCGCAAATTCGATCAACTCGGGCGCAACTCCGAAGCTCGCGCGTAAACGCGAGACGAGCGTGTCCCGCGGTCCCAGGTAGCTTGTACGCGCGTGCAATTAAGAATGCTGAAACTCCCTCGCCCCCGTGTGGAACGGGCAACGACGGCAACAAGCTGCTGCGGACTGTGCAAGAAATAGGGACTCGAAGGCAGATAGCATTAGGAAAAGGAGAGAGGAACGCGGTGGTGTACTCTGGCCCGATCCATCGATGACCGCTTATTTACAGAGAGGCAGAAGGAACACGACCGAGCTGTAGATGCAAGCCGTGGATAGGCTAGAAGTGCGCTGCAACCCTTTGCCCCAATCTACCTCAGCATCTTGCCTCCTCTTGCCTCTTGTCTCTTCTCCCTCTTGTCCCTTCGTTTCTCTCGCTCTCGCGCTACGAACGCGAGAAAGTCCCGAGAAGCAGCCTCGCCCAAGCAGGCAATTAAAGCATCCGGGTAATTCGACGGACGATACGCGTGTCGTCTCTCGATTTCGAGGACAACCCACCTGGACGGTGTACTCGGTTTTGCCCGTTGCCGCTTTGCTGGATATCCGCGAGAAGGATCGCCGGGGGAAACGAGAGGAGCCCACGATGAGAGAGAGATACGATGATCCGAGGTGTCGATTTCTGCGTGTCCGAGACTCGTTTCGCCGCTTGGCAACAGGATTTTTCACGAACGGGATGTAGATGGGGTTGATTTCTGGTGTCTGTAAATTCGATTAAACACGATGTTTTTTGTATTTGACAAAAAATATGACAAATCGTTTCCTGTCTTTTGTACAATATATGGTAAATTCAAAGATTCAACATTACCCAAGTCCAATGAACGTGACAATTAGGCTAGTGTCGTTCTAGTACAATTCGCTAAGCTTTTGAAGTGTTTCAGGTAGAAAATACTTCACGTCTAGATTTCGGTAGGTTCCAAAAAAAAAAAAAAAAAAAGATCACGGAGAAAAAGATAAGACTCTTTCATTATTCCACAAAACTAATACACTGGAGTGAAACCTAGCCTAAACCCCAAATTCCTCGCTCTCTCAAGATCCGTCTGAAAGAGAATCTTCTCGCAAACTAGTTTCCCCAATCCTCGAATCAAATTTCAGATACAAAATTCTACCTTTCATCGAATCAGAATGTACATTTACATTTAGCGTACGAGACTCACCTCCGAATTGCGGAGAAAAGTGTTTCTAAACGCGTTCTCTGCGAAAGGGTGCCGTGGATGAGCAAATAGGCCGAACAACCCCCGTAGCGTCGAGATTATTCGAGATTTCGACGCGAGGGCAGCTCCTTTTCGGCGTGGAAGCGAATTCGTCGAACGATGGTGGGGAATCTAGCAGAGGCTTGCGAAGGGTGCAGCGAGTGGAGTGGCCTGGTAGAGAGATAGATAGACGAATAGAGAGAGATAGGCGGATGGAGCGGCCTAGAAGGGAAGGGAACAGAGGGTACGCAAAGGTTGGCGTGGCGAACGACCATTAGGGAGCCGAACGGCCATAGAGACGCATCGTTTAACGTGCGTGCTGGGCATTTTTTCTTTTTCTCTTCTTTCCTCTCGCTCTCTTCCGTTGCCCGCCACTTCCGGCTTCGCCGAGACGACGAGACGACCGTTTCTTCCACTTGGGCCATGGTCGTTTCCGAAGAATTCGTGAACTGTCGCTGGAACAGTTTGAAAAAATGTAGGAACATAAAGATATCAGAGATTAGAAAATTTATCAGACACATTGTATTATTTTTGTTTATTCTGATTGGTTCAATCATTTTTATTCAAATTGAAAAAAGTTTTAGATTCTGGTTTATATAGAGTGGTTTATGTGGAATCGAGTTTTTTCTTTTTTTTTTTTTTTTCTGTGACTGAGATTAGCAGAAAGAAAGTAAAGGTGATGTTTTTTTTTCTACGGTTTCAGGGGAGGATGAGGAATGGAGCGACTCGGAGAAGACACCATCGGTGAGCAGCGGAGTGGAGGGCGGTGGATCAGCGGTTTCCAGCCCGATCGCGCCGGTCGTCGAAGAAGAATCAAGCTTACCGCCGCCACCGAGACTGAATCCCCCTTCCTCGTCCGTTGCGATCGCGAATTCGGCCGCTGAGGACATCCGATTGAGGCTCAGCGTGCTCTCCGAAGACGCACGGAAACGACTGGCTAGTCTCACCGAAGATATCGAGGTAAAATTTCGTAATTTCTACGACGTTCGATCTCGTCTCGTGCGAAAATGAACGAACGATGTGTTTGATAATTCGCTCAGGTTGCGAGAAGCTTGAGAGATCGACATGTCACGCCGAGACCCAATCAAACGCGAGAATCCAGCCCAAAGGACACGGACGAAGAGTCCAACCTGGTTGTGGTCAAGGAAGAAGACTGTCAACCGAGATCGTCGTCCTCCTCGTCGTCCTCGATTAGAAAACGAGAATCCATGTGCAGAAGAGACTCGGAGGACTCGTCGAGGCGATCGAACACGGATGGCCCGCCGGCCGAGAAAAAGCTGAAACTCGACGACGAAGCTGCACCAAGACTGAGACTCAATCCTAGTCTGGCGACGGATCCTGCTCTTCGACCCGCCGCTGTAGTTGCGCTCACCGTCAAACCGGAGAATACCTCGCCGCCGAATCCTGTGCCACCCCTTCCGGCTGGACTTCAGAATGGTAACATAATCGTTTCGATCAGTTTTCATCCTCACACTCTTTTCTAGACAATCGTACCTTGCGATTTGCCTACGTGCAGGCAGAAAGACAGTCGTAACTCACTCGAGGAAACTAACGTTTCGCAGCAATCGCCTCGGGTCGTCTGTTCGTACTTCCGACCGATGGTAAGGAGACGATCACCGTGGAACCAGCCAGGCCGGCGCCTCTCATCTGTCCCCCGTGCGGCATCCGCTTTAGCTCGGCGAGCACCCTCGAGGCGCATCGCACATTTTACTGCGCTCATCGTCCCCGGCTCGAGGAAGACGCCACCAACGAAGAAGACGAGGAGAAATCCAACAAATTCGAAGTGAAAAAGGCGTACGCCTGTCCTCACTGCTCGTACAGCGCGGACAAGAAGGTCTCGTTGAACAGACACATGAGGATGCACGCTGCGTCTCCTGCGCCGCCGACGATACCAACCGCTCCGACCACGGCCACCACTCCGGGAAGTGGTGGCACGGCAACTGCCTCGAACGGCTCCTTGAACGAAGAGGCGGAGAGATATTGCAGGAACTGCGACATTCGATTCAGCTCTCTGAAGACTTACAGAGCGCACAAGACGCACTATTGCAGCACCAGGCACGTGGTGAAAGATACACCGCCGGCGGCTACGGTAGCTTCTTCGTCGGTGAAAGCTTCGCCACCGACAAGCGCGAGTCCCGGTGAATCGCCGCCTCCGCAGCCTTGTCTGGCGCTGCCCACGAATCCTATTTTGATCGTACCGTACTCTCTGTTCCGGGGTGCTAGTGTCCTGGCGGCGCCCACTTTGCCCGCGCCTGATACTGCGTGCTTCCTTCTTCCGAATGGTACGTGTCTCGATATCTTTAATCTACGTCACTTGCGCGAATGTTACTTGCATTTCGAAGTTGATTTACACGGATCAAACTTTGTCAAGTTTGAAGTTAACTTAAGTTTAACTTAACGATAGGTTGAGAATGATCCACTTTGACGAGTTGGTTATTTATTTGAAAAATTAATCGTTCCTACATCACGATAGAACTGCGTTAACTTCTGGCGATTGAATTCATTCACTTGTCCGAATTGAAATTGACGAGTTTCGCTTTGTTTCGCAGGTCATCTTCAACCGATGACAAGAGGCCTCGCCACCACGGCGCAGAACGCCGTGGTCGAGCCTTCGCCGGTTCTCCGAGCAGCGAACAAACCAACGACGCCGGCGTCTGTCGTGGCATCGTCCACGTCGCCATCGGGCTCGGCGCCACTCGATCTGAGTGTTCGAAAGTCACCGGCTCATCAGGACGAGAAAGAGAACAGGGTGTCGCCGGCACCTTCTTCTCTGCCTCCACCACCTGGCAGTCCGAGGTCCAGAGGAAGCGGAAGTCCCAGAACAAGATCGATCGGTTCTACTCCTACGGCAACTGGAACTGTTGCACCTCCTCCACCGACGGAACTCGCTCTCAGACTGGCCGAGCTTCCGCCACCGCCTGTTCCTGGTGTTCTCGTGAAGCACGGTGTCTCGAGGTGAGGTACCTGCTCTTGACGTTTTCTTAATACAATTTTCTTTTTATGCAGTTAGTAATAAAATTAAAGTAAACATAGAAATAAAAGTAACAAACAGATGTCGATGGAAGAATTAAATTTAAGACGATGGATTAAATTATAGGAAATCGTTTGATTTTCAGATGCAAAGAATGTAACATCGTATTCTGCCGACATGAAAATTACGTCGTGCATAAAAAGCATTATTGCCAGGCGAGGGAAACAACGGTCAGCAATAGTTCTCCGCCACCCGGTACACCCTCACCCCCTTTGGTGCAGTTAATCTGCGCCGCGTGTGGCATCAAGTTCGCATCTATGGATAATCTAGTGGCTCATCAAGCGTTTTACTGTCCGAAAAGGCCAGAACCTCAGGAACATCATTCGCGTTGCACCAAATGCAAAGTTAGTGCCTGTTCTGTTATACGTGCATACATGTATGTTTGTCCTGCCGAAATTTTCACACAGGAAATTTCGATTTTTCGCCTTTCCGCTGAATAAATCGAACAATATACTTTCTTTTAGGATTGAAAATTTACGAACGTACTCCCTTTCAGACTATAATTGAACCCGGAGGCACTCACACTTGTACCAGCGGCCCAACCGGAGGTTGGAGATGTCCCGTTTGCGGTGCGGTTAGTCCAACAGCCGGAGCAGCTCAACGTCACATGGATGCTCATCAGGGCGTCAAAGCTTTCAGGTGCACGATCTGTCGTTACAAAGGAAATACGTTGCGTGGAATGAGAACTCACATCAAAATGCACTTTGAGAAACGCGGAACCGATCTACAGGTACACGAATCATACCATTAAAGAAAAGTATGTAACACGACAATATTATCCTTTGATTTTCCCGGGGAACAGAGTCCTTTTTGCGTCCTTCCTTTTTGTCATCATCTTCATCTGATAGATTCTTTAATTTGTCACTTGTAGGAAGAGAATTACATAACGTGCGTACTCGATGACGAAACGGTTCTGCCGACACCGGAGCCTGCTCCAGCTACGACCCCCGAGGAAATCCCTGGCGAGGTGCAAGTGAATGGAAAGACCGAAGTTCGAAAGAGTCCTCAACCACCTCCACCGCCGCCGCCGCCGCCGCCGCCGCCACCGCCACCGCCGCCGCCACCGCCACCACCGACGGTGACTAACAAGGTGAAACAAGAACGCGAAGATACGCCACCACCGGAAGAAAGCTCGGACCCAAACAAGAGTGGTCCGTGTTACTGCAGCTCGTGCGACATCAGCTTCAATTACATGAGCACGTTCATCGCTCACAAGAAGTTCTACTGCTCGAGTCATGCCGGCGAGGCGAGCAACAATAACAACAATAACAATAATAATAATCCGAGCAGTCACGCAACGACGCCTCCAAGCAGCAGGACCGAGGCGTCAGTACTTTAAAAAGAGACTCTCGACGACTCTCCGATGGGACTGTTAATTGTTGCCAGTTTATATATATAAAATATAATTGCCGACTATTCGATTTAGTTGATTGACCGTTGTGTGATTTCTGTTAATCCAGGGAATTGTTTGTACTTATAAATTCAGTTATATCCAACGTGTGTACATACGTGAAAACGGAGGAGCTGCGTGAAACGTTTAAGCGTTAAAACGTTAAGTAGAAGCAAGAGGAAAATTAGGTGATCGTGGCTGATACGTTTGATAGTTCACTCTGGCTCGATTCAGGTAAGAATAAGATTGGATATTGGATATACGAGTATGTAAAACGAAATACACCAAAGTGAAACTGTCAAATGGAGATACATATATATATATATATATATATGAATCTATATACGAAAGAAATCATAGTTGCAATTAGATTCACGATGCAGCTGGTCTTATACGTCACGATCGACCGATATCGAAAGGTGTGCAATCTCATGACTCTTTAATAATCTCGTAGTTATAACTGATAATCGACACATACCTAAAGAATTACGGAAGTAACGATGAGTGTAAAATGTTGTACAGTAGCCGAGTAGAGTATTACGGTACTATATAATAGTAAGTAATAATCCTGAATGATACCAATTCTCAGCTTGTGAAAACGCTAAGTTGCAATATGACATTTAATATATTATATATAAATAAATGATTTCATTGTCCATAAGTCGCGCTCATACTCTCGTACGAGTAAGTACGTTGATAACTGTATCCAGACTGCCATAAGAAAGAAAGGTCGGAGTTTCCTATCGCTTTGCCAACATTCTCGAACGTATAATAAACGAGAGAATAAAGATAAATTAATGGCCCTTAGTATTTCTCTTCGAATTCCGGATACGGTATAATTGGATCTTTACTAACGCATTTTCTTCGTTACACATTGCAAAAAAGAAGAAAAAAAAAGAAAAAAGACAAAAAAAAGACGAAGCATCGCCTGTACTTGTATACAAGTAATGGATTCGTTGCGAGCGCGTAAATGTAAAAATTAGAATTAAGGCCAGTGTTACACGTATACGCAGCGTACTATTCATATCACATAACGAGTTCGTTAAAAGAATTTTTTCGCGTGTGAATGTCGACGATGAGAGAGAAAGAATGTGTGTGTGTGAGAGAGAGAGAGAGAGAGAGAGAGAGAAAGGAAAGCAAAAAAGAAGAAATATGTACGCAAATGTTGCAATCCGAACGTTGTCCAACATTGAACAATGGCACAACGGATCCGAAAAATCTCAGTTACATATATAAAAATTGTTTTCATATTTTGGCGAGTAGTATAGTCAGATAAAACGCGAAGGATCGCAAATACTTTTATAAAAGTAATTGTTATGTTATTTACAGGCCTCCTGCTAATTACTGTCTAAAGGAAAGCAAGATTCACGATATTCCATTATAAAATAAATACAAAAGATTTAATAACACATCACGGAGAAGCTACTTTATTGCTGAACATTTGTAAATCTCTATCTGGTACTTCCAATAATTTGTTATACATTATAAATCTGGTATATTATTATATGCCATATCGTCGAAAACGATTCTTTTTCTAAACACCTACACACCTTCCTTTGTCACTTCGACATCTAGGTTTACCTTTTATTGTTTTTATTTTGATAGATGAATTTTACATACAAAGTATCTATCTATATAAATATGTAATAAATATATAGACATGAATAAAATACTAAAATCTTTATGACCCTTACTTCTACGTACTGGGAAAATCTCATATTTGGAAAACAATTTTAATTAAGAAATAAAAAGATACATTGATTTTATTGAACTGAAAGACTTTTACACAATATGAAATATGTATATTGCATTGATACTTAACTTATTTCCTTTCACTATAAAAGGACTTACGCGTAATTAGATATTATTTACAATGTACTTCACATTCCTCGTCTGAATCTTCAGACATATTTATACCAAAACTAAGATAATCGTCATCGTCATCTTCCTTCAATTCTTGTTTTATCATTGCCTTATATCTCGCGTATTTGTAACCATGAGTGTCCACGTCATTTTCATCAACTGCATAAATAAAATCATCTTCTTCAGATGAGTCTGATCCATCTTCAATTCTCATATTCATAACAGCTGCTCTTATATCGTCTTCGTTGATTGATCCTTCAGAGTTACTAGAATCGGGATAATCATTTCTCCAATTTGACTCTGAATTAGAATCCTCTGAATCATATTCAGCTTCAAGGTAATCATTGCCCTCATAACTAACTAACTGATGGAATGGATGTACAGATACATCTTCATCCAAGTACATGTCATTCTTGGTTTCAACGTAATATAAATCGTACACATAATTATCATCCTGTAAAAATGTTATTCGTATTATGTAAATAATTGCTCACTGAAATAACCAAAAATTGTTTAAAAAAATATTGTTTACCTTTTCTACAGAATCCTTCTTTGTTACAGATTTCGAATCCTCCACATCTATTACAACTGTTTCTTCAGAACTTTCCGCGTTCGAATTATCCAAAGATCGAAAACAATTAACTACTTTGTAGCGATTTTCTGCCGAAGCCTGCTTCGTTGTTTCCCTTATTCTATTCAGGACATTCGTAAAGCGTGGTTTCGAATGTATCATTCGTCCTTCATTCTTTGCATAAGTTTGAATTAAGTGTTCAACATTCTTGTCCTGTAAAAATAAAGTAAATATTAATTTACTCTAAAAATAATGTTCAATTTGCTAAAGATGACTCGTATTTTAATACAAACGTGTTGTTTAACGGTTCCCGCAAAATTAGCAAATGTGGTTAGGGGAATTGATGCATCTTCGGCTTCTTCGTTTTCCACAATCTTTTGTCGCTTACATGAAATTACAAAAGCATTTAATGGCTCATCATCATACCTACGTTTCACACGTAATATCGCTGTCATTTTTCTGTTCAGAAAACTACTTGAAGAAAATATTTACACGTCCACGTTTATTTTGCGTCTTATTCTAACGTACTCTACCGAAACTTCACGTTACAAAACGACCTGTCCTATTTCGAGGTTAGAATCGTTTCAGCAGTCGACATATCGATTATCATTCGCTGACCTGGTCAGCAACAACGCTGGCAGGGCGTAGAAATTCTCGGTATGTTTTCGACTTGGAATTTGTTCATTTTCTTCATATTATACGATTCATGAAAGTCTGATCGTTGATTTCGCTTAAAATGAAGCGTTAATATCATTGTAAAACATGGCGCAATCTATTTTCGACGCTTTAACAGGTAAAACTTTTCGTAGAAATAGGTGGGGTTAACCCACAAGTATCTTATTTATCTTTCTCTTTTTAAAAGGAACTGCACATAGTATTTCAGAGGTTTAAGATGATTGTTTTTTCTATTTTATAGGTGTATCATTGGACAGTCCTTCTGTGCAATCGTTATTAGAGTCTCAAACTCTAATAACTGAAGTTGAAGATTCAGGTATGTAGCTATTTTCGATGAAATAATACTCATAACCTAACAACTGATAATTGTTCGTTGTAGAGAGAGATATAATTACTTTTATATTTACTTTTGTAAATATTTCTACAAATACTTGAACATTTTTATGTTTCGTAATGTTTAGCAATCGATCAGGATGAGGAAGATATATTTCAGTGTGGAAAATGCAAAAGCCAATTTACATCGTTGCACATGTTCGTGTTGCACAAAAGGACACATCAAAAAACACAAGAGCAAACAGTAGATTTGAGTCAGTTTTTGGTGAATGATGAAACTCAGACTGTTCACACGGAAGACAATAGCGAAGATGTATCACAATTCAATCAAGAAACATTTGTTCAAAATGATCAACTTAGTGAACCAATTATACTTGAAGAATCTGATATGCTATTTAGGTAAATATATAATTTATAATTATTATAATTTAATTATTACATTAAAAGATATTTTTTTGATAAATGATGTACCATTCATATATTATAGCATGGATCAAGAGGGTGCTAATTACTTTACAACAGATTCCACATTTAGTGTTCCAATTATATTAAGTTCAGAAGGTTTGGATACTTTTGCAAACTCTACTATTCCAGGGGATAATGATCCTATAAAAGATGATTCAAACGATGTACCTCAAGTTCTCCAAAGTGATATTTCTCAAGAACAGAACATCAACAATGCAGATAAAATTGATGTACCAACGAATGAAAATCTAATAACAGGATCTGAAACTGCTACTAATCAAACGCAAAACTTGAAAGTGTGTATTTTGATGATAAATTTTTGTTACCATTGATAATTTAAAGTCATATGTTTATTAATAGAAAGTTTCTATTGCAGTATAAGTGTGGTTATTGCAGCAAACAATTTTCAAAAAAATTTTATTGGCAACAACACGAACGTTCTCATACAGGAGAAAAACCATATCAGTGTGTTGTATGTGGACGTGCATTTGCACAAAAATCAAACGTTAAAAAACATATGTCATCACATAAAGTATGGCCAGGAACTGCTATACACTCCTTACCTCCAGAGGTATGTAGATATACATATTATATATTTTCGACATTTAGGCTTACAATTTTTTTATTCCAAGGATAACTAAATGTGTATCTTTTTTGATAATTCATTTCAATAATTATTGCTAGGTACCACCGGATGGAAGCATAGATCGCACCTATCATTGTCAGTTCTGCAAAGAAATATTTGATTCGTACAAAGCTCTAAAGGGGCATCTTATAGTCTCTCATTTAGCATTGAAAGTGTACAAATGTGTGCAAAGTAGCTGTAGTATGATGTTTGCTGAGCTCGAAGATTTCTTAGAACATACTCGCAGTCATAAGAGATCGGAATATCGTTGTCACGTGTGCGGTGAAGTGTTTAATACTCTGTCTGATCTTGGGCTTCATCAATACGCTCATTCCGTCCAAAAACAAAAGACAACAGAGAAATATTACTGTTGTTCCGTTTGTAAATCCTCTTTCTCTAATTTGGAGGCTTTACAACATCATACAGAAACTACAACGCACGACTATGCTTGTCTTCATTGTGGAAAGAGTTTCTTGATCGAACGATTTTTGCGGCGTCATTTGAAAACACACGCCTCATCCGCACGATTTGCTTGTGAGGATTGCGGAAAGGCCTTTAAAACTGAGCAATATTTAGCCAATCATAAGTTAATACACAGCGAGGAAACACCGTTCCTATGTCCAGTAAGTGATTCAATAGTCAATTTAAAAAATTTATAAATTGTTTTACATTCTGCATATACATGACTTATTTGTTATAGCATTGTCCAGCTAGATTCAAGCGGAAAGATCGTTTAGGTCGTCACATGTTGATTCATGATTTAACAAAGAGATTAAAGTGCCCATTCAGAACTTACTTAGGTTGTATGAGTGAATTTTCACGACCTGATAAATTGAAGCGTCACCTATTGACGCACAGCAATATCAAAAGATTTAGTTGTAGTCATTGTAATCGTAATTTCCATCGGGCACAAGCTCTCAAGCATCATGAGATGAATAAACATAGTTTAAAATGCGAAATTTGTTCACATGTAAGTATTTCATTTGTTTGAATTTATAGAAAATTCATAATTCACTTCAATCTTTCAAAATTCATTTTGCAGGCATTTAAAACTAAAGAACAATTGCTAACTCATAACTGCGATCAGTCGAACGAGACTAAGAAGCACATGAGTTCACAGTTGCCTAAGAAAGCTTCTGGATCATTTAAACCAAGGAAACCTACTCCAAAGAGACAGACGTCCTCAAAGACTGCAATTGGGCTTGCTGATAAGGAAAAACTAGAGAAATTTAAGGCTGACGAAATACAAAGAAAAGTAATTATAACCGTATAATTTGATAAACTGTTTATTATGCAGTAATTTACAGTATTACACACTTATTCGTGTTTCAGATCACCTCTGAAATGTTGAAGTCTGATGACTACAGAGATGAAATCTGTACCAAAAAAGTAGAGAACATTTCTGTATCAAAAGAGATCGGTCCAACAATCGACACTCTTATCAAATCTGACGCAGCGGACAATGAAATCAAACGCAACACTGATACATATTCGGTACAAGGCGAATAGAGTTTTTAAATATATTTTTTAATTGTATTTAAATATTACAATATAGTTTAGGCTGTAGATAAGTTGATATACTACGTGCAATGGGATCATTGGCAAACTGCAAGTTGCATTTTATAATAGTATAATATTTTGTAGTTTACATATCTGTGATAATTGTATTATAAAATATATTAATATAAATAACTTATATCTATCTATCTCAAATATTTTTAATGTCGCCTTCCTTAGGCCATTTGGAATTTATGGATGTATTAAAGAAAAAAATGTTTGTGTCAATGAGCGTATTTCATTCTACACAACTCCTTTTCTACGAGTGCTAATAGTAATGCATTCGTTGTTCTTCCTTATGAATTAGTAAAAGGATGTTGTATCTTATCGTATCATACGGATGTTAGAACGTATTTTAAGATAATGCTTAAAAGGAAGTGGTTGGTAAAACGATAATAACCACCTTTGTTCTATTAGCATTTCAAGTCAAGGTTCAGTAGAAAAAACGCAGTACTCTTATGCGTAAGTGAAACTGATGTGCAATTAATGCACATATAAATAAGCAGTAGATTTTATTTATTAAAAAATGCCTTCTCGAGGATCTTATCAACTTGCCAATGTGGTAGAAGGCAAAGCAGCCGAAAGGGACCAATCTTACAGAAGTTGTGTTTTATCATTGTTAATATTTTGTTTTCTCTGTATTATTCTCATTCTGGTCAATTTACCGTGGAAATCATACCGCTATTACAACTCCGAAGAAAAAGATGAATACGTGAATATAATGCAGGTAAGCTTATTTTTGATATTATAAAAATTATAAAAAAAAAAAGGATTCGATTTGGAATTAATTAATAAAATATATAATTATATCCATACAGCATCATATAGAGCATGAAACTGAAAGAACGACCAGTAGTATGAAGCCAATTAAATTATTACCTACTACAACTTTTGTGGATGAAAACAATTCAATAGGAATAGAAATGGAAAAAGAAACAACAGAGAGTTTTGAAGTATTTACCGACAATTCGAGTGCGGAAAATGAGACAAATTCGAATATAATTGATTCGTCTAAATCTAATATTGAAACTGTCACGACAGATTTATCACAGACGGAAATTTACAATGAAATTACAACTGAAAAATTGGACGTTTCTTCGGTAATCAATATTATTGATTCTGTAATTAATATTACAGAAGATAGTACATCAATTTCGACGGAAAAATTTCAAGAAACAGATACTACGGAAGTCACTCCCGTATTTATAGACGATCAAGAAACTCTCAATGAGATCGAAGATTCGACTGAAGCAAATGTTACCGAATTAATAATAAAAGAGACAAAAAAATATCAAAAAGTAGATACTACAGACAAATATACTGTGGAAACTTCTACTCCTACATTCATTATAGATTATCAAGAAACTCCCAATGAGGTCGAAGAGTCGATTGAAGCAGATATTACCAAATTGGTAATGAAAGAAGAAAATGTTACGATCGAATCTATGAATCAACAAGATGTATTTACATATCCTACAATATTAACTGAAACTTCTAGTTCACCTATTGATAAATCAATATGCCTTGAGGGCGAATGTAAAAATTTAGCTAGCAAGATATTATTTTATATGAATCATACAATTGATCCATGCGAAGATTTTTACGAGTACGCTTGCGGTGGTTTCGAGACCAATTCTCAAACTGTAGAATGGGATTTGGCAAATGTAGCTTATCAACGCATTTTAAGTTCGTATTATTCTATTTTTTACTATAATTACTTAAATTATTTTATCAATTATTTAAATATTTTTTAATTTTTTGTACGTGAAGTATCTTTTCCTTTTTTTTACTTTTCCTTATTTCCTCTAACATTTTTGTAATGAATTTCTATAAAGAAATAGTAAAATATTTTATTTTAATTCGAATCAGGACAAATGCAGAAAGAAAATGAGAAAAATATATCGTCCCTTTTCGCCGACTATTACAATAGCTGCGTGGAATATAAGAACATCAATCAGATAGAAAGGATCGAGCTGGGTACAAAGAAATTACACGTCTAATTAATTTCTAACTTTGAATACAAGTTTAATGTACAACAAATGATATAACATTTTCCTTATAGCGAGAGAGGCGTTAGATAAGGTAGGCAAATTTTACACTGAAAAAACATGGCCTAAAAATCATACAAGTTTTACCGAGCTACTTGCTAGACTATTACTACACAACAGGTAGGAAATTGAAGACAACGACCGTACAAAAATATCACACGTCGCGTTCATATAATATACTTCTCGCTCGTTTTTCTAATTTTCTAGCGCTTTATTGTTCGACGTTGCTCCGGATCTCGAGGAATATTCTCCGAAGCAATTCACCTTTAGAATAGGCCCGAAGACATACAACAATCCTTTTGAGACAGACGAAACGAACGATCCCTGTTACGCAAAACGATCCGAGAGGGAGAAAGAGACAGTGGATCTGGAAAATTTGTATATGGAATACAAAACGTGCAAAGTATATGAATATGTATATCAATCGCGATAAAAAAGAAACCCTCTCTCAATGGATAACGTATAACAAATGTATCTTTTTCTCTCATTTTGTTTTATAGAACGACACGAAAATGTTTATAGAGTCCATCTCGGAAGCATTGACGACGCTCAGGGTGTTCAACGAGCTGAACAGTACGTTTGATATCTCTCAGCAGATAAAATTTACGCTCTTTAACATTGATCTGAAGATACTACAAGGATTTTTCGCAGTAAGTTTATCGAGTCTTTCTCACGATGCGAATCTCTCAAATCGTTTTTTTCTCGATTTTTTCTTGCGTTTTAGAATTTCCCGTCCAAGGACAAGATACGCGAGGCAGAATTGATGAAAAATTACACTCGCATCAGTATCAAGCATTTAGACGAAAATTTTAAAATTGTAAGGGAAAATGTTTATATTCACCTTTTAAATTAAGCTGATTCGCTTGATCAGATCGATATGGTCCGTAATTTATTTGTAGGTAAATTGGACGCAATTAATTTTTTTGTTAACGAACGAACTAGTTCACCCAGAAACAAAAGTGCAGGTTTATTTTTACGATGCTCTAGAAGAAGGATTGAGGAGTCTGGAAAAGTTTGGACAAGAAAATCCGATGCTGTTGCATAACGCATTATTAGGATTGTATGCACGCAATCTTTATCAAGAGGTATACACTTATTCTCCCTGATTAATGTCTCGTTTCTTTCTTCTTTTATTAGTTTTTTCAATTGTATTTCGTCCTTTTTTTTTTCTTTGTTTCTAGTTAGTTATATCAAAACATCTAGATGTTGAAAAACACTGTCTTCGCGTAGCTGCTGATGTTTTAATCCCGGAAGCTTCAAACTTGTACATCTCTTCGTTCACAAAAGATCAACTTACATACATGAATAAAACTGTAAGCTTATATATTATTATCATATATCATCGGAACGATAGTTTACTAGGTAACTAATCACTATCATACGACTTAATAGATACATAGTCTGTTCAAGATACTTAAAGAGACTTTAAAATTAAAAATCATGAATGTAACATGGACTACAGAGGCAGGACGTAAAGCACTGATTGCAAAAATAGATGATCTTAAAGTTGCCGTACCGGATATTTCATATTATACAGATAGTGAATCAACTTATAGAAAAATTGGAGCAAACCAGGTACGAAACAAAAATATTTCGGTTTCTACTGAGATAATAGGCGCATGTGCGTAATTATTTACACGGTATTGAAATAAATTAGTACTATCTAGTACTATAATTTATAAAAATTGTTGAATGATAATTCAACGATCGCTCAATTTCAGATAAATCTAACAAACAATTATTTCGAAAATTCCATGATTTTGATGCAAAGGTACCGAAAATTAATGTATGCAGAATTATTTACAAATCCAGGGTACCCTGAACAAATGTGAGTTTATAATTGAATCTATATATGCATATAAAATGTTTTTATGTTGCGGAACTATATGGATTAATATATAGATGGACACATTATACAACACCATATCAATCTAAAGGACTTGCAATTTATGGATTAAACCTCGTTGTAATACCGTATGGTGTAATCGACTGGTCCATGAAATACAATGAATCTTTGTTTAATTACATAAAATTAGCAACACTTGGTAACATGATAGCACACCAAATTGCTCATCATTTTGACGCAAATGGTAAATTAATAATATGTAATTTTATAATATAATCACAAGCAACGTTGTAAATAGTAAATTTTCGAGGAAGTTAAAAAAAATTCATCTAAATATCCAATAATATATTTTTTTAAATATATATTGTTAGGTATATATTATTGGAAAGGGACTCGCGATGCCAATACTCTGTTAGACGATGATAATTCTACAAATATGGATTTCAAGGATTACATTGACTACCAGCGAAATATTCTCTATAAAAATCCTATGACTATGACATTATCATTTACAGGACAGAACGTGGTTTATAAGGTGAATTCATATTTATTTTTTTATAAAAACGTCATGATGTAAAAATATTATTTTAATGTAAAACATTCAAACATCAGGCATGTTATTTTAAAAGCAATAATTCCTTTTTTTTTTTTGTTTAAACGCGCTTTAGATTTCGCAATTGACCCTAAATGAACGTCTGTCCGAAACGATGGGACTCAGATTAGCACACGATACTTTGGCTCAATTAAGATTAAGCGAATCGTGGCTTTATCTTCCTTGGCTTGACCTTGATTTCAATAAGTTATTCTACCTCATCTATGCTCAGGTACTCTTGTTACAGTAAAATTTATGGCATTGGCATTTTAAATGAAATTACAATCGTCATAATAATTACCATAAGTAGAACTTGTTGTCATGGTTTTTGTAGATGTACTGTACGAAGTCATCACTTACATCATCATATATATCACTGTATGAAGACGAACAGTTACCAAGTCGAATTCGTATTTTTGATTCTGCATCTAACAATAGGCTTCTTGGTGAAGCTTGGAATTGTCCAGAAGGTTCACAGATAATGCCAAGTTATGTATGCAGTGCATTTCCATATCTTGAATGTATATCGTAATTACGTAATTCATAAATGATATAGCAACTTTCTTTGTAAGAAAGCGTTATTACGTAGTAACGGCGCTTTTCATTTATTCTCACAGGAACATTTTTCTTTGTGACATTCATACGCAAACAAGTGCAGTATGTAAAAATCAGATGATATTACATATTTAACTGCCTATTGTATTCAAAATTTTGACTTTATATGATTTTATAATTCGACTAGAAAAATTGACAGTGTAAATTGTAAATAATTCACTCTTACGTCGAATGTTCTTTATTGTGGGTCTGTTCACAACTGCTTTTTTTCCAGCAAACCCATAGATTTTGTAGAGTGAACCATGTCCCCTAAAACATAGATTAATTATTTCAAATATTCATTCATTCAATATTCTCTCTACCAATGATGGACTGAGCTGCGACAAACAAATTTATATTTATATAATAATAACATATACATTAATTTAAAAATATTTTCATGCATTCATATTTAAATTATCTTTACACTTATTATTATGTATATATTTATATATTTTTATGTAAATATATACAAAAATTCAAATTTTTTAATATTGAAAACAAAAAGCAAAACCATCCATAACAAAATTTATTTGGTTTCGACATCATCCAAGTAAGAGATTGCAAATGATTTATATAACACTCTTGCTTAATATTTAGTAGCCAGTTAATTGTGAATATATGTCAATAGCCCAGTACACTATTGGCTTAAATATTATTTACACATTAAAATGTGGTAACATCACACATACCACTGCTGGGGGTTATATCCAGATGACTGTTGTCTAATTGAGTGATACATTGTTTTGAAGAGGCTTTCTTTTCTGTCTGAAAAGATGAGAGCCATGCAAAAGACATTGAAAAAAGGACACAGATAACCATACAGTTAGTTACAAATTGAAAAATTTCAAATTTTGGAAATTTTCAAAGTAAATACCTCAAAGTACCGATGCCACAGAACACAGCCATAGACACAAAGAACTGACACTAGAGACTGGCAAAGTAGCCATAAAAGAATGTTTAGTGCTTGAGTACGTTCGAATAATGCAGCACCATGCCTTATGCATAGCAAAGCTTCTGTAACCATAATTGCTCCATAGACCCAACACTGAGTCCCCACTCTACTACATGTTGGATCTGTTACAAACATGTAGTATTGCCTACAATTATATTAAAATATTATGCTTTTTATATAATAAATTGTTACAGTAAAATCTTATATATTTGAAAATATAAATTTCATCTATACTCTATTATAATTGCCTACCTAACAGAGGGTGCAACTATTACTCCAACTAATACCAATCTTGCCACAACAAATGGATGAGAAGGTGGAAATTCATATACATGTTTTAAAAAAAATGTATTTAACTCTGAAACTTGCCAGAATATAACCAACTGACATAGAGCAACAAATCTCATATATGTACAAGTTGGATCCAACCATCTAACAGCAGTCCAACTACCAGGAGTAAATTGCAGCATTGCCCTTTTTAATTTTCCAGTGGTGCTCTCAATATCAAGGATGCTTACCCATTTATATTCTCTCATTTCTAATAGAGAGCAAATTTTTAATCCAACCCAAATACCTAAACCATTGCAGACAACAACGTCAAGTATAAAAGCATCCCACCAGCATTCCACAAAATTTGGTAGTAAATGAGCAAATGCTATTTCTGTTACTTCCCACATAACACTAATGGCCCAAAGAATACCAAGGTGACGAATAAGAATTGCTTTAAAGGTCCACCCTAAGAAATGGGCTACTGCAAAAATGTCTAAATGGTTCCATATTTTTTCAACTGTGATTTCTGAGCAATTAACACCGTATTCTTTGTCCATGTCAATGTGAAACGATGCCAAACGAGGATCTATCCAAACGAAGATCTTTCTAACTGTTTCATAATCTTGAAACAGCATAAATAATAGGCCCATTAAATATAGTACACTACAACCAAATACCAATCTCCATACAACAGGATGAGGTCTCGTGAATGGACCATTTGGAAATGTAAGTATTGATATGATTAGAAAAAAGAATATAATACAAAGTATTCCAGCCCAAATGTTGTCCTCGACATTGGTAGTATTCCTGCATTGAATTAATATCGATATTTACAATAGCTTAGTACGATAATAACTCAGTAACAAGTACGATGAATTTGAATATTTAATTACCTTGTAAACGCAGAATATATTACAGCACCGATCGAAATGAGAAGCAATGTAATACTGTGCGGTTTGTAGAAAAATTCAATCGAAATATCATCAACCGGTCTTTCATTGATATTTGGAAAACTGTCCGTACCATGCCCTAATTTATGCCCTTCGATGTTATCTGCACTGCTCCGGCAATTTGTAACCTTATTTTCATCATTATTGATGAATCTCTCTAAGAGACTGTCATCTACGGATTCCACATTAGTTGTCATCCCGATCGAGTAATTATTTGTTTCAAAAGCATATTCTAATCATTTCACACGTTGTTTCTCCATGTTTTCACCTTTTTTCGTTTCTATACACACGATCACGCTATCGAGGAATTTACAAATCACTTAAGCACGCACGAATAATGAATCAAGGAAATACTACGGTGATCAATTCACTTTCTTTTAACTGACTGCAGTTATATAAACAAGAGTCTTGACCAATCACCTTCGTTGTATATCAGCTGATTGGTTTTCATGTGAACGCGTCTTTACATATGCAGATGTTAAAACAGCTGTACAAAAGTTAAAGTTAGTTTTTGTTCCGGAGCAGACTGTTCTGTTCGTCGTTACACTTTTGTTATAAATATTTTTACACACTTTTTCAAGAAGTTCTTATATCTTCCATAGAAAATGACTGATTATTTAGAAGCACAAGAAAGTGAGGTATGCAACAGAGTGATAATAAAGTAATGAGTACACTGTCAAACATAACCTAATTCGTGATTTCTTAGGAGAAAGGAGAACTTGATGTTAACGAAAAGAAAAAACTTAAAAAATTAAGGATGAAAGATAGTGACGATGACGATGAAGATGACGATGAAGATGACGATGAAGGTATACAAAAATGTTTTGTACACTAAAGTTTAGTACTTCCTTGAAAGATTTTTTTTTTTTTAGTATTATTTAAAGTTATTGCTTTAGATATTATAAAAAATTTACATATCATTATTAATATGTAAACTAATATTATTTAAATTTTCATTTCATAATTATATATGTTTGTGATATTTAGAGGATGAAGGAGAAGTTTCAGGATTTATTAATGATGACAATGATGATGAAGACAGTGAAGACTCTGATGATTCTAGAAAACGTAAAAAAAGTGATGATGAAGATTTTGATGATCGTTTAGAAGATGAAGATTATGATCTACTTGAAGAAAATTTAGGAATTAAAGTTGAAAGAGTTAGTTGAAAAAAAATTTATGCAAGATATTTTAATACAACTTTTTTAATATAATTTTTAGAAACGTCGTTTCAGACGTTTACGTAGGATACAAGATGAAGAATCAGAAGAAGAGAAAGCAGAGGTAGATGATGAAAGAGATGCTATTGCTAATGAATTGTTTCAAGGTTCTGAAGAGGTAAGTTTTTTGAATAAAATGTATATTTGTCTTATTTAATAACTTATTAAATTAAAACAAATTATTTTTATTTTGCTAAATAGGAAGATACGGAAAGAAATGAAATTAGTCCAAGAGGTGAAACGGAAGACTTTGATGAAGAAGAAAGTGAGGATGAGGATGATTTCATTGTGGATTATGATGGAATACCTATAAATGAAAAGAGAAAAGGGAAAAAACCTATATTCTCAGATGCGTCAGTATTACAAAGTTTAAAACAAAACAAAACAAAATTTTAAAATTTTCTTGTTATACAATTATTTGTATTTTTATTACAGTGCTTTGCAAGAAGCCCAAGATATTTTTGGTGTTGATTTTGATTACGAAGAATTTGGGAAATATAGAGAGAATGAGTTCGAAGAAGAAGAGGAAGAGGAAGATGAATATATTCAGGATGAAATAGAAGACCGTCGAAAACGGCCGAAAAAAAATTTTAAGAAAAGAAGCATAAGGAAAAGTATCTTTGAACTGTACGAACCTAGTGAACTTATACGTGGTCATTTCACCGATGTGGATAATGAGGTATTAATTAGAAATAATTTTAACCTATTATCAATAATATAATATTAATTATAAATTATTATAATAACAATATTTAAATTATTGTAATTTGTATGTTTTAGATTCGTATTACAGATATTCCTGAACGCATGCAAATTCGCGTTGTTCCCGTTATACCTATAGCGGAAGGTTCGGATGAATTGGATTTTGAAGCAGACTGGATATATAAACAAGCATTCTGTCAACCAACTATTTCAATACAAGATACCCATTTAAATGAAGAAGCTAAGGAAAGAGCTAAAAAGGGGCCGCAAACAGTTGACAAAATTAAAAAAGTTTTAGATTTTATACGTAATCAAAACTTCGAAGTTCCATTTATTTCATTTTATAGAAAAGAATATGTTTCTCCAGAATTAAATATCAATGATTTATGGAAAATTTATAAATTCGATGTAAAATGGTATCAATTAAGACAAAGAAAAGAAAATTTATTGAAATTATTTAAAAGGATGAGAAATTTCCAATTGAATGAAATTATGAAAAATCCAGATGCTCCATTACCTGACAATATACGAGTCATTAAAGACGACGATATTAAACGACTTCAAAATATTCAAACTTTTGAAGAGTTAAATGATATTTATCAGCATTTTATGTTGCATTACAATCAGAGTGTATCAGCCATGCAAGAAGACGCACATAAAAAAGAAAAAAAACTACGAAGAAAAACTAAATTAGAGAAAAGAAAACAATTTGTAAAAGCTGAAGAAAATGAAGCTGAAGATTCTGCTAAAGAAATTCCGGATGTAGACGACGATGAAGAAGAAATTGATGACTCATTGAAGCAACCAGTTAGAAAAGGTCCTTATTACCTTTGTAAAAAAGCTGGTTTAGATGGACTTGCCAAAAAATTTGGTCTTTCTCCAGAACAATTCGCTGAAAATGTTAGAGACAATTATCAACGTCATGAAATAGATCAAGATCCAACAGAACCTGCAGTAGTAGCAAATGATTTTTATTCAGTATTATTTAAAACAAGCGACGAAATACTTAAAGCTGCACAATTAATGGTTGCAGTTCAATTAGCATACGAACCACTAGTTCGTAAATGTATTAGAGAAATGTATATGGAGAGAGCAAAAATATCTGTAAAACCGACCAAAAAAGGAATGAAGGAGATAGATGAGGGACATGCCATATATAGCTTAAAATATCTTAAAAATAAACCTGGGATTTTGTCGGTGATCAGTTTTTAAAACTAATTATAGCAGAACAAGATAAACTCATTACACTTTCATTTAGTGATATGATAGAAGGAAATATTAGCAATAATTATATGGATGAAATGAAGCAATTGTATTATAAGGACGAATTTAGTAAAAGTGTTCAAGATTGGAATGCATTAAGAACTGGTAGTGTTGAAATAGCTTTCAATCAAATTATTATACCTCAACTGAAAAAGGAATTGCGGTCTAATCTTTTAGCAGAAGCAAAAGAATATGTTATGAAAGCATGTTGTCGTAAAATGTACAACTGGATAAAAATTGCGCCATATACATGTGAATTTCCTAATAAAAACGATGAAGATTGGGATACTAGCAAAGGAATTCGCGTGATGGCTTTAGCTTATGTACCTGATCCATCTCAAGCCGCTTTTACTTGCATAATTTCTCCAGAAGGAGAATGTACTGATTATTTAAAATTACCGCATTTGTTGAAACGTAAAAATAGAGAAAATGAAAAAACGCTAAAAGAAGCGGATTTATTAGCAATTAAAAATTTTATTGCTACGAAAAAACCACATGTCGTAATTGTAGATGGCGAATCTAGAGAAGCATTAACGATAGTATCTGAAATAAAAGAATGTATATTTAATCTTGCAGAGCAAAAAGAATTTCCTGCAATTCAAGTGGAAATATGTGATAATGAATTTGCTAAAGTTTATGCAAATTGTAGTAGAAGTATATCTGAATTTAGAGATTATCCAGAATTATTAAGACAAGCTATATCTTTAGCAAGAAAAATACAAGATCCTCTATTAGAATTCTCTCAGTTATGTACTATAGATGAAGAAATTTTGTGCCTTAAATATCATCCTTTACAAGATCAACTTTCTACAGATGATCTCATAGAAAATTTATATTTAGAATTTATAAATCGCGTAAATGAAGTAGGTGTTGATCTAAATAGAGCAATTCAACAGCCTCGTACAGCAAATTTAGTTCAATTTGTATGTGGTTTAGGACCCAGAAAAGGACAAGCGCTCATTAAGATTTTGAAGCAAACTAATCAAAGACTAGAAAATAGAACACAACTTATAACAGCATGTCATATGGGGCCTAAAGTATTTGTCAACTGTGCTGGTTTTATTAAGATTGATACAAATAGTTTAGGAGATAGCACAAAAGCGTACGTAGAAGTATTGGATGGATCGCGTGTACATCCAGAAACATATGAATGGGCAAGAAAAATGGCAGTAGATGCTTTAGAATATGATGATGAGGATGCAAATCCTGCTGGTGCTTTAGAAGAAATTCTTGAAACTCCGGAGAGGTTAAAAGATTTAGATTTAGATGCGTTTGCAGAGGAGCTTGAAAGACAAGGTTTTGGGAACAAATGCATTACTCTTTATGATATAAGAGCTGAATTAAACTGTAGATACAAAGATCTCCGTATACCTTATCAATCTCCAAATACTGAAAAGTTATTTGATATTTTGACTAAAGAAACTCCAGAAACGTTTTATGTTGGTAAATTAATTCTGGCAACAGTTGTTGGTGTAAGTCACAGAAAATCTCAAGGAAATCAATTAGATCAGACAAATCCTGTACGAAACGATGAGACTGGATTATGGCAATGTCCACTCTGTTTAAAAAACGATTTTCTCGAACTATTCGAGGTGTGGAATCATTTTGATACCGGTGCATGTCCGGGAAAAGCAATCTCCATTTTAAGATTGGATAACGGATTATCTGGTTATATTCACATAAAAAATCTATCTGATAAAAATGTCGTCAATCCAGAGAAAAGAGTACGTGTCGGCCAAGCAATTAATTGTCGCATAATTAAGATCAAAGTAGAACGATATAGTGTCGAATGTACTAGCAAGACGAGCGATCTAATTGATAAAAGTCACAAATGGCGGTAAAGTATCAACAAATAATTATACTTTGTTTATAATTGTTTTCACAGTTTTATTAATCAATATTTTACATGTATTTTTTTTAGACCTCAGCGAGATATTTATTATGATTTGGAGGCAGAAGAGCAAGATATAAAAGCAGAAGAAGATGCTAAAAAATTGCAACAAAGGCGAATTTACGTAAAACGTGTTATAATTCACCCTAATTTCCATAATATAAGTTTTATAGAAGCTGAGAAGTTAATGCAGACTATGAAGCAAGGAGAAGCAATAATACGACCTAGCAGTAAAGGAGCAGATCATTTGACCGTGACATGGAAAGTTACAAATAATATTTATCAACATATCGACGTAAAAGAAGAAGGCAAAGAAAATGCATTTTCTTTGGGCCGCAGTTTATGGATTGGCGATGAAGAATTCGAAGACTTAGATGAAATTATCGCCAGATACATTAATCCTATGGCTGCTTATGTCTTGGAATTATTAGATTTTAAATATTATAAACCAAGTATAGAAGACATTAAAGACAAAGCAGAAGAAATTTTAAAGGAACAAAAAAAGAAAAATCCTGGTGGAATTCCATATATTGTGTCTGCAAGTAAAGTATGTAGATATAAATATTCAGTATCTGTTGTATATTGCTAATTTAAACTAATTCTTTTGCTATATATTTTAGAATTATCCTGGAAAATTTTTACTTTCATATTTACCACGAAATAATTGTCGTCATGAGTATGTTACTGTAATACCTGGTGGATTCCGATTCAGAAATCAAATGTTTATAAGAATAAGCGATTTGTTCCGTTGGTTCAAGGAACATTTTAGAGCTGCTGTACCAACTAAACTAGGCACTCTAAATGGAACTATGACTTCTAAGACACTATACACTGGTACTTCAGGAATAAATGGTAAAATTATTATTCATCGTTAAAAATTTGGACAATATAATAATTTTTATTTTATTGGAATTAATTTATTTCTGCTTGCTTTTTTCAGAAATATATCCAGATACCATACAAAGAATAGCACAAAATATGCCACACCACATGCTACATTCACTTTCAGAAATAGCAAATCAAACTTCACGTCAATATTCATCATACACGCCAGGAGTTGTTAGTATCAATAACTATGGAATGTAAAAAATACGCCTTATACTCCTTCTGGTCAAACTCCGTTTATGACTCCATACCATACACCACATCATACACCTCACTATTTACAAACAACTAATTATTCTCAAGAACCATTCTTACAACCGATTCCTCCAGTAATGAATTCAAATTCACATAGAACTGCAAGGTTACACAGATCTATTTCTAATGTTTCTGATTCAACAAACTGGACAAAAGCTGCAGAAGCATGGGCTCGATCAAAGCAGTTTACTTCGGGAGAGTAAGTTTATTATATGTCAATATGATAATTGTAACTTTTAATCATTGATATCAAAATAATATTGAATGTAATTTTAGTAATACTACTCCAAGATCTAATGAATTTAGAAAAACATCACGAAATCAAGAAAATGAGAGAGCAACTCCATGCAATAGAACGCCATCTGCTCGTACTCCGTCTTATAAATATCCTAGAGGAACTCCATTTACAAATTCTAGTCCGCAAAGTATGTCTCTAAGTGGAGATGCTACTCCCTTATATGATGAAAGTTAAAGCAATAATATGTATAGATAGGATAATTTTTTATTTGAAACTCTACTTTATTATATATATAGACTTACTTTTCTTTCTTTATTGATAAAGAAAGAAAAGTCTATTATAAATATATATAATTATTTATATTTAAATTTTATTTTTTGCCAATTGGCACAGAGCATTTCTTATGTCAAATATTTATTAATAGTACAAAGTATATAATTTTTCTAGAATCTTTTCCTAGACATTTTTCTAAATGAATTTATAATCATAATCATAAAGTATTTAAAGTACATAACATAAGAAAAGGAAAAATTTACAGAACTGACACTTTTTTTATAATATCCTACCTCAATAAAATTATATTTTCAAACAGTTAATTCTATACAATATATTTATTTATATTCAAATATATCAAATCATTCAGATAAATTATATGACATTCGAATACAGATGCTGCCCTAATTGAGAAATAAATATGTTTTATTTGTAATCAATTTGATACTAATTTATATTAATTTAAACATATGTAATTTTAGCATTATATTTTATTATGAGATTGATAATATTAAAAATATAAATACCAAATAAAATATCCCATTTTCAAATTATTGTTGTATTATTTTCCATATATAAATTAATGATCTTGTTTAATATTATTATCTCTCTCTAATGATTTTCAATAACTTTTTACGACATATACCTTGATAATATATATTTAAAAAATATGTTCAATATTAAAGAGATCTTATAAAAATAACCATATACAAGAAAATATGTACCTTCGCTAGAAAAATTATTATTATAGTTATAAAGTAGAATATATATGAAGCATATACAGTTATATACTTTGCTAAATATTCCGCAGAATAATGCAATTAACTGAACAATTTTTAAAAATTGTCAAAAAATTAATGCAACAAAATTTTCACATTTTAGACTAATAAACAGAAGTAAAAACAATGATTAGTTGAAATTTTAACGGATATGTACATCACGCTTTCTCGATCATCATCGAAATCATCGAAACCAGTTATAACGACTCGACCATATTTGGAACGGATTTTTACGTTCTTATGGTCGCACAACGGTCACAACTTCCCACACATTGGTACATATGTATGTGTAGACATATGATTCATCCAGAATAAATCTTTTCTAAACTGAGTGATCGTATTTCAAACAAAAACACAAATGCATGTATTTTTAAAACGCTCCTACCTTTGTACTGTATTATTACGTTTGTACTACATATATCTAGGCTACAGATATATTTATTATAATTTACATATTGATCATAAAAATTGCGTGAAGCGAATCGCGATAATTGCAATATTTATAATAAACTTAATAACGTACGTAAAATTCTCGTATGAGATACTATCGAATTATATATTTATACCAAATAATGACTTTTTGACAAACAAAATAGATCATAATTCGACACAAGTACGAATAGAATTTATTAAGAAAGTGGTGATTACCTTACTTAGCACATATTTACAATGATCGTCTTGAACAATGAAAGTAATACTGCGAATGCGTAGTAAAGGACTCATGTGACAGGTTCTGTTACAATTTAACCAACGCTTCGAATTCAAATGAACCAATCTCGACGAACCGATCACTCAGCTCGACCAATAAGAATCCACGAAAGTTTCAGCACTTTGATAAAACATATGTATGTATCGTACATGTGGCTGAACGTCTGCCAGTGTGAATCGCTGAAACATACAGGAACACTTACGTCGCAATATAAGCAGCCAGCAAGTCCACCGACCGTTCAGATCTAGTGGCATTATCCAGTTTGTGTGTGATTGTTCCTGTCGCAGGATCAGCTTTTCCTCTTCAATAATTACGTCTTTATTTTTTTAAAAGAAGAATAGGTAAGTTCATTTATTTATTCTCAATTTGTGGTGATAAGTTCGTGCGATAACAAAGAGACGCTACCGGTTTCAAACAAAGAGCCATTGCTTGTTCTCGTTTACGCTCAATGTTTAACATGAAACAAAGAAAATGACATTGTTTTTACACAATCTTAATCGACATCCTCAACATTTAATTTACAACAACTGCAATATGTTTTTTTGAACACGATCATGCGTAGAAGTAATGCGTAACTCTGACTTTCTGCGATCACATATAAATAAATTTATGGGAAAATTTTTCGTAAAAAGGAATATTAATTCGTGAAACTAGTCACTGCATTGTACAAACAATTTCAAATATGTTTACTTCCAATTGTTTACTCTGTGATTGATATCTGTAAGAATGATATCGCAATATCTTTTTGTAGAGAGACAATATCGTACAATAATAATACAATAGTGCAGAAATAATAATCGTATCTCAGGTGTATTTTTACTTATCACAAGAATAAAATCTTCGATTTCGAGAAATTTAGCTGCAATATATATGTACGTACATAAATATCATATAGCTTCCTTATATACTTCCTTTGTTTAAAATGAACTTCGTGAATCGAAATATTATACCGAGAACTACGAATATAAAGGTTAATGTGAAGAGGATAGCAAATACGAGATATTTATCAAAAATTCTATTTGGACTTTCAAACTCAGTTTATAAAATGAAAGATATTCTTTTACAGTGACATACAGTTACGGTAACAATGGCTACAACTACTGAATCGACTGTTAACAGCAAATGTAAGTGATGAGAAATTTTTGTACGAAGATATTTACGAATTATTTCTTATGACAATTTTTATATATTAACAATATTTGTGATTTATATGATATACTTTCTTGAATTCTTAAGAAACGCGATAAGATTATCTAAGGGAGAACAATCTTACCTGTAATATGAGTATGTTTATATCTTTCTTTGTTACTTATCTAAATGGTTCAGTTTAAGAAGAATTGTGACGGAATATACTTCATCTAATATGTATATATTGAATATATATTCTGTATATATTATTTAATTTACATGATCAGTATGTATCACGTGTTAATGATGTTATTTATGATATGACAGTTTGGTAACCTATTGAACCTATTAAACCTATGTGTACATATGTGTGTATATATATATATATATACACACACACACACACACACATACACATATACACATATACACATATATGTAAAGACAACTTTCTTCAAATTATTGTCCTGCCGAGTTCCTTGATTTGCCATGAGTAATAAACCAGAATTCCGTGTCGAATAAAAAAGTAATAAATAAATCGTGAATTTTACATAACGCGATTTTTGAATTTTTAAATGACAAAATTCGCACGACAAAGGATCGTTAATTAGGGAGGCAATTTAGATGGCAGTAGGAACATACCCTAAGGCAGCGAAAAGTAGATAGTTGCCGGGAAGAGGTCAGAGCCCTCCATTGGCGTCCTCGGAGAAGTGCAGCCTGCGCTTCGCCGTGGCAACTGCAGCTTGACTTAACTGCAGTGCTCAAACGCCTTTCAGTGGTTCTCAACCACCAGCAATTTTAATAAATAAACATGTATTTCCTTCAATAAATCGCCGTTCCGATACATGTGCAAATAATGTATTTGTTCTATTTAAACAAGACAAGTTGTTTTATTTTAGTTTTTGACTCATTTTATACTTGCATCGTACATTGCAACCTATAAGATTGTTTGATATATTAATCTGGAAGTAATTTAAAATTCTCTTCAATTGTAAAGTAAAGATTTACTGAGCAAGGCTTCTTAAGATTTTATTTCATTTGAGTCCTAGTATTTCCTACATAAGTGTCTTATGGATTGAGTATAGATTTTTTTATGTATCAAATGCATCGATTTTATGGTTTTCGCAATGCGAATAATTATATGGAGAATGATGTAACAGAGCCCGCATGTGTTTTGTATCAATAATTGATATTGTTTCACAGTTGAACGTCGCATCGGCTAGCATGCGACTTGAAATTTTGTCCCTCGCCGTGTCGAAGAGTGAGATTCAAGTTCCTCTCATACATGTGAAAGAGACTAGTTCGGTTAACTCTCGGTCGACTTTAAGCGGCGTACACACGGTGACATTAAAGTGCGTAGGTTAATCCAATTGTCTGGTGTAACGTGCAAGATATATCTATTTCCTCTTGATGAAACTCATCGTTGAATTGTTTCTTACCTTAAAGAGCATGAAATAGTAAGTCATATTTTTAAAACGATGTACTTTCCTTCAACTATGTCTTTTTATTTCTTTTTTCTTTTTCTTAATCGTTTTAAATCCAATTAAATATAACGAGCATGTGAAACTCGTACAAAATCGACATTTTTTTTTTCTTCGATTGAATAGATTTTCTATTTAGTTATTTATTTCCGTGAAATGGCAGAATATATTTTTTTAAGTAGAAAATATAACAGAAAAGTGTAATGACACTAATGTCACACGTTGTCAATTACTAGGGTGAAATTTAAATGAAAAAGATTGGAAAGTTGGAATTTTAAAAAAATCCTTGGCAACCAGCACGAGGCTCGGTTTCGAGGTACTTCCATTAGAATACGTCACTCCGATTTCTGCGCAATTTACCACGATTCGTGACTAGCGGAAAAGGGGAGGGGGAGGGGGTGGGGGGCGACTGCATTATTAACGTCGCCTGTTCCCGTGTTCCGAGTTCTGAAAATATTCCACGATATCGATCCAGGTAGAGATTCATTCACTTTACGGCACATCCTATGACCGTAATGCGTCATGGAGTTCTGACATTGTGATTGTTCGATCGTTTCTGTCAAATGGAAAAGTTTACGGAACAATGATTCTCGTTTGTGTCCTATATTTTCTAGCTTCGATTTTCCTCGGTATTGTTCTTCACGCTCGCCTCGAACGATTTTACCAATTCGCGAGTTTATTAAAATGCTGCTAGCTGATAATAAAAAATGAATATGATGTACGGTTAGTTGGGATTGAGGATGCAAGGGATGTATAGATAAAGGGAAAGATGCAGTTTCGTAAAAAGAACTACATATTTCGCGTGTCAGAGAAGAACAAAAAATATTGATGGATTGTTTCCTTAGAAATTGAACTGAATTATTCTTGTCATGAAACGAAATCACGTTCCATTTCGATCGAAGACAAATAAGACAATAAAGTCGAGGTTGAAGTTTTTTTAAATGTCACGAAATTAAGAGGGTTAAAGTAAATTCAAGTAGAAGTACTTAACATAGATATCGGAACAATCGAAACAAGAGGGACTCAGCACTCTATGAGTCCCCCCTCAGGACATACTGCAAAGTCGTCAATTCGAAGAGTGCATCCTCGGTGTCGCAACGAAGCAAGGGCAGGATTTAGTGGTAGGGCTTGATTTATAGTCGCGAAATAGGGCGCCGGTTATATAAAATATTCACAAACTTTGCAATCGATACGCTGTGCCAAAACGATTAACTTTAAAATATTAAGACATTTTAATTTCACTTTTGTACAATACATTGTAATACAATCAACTAAATAATATTTTCTTTCAGTTTTATATCAAATGTACAAAAGAAACTCATTGATTGACCGGTATATATAAAAAACCATGTTTATTCGTCGTGTAGACATTGCAACTAAATGAAAGGAAATTTCAGTACTTGTATAATGATCTAATTCCAATTTGTGAATTATTGCAAAGGATTAAAGAACACGGACGTACGCTATTTTGTAAATTGCGAAATTTGGCTAAAATCGTGATAAGAAGATATCATCCGGGATGGGGGGGGGGGGGCAAAGACTAATAATTATTTCGTTCGATCCCCACTGCCACTTGTAATTTTTCAGAATCTACCTAAAATTGTTAAAAAATCCAATTATCTCTCCCATTTATCGCATCACAGTTCCCGGTCCCTTAATGCTGTCGCTAATAATCTTAGCAGTTGATACGACATTAAAAAAGGAGGAAGATATCATCGTCCATTGATCAAGCAAGCTGCTGGTGCGAAGTTGAGCCAAAATATAATAAGAGGCTCGGTGGTTGGGGTTGGACAGATGGCATTTTACGTCTGTACGTAGGCTTCCACACGTGCCTAGCGACCGGCAACCGGGTCCACGATAGCCGCATGTTGAGACTGTTCGAGGTGGAGGTTGGAGGTTGGAGGTTGGAGGTTAGCACAGGTGGAAGGGTGACTTGCCGTCGGGTAGGCTACTCGCTGCAGCGAGGGGTGGTCTGCCGCGACTAGGGGCGCAAGAGGCGCCAGTGGGTGGATATTGAGCGACGCCGGGCGTCGTGGCGCACCGTGTGGATCAGTCCCCTTCCAGCCACCGCCCCAGATACGAGTTTAGCCACTTCCGGCCTTCCTCTTTGCTCGTCGGACGTGTCCTCTTGCCGACACTTGCCTGCACTTCCTTCTTTCATCCTAGTCGCCGTTTTCCGCTGATTTCTTTTCATTTCGCCAAATACGGAGCACGGTTCGCGGGCAGCAGCAGCGGGTAATCAAACACTAGAAACATGCTGATCGGTCTTGTGCGCGACTCAGTGCTGCAGTGCTTCTGTCACAGTTGCAAAGCACCCTTGGGCATCGTAGGTGAGTTGTTCCTTTGTTTGTTCGACATTTCTCATCTTAACCGGGAAGAAAGATGCAATTGTCTTTCGTATTTCTTTTTTTTTTTTTTAATTTTTATACGATAGTTCGCGTGCTATCTTCGCGTCTAGAACTAGAAAGGAAGGAGTCAATATCACGGTGAATGACTTCTATGATTGAGGTGATTCACTAAACTCGTGACAAGAGATTTCTTTTAATTTAATTTTATATGCTATCGCTGCATCTATTTTGATGTGGAATTTTCTCGCCTTTATTCGCTGTGGTTACTTATTATCTTTGATTTCACCAATTGATTCTATGAAAATATATATAATCTTCTCTTTATTTTATATATACACACACACACACACACACACACACACACATAATCTTTATTACATATATACATGTATATATATATATATATATATATATATATATATCTTTTTATCTATTCGAAAATTGTAAATTATCAATAGTGCTTTTTTTTTGCAACCAGGTTCGAACTTATGTTCGAATAATTATTGTAATGCATTGGAAAGCATGATAATTTTCTCTTCGAATGTCCCTTAAGGACTCTCCTTTGAAAAATATACGCTTTTTGAACTTGATAGTCGGTGTATTTTTACCTCAGTCAATGGTGGTCGATATCACGTTGGTATCGTATTATCCCAGGTACCTGCAGTTCGATCAATTTCTCTACCCTCTAATTGGTATTCATAGCGTACTCGTGTATCACCAATACTATCTACGTTAAAAATTTATTAAACCAATTAACATTCGTTATTCCTTATTTGTTTTTCTATATTCGATATTGCATAATTTGGACGTATTAAAATGATTTGTGTTTTATCATTTTTCTCAAGCTTGGTATGTACCTTTAACGGTAATTTGCTGGATATTTCTCGTTTTAAAAGCTCGAATTATATTAAGCTCGTGCAAGTACCAAGAAAGATTGCAAAAATAGTCGGTACGCACGTGCTCCATGGGGAAAACTTCCACAAAACGATCGGGGTGCGGCCCAAGATGGCCACCCTTGGTTGTTAGCCGATAGCGAAGAGACAGTTGCATCGATTTCCCGATAATTAAAGCATGATCCCTGTTCCCTTGGTCCCTAAGGTAATACGGCACTCATTGATTCTAAATTTTCGAAGCGGGAGATAGAAGGGGCAATGCGCCCTTTAAGAAGCCCAGCGGCAAAGGAAAGCCGCGGACCAAGCAACCGAAGAAAGTAAAGTTTATCAGTGAGTATACGCTGCTTTTTAATTAACGACCCTTGTCGCCGACTCATTGACTTTCGAACTGCATCAGCACCTTCCCAAACCGACTCTTAATAACGTTCGAGTCGAGTTTAATCAAGATCGCTGGTTCTCTTACTCGAGAACCGCTTAAAATCGACGATCTGGAATGGAGAATCAGAGATCAAAGTGGAAAGTTTTGCTAGTCCAAACGAGATATCGTTGTTATTTTGTACTTTATTGTTCGCCAAATGGTACTTTGTCCAATTGAAAATTGGACAACCTTCCGATCGATTTTCCGTGCAAATTGCGCTCGTTGCAAAGTGCAACGAACTCGGCACGAACAGTCGGCAATATGTCGTCGGTGAATTATAAATCGAAGACGGCGAATGTCGAAGAACGTTTCAGTGTGTTGTACATGGTAGGGTAGCCACTGAGAGGTGCGTGTGTCGACGCTAGACGTCGCGGCGCCTAAAGACAATCGTCCCGTGGGCTGATCGATCTTTCCTTCTCGCGTCTCTGAGTCATACTTCCGTAACTCGTGTACTTCGAAGCGAACCCGAGATGGATAGAATCGAGAAATCTTCCGCTAAAGTGGATTGTGTCTCGCCGCGATCTGCAGACTGGATATTTTTAATTGCACCTTGCACGATAGAGGATGCGTAAAATAACGAACGAATCACGAAGGTTCATTACCATCGTTACGCGGATTTTCACCATGCTACGAATGCCGATGATGAATTTAGTTTCACGCTTATGCGATTCAGTACGAGTTAATCAATTATATCAACATTTGAACAATCGCTTTGTATTTCATAAGATTATATTCAAGTTAGTATATTCAATATATTGAAGCAAATATGATTAATAATCCTTAATTTTTTAAATTTGAAAGCAATACGTTTGCTCGTCTATTTCATTGATTAATTTCATTGATTAATCCGCTCACAGCAACCGAAATTCGATGCCAAGAGAAATCCAAGGGTGGATTGTGCTATGAGGTAATCTTAGCAGAGCCAACAGTGTCGAAGAGAGCACCGTCACCACCACAGACAAGTCCGACTCAACAAGTCGATATTGAAGACAAACTTCGAGCAGCGGAGGAAAGAAGACTTTCTTTGGAAGCTCATAAGCTAGCTGCTCTTGCCGCTAAGCTTAGCAAAATTGAAGAGGCATCTCGTAAAAAGGATGAACTTAGCGCTGCCTTTATTGCCGCGACTCGCGAGTCTTTAGATGCTAAAATGAATAATACGGAAGAGAAGCGAGAGGCTCATATTGCGGAATTGAAGAACAAATTGAAAGAACACGTTAGTTGAGATTTTCCTTTATTTACGTATGTTTATTAAATGAATTTATTTTTTTTTTTTTTTTCGTTTACTTCTGATTATAGTTGGAAAGTGTAGAGAAAACTCGTTTGAGTCTCGAACAACAGACTCAGGAGGTTCGTTGTGCGGTCGAAGAGAAGCTGAAATCTGCCGCCGCTCAACGTGACGAGAATATTAAGAGGATGCTAGATCGTCTCAAAGAACATGTCAGTATTGAACATTATTGATATCGGTAGAATAATATATATTCTTTTATGTATTGTTTAATCTAACCGTGAATGTTAATTTTTTAGGAGGAGCAAGTCGCCCGCGTACGTCAAGGTATAACCGAGCGTGTGCAGCAACTTGAATCGCAGATTCAGGACAAGTTGGATCAAGCTCACGAACGCCGCCAGAATATTGAACGCGAACAAAAAGAGAAGCTGCGCAATCATGTAAGTCGTATGCATTATTCATGAACTTGGACTTTGGTATTAGTTTTTATGGGTTTTCTATTGGATTGTTTTGGCAACTACTAGGAAGGATTTCTCGCTTCTATAGATGTAACACCTGTTTTGGTCAAGTTTTGAAAACGCAAGCGAAATACGGGAATGTAGTTTTCCAAACTTGGTCGTTTTCTTAGTGGAAATCCTTTCTTACATATTGTCGACAATGTTACCCAATAAGGGAATTTGAAATGGTCATTTAGAACACTGTGAAGATAGCAAAAGTGCGTCAGATGGCGGATGAGTGCGCCACGAGAGAACTTCTGGTGAAAAAGTTCGAATTTGACAAGAGGGTTTCTACTGCGGAGCAGAACCGACAGCGAGAGATTCAACGTCGTGTGCAGGCTATTCGCCAGCATGTAATTTCGCCCTCTTTCTGTTGATTCAATATTATTGTCTCTCATCTCCTACCATCATCAGATGTTGGCTTATTTATATCCTTTTCGCTGATTGAGTTTTCAGTATGACTTCTATGAATTTTAGTAGGCTACGGTTATCACTAGAATTTTTAATAAATTTTAATTGTGCTTTACCATGTTATGTTGCAGAGAATATTCCTTATAGGAATTTAGTTGTATTACGTATAATTATATATCTAATTTTTGTATCATTTTCTTTTCAGCATGACCCTGCATTTATGGGCTACTAAGTATACCTGATAGATGTTAGCTTAATATCCGTTCTAGCATGACACATTTAAACATTTTTATTTTAGAATAGTTGAACGTTTTAAACTTATGGTTTAAAATATCAAATCTTTCTTTTCTTTTGTTCTAAAGGAGAGGCGTGCAGAGATGGTAAGACAGAACAAGGCAGCTCTGTCCGAGCAATCTGCCCTGCCCGCTGAAAAGGAAACTGCCAGCTCTGGATAAATATAACATCATTCTTGATCGTGATCCTCGTTAAAATATCTTTTCATCGTTACCAAATCGAGGAAAGAGAAGAGCGGAATTTGATTACTGGCTTGCAGAGTCACTTACTGATCATCGGAGTTACGTGTTTAAACTTTGAAATAAACTAAGGAGTTGCACTTGTTGTGCTTTACGAGACTCCATTACGCTTTGTGCCATTTTCATTTGCTGGAAGAAAATTAAGGAAAAAACGATTTAACCCTTTCACGCCTAACGCCGAATATCTGGCATCCATAAAATGACTTATAGTGGCTACCGCCGGATATATCCGGTGTCCACAAAATGATGCACTCTTTACGCGTACAGTTTGCACTAATGGCACGATGACCCGTTCATCGATGGCGCACTGGTGACCAGTTTCGTCGTCGCGAAAGGGTTAATAGTAGTTGGAGGGTTTTGCAACAGTCTTATTTTATTACAATGAATGGAAAGGTAAATATGTAGCTAGATAAAACATTCAAGATGATTAAAAAAAAACATTTATATTATGGAAAATTAGACAATTTTTTTTCTCACTTGCTACTTGTGCAAAGAATATCACTGCCTTTATCTAACTATACACATTTTTTTTTAATTTTAAATATATACGTATACACGTACTAACCTCGGTTGAAAGATACGACATGTAAAGTATTTTCAGTTGTAACGTGCCTATCACTTATACGATGGTGGATCTTCTAGAAAATGGCATTAAAAATATCCTATACGTTTGTAATCAATTATGTATGTTGAAGCAACTAATATTTTATAATTTTTATAATGCTTGTTTCAGTATATTTCCTTTTTTTTATGGCTATGGTGTTGTTTAATTAATTACCCTGTTGAAAAAAAACTATTCTATTTAAATTTGAAATTAAAAATAATCATAACAATAATCGAAGTCAAATATTCTAAACTTCTGTATCTTTAATTTTCATTATTTTTTTTCTTACATAGCTTTTAGTGTTTTGTTCGTAAAAGTTTGCTTTTATTCATAGAATAATGATAGAATATTATCGCTACAATTAGATTTTAAGTGGTAATTGCGACCATATGTGTGTACACATACCATATATGATACTTATATGTGTATGGTATGTGCCAACATGTAAGCACATTTATAATATATAGTGCTTTATACTAGGCTTGAAAACTTTAAAAACATTTTGTACTCGATCATTGTAATATTACTGCGCTAACTGAACAAGAACATTCACAAAATATGTAGTCTAATTGAATATGATAATATGATGCTTCTGTGATGACTTAATTATTTGTCAAAATGTGTAGTGTTTAAGTGAGAATATGAGAGAGAGAGAAAGGAAAGAAAGACATTTGATTCCTCTATGCTCGTATGGATACCGTGGCTAGGGGCCTTAATTTTGTTCATATTATATATATCATCGCTGGAAGTATTTGAAAATATAAGAAAAACCGTACCGGGGCGAAGTTTACACGAAAACTTTCCTTCTCGTAATAAAATAGCCAGTTGATGGTTCCTCAGCCTTTTTAAATACTCGTATATATATATATGTTTATATATATATATATAATGAGGATACCATAAACGGAAGGATACTTTTAGCTCTGGTCACGGTATCTTCGTAAAATAAAAGGGGTAAAAAAACAAATCGCAGTGATATTGCAACCGATACCCTACAATCTTAGATATTGAAACTACACAGAAAATTTTTACAAGGGGCTATTACAGAAGTGTTAATGCGAGAAAAAATAAATTACTAAAAAAAAAGAGATTGAAGAAGTAAAAAGAACATTAGAACTTTTACGTCGACGAAATCTACATTGCCGAGTGTTGCGGTTAATTTGTCACGTGTTACAGTATCAAGAAAAAAATAGTTTTGATTTTTCTTGCGATTATGACACGTGACGAATGACGTCTATTTTTGCATAATTGTTGTGATCTTTTGCAAAATGTATTTCGTATAATTATTATATAGATGCCCGACGTATGTATGTTATGATTGTCTTTTTCAATTTGCGTTATGATATATAATATATATAGATTTCTACGCGATGGTATATACATATATATATATATAAATATATATATATAAAATATGGTTATGACAATGTACGTATGGTTTCTTGTGAGCTTTGGTAATTGTCTTATAGTGGAGCGACAGAAGCAAAGCAACTCTTGCAAGACTATTATTGCAAAATAAATTTCTATTGGATCAAAAAGTATGTCGCGGGAAATCAATTTCTTAATGTTATATTAAATGCCTTTGATATTTTTCGTTTAAATTTTCAGATAAGTGTGTTCGAACGAAAACCTGATTATGTGAAGTAAAAGGCCATACCTACACACACTTTCGTTAGTTTGTTTTTATTACAAGTTCCCTTTAAGTGCTCTTCTCTGATACATAAGTTAAGTAAATTAATTTAGAGTAAATTTTATTTTATTAAAATTTTCCAGTTTTATAAATTTTAATTTCAATTTTCAATTTTTTTAAAACTCGTTTTAGATTTAGCACCGTAACTTTCTAATTAAATACCTCGTCTGTGGTTCATGATTTAAATACAACCAACTATCGATAAAACAGATTATTTCGAGATCTTGCCAGTACCACAAAATTTATAATAAATCGCGGGGCCCCGTTCATTATAAGGTAAGATATATAATATTTCTACGATGATAATTTTGCCTCCCGTATTTATATTAAACGTCGAAAAGTTTAGCAAAGAGAGTCGTATGTGATGTGAGAAATTACTTTATACCTCTCTAATTTTAGAATTAAATGATTCAAATGTAGGAGAAGGACGTAGATACGTCACTATGATTTACATGACGTCACAGGCTGTCGAATGGCCGAAAGCCAAAGGCTAAACGAAACGGCGAGGCAGGCTTTACAGCAGAGTAGGTAGAGGGCAAATGGCTGCCATGCGAGTGAATAATAATGCGTAGGCAGTGTGAAACAAGTGATAAAAATCGTGATAAAGTGCGTGTACGATGTTACTGAAAGGCCGATTATCGGAGAAGAAGAACCGGAGGCATCATGGGAAAAACACCAAAGCCACAGCCGGTAAGTGGATAGATTGGTATGCCAGGAAATTTACGAAATGGTTCGCCTGCTAGTCGACGAGATAGCCCTGCTGCGTTCTCGATTCTCAGTCCCTCTAATCGTTTTCCATGGTATCAACACAATATGGCCGAACATGTGGAAGACTAATTACGTGGTTTTGAGTTACATCTAGTCAATATAATTATAAGCGAAATTTTAAACAGAAGTGTACTCAATGTAAACGATATTTCTATTTGCATGTCAAAAATTCATTGAAGTTCTTATTTGAGCTGTACGATATCCAGATAAATATCTGTAAGAGAAAAAGTTAAATTTTTCGTACTGTTTATGAAACTTAATAACAGATTGCGCGATTACAGTGATGACAATTATCAAGGTTATGCATAAAAGAGGTGTACATTTTAAGAATTTTGTACTGTAATTTACTTCAAAAAGATGGCGACTGATCTTTTATAATAATAAGCATTGAATTAAATAATCGTGCGATTAAGAGAGATTAAGTAGAATATCGTATACATTACTGTCAAGGATAACACACGTTACAAATCATCTAGTGAGGTTATGCTGTTTTTAATATGGATGCCTCACACGCTTGCATGTATTTTGTTCTCGCGTATTAGTAAACATGATTCACGGTTGCTTCTGATACTTTAGATATCAGTCGATTGCCTTTTATTCGGTCTTGGTATGAATTAACTAATGGGACGTGATAATGAGACTTCTTATTTTTGAGGATGAGTCAATGTTGACTATACATCGAACGTCTGTACGGTGTTTTGTATCAGTAAATTTAAACTTGGTCCCTTCGTTTAACACGCACTGTTGTTGACGATAAAACGTCGTCGTTATCAATTAACAATAGTTATTTTCTTTACCCAAATAAAACATCATCCCTTATTGTTAGTACAATATTATCGCGTCAGAGTTTGTCAGACGTCGGCTTTCGAGCATTAACTGCGTAGCAGTTTTTACGAATAATTGTAGTTTCCTTGTTCTTATTTCTAAGTAAACAAGCTTCCAAGAATATTAGTCACTGTAAATGTTGTAAATTAATTAATATTTCATTGTGTGAATTCATTAGAAATTATATGTATTATAGATACACAACATTAATTTGTTAAACATCATCCGTGCACATTGCACATAACATGCTTGATATTGTACATTCCTAATATTTCATTTTGCTTTATACTCGTGCAATATATACATTCGTGACCAAAAGTTGTTTTCGCTTTTTGCTCAAAATATATGCTTTAATATATATATATATATATATATAAAAGCATATATTTTGAGGAAAAGTGAAAATATGTGTGTGTGTGTGTGTGTGTGTGTATTTATCGCTATATACATACACTGGTAATAGTATTTCATGTCTAACATGTACAGTAGTTTACGACTAATCACTTTCAATTACATATATTGTTAATTTTACAGGGCATGAAATCTAACAAATTTAATTCGTAATCTTCGGTCACGAAACTGCTTTGAAACTATTTCGAACCGAGATCTGAGTTCGTTTCACGCACGTCACATGGAAAGTGCGTGTAGCGAAACCGTGAAAATGCATTCTTAGCATGCTGCGATAAGAATAGAGCAAGGAAGATAGAGTAAGATAACAAATAGAGAAGAGGTACGTACACGTTCGTACATACGTAATCGGTGCACTTGTGTAAACGAGCGTATGCGTGCATACCGTCACTATGTCGTATAAAAACATACATCCAATAGATTCACACAAGGATAATTGTATAAGTGCATGTGTTACCATGGCGATAAAGACGCGGATCGATGTTTTTAACCCGGCGGAACGCATCAAGTTGATTTCGCGTCCGATACCTTGCGATATTTCTGTCTTCGTATTGCGTTTTTCCGTTCCTTACCGTATCATGCACCTACAACTTGATCGATCGAGCTTATGACATGCAGTTTTTACAGCAATGAAATTGGAAAGTTTGCGAGATCCTTTCAAGTTTTACCAACATCAAATTTTCATCCTTTTAAACTATCGATGATGGATAAATTTATAATTGCTTAGAAATTCCTTTATACATCATCGATATATGTAAATAACAGAAGGATAATATTAGACAATATTAGAATCTTTCTTATTATTCTCCTTTTTATAGATTATCGATCTCTTTCTATTTTCAATTACGATACGGAAATATGAAAGTATTTAAAATAAAGACCGGTCACACAAAGCTCGGCCGTGACAAGAGCTCTAATTGTCATTCTCCTTCGTTATGACAGTCGACGAGCCACGTGGCTCCTGACGTTCTTTAGGTATAGTTTTTTTCTTTTTTTTTTTTCGTTTTTCTTTCTTTTTCAATAATTACGATTGTTTGTTTATTCTTCAGAATGTAGGTTACCATCTGCTTAGTTTTACTTCGAAAATTTCAACGCTTCGCGAGCGCGATAACAGTGTCAACGATCGTCTGCAGAATCTAGAAACACATTATTTAACCAGATATCACGTCCTTGAAAATCTCTTCGTTTCTCGATAATACCAGTTAGTAATGGTTCGCTCTTTAGAATCATTGGTCATTGACCAACGTTACGTTCTAGTTGTAGTATATTTCTCCGTCTTCTTTATTTTTATTTATCATTATATGATGGTTATATAAATTTCATCAATCGTAAACTCAGTATCTCGCAACGCTCAACATAAACGTCGCTGTAGTTGGCCGCGTATCACCGAGATATTTTTCGAATCGAATAACGGTATCCGTGTGTTCAAATTACGTGGAACTAGTTTCCTTTTTCTCATGCCTGTAGGTGGTTTCACACCGCTGTCGATGAAAATTATTCACTTTCGTGAATTGGATTTGACGAAATATCGTGCGAATTCTCCTTTGCTTTTTTGAAGATTTCTGTTTTTATTTAAGTTAGAAAGATTTTTTTTTAGTACGTTGAAAATTTTTTTCTCTGGTTGACACGTTACAAAGATAGAAAGGGAAAAATTCTTGGCAGTACACTGCAATAATATTATTATTATACGACAAATGTTAATACGATAGCAGCATAAAATATGCGATAATAATGAATGAACATTACTACGAATATTATACACGTCGAGATGAACAGAGAGCAATTAATTGTTATACTTGTATCGTCAAGCTCAAGCAAAACGTCAAAACGTCGATTGCTCAATCGTTGCACGAATACGGTTGACACTAAAAAAACGCGTTGCAATTTATTGTTAATAAAAAGTGCGCAAGAGAATTAATCGATGAACGTTGAGCGCAAGGGAAATAAATCAATTGAGCCCTTATCGAAATTGTCCAAAGTTCTACGAACGCGCGTTGGCTTCGGTGTACATGTTTAATTGATGGCAACGAACGAGCCGCGGCTAGCGCAGTGAATCTAAACGAGCGTTTTAATACCGATGCCGAGCCATTTGAATAATAATCGCTTTATCGATTTGTATTGACGCAGTGGCTTGCATACTTTCCACGCTGCAACGACCATCTTGTTGCTTTCCATTCTACTCTCAAAAATTTTTATCGAAACGTTTCGGAAGTTTTTGCGCACTTGCCGATTGACTTTGTTAAAAAGAAGGAGATATGCAAATGTAAAAAATGAAAAAAAAAGAACATATAGATTGCAGTTTTTATTCACGTTGCACGTGGTCTATTGCAAAATTAGATTTCTTTTCTGTTTTATTTCTGGAAAACTAGAATTTAACAATAATAATAAGGCAATAAAAACTACAGTTGATACGCTTCTTAGCTTAAAATTCATCGAAAATTACATCGATGATTGTTTTGTGCAGATGTGTAGAAAAAAACACTTTTAAAGCGATCCGTTAGTTCCACTATCGTTAAAAGTTAGCATTCTCTCCCTTTTGTCTTTCTTTGTCCAATAGTTTTTTTTATCCATTTTCTTTCTCTTCAGAATTTTTGTAGAACACGTTATCGGCTTGGCATCCAATATTTTTGACCCGAGAAGCCGGGGAAACTTAATTCGGATATTTGGATGCGAATGCACATAAAAGTTGTCAAGGTCCGTAACGTTTTCGATTTCGTAGCCGAGGCTTGACAAAATTTTTCAAAGAAATAACGGTCAATGAATCCAGCGACGAGTGTCGAGCGACTCAAGGTCTTTGTAATCTAGTCTCAATCACCGTCAATCTACACTGATCTTAACAATTTATGGCGCTGCCACCTTCTCGGTCGATGCAGCCTTTCCCACTTTCGTTTCTCGGTTAAATCTTCTTTTCTACTTTCTTGCCAGATATACGTACGACTCTTTTTTTTACGTCTCTTTTATTGATAGTTTTATCGCAGTATTACGTTCTTTCAAATATAATCGTTTCTTGGATTTGGATGTTAGGGTCCTGATAAAGCATTTGTAATAACAACGTAGACTGAGATACTTATACATTTCATATCATAGATTAAATTGACAAATTAGAAAACAACTTTTATAATTAGTTTTAGAAGTAGCGACCAAAAAATAGCTCGTAGCTGTTACTGTATTAATAGTTGCAGCTTCCAGGAGTCAAAGTTCATCACAAGTTGAAAATACGTATATTCTTTCGTACCTGATAGAACAGGACTGCACTAATTTTCTAAATCGTTCGTTGCAAGTTCTTCGTCGTTTTATTATCCTAAAGAGTTAAATGCTAATCTAATTGGAGCTTCCAATTGGAAAATCACTCGAGAGATCGGAATCCTCGTTTTTCCTCCGGGTTGTCCACTGCATTTCATTTGGCCTACAATTTCTGCCTGACCACAGAGGGACGACTGGCGCCGAGGCGCCGGACACCGCCTCTTTAGATTCTATCGCCCTCGTCGTGGCTTATCGCGGGGGTTACATTTAACAAGAAAATCGTGCTATTTAATTAATTGTCACGCAGGGCAACGGTGTTATCTGCGTACGAGTTTCCCACGAGAATCTCGATAAAAATCTTTCTTTTTCTTTTGTTTTTTTAGATAATTCTTAATTCTTAATAAAGAGAACGATAAACTATCGTTCGCCGAATGTGTAATATTCGAACGTGTCGAGTTTTATTTAAAACGCGACTTTCTTCTTGTTAAACCGCGAGTAACGCAGAATATTATATAACCAGTGTTATCGTCGTTTCATTATCAACGTCTGAGCTATGCCGATGCATTTGCGCGACTTTCGAATGTGAACGATTTTCGTTTTCGATTTCGTTTTCAACTCGATCTGAACGTTCTGTTATTTCGCAATATGCTATCTAAAGAATTCTATCTGGAAGAAGGAAATATATTTATCTGGAAGATCGTCGGATTCCGGTGTACGTATCCAAGAGAACGTTACGTAACGTCAACTATCGATCCGAATCCTTCCGCGAATAACGCGGTATTCTAATTTCAAACAGAGAGAATCGTACTTTTCCCTCTAAGAGTATCAATCCTGTGACAATCAAACGACGAATGCTGTGCAATTTTATTTTGTTGCTTTGAGCGCGGTGTGACAATACTATAACGAGCATCATTTACGCGAATTGCATTTTCTGAAATGGACAAGAAGAGGAAAAAAGAGACGTGACTACTGTGACTCACGATAGTGTTTGATGGCGATAGAAATCTTTTATATACATACATTGTGTGTGTATGGAAACATTTTTGATCACTGAAAGTGATTTTAGCGCCTCTTCAGGTGCAACGAAAATTAGCGATTGGTTGATTTGGGTCACGTGATTCGCGAGGGGGCGTGGGGCAGACCTCGAGTTAGGGTCGTTGTCTGAACGATCGCGCCTGTAATTTGTTTTCTATCGATGCGAACGTTTGCGTATCAATAAAATTTTATGGCAAGAAAGTCGTCTTCGTTTCCTAGTCAGAACAGTTGCTTCTGGGCCTTTCGGTGAGACGAATCGCACTGGGGGTACAAGTCGTGCAGTTTTTATTTAAACGATATGTGAACGTTTGTCGTTATGTCAGGCGAAGCATGTCAAATGTAATGGTAAAAATATACACGATACTGATGCGAATGTATATTTGGCAGAGGCTGTCGTAGTATTTACTTAGCCAGAACAGCTTCGATGCTAATTACAAGTTTGGAACGACTATTCACGCTATATAAAATATGTTTGTGATTTTATCTAGTTAATGATTTGTAACTTCTGCGTATGTTTCTAGACAATTCCGCGTGATATTCGCGTTTTGTTCGATACAATTTGAAAAAGTTTCCGTACGTATTCACGACGGTACGAAATACGAAAATTGAATAATTTCCTCGAGGCAGGCCCAAATTTCGGGGCTCGTTCACGTTCAAATCAAAATGTAACTAATTTTTTTATAGTATACTATTGATTTTATTATATATATATATCAGGGTACCCATAAATAATGTTTTTTTTTCAAATTTAATAAATATTGCCATCTAATATATAATAATAAAATTTTGCACAGTATCAAGACGACGTTGATGACGATAAAGTTATCATCCGACGCGATCTAAAAAACAGACGTTCCATGTGTCGTAGTCCAATGAGATCGATCGACGTTGAGGGCATGTTTGCGCACGAAACGCGATCGTTTACGTAACCGTTCGAAATTTTTCTCGGTTTTCAGCGCGTTGAACCGATTGTCAATAAAACCGACACGACGATTCTTCGCACGAGGCTGGCCGCTACTGTTGTCACGACAGAAAGCACGTTCATCCGATTATGTTGCCCGGCAGAGTGTGCGATTCGTCGCGCTCGCCGCGAGGAGAGACCGGTTCTCTCGCCGCCACGCCAATTGAATATATCGAATAAATCACGAATGCGCATGAAATCGTCGCGAGAATGCCACCAGGGGGATAGATTGCGTAACGATCGGGCTCCCATTAGCTCAGTCAGGCGATTTGATTTTTTTGCATTTGTTTACATATATGCACGCGAATCGTTCCATTTCCTTTTGCGACGCCTCTGCAATTATACATTCGGCGATTTCGATCGAGAGGCACGTGTTTACTTGAACCGACGATTGACGTTATTGTGACTTTCAATCAAATCGATACTGCATTATACCATTTACGTTATTTGCAGTAAAAACAAGTCTGTCGAATGAGAGAGGGGAGCATAAAATATCTACACGTTTGTAGAAAATTTGTATGCGTAAAATAGCGTATGAGCGAATTTTTTATCTTTCATTTGTATTTTTATTTTTTATAGTTTTATTTGTTTGCACAAAGATGTGAATTTACGTAAATATCTGCGATCTACTACTCGTATAACAGACTATTACACAACGAATTATGAAACTGTGTCTCTCTAGAAATATTTACAAAAAAGCGCGTCTATCTGTCGGTCGTCTATCTGTGCGACCGTGACTTTCATATGGTTAAGAACTCCATTATGGACCCGAAATCTGTTTGAATCGCCAAACGTTTCAGCGTTTCAACTGTGTACATCTGTTTGGAAACGATACCGTCGATAGCCTCGGGAGTTGAGTTCGTTTGCAGTTTCTAGCTTAACCGTGGAAATGACGGTCTTTTTTCTCGTCGCCAGGCATTAAGTGTAACCCCTTTAAATCCGAAAGGAACGAGCCTGGGGAAACCAGTTTACGTTTGGTGTGCCATTCATAAACAACCAACTCACCCTCCAACTGTCCCTCTTTCGTATTCGTGAAACGCGTTCCGACCGACCTTGCCGCTACCTTCTTGGAATTCATGCTGCTCCGAGCAAAGAGAAAATATGAAATATCGTAGCGTCCTCGGTTGTCCGACCGGTAATTCCGCTCCTTGACCACCTTGAAAGATCGCTTTCGTTGTACACGCGAATGTAAGTGAGAATTTCGGATGGTCCAAATGGTTTTGCGTCTGTCGATGATTCTAGATATTCGTTGGTCTTAATAGCGTTCATTACGTGTCAGGGATGACGTACGATCGGTGACGCTGTTCTAGCGTTGTATGTGATTTTTTAGCGATTAGCGACAGCCGAGTAATGTACGTAATTATAACAAGTTTAAATTATGTACTTAAAGAATACATAATTACAACAAGTTTTAAATTATGTATGCTTGTTATAATATATAATTAGTGGTTATTAATAGCGTTAATACCTGACGTTCTTGCTACATCAAATTAAACAACCCGTAACTCTAAATTTAATTCTAGTCTTCACTGCGCTAACCTTCCCATCGCGTTTTAACTATTACTTCTTGCTGCTTCTTCTGCCGCGTCGTCAAGATAATTTCGCGTGAATTTGTGTAGCAGCAAAATGATTCATTCGGTTACTCGACACAGCTTCAATAAGGGTTCAATTAATTGACAAGAGATTCGCGCCGTGTAACGTAACACGTTACACGAGATTACTCAGAAGCGAAACGTTCCAGAGGCAACAACGGATCGCCAGGACAGAGATGAAGACGAGTCGTTGTTGACTCGGATTAATAAAGACAATTGCAGTCGTTAAAAAAAAGCTCGAGTTTTTCTGGCTCTTCTGGCCAAATGGGAACGAAAATAAAATATATAGCGAAAAATTGAACTTTTGGAGTATCCGTCCGCGTTAATCCGCCGACTCCCGCATCGAGCAACTGTATCGTCTGTTAATTCCGATCCTCGTGATATCGATCGATATTTGTCTCCGAATGTTTTTCGTATCTTTTCTCCATCTTTTTTCTTTTAGTTAACTGGAAATTCTGTACAGAGAAAAGAATGAAAACAAAAATGAGCCCTGAGAAAAGAATGTGCGGAAGTTTCGTAAAACTTTCGGTTTTTAGTCCGCTGCTAAAGAAATTTTACGTGGAGAAAGAAAGTAAAAATGAGTTTTGAGAAAGGAATTTTACAAATCGGACGCTAAAGTCACTTTTATAAAAAGTGAAGTGTTTGTTTAAGAAATAAATTATTTTTTGACAGAGTGTTTTTTACAGCGTTGCACAGTGTCTGTCAAAAATCCTGGCTAGATCAACTTCTAATCCGAGGCGATGATTTAACTGTTGCAAAGTACCTACTCGCAACATCGGTTTCCTGAAATTGATAAAATGGCTGAATTCTTGCAAACTGGTTAAGTGGCCGAGTAAATTCCCAAGATTCTCGATTGAGTTGGCATTCGCTGTTGGTAACGCGTTTGGTTTGGAAAATCTTCGTCGCTTCTTACAGCTTCTCTCTCGTAATTGAACATCGACGTTCATTTCGACGATGTTTTTCGTTTTGATTTTAAAGACGTTTTGCCTCGTCATCGCGGTAATAGCTGGCTCTACGAAAATAATTGATATGTGGGCAGTAAGAGCGTAAAAGAATAAAAGATGGAACGAGAAAAGTGATTCACGGATATTTCTGTTCTGTTCTATTAATTCTTCTTCAGGAATTATTCTTTTTTTTTGTGCAAAAGAAGTTTTTTCTTCGTAAATTATTATTATAGTCACAGAAACATGCTTTGTTCTTATCTTTATTCTACAAATTATAGTATACTTATTGTCTGTGCAATATTGTCTGAATATTGCACAGACAATATTGCACAGATGTGCAAGATAGTACAGTTTTGATAGTCTTTGCAAAGGAATCGAGATAGGAGCGTCTGTTTCTAAGAGACGTCTGAGAGTTCGTCGTCTTCAACAATTTATCATCGTCAAATTAGGAAATTTCTTTCTCGAAACGTATATTTTTATTTTATTTTCTTTCAATTAAAAATGAGCTAACGATGATTTTTCTCATTTTCAAACACGGATGTCAGTTTGATAGGTGTGATAACATAACGAAATGCAACAATACTGGGCCTGACAGTGCGATGGACAGTGCAGTATGTCGTAACGATTGTATAATAAACGACAAAGGACAAAACTGCGTTCATAGAAATAGGTTTCTAATTGATCGTCAGGGTCGTTGACGCGTCGCAGCCTTAAAAATAATTGTCTACCAGGTGCGATAATACGGATGACGAGACGACGCTTACCTTTAACCGTGATAGACTCGTCGGGTCACCGACACTCCCATTTGCGACCGACGTCGAAAGAAGCGTTAAACGGCCATGAGTACAGCGGTCTCAAGGTCGTCCTCGAAGTATCAAAAGTATCGAAATTTATTTCGATTTCTGCACATTTTGTTACAAAGTGTAACTAGTTTTGCTTATAGTATACTATTAATTTTATTATATTAAGGTACCCATAGATAATGTCGTTTTTTTTCAAATTTAATAAATATTGCCATCCAGTAACAATAATTTAACTTGTTATAACATAAGCTATGGAAGTTAACCTTTATAAACTGTATCAACTCTTGAATAAAATAAAATTTTGTACAGTATCAAAACGACATTACTTATAGGTATTATTTATAGTATCGCGAGTTTTACTTCCAACTACTAAATGTATTACTTTCGAAAAAAGAAGCATTTGACGAAGCTTGTCATTGTTGAGAATTTCTCAGTTATAATTACGTCACATTGCAGCGTCGATTATTCCTAATTTCAAAGTCGAAGACTTTCCATTGTTTAAACTTGAATTCGTTTCTGATCCCTATCGAATCCCTTCTTTTGCACCCCGAAATTGCGAAAGAAGCGTGTCGCGCAGCTTTTCAATAAAGAAAAAAAATCGTCAAATTTGCTCGACAAATATTTGGAGAGATAACTTCCCCTTCGATCCAAGGGTCTAATTCCTTTGGTCAAATATTTAAATACTACTCGAGATGTTACTCGGATTCTCAAACTAACGTTGGTTCTCAGTATGTGGAAACTCTGTTCTCGAGGATCCCCGTGAGAAACACGCGAGTTTTTTAGTTTTTTTTTTCTTTTTTAAGCGAGTGTATTAATTAACATTTTACATAACGCAAAATCCGTTGGCGTGTCGTAACAAATCGACGCGTTCAGCCTGGGGATGATTACGAAACGAAGCGTTTAAATGTGTTGCCACCTGTTAATTTACGGTCAGGGGATGTTTCAACGTTGATCGGTTCCCGATGATGTCTGTTACCATTCACAGGGCAAATCTTATTCGGTTTCGTTGCACGTTCTTCCGTATCGAAATCGACGAATCTGCCGACTACCTGTGAGTAAAATAGCTTAGAAATGTAAGTAATTTGTCTGTAACCTGTGCATGATGATCCACGAGACCTATTCAGTTGCTTTAAAAATTTTTGCATATTATACGATAAATTGTGAGTTGTAAACAAGGTCTCGAGTTTTGAACGGATGAAATCTTTCGAGCTCTGAAATCTGAATCGCTTATGCGGATAAACGCGACGTGCGATTTTACACGGCGTTCCCTTATAAGGACATTGCAGATTATCCAGCTAGCTCCACCAAACAATAAGTAGAACGGGAAGTTTCAAAAACAAACTGGGTTACGCTGCCAGCAGTTATTCTTCATCGAAATCCAATTAATTCCCGCGCTTCCGATTCTCGAGTGCCGCAGTTCTCGAAGTTATCGTCCGAAGCTATCATCGAACGACCCTCTTGGCTGATCACTCGGGCCATGGACGGGATCCAAAATGCTTTCCTGGCAGACTCGTCGCGAATCGTTGCTAGCAAACTACCAACTAACGTTACGTTTATTAAAAATTTCGGCTCCGACCATTTCCCGTGCCATTTCTCGATCGATGAATTTCCTCCCAAGACACAGGTTGCTGTCGCATTGTCCGATCAATTTTGCTTCTCGATACGAGGAGATAATGTCCTCTCGCTTCGCTTGCTACGGCCAGTCTGCGTCATCGGTGCGTAACAATTAGAAAAAACAAATCGCTTCTCTTTTTCTTCTCCTCTTTACATTGTACTTGAATCACGTGTCGTTTGATTGGCAGGTGGGCAGAGCGTCTTGTAACTTCCTATAGCGAATCGTTGCGCGATAGTTCAGGTACGTATAGAGAGATGAGGATCAGGTATGTACCCTTAGATCGTGCGGTGGAATAATAGCCGATGCTGTGGAAATTAATGCGATTACTGCGTCGAAAGTGTCTTCTTTTTCTAAGAAAAGAAAAATTCTTTCTTATTTTTCGCCACGTTCGTTACTGCGTTATTTCGTTATTAAATCAGAGTACCTAAGAGGTGATAATCAGAGATAATCTGTCTGGCTTTGTTATAATTAGTAAAATTACATTGATATTTCCGAGCCAATATACACGTCGAATCGAGGAAGACTAAGGAGTAAAGACTAGAGGGCGTAAACAAATTTTGTCTCCGGTAAAAATTTATACACAACGCCTGTTCAGTCTGTTGTTTGCTCTCTTCGTGAGATCATCGAGATGCATTTTGAGCCCGCTGCTAATTAAACGAGTTCCAATTTCTCGGCGAGCGTACTTCCTGCATAGATATCAACTCTCGTAAAATAGACGAAGAAATCGTCGAGACGTTCCTCGAGCTGGCGGTTGGAGCGATCGGAAGCGAAAGAAGGTCGCCAGATAATAACTAATACTGCTAAACGACGCCGATGCTGCTGCTGCTGCTTTTCTAGTCTCACCGTTAATCCCTATTTACACCGTCTCGTTTCGACGATAAGTTATGCAAACGCGAGCAAGTGTCCGACGATGAATCGAACGTGTCTCGAGACGTGAAAACGCGCGAAGAAAGATCGGCCAAGCGTCCTTTCCGGTTTGGATCGAGCGGTCGACGTCGAGAGTCGCGTTTTCTTGAAGCACGATCGCGGCAACGATCGTCGAATCTACTATCGCGGGCAATTAATTCGAGGCGGAAGTAAATTAACGTGGCAGAAACGATTAGACGTTTAATTGCAGATTCTTCTTCTGGCGCTACCAGAAGAAACAATCCGATGCTTGCGAAATATAGTTGCACGCGCTCGTAAACGATGGGAGCGAGTTATTCACGCGCCATCTTCTTCTTTATCTTCTCTCTCTCTCTCTCTCTCTCTTTTTTCTTTATTTGTTTGGTTAAATTAGCCAGATATTACGAGTCGAATCGTGGGATGATGTATGAATTTTTTTTCATTTAAAAAAAGTAATCAGCAGCTCGCAGTTTATTATTTTACTGACCCGATTTTATTGACCAATACACACTCTTGGATGGATGAATATTTTTAACAAAGTATTTTTAACTTCAAGTGGTAAAAAAAAATGACGTGAGATATATGATGAAACTTTTTGATCGAACTTTTTTATGTCTTGTTCATCTTTCAATTTGGCAACGTGTTTAACATGTTTCTGGCGACATTTTTCAATATTTTTACAATATTGATGGTATTCACGAGATGAATAACACTGTTAAAGAAAAACCTTGGATAAAAAGTTCTTGCTTGTCTGGATCAATTAAATTAAACGAATTTATATTTAGTCTCGTGCGAATTCGTGCCGTTACTTGTGAATAAATTGAACGCGCTTCTAGCAATTAAATACGACACGTTGACTTGTCAAGCGGCGACACGCATTCTTCGAGCGAACGACAGGAAAATGCGTCAACAGCAATGCTCGAACGTAGAAGGTGAGAGGTGAGATCGCGCGCGAGATCTCGAGGAAACACGAACATTAATTAATTGCGAAACTTGTTGCGCGTTCCTCTGGAAAAACGATAGATTACCGCGTGTTTACGAATGCATCAATGTTTCAAATACAGGGAACACATGTCTCTTGATTTATTCAAAACCAGTTTGCGAGGAAAGCATTTGACGTAAATTATTTGTATAAATTATTTACAAAATTTACTCGTAGAATTAAAATTTGCTTATTATCGAACGTGCCACATACTCGGTGATGCTGCTGTGATGTTGCGTGATTTTTCAACGTTTATAGTGTTAATGATAAAAAAATTATAATTACGTTATAGTGTTGATGATAAAGAAGATTATAGTGATTAGTGGCAAAAAAATTTATTAACTTTAGTAACTCGCAACATAAATTTTAGAAAATTCAAATTCAAATTCAAATTCAAATTAGGGTAATTCCGGATGAAGTAGTTTGATCTCACTATATAGATAGTCAATTTTCACTTTTTTTTAGTGGCATATCGCATCTTATTATCGTATTCTATGTCATTTGGTCGTATTTTCATTTGAAAAATATGGCAAGTTAGGTGTAACGTGCACGATTGAATAGTTTCAAAAATTTTCTGCTTATTCTTTAACCAAAAAGTAACGACTGCTTCGAAATACAGTGTGTTAATATAGTGTTTAGAGATTATGATTACCCTTTCATAATGAAATGTTGTCATAAAAAAAACAAGTGAGTCATCATTCCCAGATTGTCGGGCCCGGTTGACTCATCGTGAAATTGTTAGTAATAACGATAGTTGGTGTGTAAATATTATTTTGGAGAAGAATACCAAATATAAAAGGAAAAAATCTAACAGTACAAGATTACGAATAAATGAAACAAGCCGAGAAATATGCTTAATATGGATGAGACAGGTTTACAGTCGAATGATAAATTAAAAATTGAGCTCGAAATATGTATTTCGTACTTGTTTTTCAATAAGATGTCATTTCTTTCGTTTTGCAAATCTACGAGTACTCTTACATTATATACATACATTTTAGATATCGATTATATTTAAGATGTAATCGTTCTTTTAAAAAAATCGAGCCATCATTCAGCCCAATCGAAGAAAGAATTCAAACATGGTCATTTAATTCGTTTCGTTTCTCGCAATTATTTTCGTTTCGATATTAATTCGTCCGTTCGAAAAAAGCGAGTGCGCGCGTCGCGCGGACGAAGTCGAGCGACCGATCGACCTTTTGGGTCACTTCGATCCGAGACAAAGTAATTTTAGCGTTCGCAAAGAATCCGATATGCGGCTTGAAAGACGGAGAGAAAAGGAAAATGAAAAGGAAAAAGAAAAGGAAAAGCCTCTTGTCGATTCCCCCTCGTTCCGCGGACTATTGTTCTCGTTATCAGCGAGTTTCGACGAGTGCGCAATAGTGTGAGAACCACGGAGCGATAGCAGGCCGTTCCACCTAACGATAAATCATGTACAGTCCGAGAAAATTATTGCGACTATTCAATTCTCGTCACGAAGGCTTAGCGAATGACCCGTAATAATTTCGCTTCGATTATTTATTGTTCGCCGGCGAACCACTATGGCCGACGTCCGCTCGCCTTCGAGCGAACGTTATAGTCATTGGCTTTCCATTCCTTTCAGTTCGACTTATCAGTGAACTTTTAACGCAAAAGATCATCGGCTTTTTATATCTTTAATTCGTGCCAGTAAATTTTTTAGGCCTAATAAAAAAAATTTTACGAATATCGAATGTTTTTAAAAGGTTAACGCGAAGCGCGATGAAGTTGTGTCTCTCTTTCTTCTCCTTGATTTATTTCAAACGATACGTTCAGTCACGAAGCGTCGATGCGTAAAGACAGTTTAGATTTAGATTTTTTTTAATTTGTTCGAGACTGGTGGATCCAGCGAGGAAGCTCGCGTGATTCAGATTTATTTAAACGGGCGCGAAAGACTTTTTTCTTTTTTCTTTCTTATTTACGTCGTCGAATAAGTCGCGAGTTAAAACAAAGTAGACGTTGCCGCATGATTTATTACAAAGTAATCTTTCTCGCAGTAAGTAAGGATTCATTAATGCCAGCGGTAATTTCCTAGATATGTTTTGCAACTATTTTTCAATATAAGTCATCAGCGCACGCACCGCTGATGACTTACTCAGGTATTACTCGCTGTCGTTATTTGCAGAAAGATAAGAATGGACTGTCTGACGTCGTACAAACGCAGCGGCGACTCTCTTCGGAATGAAATTCGCCCAACAATCAGCCTTTCCCTTTCCCGTGACTTCGATTCGTCACGAGAATTCAAGTCACTTTTAACAACTGCCAAGTTTGCGATTGACTTAAACTTAAAGAAGAGAGATATATCAGCCTCTTTTCCGCGCAATCTAACAAAATGAATTCCCAATTGCGTGACGTGCTCGAATCAATTTGTCGGTTAATTTTTCATCGTGTCGTACAGAGGAGAGGAAAGGAGTCCGTAATAATAACGAGATTAATTCAATCGAAGATATGACGGAGATATATCGGCGCCGAATAATTCACGTTCGAACCCGCGACGGCTTTCACTCGGTTCGATCGCTCGTTTTCGGTCGGTGGAATTGCGGAATTTCGACGGGGATGTATAGCTCAACTTTATCAGTTGAGAACAATTTATTGGCAGTGCCGTGTCGATAACGATTGTTAACAGGCCAAATAGACGAACCACTCTGTCGCTTGTGCGGTCTATGAGGTGTCGTAAATACAATACGTACGAACGACCAGGGTGACGCAGATGCGTGGAAATCTGGGGACGATCTTCGCGCGAAATTTGCTTTGAGTAATACGGCTGGAAGGGACCATTGTTCTTTTGTTGATTTTACAGTGACCGTGTTTCTATTTTTGAAAATATTTCGGAACAATTAGAATGATTCACAAGGATTAGAATGTCATTGACAATGAATTTTAAACGAATAACTAGACAATGTTGTAAAACTTGACGATACCCTTCCGCTGTACTTTGGTGTAATACGCAATATCTTGTAAAAGTTAAACATAAATTGTCTTTTGCTAAATAGTTGTAAATAGGTAGAAACATATTTCGTAAAGAAGACGCAGTACACTGGAAGAGATCAATTCCAGTGAATTGTTAATTACTAACTAATTAACGGACTGTGCATGTTTATAGAAAACTTAAAGAGGTACAGAATGTATATATATATATAATACAACGTTCAAAAATGTATAAACCATGAGAAAGTTCAAAGATTCACGCGAGACCCAGTCGTAGCCCATTTACGTACGATACGCACGTTGTTAATTCTCGGCCATTGGTAAAAGTTAGGCTGGAATCTATAGCAGTCAGCCGTCATATAGCGTTAAGCCGTAACGGAGAGAACAGTGACGATAAATAAGCGGGTACGGGTCATCGTCCAACCGGGAGACGAGATTTATGTTCAACGAGCCGAACGAGACTGTCGATCGCTCCTCTTCGAGTACACTCACGCGCGAAATCTCGCGCGCCGTCCCTCTCATCGTCGCTGTGGCGTCATCGCAACCCCTTTTGGATGTTATGGCTTCGTTACGGATCGGGAACGTGCTTTTCCTACCCCGAGCGTGCATCGGCCACCCCTTCTGTTTCAGATTCGACATCCAGCTTCTTCCCCCCATGGTTTCTCTTTCGGGTTTCGTTTCGTGCGATCGTTCCCTCCCGAGAGGGACTCTCTCTCGATTGACGAGGGGCGGTTGGTCAATTTCGGTTTGCAGCGAATGGAAGAGCGCCAGAGAGAATCGAACGCTTTAGGTTTGTAATTGCTTTCTCTTCCGTGGATTGAATTTTCGATCGACGATCCGTTGCTGCGGATTAAGGTCGATCTCTCACTGCGAACACTTCATCTCGCAACTGTGTTCCATAACATTTTCTTCTAATTCGCGATACGTTTGAAATAAATCTCTCTCGCCCCGATTCACGCACACGCGTGAATTGTTAATTATCCAACGACAGCCAGATTACGAGCGGAACCTTGCGAGTTGAACCCCGAGTCAGTCACTCAACGAGATATTCAAACGTCGTTCGAAACGAGTTGAAACTCTTTTTCATTGAATTGAATTTTAGACTAGCCGCCGTCGTTCTAGATTGAGGATGTCTGTGGATTATAATTGATATTTCCTTCTTGTTAAAATGGAATTTTCAACCGTTTCGACCATCGTACGCGTAACATAGTAGACTGTTCTCTAGATCGAGGTCGATACTTAATCTGTTCGAGGCTATATCGATCAGTTTCCCGTTTTCTTCGGACGATTGGAGAGCCCTAGAAGTGTGTTTCTATCGTCTTTCCAATATTTGCTCGACCTTCGAGCGGCAGGGTGGAGTCGATTTTGTCCTGGTCAAAAAGCGTACGCAAACTAATGCTTTCTTTCTCTCTCTCTCTCTCGCTCTCTCGCTCTCTCGCTCTCTCGCTCTCTGGGTAGAGATCTTTTATCGTGTTTGCTACGAAAAAGTCTACGTAAAAGTCTCATTGTGAGACGTTGCTAACAAACTATTGCGCTCTATCATAAATTATCATAAATTTAGATAAGACCGTTCGAAATAGAAACGTGAATCACCGAGTTTTGCAATCACGAATCGGGCTCGTCGGAAGGAGAAAGGAATCCTAAGAAAGTAACGTGGCGCATTGCAGGAACCGTGTCGTTCGACGCGGATGTGACTATCAAATATTCAGTCGAAATATCCTGAAACGAATAATCATGCGTCAAATAAGCCATCTCATGCAACAGCTACCGGTTTCCTACGGTTTGCCAGCTAATTTCCATTTCAAATGAAGAACGCGTAATCCACACGTGCCGCAACGATATCATTACACGCGCAGAGTCTTTTATATTCAAATCTCTCGCTTTCGTCCATACGAGACGCTGCATACGCGCCAGTTTTCATTTAGCGTCATTACGCTCGCGTACGACGCCTCGTACACATTTGCGTCACACGCTTTTCACATATCCGCGGTGCACGCGATTTTTAAACAACGCCTATGTGCGAGCACCTCGTGGACGCGCGTCGTTGTGTCGCAAGGTCGAGTTCACGGTGAAACCTGGAAATCTTACAGGTTCTATTCGACCACGAAGAAACGGGGATTCTAACGCGTTCGAAAGCGTCGGCATATTTTAATAATCCTATTTTTTAACAGAGTTTTGATCAACTTTAAATTGCGACTTCTCTATTTTGATAAAAATCTTCAACATAATATTAATATATTGTCGTTTTATCGCGAGTGGCGATACGTAGCTAATTTCTTCTAATTTCGAATCTCTCCTAAGACGCGATTGTTCGTACGATTGCTTTGAGTCTGTTCTTACTACTTTTGTTTGTAGGAGTGTAGTTATTTTTCACTTGGCCAAGTTTGTCCGATTTACTTGAAATTTAAAAACAGTTACTTACTGCGATTACTGAAAAAGATCCGAGCGCGTGGCTGATGCGTCACTATTTGTATTAATAGCTGTACCATTACGCATTTTGTTCATTTTGCAAGCGGGGAAATCCGGTAATGATTCTCCTCTGCCGTGAATGGAGAATTTGTTTCCAAGATCCCAAAAATTAATCGCAGATCGCAGGGAGGATATTCCCCCTTTAAGGAGCAGTCTTAAAATTCTGCACGACTTTAATCTTGATTTTGGAAATCAAGTAGACTGATGTTAGTGAAGTAAAATCAATATTAAAGTTGTCGTATTATTCTTTTCTTCGACTATCTTTCACGTCTCCCGGATATTTTTTTTTTTTTTATAACAAAAAGAGGTGAGAAACTTATATTTCATATCGTAGGAATTAATTTCATTGCCGCCATTGGGAAACTCGTCTCGCGATTGCATCACTGTTATCTTTGCAACAACTTCGTTGCATAGAATCGCCGGTTATTATGCAATTGTTCGACCGCTCCGCGTTTCCTTTTCTTTCGCCTATCGATCACAACTTATTAGTAATCGTCCATTAAGCGTTTTGTACGTTGCATCGAATAATAACATTACTTGGAAATAGTTTATTGTCTCGCGGCTTTCCTACAATTAATAGGTTCGTCTGTTCCAAGTGTCCACGCACTGATCGCGATACGCACGTACATGCAAATGTGATACTCGTACCGAAAATTACGGATATGAGAACATGAAAATTTTTCTATGATACTTCGAACAACAACACTGTCGATATTGTGCAATTTACGCGATAAATGCATCCTAAAAATCGTTGTGGATACGTGCGTCTAGTCTCACGCGTCTTACGATCTGGTATAATCGCTCTGATCGCTCGTAACGATCAGATTATGATTCGGGATAATGGCTGCGCGGGAAACGCCACGTAACGCTCATTAAGTTTCGTTCGAAGAACAACGAACACGATTTTTCAAGACTTTTCAAGTCAGAGGAATCACTTTGCGTTTGTTTCGATTTCACTTGCAAATGAAATGTACGAACAGGGGATGTCTCTATGTCGTACAACTGAATTTAATCTGTAATCGTCAAATTTGAAATTTTGAAAAATTCCCTGTTTCACGAGACAGTTGATAAATCTTTTTGCTCGTGGAGTTGATCAATCGATTAGTTACGTTAGAAAAGGCGAATAAAGATTAAAATATTTTTCTGAGACTCTGCGAGAACAGTTTAATTACTCGCAAATCATAAATTTATATAACAATGAATTGTTATATAAATTGTTCGTTTTCCATCAAACATCAGACAATTGGAATCTTAGTTTTCACTTGAAGGTGCAAATAAGCCATCGAAGAAAAGTGTCTCCTTGACGTCACGATCGATGCCAGAAATTGTGCCACGTTTATGTCTGCGCATTAATTGATCGCATCAGCCTGCCGATTATCTAATCGCGTTCAGCCGTGCTTCCTCGAGCAAGACAGCGATCTTCGCACTGTCATTTGCCGAGCCTCTGAACGACTGCGTCTGCATACGTGTGCTCCTCGATGACTCGTCCGACGTGAATTCATTCCGCTTCAAAGAGCACCTGTTGAAAACTACCGATGTATCGAGCATTTTTTCTTTTTCTTTTTCTTTTTCTTTTTCTTTTTCAAATTTTCCTTACGCGTTAAAACGTGTAATTCGAATCTCCGTGTAGAAGTCATTTCGCAGTATGGCGAACACAAATCGTAATTAGAATTGGAACCTGTTATCACATGTGTTACGAGATTTGAGAGATGAACAGGTAAATTAGATTCGCGAAATAAATTAAGATGAAAAAGGAACGTTCCGCAATTTTTTGATTAATTTGGATATGGGCCATTTTCTCTCGCGAACCTCATTCGATCTCAATTTTAAGTTTTTGACATCTTTGAAATTGCCGAAATGTGATTGATCGTATCTTGTCAAGTTTCATTCTGATTCCGATATATTTTAAGACCGGAATTGTATCAACGATGAACAAATCGTTGATGAATCGATAATTTTGATCATTTTTTTTTTTTTTTTAAAAGAATTGCAAAGTCGACAAACATTGACAAATGAGTGGGATTTGTTCGAACCGGGAACATTGTCAGTTCAACATTGTATATCACCCGTTAAGCGTTATCAATATATGCCGTCCAATTTAAAACGACAACCAGTATTTCTTGTTTCAATCTCGTTTCCCTCCTCGTTGAAGCCGGCCATTTTTATAACCAGTTACGCTGTCACGTTATTTTGCAATGAATCCCAGTCTCTGAACGAGGATCGTCGTTGCGAAATGGGAAAAAGATATTGGTACGATGTCTCGTTCGTCGTTACGTAAAATTAGAATGTTCTCGCGAGCCGATGACGATCTGGAAGTAGAGCGCGTGTTCCTTTGTCTTTTAATTTGCATACGTTCTGCCTCTGATTTTCATACATACTACTTCACGAAGGCTTTGACATTAATGTTAGGTTAGGTCTTTTGCGAGACTTAACATTAACGTTTTAGTTTAGGTTTTATTAACACTAGAACTACTGACGATTAACTTCTCGCGCTGGAATGACGTGCCACGCACGTCGAGAATATTTGGTCAAAATTGCAATATTTTCTCAGTTTTAAGTATATTAAAACTATAACCCAGGCAAAACAAATAACAAATTCCTATCCAGTGATATACCGATGAATTAAAAAAGGAGACGAATTATTGCATACGGTTTGGTCACTCGTTATGGTCCGCGAACCAGTTTCTTCCGCGCCAGGAGGTTGAAGCATGAAATTTCCATCGGAGAAGCTGAAGACGAAAAAGTTTATCACGCAATGGAGTATACAAGCTTCTACTCGTATATTTTACGAAAAATTATTCAAATCTTTAAAAATACACTGTCTAATGAAAATAATAAATTGATCATTTCGATAGTTCTAATGTTAAAAGTGATATTGTTAGGTGTGATTCTGAGTTACTATTGGCAACAATGACGATAGTGACAATTCAGCGAGATGATATTTCGTGTTATTCTGGCTGTTAATACTTGAGCGAGAAAATCCGATTAGTGAGCGCACGATCGATGATCCCCGACAATGAAGATTTAACCAACGGGCTGTTGATCGGTAGCGTGTTAGTGCTGATACACGTTGATCGAAGGATTTTCATACGATCAAAGAGTTTTATTTCCCGGTCATTCGGAGCAATAGACGAATAAAACTTATTTTTTTCCGTTCACACTTCCATGCGATAGATGGATAGATGTTAAAAAAAAAAAAAAAGCAGAGGATAATGTTTTAAATATAAAAACACGGCAACATTGTCCGACGGCACTCGAAATTAATAGTCTTTTATTTCGATAGAATTTTTCACTTTTATTCTTATCGCGATACATTCATCGATAACGCTTTTTCGTTGGCAGAACGTTAATTTCGAGTTTTTAGCCTTCGCTCGTGGACACTCGAACCTCGCGTCGAATCTATTTATCGCACGTGTCTCGGTTTTTATCGTCTCTCGTTGTTGTTCGAACGGACAACAGATCTATCGGAAGATTTATAACACTCGCGCGACCAATACGAATTAAGATCGCCTTATTATTATACGATTCTTTCACAGTCGCTCAAATTGATTCACACTGAATCGTCACATTTCCACATTTGCGAATGCAAGTTTATTCTCCCGTTCGTAGTTGTCGCGGCAATTTTCGAACGAGAAAGTCGAGCAACGATGCTTTTCTCAGTGTCGTTGTTCAAGCCAGAGAAAGAAGAGACGATAAAATTTTATCGCAAAGCGGCAATCGTTATCTCGCGTACCGATCGGCGTGCCGTTTCAGAAGTGAGTAACATTAGATCCCAAAATTGGAGCAGCTAGAGATCCGAGAGTTTGCAAGTTTGAGAAAACTTTGAGATAATTGCAAATTATCGACAGAACGAGAGCTCGAAAAACTTTCGGAGAAATCGGATGCTCGTACGAAACGAGCTTCACAAACTCGTGACACATTTTCGTGTGCACGTGAGGTGAGTCAGACGATTCAACTATTTCGACAGTGCACGCTCTCTTCCTCTCTCTCTCTCTCTCTCTCTCTCTCTCTCTCTCTGGAATAAATGTTTGATCGCGACGAAAACACGGGCCCGCGACCCGTCGATCGTTCGCGCTGTAACGCGTGTAGCGTGCGTATCCGCTTTTAGATTAGTCTGGATACGGCGATAAAGAACCGGCTACGGCGAGTTCGGAAGCACTCGCCACCCATTGGTGGGTGCTGGATGAAAAAATTGTACATGCACGCGGGGAGATAGGCTCGTTAGCGCGAGCGGAGTGTACTGACTCGATTAAAGCGAGACCATTTAAGTCCGGGGGGTCACGAGTCCTGACCATTGCTTTCAGATGGACATCGTTTCAAGATTTGTTTACTACACCCGCTCCGTGTAACAATCGACGTACGAACGTCAAACTCTGGCTCCGTCCTTTGTTTTTCAGATTCAGACCCTCTCGTTTTTGATTTAATTCAATTCTATTCATTCATTTTTTATCGTGTAATTCTATTATTATAATTTTCCATTATATATTTCAAAATTGTTGGATTTTTTGAAACGATTTCTTTGTTCGCGTGTTTTTCCTATTTTGATATGAGGAGAGTGTGTAGTTACAAGACATGTAAGAATGACACAATCTTTTTTTAAATTAGTGGGTATTGTTATTTAATCTCCTCTTGTGACTTTGTGTTTGTTCCGAACAAATACAAAGTGTGAGGGTCAAACTGTGATGTGAAAAACATTCATCGAGCCATGGATAACAATGTTCAAATTTATCAGGGATTTCCTTTGACCGTACTTTCATTGTTGATATCTGACTGTCAATTTCAAGGTTCGGTAAGTTTCTTTATCGCAGCTGTCCTCGACATAAATAAAATCTTAGGCCCGTAAGTAAGTAAATACGATCTTACAGAACCGACCAGCATCTCGACACATCTGAACTCAATTAGTTGTCTGTCTAATTGTGTTTTCCACGCCCGGGAAAACACAATGGAATCTACTACTATATAAGACCATTCACAACATTTATTCAAGTTTAGTAGTTTGCAAGAATCCAGCAGAGTGGTCAGTAGTTTTCAGGAGATGCTCGCGCATCTCAGCACGATATGGTCTTCTCACTATTGATCTATCTTACACATTCCTTGCTCGTACAATTCATCAAATTCGTCGAATTATCAAATCGTCCAATCAAATCTCACTTCTGACGAGTGAATTAAAATCCTACCAATTTAATACCAATCAAACTTTACTCGAACCAGCTGACTTTCATTCACGTTGAAAGCGGCAAGCCACCGATCTGATCAACGTCTCCGATACGTGGATTCAGATCGGCACGCCAACAATGTTCAAATTCATTTTCCAGTTTAAATTATGTTCATAAGATATAATTGGAAGTCGAAATATGTGAACCGTGTTGAACATTCGAAGCGAGTCAATCGTGAATCTCGGAGATTTCACGAGACACAGAATACGAGACATTTTTTACTAAAAAAATTAAAGTAAAGTTAGTTGCCGACAGTTCTCCCCTTCGTGAATAAATACTCGAGATTAATTTGCTACAGAGCACAGTATTATATATCGTCGGACGCCGTACACTCTATGCGTGCGTAATATATATTTCAAAAGAATTAGATATATATAATAATATAGATTATATATATATGTATAATAATAATTTATATTATGTTTATTATATATAACAATGTATAATAATATATGTAGATATATATATATATATATAGTAATATATATTCCAAAAAGAATTAGATTTTCGATCGAAATCCGACGAATGACGCAACATTCCAAATTTCACACAGCAGAAAGATTTTTTTGATTCCCCTCCAGATTTTTCGATTCCAAATGTTTTCTTTCGCGGCGACGCGAAACATTTGTTTGGAAACGTTTGACTGCGTGAACACTGGTAACTTGATTTTAACACGTAGTTCGCTGCAGTTTGGCGTTCCTGTTTCATCGAGCACAAACTCGGTTAGAACCATTTTTTGGAATCGTCGTTTCATTAAAAAAGGTTGAACGTTGCTCGGGCGTGAACATTGAACATCAACGTGAAAGAGAACTTTATCGCTCGATATTTCGTCATTTGAGCGCTGATATTCAATTTAATGCAGATTGCTTCATCGTTATGCCATCTCTGTTCGTTATTAATCTCCATCCGTTTCCGATACGCTCGCTCTTGCAACAACTAAGTCTTATTTATTAATAATCAGTGAACCGCGGATTGCTAGAATTTTCAGAAATGGAAAATCTAATTTCTTCTACTGAAACGATCAAGTACAAATTTTCGCGCTGCACGAATTTTTTTGACGTCTTTAAATTTCCGATTAAACAGTATTACGAGCAACTTTTGCCACCGCCTGTGATGTTGACTCACGATTTACTTTAATATGCGATCTATCTTTATGCAATAAACACTGAATGATCTTACACGTGCAGCAGGTTTGCAGAGAAGGAAGACCAAAAGAAATATCAATAAGGCTTCCACGTGTTTGAATCAAAATGAGCGTCGATGATTAACACGCAAAAGCGTGCGTTATGCTCACACCGTGAAACAGCTCTGACAAACGGAGATCGGGCAAGTGGTTAACCTTCGACGCCAATTAAACGAATCGACTCTTTAGTTGAGTTGCCTCGTTCGATAGATAAAATCCTAAACATCGCGAAATCTTCGCTGTCGTCCAAAGACGACAAACAATCCGTCCAGTCTCGAACCACTTTCGTCTTTCGACGTATCGACATGTCGACCGAATCGCCAATCGTGAGCGTTGGAATATCTGCTGACATTTCGCACAACTATATTAAATAATAATCCATTGCTTTTCGCTAGCTATTTCGTTGTAAAATAAAATACGAAGGAAATTCATTGCAAAGTAACGAACGAAGAAAATTTGTTAGAGATTAATCTTCGATAAATCCAACGAGTGTTGCCTCAATTCGCTCGAAATTTCTATAATCTTTCAAACTGTAATTTCTATTCGTGATTATTATCATAATTTATTTGTTATTTCGAGTGTATATACCTTGATTCGTGGACGATGATATATTTCGTTTTTTTTTTTTTGCACGATTACGCATTTTCGTCCAATTATGTTTTTGCTGGCCAGGTTACGTAAACGACTTCGCTCGATTTCTCTCTCTCTCTCTCTCTCACTCTCTCTCGTCTTTTTTTATTCTTCGTCGTGGAATCGCGTTTGCAATTAACTAAATAGATAACAGACCCATTCACCCAGTTCATCGTCCTGACCTTGCGTAATTTCAGAAGTCTTTCGCGCGACACTCGCTACGAGAGTAAAATAATTCGAAGAGACTGAACCTTCTCGTAAAAATCGAGGATTATTAATTAAACTCGATCGTTATCGAAGCATCGAAAATATCCAAGTGTGAAGTATGCAGACGATGAAATAAATTTCCTACGCAGGTTTAATTCTCTCTTTCTTCAGTTTTTTTTTTTTCAGTCTCGTATACAAAAATATTATATTATTTTCATAGAAACTCGTTGCCGGACGATAGTCTTGAATTTTGATAATCTATTTTATATTTTATATTTTATATTTATATTAAAAGTAGTTGAAATCGTTAGAAATGGACGGAATGATAATTAAGATTCGGAGGATTCTTCAGGCGTGTCGATATGCGATCCTGCGAACCACGAGATTTTCTCCATTCCCACTGACGTCAGTCACGGTAACAAGAGCTACAGCTGTCATTAACGTCCTAATTACGAGGCTGTCTACGAGATGTTTTCCTTTGATTAGCCTTTCCTGCACGACTTCCACCAGATCGAAAGATTCCTATTATTATCCTATCGCTTCTCGAGGGGAACGTTTCCCTCTCATTGTTCTTGCCATTGATAGACTTTTGGTCAAATATTATATTATACACTTGATCGACCGTAAAAAAAATTACAATTGAGAATAATACGACGAAACGAAGAAATTTTGATTCTATTAAATTATACCATTCTCCTTTTTTCATCGTTCTTATTATTCCGAAACATAGATTTAAAATTTGGAATGAAAGTTCTCGCGGGGAAAGAATCGAAAAACTAAACTTGTTCTTCCCGTTAAAGTTTCAGGCAAATGCTCAGAGAATTGCCCGGTAATTAGAGTTTAGCCAAGTTAAACCTCTCAAATCGACTCTGCGAGTACGTCTGACGCGATAATAACCATTAAAACGCGAGAATTAGAACTCCTTGAGAGAATTTTCACTTGGTGAGAAATCGATAAAGAATGAGAAAGAAAAAAAAAAAGAACAAAAATCCCGTGGAGATCAATTCGTCAAGAGGTTCGAATTCGTCGCGAGTACACGCGCACTCGTGAGCACGTGTCCTTGATTCCTCTACGATATCCATCGACGTTAACTCGTCGTACAACGGTAAGCTGCGAAACTTGTGTAAAAAGTTCAAGCGCTGCCAGCTAATTAGAACCGCAGGTGAACGGAGTGGCTTGGCTCGTTTCTTAGCGGGCTCTTCTAGCGAAGGGTTAATGCGGTACCGTTCGCAATTATTCGAACGATAATGAATTCTAACTTAACTGCAGTTATTCGTTGAGCAAACATCTGTCGATTCCCGAAAGACGAGCGACCGCCTGTATTTCGCCGTTTCGGGGCGAAACCAATTCGGGACCGAGCTTGCCAATTAGAGCGCGGCCATTTTGGTGCCTACCTGTTGCTTTGTTCCAACGCGAGACGCGTTAAATATTCAAATTTACTTTTCTCTCGTTCATTTAACCATTCATTACTGACTTTACCAGACTAGAAAAAAAGAAGGATCTTTCTTCTATTTCGTGAAGCGAAATCTTGCAAAAATCTTTGAAACATGGACGTTGTCAAAGAAAATTACGTTGATAAATACAGTCAAATTCAGTATTTTATTATTAGAAACGTGTGTGTCTTGGAATTTAAGATACCGTTACCATTAATATTAATCAGAAATTGATAAATACGTGCAATTCAATATTTTCTTACTAGAAGCGTGTGTGCTTTGGTACTTATTTAACATTGGATCAAAAAAAAGAGGGGGAAACTGAGGATACCGTTACCATTAATATTTATATTCAAAAACTGATAAATACGTGCAATTCACTATTATCAAAATGCGCGTGTATGCGTACGTTAAAATGTCAAAATGTTAAAATGCGCATTTGTTTTTTTTTGTTTTGAAATTTATTCGTCGTTGGACGAAAGGAGGGGAAAATTAAAGATAAATTATAGTTAATGATGTTGCCATTAGCAAGAGTCGTAAAACAGCCGTCGAAGGTTTTCAAATTAGACGCGCGAGTCCGCCGTAACGAGCAGGTGCAATTTTTGCATTTTCCAATGGCCGGTCAGCCAGGGCAATTACAGATCCGGCTCGCAACGGTTTGTCTGTTTTTCCCCCGAAAATGATCGAACCACGGGACGAAATTATAGGTGAAAAATTATTCGCCGGGAAAGAGCGGTGCGCGACGTGGTGTCGTCGGGGCTTCTCGCATCCAGTAGCTTCGGGATGCGATAGATAGATAGCCGGTTTAATTAGCGGCTGCTGATTGGTCACCTTCCTCCTCGATATATTCGAAGCTGGTCGGGGATGCAGGAGCGTATAAACGTGTTGCGTGACTGTCCATGGTGGGGGCTTATTTACTCGCTATTCAAACCATGCCGGGTTGGCCGATCGGCGATGAAACGAGGAACGGCAGTCCGCGTCTGACACTCGTTGCGATCGGGTGATGTGTCGTTCGAACGGTGCTATCGATCCGTTTGTGTTTGCTCGTCCATGTTCCCGCGGCAGTAACGCAGAGTTAGTGCTGTGTTGGATCAGAGAGTGTTGGCCACTTTCAGAGAAAGACAGACCACTTTCCTCGTACTTTTCGCTTCCTTTCCCCTCCCGATTTTCGATCGTCCACGTCTATTTTTCTTCTCTCTTCTTCGAAATTCCAACTCGATTCGGTCACCCTCGACATCTCGTCTCGAAAAGACAAAGTCCTAACTGACTGAGCGACTCGACGATCGAGTTAGCTCCGATACACGTGTACCTACTCCCACGTGTGGACATGGAACGACCTGTTCGCGTAGTAGAGAGCCAGTGCGAGGTGAAAGCGCGAGGTTCGATCGGGTGTCGTCGATCGATGCGCGAAACAGAACTGGACGCTTGAGAACTGGAGAGAGACGATCGCTGCGGGCCCGTTGGTCCTCGGGGGTCTAATGGCACCCGACCTTGAGAAAAGGCGGCAGGAACTGAGGAGGACCAACAGCGGTAACTTGGAGCCAGGACACGAGCAACTTCAAATGCTCCTGCAGCTTCAATACACCGGAAATGTGTTGATCGAGCCTTATCTGAACGGTAAACTTCGTCTGTCTCCGTATGTGTGCATGCTTGATTATTGCTATTTAATATTCAGCGATTGAATTATGCCCGGGTAGATTTGCTGATTGATATCTCGCGTTGAAACTAGTTGTGCGACGTATGCCATCAAGCGGCACCAAGCGGTTTGTACGAACGTATAAATTTTATTGAGACGCAGGGAATTTTTCGTTTTTTAAATTATGCACCGACGATTGAATCAAGTCCTTCGTCTCGAGGAAACTAATTAAATAGCAAACGACGTCACAACGTTCGTTGTCAGAGAGAAACCAACCAGTTCGTGGCTTCTCTCGTGGAAATTTCAAATTAAATTTTGTACGCTTGAATTATCCTTCCTTACGAAGGAATGTTCTTTTCATTTTCGCCTGTTCGTCCTTATTTGCAAGGTTACTCGCTCAACTACTTCTGGTTCTATTTTGTTTCTATTTATGTCAGAGTTCAAGAAACTACAAACTGCGATTTTTTGCCATTGAAGGTTAGTTTCCTTTGGACTTGAGGGATAACGTTCCGCGTGTTATATCATCGACGCGAGATGCCGCAGATCGTTATCAGATTTTTTTTTCTTCTTTCCATGTTTTTTCTTCTCGACTTACTTGCGTTATCAGGATGATTGATTGAAGGGATTCGAGAAATTACGACGGTCTCTCGGACGATAACAGTTTTGCATTTCCATTCGAGCCACTTTCTCTCTTTCGACAAATCGATATCCTTGCTTTTGCTCCCGTCGATGAGGATCTACCTTTCCTTTTTCCTTCTTTTCCCAATGCACGATTATTCTCCTTCTTTTCTTTTAAACGAGACTCAAGTTACCAATAAAAAAGTTAAATACAAGTCGTCTTTTCCCTGTTTTACGAGTCAATTCCTGCTCCGAAATGATTCATTATTTTCGTTCGATAAAGCGCGTAGTAAAAGAATAATCTTTTACGACTCAGGATAACGTTATTGTTACGCGAGAAAGGAATTGCATCCTGACGTTGGAGTCGGCTATTTCAGAACACGCGTACGCCGTCGTGTACGGTAGTAGTACTCGTGTTTATTTTCCGTAAATAATAATAATAATAAACTGTTCTTAATCTTAACATCTCGTTTTTCAAGGCGCGCAAAGATCCACCTCTCTTCCTCTCACATTCTCATTAATAACAATTACTCTCCACCCTCCTCATCGTTAGATCCCCGGATGGGGTCGATGCATTTTCGCGCTGCTTTTCCTCTCACCCTGTCGCCTCTCTCTCTCTCTCTCTCTCTTTCTCTCTCTCTCGAGATATTGTTGTCGCGAGCGCGTACGTATATCTGCTGCATGTTGTTCCGTCTCTCTAACAACCGGGAAATCGACACGTCCCGTGAAGCGTTTGAGATAACCTTTGAGTTAAAGATCCGCTTCCCCGCGATCTCCTTTTCTTCTTCTCTTCTCCGCGATAAGTATATATAAGTATATATAAGTCGCCGCTTCTCTCGCCGCTTAGCCCCCGTAGTCCTCGTGTGATTCACTTCGGTTTGGTCCCGGCCGACACCGGGAGGAGAAGCGAGAAGCGTCTCTCTCCACGGAGAGACGGCCGCGAATCGCCGATACTCCGGTTATCGCGGCTCGTCCGAGGAGCGCTTTTGCGCGGTCGTTGCCAGGCGAAACGGAAGAAGGGAGAGCCAATCCGCCTCGAAATCGTCGTCGACCAATCGCGCGCCGCGTCTCCCGCGCTTTTCCTCGCCGATTTCCTCCGTTCCTCCGAGGGGCACTCGCGATCGTGGCGGACGGTCAGCTCCTCGGTGGCCTTCCTCCCTCTTCTTCTTCTTCGTTTCTCTCACGAACTCCTGGCTCGCGGTAAGAATTTTCAGAACAGAATCCTCCGCGATACCGACGAAATTTTCGTCGTTTGGTAGTACGCGAGATTTTGTGCGATTCAGAAAACCGGAAGGATCGCGGATCGTCGATCGAAGGATCGAAAAATCACCTGTCGCCTCGTGGACAATTGAAATTTTGTCGACGATCGACGTTTAGTTTCGCAAAGTAAAATTTAGCGTTAAACGCGAGTAATATTCGCAATCCTTTTGGATTGCGTAACAAGAAGCTCGTTGCGTGCGGATTATTTATTTTTGTGAGAATCTCGTGTCTGTAGATAAAAATATCAGGAATAAAGCTGTCCGCACGCCCTTGTGCGGGTATTACGATAATAAAAGTGACAGGATTGCGTAATTCTGTCTACACGTCGATTATTATTTAATACCAGCGAGGAATTTAATCGATTGCTGTTTAATATCAGTCTGTCTTAAAGAAAATTTATTAACAGGCCAGCGTGTACACCAGTGATATCGACGAAAAGATTCGTTCGACACCATTGAACAACACCGAACAACCTCGTCTTTGTTTCTTGTTCTTTGATCTCGGTAAAACGTGTCACAGATTCTTTGTTGTCGTTGGCCATGAAACTGCGCACATGTGTGTTCTAGTTGCACACAAAGGGAAAGAAACAGAAGTAAATTGTTCCGAGGTTCTTAGTCACTTTGACAGTGCTAATCTGAAATTTACGATTTGAAGTTCCCGCGCGCTCGTCATCGACTTTAAACGCGAAATGTTTTACCAAGGAATGTTTTTTTTTCTTTTTTTTCGCGATCGATCAACGTGCATCACGATGATCTAGTTTAACCAAGTAGGCGTGATTTTTCGATAGATCTACACACCGTGGACTACTACCTTGTGAACGTGTCCTTGCCGCTCGCGCGAGATTACTCAGTTTTGAGTTACCTGAGAGCGCAGCCAATGAAGCTGACGCGACGTTAAAATTATCACGAATTAACGCAGACACGCAGAACTTGAACTGAAACTGACTTCGATCGTCGACGAGACGTTTCGTGGATAGTTTAGGTAGGTCCGGGCATTGCGGCGTCGGCGAAAATTTGGTTCGGTGTCGCGCAACTGGGAAGATCTCGCCGTAAAAGGTAAATAACGAATAATCGTGACGACTTTAACACGTAGAAAAAAAAAAAGACAGGTGATTTGTTTTTGAACTAATCGTGATATCCAAATTTTTATTAGTCACATTTTGTCCAATTGTTCGGAATATCACATTTTAACAGCTAATTCGTACAACGAACGCTAGCATCCACGTCGGTGCAGATCATGTTCACGTTATATTGCGTCTCCACGAAAATGAATAGCAACGTGTTAATATTCAGTTCGTCGAGAAATTAATAGTTCCTTTTTTCTCGAGCTCGTTACACTGACAAACGATCTTAGTCACGACGTTAGATATTAATAAATTAAACGATATGATTGAACGAACAAGCGTGCAATTACAAACTTGGATTACTTCCAGGAAATGTTGAAAAAATCAGCCTGATTTTTTGTTACGATGAAACAAGTTATTCTTAATTACCATAGATGTCTATCAAGAATTGATCGATTATAATTGATTCCACTGAAATCGCAATTACGAAGTGTAGCGTACAACACGACTACCAATTTATAAAAATGACTTTAAATTCGCTGCAAAGCCGTGTAACGTGTAAAAATGTACAGTGCAACAAGGATTAAACATTTTTGCAGTTACAGAGACAAGACACAATGTACGTAAATTTAACATCTTAAACGTTGTTATTATATTAAAATTTATCGCCTGTAGAAAATTAATTCTTCGTTATTTCATTACGCTGTTAAAAGTCGCCCTCTATTGAGCAACAATTTGGGATTAATATATTTTGTTATAAGGTTATTGCTATAGCCGTAAAGATTACGTAGCCGATGATTATTATTATTATTATTGCCTTAAAATAAAGCTGGGCTTTATTATTCATTCGCTCGTTGTATCTTATTATATTAGAGACGCGAGAAGTCTCAACGATACAGAGGCAATTGCCTTCCGAGGCAGATCGTCCCTCCGCCATTGTTACTATCGGAAGAATTTTCTATAGATTCTCCCAGTGAGCATTTCCAGGAAGGTAAGTGAATATGACGACGAGCCGTAATAGACGGGTCTCGGCTGTCATAGCTTGCATTCCTCGCGAAATTGTTCCAACGTCCGTAGAATTCAACTATGCATTTTTCATTCCGAGAGGAGTCTCGCTGGCGACTAGAAGCGCGCACGAATTCTTGGTAAACATTCCCCGAGATCACCTTTCGACGAATACATCGAATATATCGGCTCGTTAATCGTGCTTGATCGACCATGCTCGAGTTACAGCAACGAGAAAACTAGCCTGATAACCTTCTTGTCAAACTGTAATTCGTGGCGCTATTTCGGGTCACGTTTCGTATCGCTGAATAGTTAATAATAGACAGATTTCCCATCCCTCCCCCCGGAAACGTGACGCAATTTTCTGAATCGTCGCTCCAATCGTATTCTAAACGTACTTCTTTATTGATTGTTGCTTCTCATCACCAGCGTGGATATTCGAACGTGATTTTCTATTTCTTGGTGGATTTTTCTTTGCGTCCATTAGTATCCATTCTGCGTATATGATTTCAAGATAGATATTTTCTTTTTTCTTTTTCTGGTTCAAGATTTTCACATCTTTCTCTTTTTAATTCCTTCGTATCCTTTTCTCAGTTCGAAACTATTCAAAATTCGCGCCAAGAGATTCGCCATTTAACGTTCGATATTTTCTAATTTTTTCCTTTCATTTTTTTTTTTTTTTTTTTTTTTTTTTTTTTTTTTACGTAGTAATCGTATAAATATCCTTCGAGTAAAATCGGTTCGATCAAAATAGTAGTCCCTCCTCCCTCCCAACCGCTCGGTGAAGTTTCGCGCCACAGGTCTCCCCGAGGTGCACGTGCCTCGAACGTGCGGTTCGCGCGAATGCCGAAGTCTACGCGTAAAGCACACGCTCATTAATAATGCGCATGTACACATTGTTGAGCAACGTATATACGGGTTGCTCGTACGCTCGGCTAACAGTACACTTGATACAGCCGGTGACGCGACCAGAATCCGATTAAGCCGGGGAGAGAGAGCTGGCCTGGCTAGCTCGAAAAAAAGAAAAAAAGAAAAAAAAGGGGAGCCGAGAACGGGATTCGCAATTCGTGTCTCTGCTTCGTTTACGAATCGAATCGAATTTTTTTTCATTTTTAATTCAACGGTGGATCTGCTCTTTTGCTGGTTGATTTTAGTCGCGATACGTAAAACGACGCGGGGGATAGTAAATTTTTAATGGTAGAAAATTTTCTACCGTTACTACGCGGTACGATGTCTGAGGGTATTAATCGAGCCGCTCAGATCGATTAACTCAGCTGAGACAAAAAGTGGAGAAAAGTGACAAAGCAGTCGTACATTGTTTTTTAAAATATAAAGTCAAACGAATATCGCAAAATGTATTTCATTACGGGCCTAGATTTCATCTAAGGTATAAAATATATAAGATAATATATTTTTGGAATAATTATTGTTGTTAGTATAATTTTCGCGCGAAGGAAGTTGATCGATTTGGCAAAAGAAAATAATCGAATTCAACCTTCAACAAAAATTTTTATTACAGATTTTTAGAACAAATTAATGATAACAGCAGTATTTTCGATAAAGATCATATTCGAACTTTGTGACATAGGATTTCGATCTTTCCAGTTTCGTCCAAATGCATTTTAATCTATTAATTTTGCAATTGTTACTTTTCTATTACTAATAGAATTTTCTAACATCACTGTTGAGAAAAATCTCGACTCTTTTCTACTGGTTTTGGTTATATCGTTTGGTGAAAAATATTTTGGGTCTCTATATATTTGTATCGAAAAATTAATTAATTAAATTCTTATGGAAGTTCGATTTGCGTTAAAGCATTTCGAAACGAATTATTTATTATTCACAGGCAAAAAAAAAAAAAAAAACACGTGGTCATTGAGTGGCGTTAAATCCGATTATTAAGAAAATTTATTTTGAGTGTCAAAAGTGAATCGAGTGCTTTGACGCTAAAATTAAAAAAAAACTTCAAAACGTGAAGTTTTGAATTTGGCAAATGAGCGGCTCAGTTGTCAAATGACTTGAATATATTTGGAAATGGAATGTTAACTTTATTGGACGAATAAAATGGCACGATTCATGGTAACTTTGGGGAAGATTGATCTTCTCGACGCTACTATACAATCTGTCGAGATTACATAATCTTTTAATTACACGAAAAATTAAAAAAACTGTTTCTTTTTCTCTACTTAAATGACAGCCTGTTGATTTTGTATTTTTCTTGTTTTTATACATATTATCATAATGCAAAACACTTGGTCCAATGACAACGATAAAGACATCGTAATCGCAACTGATTACTTTAATTAAACTTCATGCTTGTTCGAGAAACGCAGAACCCCGTTTGATCGAAGAGTATCTGAGTGTTCGGACGATCGACGATTTTATCGAAGGGATCGCGCACTTGTCTCAAGCCTCTCGCGATCTACGCGTCCAATTTGTCGCGTAGTTTACTTGTATCTGCGAAAATTCTAAAAAATCTCTGCTTATTTATTTCACTGTCAGCACCAAATGTCGTCTCACACTCGGAAAAAGGAAGAAAACAAACGCGACAAGGTGTAAAATCTGATTAAAATACGAAAGGAGCGCGATTTTTATTTCGCGAAAGTACACGCGTCGAGTTTTATCAGGTCACTGTTTTTCGATTTTCGTCGAGATGGCAATTAGTCGAGCGCCTCGCAGAATTATCGATAAGCGAACAAGATCGAGCCGATCGTTTCTTTTCGTTGTTACGTGAACAACATCGGCGTACAGTCGCATACAGAAATATTCGACAATTGCCTCGGAACAAATTTTTATGGACACTTTGAACAAGTTCGCGAACGAACAAATTGGCAAGCAAATGCAAGTAACAAGTCTTCACTTTCCAATTATAGAATTGATCGATCTGAGTAATTTAATTAGCATTAAACATGATCTCATTGGATATTAAAGTTTATTCTAACGAACAAATAATTTTGTGATCTTTGTGAAGTAATAAATAATCTCGTAACTATGTACATTTTTAAATTTGTTTGAAAATTTTACAACAATAGACACGTCATATTCAGAAAAAGTTTCTATATTAAAAGTTAATATACTTTGTTGAGTTACTGTCCACTATCTTCAAAATTGCTTGTACGTGCAAAAAAGGTATAAAAGAAAGAGAGAGAGAGAGAGAGAAAGAGAGAACAAGATTTGATTAAAAGATAAGTTGACTCACTCGATCGCGCACGAAGGATATCGATAAAATGCGCAAAACTCGTGTCTCTTTTTTTCTTTCTTCCACAGAGATTTTCTAAAAAAAGTCGCAGACAACAAACCCTGATAACAAGCGAGCCGCGATAAGGAGTTAATATTTATTTACTAAAATGTTAATTCCTCTGTTATGGTTGTTTTCGCTTACAGATTGAACTCGAGGTTACAAAGATCAAGCGTTTTTTTTTTCTCTTCTTTTTTCTTTCAGTGTCAATGAATCATATCCGTTTGATTGGGTCACGACCAGGGATCGAAATCAACAGGTTCTTTTCGATTTTAAAAAAAATTCTGTTCCAATATATATATATATATATATTTCGTGTAAAAAAGAAAACTGTTTCTATGGAATTTTTATAGAAAAGAAGCGTTACATTTAGCCATACTTTCGTATAGTGATGTTTTAAAATAATAAAAGTCCCATTTTTAATATGAAACAAATTATTATATTAAAAATCCAGTTTTATACACGAGCATTATTCGTTGAACGGTATTCAGTGTCAGTATTTCCTACAAATATTAAAAAATTTTTTTAATATTGAATTATCTGTTCTTCCGACAGAAAAAAATGTTCATTTTTACATTTCATACGTTCTATTTTGTCTGATACTTTTGTTTTTAAAAACATTTCTTTATCAATCATCTTTCAAGTGGAACCTACTTCAAAGTTACTCGGTTTTTTTTCGATCCCCGATCACGACGATCGAGAACGACGAAGTTCGATTTATAATGTATGTACATACATATGCACGAACTGTACAAAAGTCAGAGGTTATTATTTTCGAAAACTTTGTCGTTCTTCGTTATCGTCTGTGCGTGAAATTATAAAAAAAATATTATACGTACAGCCACTTAAGTAACGGCGCAAGATGAGAGAGAGAGAGAGAGAGAGAGAAAGAGAGGAGAGATACAAGAATTAATAAAGATTACTTTAGTCGTAAAGTTCGAATCATGAACTTATCAGTAGACTATGTACTTTTATGCATTTTTAAATTATGAACAAATTTGTTTTATCTGTCACATGTTACAACTCCATTTTCAAATATTCTTGCCCACTGTGTGTTTCGATTACTTCCATCTTCCAATTCCCACAAGCGCGTAAAGATCCACGATCCACTTCTCGATTACGTTTCCCTCAGTCGTAGTGAGTCTCGAACGAGAAATTTCGGTATTTCGTGTTGACACAGCTGTTCCTCTTCCGAGTTTCAGCAATTCTCGATACCGATCGTTCTCTCAGGGACAGCAGGGGGACGAGAGGACTCACGATATTAAAAACCTATTGGCGCGAGATCGTTATCGATACGAATCGCTCGAGAGCTCGTTATCGATTTTTGGGACCGTGTCCATCATCGATTTATCTGTCCTCGCTTTCTACATCGGTGCTTTGGTTTTGTAACGAATTTTCTGTCCCAAATTGCAGCATTTTCTCAGTTCAAGTATATTTAAATGTGACCTAGGTAAAACAAATGATAAGTTTATTACTTTTTAATAATTTCTACCCAGTGATATCGTACCGACGAGTTTAAAAGAAAAAGAAAGCGACAAATTATTGTATACGGTTCGGTCACTCGTTATGGTCCGCGAACCAGTTGCCAGCGCAAGGGGTTAAACGGACTATCGAGCTTCGTCGTTAGCTAACGCGTCGTTGACGTGTCACGCGAGTTTCTGTCGCAAGAATCCGTGGAATGCGGCCCCCCTCTTCCCTTGAAAACACGTCGCCGCGAAAACTTTGGAAAGCTTGCCCTCCCGTCGTTTGCCTTCTCTGTAACTGTGAATCTGATTTTTTGGCCAGATAACCGACCAAAGTGCCCCAGGGGGGCGGTCGGTTAATCGTTTGAATGCAGGCGAAAGTGCTGGAAATTACGGAGATAAGGCGGAAACGAATCGGTGGTAGCAGTTAAGATAGCGCCGTGTGTCGTCATAAGAAGAAACGAAGAAACAACACGTGGCTGGACGTGTCTGCAGTAGGTAGCATTGTCAGCTTGGGGAAAGTATTATACCAAGCCTAAAATAAAGAGCGCTGTAAGATAAAAGTTTCAGCTGTATTTTGCGCATTTTGAAAATTCTAGAGAGCAGAACACGAGAATATATGATTGAATAATTAATGGAGTCAGTATGGAGAGTACATAATTGAATAATTTTAATTAATCGAGAGATACTTCGATAAACAAATGTATAAAATGGAGAATATCAAAGTCAGTTTAACTTTGTCATTTTTTATACTATTCATACTTGTAACTTGTCAATTTCTGTCGGTCGAATTAGCGTGCAAGAGGGCGAAAAGTAGTAACGTCTTATTCTACTGATCCGCAGCGTTGTTGGTTCAATTACTTGCTTTTGCTACTTTGATCAGCAACTTGAAGTTACTGTCGGATCGTCCGTTCTGTAAATCGGATGGAAAGAACCACCAAACTTTGACCAAGCAAGAATATTTGCAACGAAGTGTGTTCAATAAAAAAAGCAATGCTATAGAAATTTTAGCAGTAATCGAAAAAAGTATATCGCTATACAAATTTTTTCCCTTATAGCGTCGATTATTCAGTTATTCAACTATTTGATATTCGCTTAAAACTATCTTGGTCTCGATGTAGAGAGAGAGAGAGAGAGAGAAAAGGGAACCAGTAGAATAAGGCGTGTATGCTTCTGCATACGAGTTACTTCCGCGCGCATGATAGTGAACGCCACTGATCGTACATGATAAGGATCTCGCGCGCGCGCGCGATAGAGAGAGAGAGAGAGAGAGAATCGATCGACGCAGGTAACAATATCCTTGAGACTCGAGAGGCGTCATAGTTAGCGCGCGATCCGACGCGCTGTTTGCCGTGTAATAGTAACGATGTTTATCGATCCTGTTATCGGGAGTATGCTCGCAAATGCACGGTGGTTCCACGAGTTCGAGGACGATCGGAACGGAGACGTAAATACACGGCGCGAGGGAGAGACTGGTGCGCGACGAGGAGAAAGAAATCGTCGTAAGGAGGAGGTGGGGGAGGGAGAAGAAATTGGCAAAACGGAGGGAAAGATCGATAGGGGCCGATGTTAAAATAATCCGAGAGCGCCAAAGACACAGCGATCCTTGGATCGGTAACTAAGCCGAGTTTTCGCACCTCGTTCGCCGTCAGCGTTCGTCGTCCACGATATTCAGTTGACACAGACTGTGTGTAATTACTCCGTTCTTCTTTCTTCTCATTCGTCCCTCTTCCGACGCGCTCATTATGTTCCTCATTATCTTTATTGTCGGCGAAGCCGCGCTGATCTCCTCGGGGTTGTTTTTGACATTGTGCCGCCGGTCTCTGCCGACATCGGTCTGGTATCGTTGCGAAGGGTTTGATAAGATTGTCAGCGATCGTCGAACGCGTTTCCGGCTTTGAGCCACCTCTCGAGAGCTCTCAAGTTCCTGTTGTCCTGTTTGTTCGCCAGCTCGCGGAATTGCGTAAGATTTTCTGAACTGAGGTGTCGGCGATCGTGTTTCTTTTCTTTTTTGGACGCGGAGAAAGCGTTGCCGGTAAACAGGAAACGCATCCGCCACCTGCGTGATTTAACGCTGCGCCGCGAAGCTTTTAATGCATTGCAAGGCCGGCGCAGTGGCTGTTTCTCCAATTATCCTAAGTGGCACGTTCTGTTTTCGAAACGGGGAAACAAAGAGAGCGAAACGGAGCCTCTCGAAAACGAAGCGATCCCCCGACACTTGTGCGGTCGACGTTGTCCAAATTCGATAAATTTAGAACTCTTCGCACCTTGTTGTCCCGATTGATACTGATCCGAGAGCTAATCCTCCGGTTACGTCACGCTTAAATAAACTCCTCGTGCGATCAGCTACATTCTTTTTTTTTTTTTTTTAAATCAATCTCTTAGTTCCGTTAGACAAGTGCACGAGTGATATCGCGATTCTCAAGGACGATCCACTTCGTTCATCTCAAAAAAAAAAAAAAAAAAAATGGCACGTTCAATCAAAAATCTCTGACGCATGTGTATTAAAAATCGTCAATATTCCAGAATTGATAGATTCTCTGAATTAAAAGATGCATCGTCAATTGTTTCCTTTGTTAACACTAGAATTGTCAGTGATCAAAAGGATGAAATAATTTTTCGTAAAACGTATAAATAAAAGCTTGTAATAATCTCCGTTGTGTGTCGTAAAGTTTTGCAATTTTTTGAACTTGCATGCCTCTGATGGAAATTTTATGCTGGTGTTGATCAACTGTCAGGTGATATCGAAGGGACAGACAACGAAAAAGAAGAAAAAAGAGAGCTCATTTTACAGAGAAATACAGAGCAGTGAAAACGAAACTGCATTCGACACGTTCTCGACGAGCGTAAGAACGAAGATCGCGGTCGCGAATGCGAGGGATCAAAAACCGGGGGACACGTTACGCGACGCTTTTAGGAAATCCCGCCCTTGTCCCGTCAGACGCTCGCGTCCGCGTCCGCGACCGCGACGCAGCGTAATTGCTCCGCAGCGGTAATTAAATTCCCGCGCGCAGGTACGCGATTTATCCGGCGAGGTAGAAGCGAAATAACGAGGCGCGCGGCGAGTGTCGCCGCGCGCCGACGACGGACGACGGCCGGGCATCGAGGTTGAAAACGATGAAGATCGTCACGAACGTGGGTCGTTGACATCGTCCCGTGATTTTCCTCGACGATCACATAGATGCACCTTACACGTGTGTGCACGTGCCCATTACGTCGGTCTGCCTACCCCGTGTTGACGGCAGAGCGGCGTAGGAGGGTGGAGGGGAGAAGCGGGAGGGGGGGGGGGCGAACCCCTCACCACCAGTTGCATGTGCGATTGCAACTTCACCCCCACGCAATTATCCCATCCAGTAGTCGAGCTTCTATAGATAGACCGATATTACTCTTTCTCACATATGTACACACACGCATTCTCTCTCTCTCTCTCTCGTATCGTGTTTTTCCCTCTCTTTCTGCCGGCGGCATTTCACGATACGTATCCCTCGCTCCTTTTCTACGTTCCCTCTCTTTTCAGTGCCGTTCTAACGCATTTTTCCCCTGTTTATCTGCGAGTTCGAAGTTGACTCTTTGGCACGCGTATCGCTGGGCCTACGCTCTACACTCGCGGGGAATAATTGCTGTCCGCGTTTACTTTGAATTGCTCGCGATCGTATCGAGTGTTATTCCGTTTTCTTAGCAAGCTCCGTAATAATTTTGTATTTTAGCGATTCACCGACTGCAAAAATACATAAATAAATGTTAATAAATCGAGGATGTTTGTACGTAAAATATTTTCAGCGTAAATTTTATTCTGTTTTTTTCTTTTACAAGACACAGTCGAAGATGTTTCGAGGAACATTGAATTAAGTTCGTTCGTAGTCGACAGTCGAAGCTCGCCGGAGATCGTAGAGACGCGCGGACATTGTTTTATCGCGGCGCGTTATCAGTGAAAATAGATTTAGACTGGGACCTCTGACGAAATACAGAATAGTTGTAACATTATGATAAGTCGTTGTACGCAGAGCAGTTCTATTGTCCTGCAGTAAAACCGAGAGTGGAAACTTTAACAAGAATTTCAGCCAAGGATCTTGAACAATTCCTCCATTTCCTTTTAGAAATTCTCATTTTGGATTATTGGAAATTTTCTTGGGATTGAAAATGCGGCAATCTTTTCAGTTATTTGTCGCATCTCTCTAAATAAATCGTTTTCGAATGATTTTCTCGGAATGATCGAAACGCAACACAGAAAGTTTGCCAAAGAGATACCGAGTGCCAGAGAAATAAGCAAAACGGAGAAAAATGAGAAAAAAGGAGAAAATCAATTCGCGATACACGCGTATTGTTCGTTCTATTTGTTGATCGGCGCGGTCGGCTAATCGTGGCGTTGATAAATCCGTCTTTTTACCCTGGCCACGAAGAGAGGAGTCTCTCGCGTCAATATACAATCGTCGATCTTCGCCGGACTTTGTACGGTTCGACGTCTGCTGAGCCATTATGGAAAAATGAAAATCACGATCGACTCGCGACTGGCTGGCTGGCTGGCTGGCTGGCTTGGCTGGCTGGCTGGCTTGGCTGGCTGGCTGGCTGGCTGGTTGGCTGCATCGCGGCTAAAAACTGCTGGTGGAACTGCGATTTCTCCTCCGTTCGCTAGTCGGAACGCGGTTGTTTAAATATAGCTACGGATTTTCGCAGTCGAACGGCGGAGCGTTAACGCGTTCGCGTTAAAAATCGCGCGATAACGGCTGACGGACGGGCGGGCGCCGTCGCGACTTTGTTGTTGATTCGTCGGCCATGTAGGATTCGACAACTGTTTTCTATGTCTGTATACCGAAGTATATCGGAGTATTTGTCGCGCATTGTTAGAAATGACGGGGCTCGGACTTTGCCCCGCGAGATAATATTATTATTTTAATATTATATCATATTAGATTCGTTGCGTTTAAATTGATAAGTTGCATGTTGTTGCGGGGTTGTAGAGATTTTTTGTTACGATACAATTAGATAACTCGTAATTGGGAAATTACGCTCTCTCGTTCAGTTCGTTGTTAAAACTACTTGGGTTCAATTGCCTCGTGCAGTTGCAGGGATATTTGTTGTATTCAAATTGTACTTTACTCGTTTTTCTGAAAATAATAATTTAATCGTGTAAGATAGCCCTCTTGTAATTTGCAAAATTTCTTCAAAAATATTAGTTCAACCTTGTATTTCATAACTTACCTACTTGTCCTAAAAATTATATAATTTAACTGTGTAATGTAGCTTTCTTGTAACATCTCTTTAAAAATATTGGTTCAACCTTGTACTTAAACTTCGTATTTTTTAACTTGTCTAGTTCTCTTAAACATGATAATTTAATTCTGTGAGATAATCCTCGCGTGACTCGTAAAATTTCTTTAAAAATATTAGAGTTCAATTCTGTTTGAAGATTTTTATAAAAGACGATCCCTCTTGTCTACTTTATCAAATTGCAACAGTATATATATATATATACACACTTAATTATTGCATATATACATACTTAAAATATATATAAGTTAAAGTGTATATATGTTCCAAAAGATCCAACTAATTCGAATTTTTCTTTATTTCCAACGCGATTCATTGTCGATTCTATCTCATGGTTATTCATCGTTTTTAGAAACTTTGAACCAGAGATGACGCAACTCGTCTCATCGTCGAAGAATCATAATGTTGTGCTTCGTCGATAACACATATATCGTTGCACTCCTGTCTGAACAGTTTTGAACTCCGTGTTGGATCATGTCATTGTCCTAATTAAATTATTTGCTCCCTGCGATTCGTTATCGCGCGGCAAGGTGCCCGGTTTATTGTCGATCAACTCATTTTCATTTCTGTTGCGGACGAGTTCGTCGAGTTTAACTGACGGAAAGGCGGACTTTTGATTGTCGGATGCCCTGTTATTAACAGGTAGTGTAACTGTTTCGTTAATTCCGCTCTCCTCGTCTGGCGTATTTGTAAATGTTGCATCCAATGGAGTACAAGATAACGTGACATTTAATGACCACAAAATGGTAAAAACGATCAATTTATCATTTTTGCTAGACACTTTATATTTTCAAAGATTTAAATGATGATTTTTCGTAAAATATACAAATAAAAGCTTGTACACTCCATTGTATCATAAATTTTTTCTATTTTTTCGATTTCAATGTTATTTATGCTTTAATCGTCGGTAATTCGAGTTTTCGCGCGGCGAAAATAGCCGAGTCACGATCGTCTTTCACATATTCTTTGACTAAACTCTCTCGTGATTATAGTCCTCATGTTTCAGAAAAAGAAAGTCGAATCTTCTTTCGATATTAAAGTTCTCTTATATTTCTATATTTTTTGTTAGTGCAAGCGCTTAGTGTTAATAACCGAGTAATTAGTAACTAAACCCTAAGATGAAAAGAACCTCGATATTTTCGCGTAATTAACGGAACCGTGAAAGATCGTACCTGTTGCTTTATCGTTCGACTTTGTAATCTTGCTGCGATCCTCGCTAAAAATTTTTTTACGTAACTATTAGTACGATAAAACTAAACTAGTTGATGTAAACTCTATTTACTTGGACCCCTCTTTGGAGATCTCCTGTCTTTCGCGAATGAGAACTGATACGAGCTCCAATTACAGAAACCATTCGTCTTCACGAAAAAGATAGTAATTTATTCGACACGGTCAAGGAACCTGTGCAATAATTAGAGATAATTATTTTCCAAGTCGTCGCGATAGATTCAGCAGTTTCACCGCGGAATTTAGTTTCAAAAATCCCTCACGGGATGCGTAATTAGAATCAAGCAATGGCGATTATACAGGTCGTATAAATTACGAAATAAGTAAAGCAAAACGAGGAAGGATTATATTCGATAAAACATTAACAATTCATTAGAAACTTAGAAACTTAAAAATTGTCAAAAAATAAAAAAAAATTCATAAACGAGAAAACTTAAGGAAGAAAAAGTAATTTTAAGAAATTCAGTTGATTTCAGTGTGGTATTTTAAGTACCACACGAAGTGGATTCCTTACGGATTCCATTTTTCGAGCACATCTTCGAAATGGATTTACTTTTGATGGTGTAGCTGGGGAATGTCCTATATATCCAATAATCAAACATTTTTTTACAAAATACGTATCACTTTTATTAATAAGGTAATACAAAGGAAACATGTCGCCAAATGACACTTTTATTACTTGTCATTGAAATTTGGAGTTTTTAAAGTAAACGATAATTTTTTGTATTTTACACGACGAGTATACACGTCAACCGCATTTTGGATTGACGTGTATACACGTTGAACGCAAGTAACTGGTCCGATCGCGTCCAAATTCCGACCGAATATTCATCGGGTTCTTCGGTTTCAGGTAGCAATGCAGGAGGTCGATCGTCAGCGGTGACAGGATCGGTTCAAAGAAGCACCGTCACGTCGAGCAACCGCGCGCACTCCGCCACGAGGAGGATCAATCGTCAGCAACAGCAGGAGCAGCAGCAGCCGCAGTTACAGCAACAGCCAAGGATACCCTTGGGATCCTTACGAAGCTCGGATGAGCACGGGTCAAGGGCCAGCTCGGCGCAGGATAGTTGCGACAACTCGAACGATTCTGGGCTCGGCTTCGAGGACCGTCAACAGCACCTCCCGAACGGAAACGTTAGTTACAGCTACATGTGTGCACTGTCGTTTAATCAATCCGATTTGTTTGAAAATCGAAATGGTACAGATAACAGCAATAGGTTCCTGTAACTTTACTAGTCTGTATAATAGAACCTAGATCTTCGATTGAATTCCGCGTTGTTGATGAAATTTTATTGGAGTAATTTATATTTCTCAATCCTTCAAGGACGACGCGTGACGTCTAAACTTTTTGATAATTTCCATAGATTTAAATTGCAACAATAATAGCAATAAAACAGCATTTTAACAATAATTTTTCGTAGCTTCAAATGGTGGCTGTGAATGTTAATTTCGCTTACACGTAATTGTAAAAATTATTGTTGTTGAAAAGTTAATAATTTTAATGAATTTGACAAGTTACAATGTTAATAAATTCTCTTGTGCGATAATGAAATTACAAGTCGTTTGTCAATGTTTCAATTTGTCAAATTCACTAATCTACATAATTAGCTATAGTACGTGCAACTGGAGTTACACTCGATAGGATTTTTGATAACAAAGCTTCGTACAGTTGTTGCTTGCATAAACTCTATTAATCGTCGATGATGTAGGAAGATGCTCCGACAATTGTTTAACGTTGATTGTTGATTTTTTCGATCATACATAACGTATTTCATTGAAAGTTTTATCGACGAAACAACAGAGGAAAGATCGATCGTACAAGATTTAATCGTTGATCGATGCGAGAGGGGATTAAAGTGAGCAGACAGCCTCTCACTTGAAATTTTTGTGTACACGGTTTCTCTTGCACGTTGCTGAACTTTGAATAAAGTGCGAAACGAGAGTGGAATCATAAACAGGTTATATCGATCGTATCATTCGCTATTTTATGTTAAATCGATCTTCACACTTCACATCTACATAGTCGTATATTTTAAAACACGAAAAATCTAAGAGGAACTTTGAAAATGGAAGATTCGCGTCGCGATTGTTCCTCTCGTTTTCAACAATAGCAAGTTATTACGAAAGGATAGTTCAACAATCGATACCGATGGACTTTACATAACACTCTGTAAATTGAAATTATATTTGATACTATCGATAAACTCGTCGAAGAATTCAAAATTTTTCAAGATACAACGCGAATCCAATATTTACGTACAACAACAACAAAAGAAATCTTGTTAGCGATGATCGGTAATAACGCTAGGAAACACCTTGACAAAACGTGACAAACGCGATTGTCACTATCGTGTATAATACGTTATTACGTTAGAAATGGTCTGAACCGCGTTGTCGAGTGCAACATATTGTTGTGCACTGTGTTCCGAACTGTTTTCCGTTTCCAACTGTCTCGTAAAGGGATCGAACGGAGAGCAAACAACTTTGCAACTCCGCTGCATCCGGTGTCGTAACGCGCAAAGAAAGTGGAGGAAGAGGAAGACCGTCTCGGACCGTCGTCTCAAAATTATTTTTATCTCGCCCGTTTATGCAACACGTGACGGATCCAGTCAACGTTCTGTCAAAAGAAATATTGCGAGTCTATCGGACACACGCAGACACCCGGCGAAGATAACCGGATAAAGGAAAGAAATGGCGCTTTTCTTCCTTTTTCCTCCACCCTCCCTTTCCTTCCTTCTCTTCACTTCTCGCACAGTTTCATCGTAATGCCACAAACACGCGCGTTGCATCGCAGGGCGAGCACCGAGCTTTGATTGATATCGATACATGCAATGATAAACTTATTCTTGGCCTGCTGCTGTTGCGTAATCACGCGATACACGGATAACTACGGCGAAGCTCGGCCACGTTCGTCGTGTACGTATGTAGCTACACGCGAACGGTACGAGGCAGATTAAATGTTTTAATAATGCGCTGCTTACGGCGCGACCGCGATACAATCCGCGATAATTGGGTAAATATTACGAGCCCGGTTAAGCGTTTGATATTGACCCAAAGTATCGCGGCCGATTTCAGATATACCACTGCGAACGGCGGTAGCTTCTGTTTCGATCGTTTGCCTAAAGCCTACCAAAGCGAAATCTCGTCGGATAAAACAGAGTAAGAAACACGCCGTTTTACCATTAACGCATCCTTCCGAGAGAACGAGAATTCTTTCGTTATTCACTCATCCACTTATTTTGTTATCCGCGCTATCTGCGCATCATCCACTGTGGCTTGTATTATTATACAAGCCACGCACGCAATATACGACTATCACTAGAACTACCAAAATGGTCGAAACGACCAATTTCTAATTTTTGTTGAACATTTCACAAGCGTAAAACAGTGTATTTTTAAAGATTTAAATATATGCAAATAAGAGCTTGTACGCTCTTCATTATATTGTATAGTTTTTCAATTTTTTTTTTTTTTTTTTTTTTTTTTTGGCTTCAATGTCTCTGATGGAAATTTTATTCTTTAGTCGTCGGTAGTTCTAGTGTTATAATCATATATTTCAAATCAAAATGTCATATTTCAATCGATATAGTGGTTTAATAGTTCAATCAATTCAAAGTTTCACGATTAAGTCAATTCACGTGCATGTATAGTTTTCAAATCAGTCTTCGTCCGATTCGTTCCACGGCGAAGGAAAAAGAAGCTTCAACGTCCTTCCTTCCTTAACATCCAGTTTCTTCTCCTAAAATGGTCAGTTCGATCCCCATGCATCGAAACGCATTTAAACGACGCTTCTCTTACGAAAATTACGCTGGTTTCCGTCGTGAACGTGCAAACGAGAAATCTAACGCGACGGCGCTGATGGAATTGTCGTTGATTCGACCAGTAGTCTCCGACGGTAGTTGAACCCGGCCGATCAGCGGTTTGATTTGTTAAATTGACCAGGCCGGCTACGTTACACGCACACGCATGCCACTGCTCGCGCGTCTGTATGTCAATCTGTTTTGTTGTCGGTGTTAACAGCCTTGGAACGGCGTCGGCGAGGAGGACTCGAAAAGGAGGAAGATGGACATCAAACTCGAGTCCGAGGACGCGAACTTTGCGTTCCCGGAGGTGGCGCACACGACCAGCCCCGACAGCAAGACGGCCAGCAGAGGCACGTCCAATGGAATTGGAGGATTGGCCACGATCTCCGGAAACCGGACAGGAAATGGAGCTACGGGGAGAGTGGTCGAGGTCCCGAGATCTCGTCCGGGCTTGAGCGTCCTTGCTAAGAGGACTCAGCAGGGCCCTGTCACCCTCACTTCTCAGCTGTGTACGTGTAAGACTCCCTCATTTTTCTCCCTCATTTTTTCTTCTCTTTTTTTTTTGTATGATTAATTCCGTGATTAATTCTGTAATTGATCATGTAATTATTTCATTAGATTGCAGACTTTTATGCATTTGTGGAAAGTGCAAAGATAAAATTGCACGGAGCGCGTACAAATGTATAAATCATTCAATGTGTAATGCTTTTTATAACGTCTCACGTGTAAAGCAATTTTACTTATATGCAAATTCGGTTTTTTCAATTGTATTCGTCAAAGGTATGATTTTGCATAAAAGTCCACGGTTTATCGGTTGTAGTAGACTCCGGTCTAACGCGTTGCAAGAAATCGTGCAGCACTAGAATTTTTCTCGCATAACGCGAGTAATCAAACATGTTTGGGATGATCATTTCAGTGCCAACTTTTATTTTCCATGTTTTCGATGACTTATTATTAACGTGATTGCGTCAAAAAAAAAAAAAAAAAAAAAAAAAAAAGAAACAATTATGAAACGAAGAAGAAGTCGGTAACAATGAAAGCAACAGTGTAATGCTCAACCAAAGCAGATTCAATTTTTTAGAAATGCGGGGAATTCCTCTATTTTATTATAATACTTGGCGCTCGTTCGTGTAACGAGGAATCGCGTTGTATGAAAACACTAGTCGCAATAACTTTGCCGCGTTGTAGAAATTCGCGGTATACGAGTCTCTACTGTGTCTCATTAATTACCCAATAATCGTTGCAAAAGAACGCGACGAAGAATTTCAAAGCTGTCGATTCAGGCTGCGGATGTTCCATCAGAAATTTAAAAATGCGCGAAATAATCGACAAACTTGAGACAAACAAATGGACTTGGCTTTTTTTCGGCAACAATGGTCACCTCTGATTGACGTTCGACGAGCCTCATTGCCCATTCTTGTTAATTTTTTTCGTTCATCGATCTTATCTCTCTCTCTCTCTCTCTCTCAAGAGAGGAGGGAAAACCGCTGCTCCCTCGGCAGACGGGTTAGAAAATTTATTGCCGTTGATATTGCGATTTTTTGGTGGAGATACCAGTCGCGAGGTCTGCGCGAGGTCGGTCACGAGGCAGAGATAACGACGCCGTCTCTCTTGTACGGATGTTCTCGAATCCCTCCAAGAAGAGAATTTACAATGGGAATTTCGAGCGGACGGGGCGCCGTTGTCAAAGCGATCAGCGCCGCGCCGCCTACTGTTTGTATTGTCGGGGCGCGTGTTAATCGTTAATTTTTTTTCCTTTTTCGCAAGTCGGAGTCACGGAGTAGCTCGTTTGATAAATTTCGTGCGTGGAAACTCTTGTTTGTCGAGCATCTGGATCTCTGGCGAGCGGTGACGAGAACAAAAGGGGGAAGCAGCGAAAAAAAACGAGAGACGACAAATTTTGCGTGTGGCTTCGTAGGATGATGCAAACCGATAACCTTCGGCTCCCGCCGTATATCGTCGCTCGTGCGTCCGACCAGAATCGCTGGTGTTCCACACGTTTTCATTTCCGGCGAAATTTTTCACCTTCCCGGCCGAATTTTTCACCGCGACGAAATAAATATACGTTATCTTCGTTGCTTAGGAGCCGTTTAGTATGCCGGTTATTACAATAAATCATCGATACTCTTTCGCTGTCATCGAAACGCGATACATCGAATGTAGGTCAAACGAGACTTTATGTAACTCGCATTGTGACTCTCCTGCTCCCCCTCCGCATTAAAATGAGAACTCGACTCTTTTCCCCCTCCCTTCGTTGACTACGCGTTGCCCGGGGTCCCTTCGTTCGTTCGGGAAGGGAAATCGGATTACGTCGGATAATCGCATCTGCGAATGGGACCGTGTTGCGCAATTCCATCTCTCAAGCCAGGAATCACAGAAAAATCGACACATTTTTACCGTATTTCTCGATACACATTTTTCCCAATGTCAGTCAGCGTTTCTGTGTCTCGATAACCAAACCGGAGGAAGATGATGAAACTCTTCGATCCCCTTGAAGCTTCAGCTTCGAGCAACATTTTGACGTTCGACTCGACTCGAAGCGTCGATGATATTTTTCCGCTTTATTACTTGCAGGTAGCGCTTCCACAGATGGGAAGGTGCAGTTGGAAATCATCTGTCAACCAGAGCAGCAGCACCGAGCTCGCTATCAGACGGAAGGCTCGAGAGGGGCGGTGAAGGATCGAACCGGGAATGGATTCCCGATCGTTCGCCTCGTTGGCTACGACAAACCGACCACCCTTCAAGTTTTCATCGGCACGGATCTCGGCCGTGTCGTGCCCCATATGTTCTACCAGGCCTGCCGCGTGAGCGGCAAAAATTCGACGCCGTGCATCGAGCGCAAGATAGACGGCACCATCGTGATCGAGGTAGACATGGATCCAGCGAAGGACATGATGGTTACGTGCGACTGCGTCGGTATCCTGAAAGAGCGGAACGTCGACGTCGAGCACAGATTCCCTCAGGAAGCCGGAATGATTCAAGGACGTAGCAAGAAGAAGTCGACCCGATGTCGCATGGTTTTTCGTACGACGATCACCCATCCGGACGGTAGATCAGAAATTTTGCAAGTTTGTTCGCAACCGATCGTTTGCAGTACGTATCACGATGAGCAACTCTTAGCACGGATCGCAGTCTCTTGAGACATTTTCTTTCCATTTCTTTTGAAACTCGAGGACGCGACATTGCCAACGACAGCAGATAACTTAACTGATTGTGCACCATTGATACGATCGATTGTTTCAGCTCAACCGCCGGGAATACCAGAGATCTGTAAAAAATCACTCACGTCCTGCCCATGCACCGGAGGATTAGAATTATTTATACTCGGCAAGAATTTTCTGAAAGATACTCGCGTGGTGTTCCAATTGGACAACGATGATCTGTCGAGTAGCTTGGAGCCGCATTGGGAATGCGCGGTTCTCCCCGATAAGGAATTTCTGCAACAAACTCATCTGGTTTGCGTGGTACCTGCCTATAGGCGGCAGGATCTGGCACCCTCGGAAACCGTCAGCGTAAAATTGTACGCGGTATCGTCTGGAAAAACGAGCGAGCCTCACACGTTCCTCTACACCGCTGCGTCCACGCCACCTGAACCATCCGTTGGGAAAATTGAGCCTATAACTCCGCCTCTGTCCACCACTAACGGCGATACCGCTCTAGCAACGTCTCCTGTCGCCGTGTCTCTAACTACAGGTGTATCATCGAACAGTAAGTGAATAAAAAATGTTAAAAACGCGAAAAAGAGAAAATAATGTCAACTTGTAAGAAGATAATTTACGTAGGTAATAAATGTTAGGCGTAACGTAAGAGGTGTAACGATGTTTCAGCTTTGATTACACAAGCAGCCGCAGGAACACCGAACTTCTTGACGACTATACAACCGCAACAGTCAACGTCCCAAAAAACGGAAGCTCTTAAGAGCGATCCGAGTCCGCCACCGGTGACGGCATCCTCGCAGGTAACGCCAGTTATGATATGGGCTGCGCAAAGTCCAAATTGCCAAAATTCACCGCCTGACGTGATGATGCCGCCACCAGCTTTGGTAGCGAATCCGCTTTTAAATCGCAGATCGTCTTCGAATCTTCAATTAATTCTGCCAGATAATTTGAAGACCGAGGTACTAGATGAAAATAGCGAGAACAGTATGATTAGCGAGAACAGCATGCAAAGCATACCGACGCCGACTGCGAACGGTTCGAATGGCACCAGCCCGTTGCAACAGCTCGTCAGCGAGAGCTCGAGGGAAACACCGCAGGCTAATATGATCAGATCGGTTCCTGTTGCGGCGAACAGTTCACCGGTGCAGGAGGCGGTGAATCTTCTCGGCGTGGCGGATCTAATGCGAAACCCGCATCCGTTGTCGATGGTCACGGCGCATCAGAACACTTTCGGAGGTATGCACGAATCGTCTCAAGTCAAAGTTCTAAGTCCTCATCATATCAACAAAGAAACTAACCCGATGTTGCCGACAGAAGGCAGTCCTAATGGAAGTCTTCAGGGTGGCGGTGTTGTCGATCTTCGCATGAAGCACCACCAATCGGATTTCGGTACATTGACAAATTTTACCGCTACACCGAACGGGCAGCTACCTGCGCAGAGTGGGCATAGCGTAGAAAAATATCTGAACCATATTGAGTCGAACGTCAAGGATGCCGAGAGTCAGGAGAACGGATTCGTAGGTGGCCTGCAACAACGAGCTTCCATTATTACCACAGGACGGCAGTCTCAGCAAGGACAAGCCTCCAATATTTTAGCTTCTCCACCTCAAGGCGTCAAGTTGGACACACTCGTCAGTTCTGGCGCTGAATCTCATCAGTTGGTATCGCCGCTGCGTACCGTGAATCCCAATAGTAGCACCATAATGAGTCACGTTTCCGCAATTACCGATCACGAAACGATCTCGAGCCCACAAAATAAAGCTAGCCCGCCAATTCCTGTCAAGGCGATGCTTCTCGAAGCGTTGATGCCGCCTCAGACTGTGCCACCTTTGCCAGGAAATGGCGCGACGTCTGTCTCGCCGCCTTCGTCGGTAGTCGCGGAGCAAACTAACGACGACAGTCTGCTCACTACGATCAACGCCGCTCTGTTACCGCCGATGCAGGAGCCACCCGTGACTGCGACCGGTACGTCGAATTCTAATGTTACTGTACCATCTCATAATCCGTTACAAGTTACGAACGAGAGTATGTCGACAGCGTCGGAGCACATTCCGCAGATTCCTGGTCTTATACAGCAAGATGTTGTAGCGATGCAACAGGTGCAACAAGTGGAACAGGTTGTCGCGCAGGCACAGCAGCAAGTTGAACAGGTTGTCGCGCAGGCACAGCAGCAAGCGGTACAGGCTGTACAACAGGCGCAACAGCAAGTCGTTCAACACGTGGTGCAACACGCGCAAGTTGTCCAACAGGCTGTACAGCAAGTGCAAGCGGTACAGCAAGTTCAAGCTGTACCGGCTGTTCAACAGGCAGTGCAGCAAGCCACGCAGGAAGTGGTGCAGCAAGCGGTGCAGCAAGCCACGCAGGAGGTTGTGCAACAAGTTCAAGCGGTTCAGCAAGCGGTGCAACAAGCGCAAGCGGCTCAAGCGATGCAACAGGCAGTGCAGCAAGATATCGGCTCCATGTTGAATCAGCCTGCAGGCTTCGTTGCTGAAGCTAGTTCCGCTTTAGCCAGCGGAGCGGCCCAGGAACCGTCCCAACAAAGGCTAACCAACGCTGCGGAACAAGCGATCAGTAGTGTAATTACTAACGCTACTCAAGATATTATTAACAATCGACCCATTACTACGACAACCGCGCATGCCATTATCGCAACGAAGAATATATTAAATAGTGTGGCCACTCAAAGTGCCCAATTGATGAACAGTGCTATGGAGGGAATTTTGCCTAAATCGCCTTCCAGCCAAAGTAACATCGTTGAACAGGTGACGAGCAAGTCGCCACCGGTTGCCTTACCCGTGACACCCAACAGACAAAATGTAAACCCACCTATAGCAAACGCGGCTAACAGTGCAAACGGTACAACGGTTAGAAAGCAGGAAGACGGTATGTTGCCTCAAGAGCTTACGTCGATGTCGGATCACGATCTGTTGAGCTACATAAATCCGAGCTGCTTCGATCCTCAAAACGGTTTTCTTGTGTAGTACTGCCGTATTCTTGTCATTAAAATATAATTGTGTATTCGATGTATCTTCGGATATGGAGAGAGGGCGTGAAAGTAAGAAAGAATGAAAACGAGCGAGAAGAAGAGAGACAAAAAGAATGAGAGAACGAATGAACGAATGTGAGAGAGTATATAATTAATTCCAAATCGGTTGGGTATGAGAGAATATAGTCTTGGCTCGGTACGAGTTATATATTTGTGCCACATTGTCGTTTCAGACTTTGTATGTGATAGTTACGAAATCCGTTTTTACATGATGAAAATGGACGAAGTTAGCACCACCTTTATAACAATTGAAAACTTTTAATGTGTTAAGTAAGACGGGCGCACAAGAGCGCGACAGTTAGGGTTTTCTTTATCTTCCTTTTTCTACGAGTTGTCAAATGTGATAATTCATTTTATTTATCTCCATCAAATGTCTCTTGCGCATCCAGGTGCCTTTCCCCCTGTTGTAAAGTATCTGAAACTGGTCTTTCTCGTTACGAAAGAAAGGGAACGTTGTAAGTACATACGTATACATGTATTATAAGAATCAACAAGTACTGACCCCACTCAACTCTAAACGGAGTCACCGGAATTGAGTGTAGTAAAAGTTACGTTTTTCTTCTCATAGTTTCTTAAAGTAGAATTCTACAACAGAGTTCATTAATACATTGATGCATCTTCTTTTTTTTGACTTGATTTCATTCTAACAAATGAATCATCTTGTTGTTTGATGTCGTTTCTATTATATATGTTTTTAAGTATAATATATTTCGTATGTTGTTTAATAATTACATTTTTTTGTTGATATCAATTAATAGAATATTATGTGATTGCGTTGCTGATGTTATCGATAATTGCTAGACAAATACAAAACGACAGAGAGATTATATTATATGTCGATATGAAGAATAATTAATATAGAAATGTATATGTGTATATATATATATACATTACTGAGATTTATATATATATATATATATACACACACATATATACATATATAAAGTGCATAAATATATATATATATATTTTTTTTTTACGTTTACCCAAAGAGAGAAACAAAAATGATCAGATGAAGTGAGCTTATTAAAGATATAAACGAAATCTACACACACACACACACACACGCGCGCGCACACACGCGCACACACACACACACACACACACACACACACACACAGAGACAGATATATATTGTAACATCATGTTACGTCAGGGTTTTTACCCTTTGTTCAAAGTAAGGGGTGCTATATACCGCGTGTATGAATACTCGCCAATATTATATAGTAGAGAACAGATTTTATAATGAAGATATTGAAACGTTTAATGTCGTGATATGTCTTTGTAGCAAAGTATATATTTTACATCGAGCATTTTCACGTGTTACGTGTTCTAATGAGCTCATAAGGTAAATGAAAAGACTATGAATGCTGCATTAATCAAATAAGCAGATCATTATACTATGTGGCATATATTTCGTGAAATTCTTTGTAGCAATTACTGTACACTGTACGCACATTTTTAGCATTGTCAGCCTAAACATTGAAAAACAAAATTCATGAATAATGTATTATCATTTTGTTCCTGTAAGTCGAATAAATGTTTCACAGCATCGCTTTTTCAATGATTTTCTCAACTGACATGGATATGGATTTAGTATTAGACTACAAATAAACTATGAAACAATAGTATACTGTATTTTATCCATTTTGTACAATATTTACGGATTAATTTAACAATTTAAGATTTTAAATTAAATAACTTGCTAAAATCATTTTATGTTATATACTTTGCCATTTTCCTTTCTCGCCTTTCACTCTACCTTCTTTTGATAATTTTTCAAGATGACGCCATATACCATAGGCTGCTACTTGCAATAAATCTTGAGAAGTATTCTAAAAATATTAACCTTTATTTTGCACGTTGTGCAAATAAATATACATCATAAATCAAATAATAACTATTACCGTGTATAAATGTTTTACAATATCCATTTCAGACAATGTGATATCTTTTGTATTTCTTTGGAGGACATCTAAAATTTCATTCTCTCTTTTTAATCTGTGGTTAATGTAATGGTTAATTACAATTTCTGGCTCTTTTATTACAGGTCCATGACCTGGGTAGATCATTTTTGGCTTCATTGCCAACATTTTTTTTAGAGAAGTCAGGTAGCTATGTAAATCCTCAAATATAGCAGTCCCTTCTCCAAGAACACAATCTCCACTAAACAATATTTCTTCGTTTTCAAGCATAAAGCAAGCATGATCACTTGTATGTCCTGGAGTATACTCAACACAAATTTTTGCACCTTCTACTTCCACTATTTGTTTATCTTTTAAAGCTTGCCACTGAACTTTTGTTTCAAGATCGGTGGTCTCTGCGTCTTTTAAAGCTTTTGGTAATTTCCATACAGTGCTGGAAGATCCTCCAACATCAAGCGCTTTCAACATATTCAACACATGATTCACTCCTCCTAAATGATCAAGGTGATAATGCGTAATTAATAGATGTTCAATAGTTGCATTTTCTTTTTTTAAGACTTCTTGCAACAATTTTATATATTCATTGGCAGTTTTTTCTTCACCTGTATCGATTAGTATACGTCTATAGAAAAAAGTAAATATTAATTTTTGTTACACATCATTAATTTTAACTGATCAACATTTATTACCTGATGCCAGTACCAACAAGATATGTATTTGTACCTTGTAACGTCATAGGTCCTCTGTTACACCCTAAAATTCTTATTACTCTTGATGATAATCTTGATATTAATGGTAAATCAGTTAAAGGTTTCATGTTTTGTTATTAGAATTATCTTCAATAATGTCAAAAATAGATTGAATTATGTGTAAGTTAGATCGTGCTCACATCCGTTATCTACACAATGACTTGTCAAATATAATTTTGTTATCTACATTACTATCGTTATTCATTGTTATTGTTTTGTACAATAAGTGATAACCTAATAAACAGGCCGTTATTTCCGTTATTATTAACAAAAAGTATATTCGTACAGGTTAATTTAGTATTATACACAAATGAATAATTATTTCATCATACTGAACTTAGATCATTTAGATTCTGTAATGTATGTATAATAGCTTGAGTGTGAAGCATATATTAAAACGCACATAGATTTAAGATTCCATTCCGAAAACGTAATGTTTAATGAAGTAACGTTGAGGTATATATTATTTTCATTCTTGCAATACCATATATTGAGAAAAATATTCTATTTTAATTACTGTATGTAAGTGTATAGAATTTGTGTAAATTTAATTGAGGTTAGATAAATATGCATATAATTATGTGTAATCCGTTAGAAATTTTTGTAGAATATATTGAATAATTGAAAATATCAATTGATAATTAATTGTTAATTTATATAATTTCTATAAAAATAAGTACACATATAAGTATAATAGAATTATTATATTTTTATTTTAACATTTTAATTTCGCGCGCGATTTTGATTGGAAGCTAAAGTGCTACTTTTCAACCAATCAGGAAGCTACAAAGGAATTTGCAGCGTCAAATGATCAGTCTGTTCCTGAAAATCGCGGTGGTGGTACATATTACGTATTTTATTTCACCTGTATTACTTCAAATGCTTCAAATTTATTCAAAGGTTATTAGTTATTATTAATTTTAACGTTTAATTAATATATGTATATAGTACGGTTTTTTATTGTATCGAAATGAAATGTTTTTTTAAATTGGCCTTAGATTTTTCTTTCTTCGTTCAACACTTATTTGAATGTTCGATAATTTATATTCGGTACTTTGATCTACTTTTCGATAGAATTCAAATTTGTCATTGCTTTTTTAAATACAATTCGTTTTACTTTTATGTATTTATTTTAGATCTTTGGTTCTTTTGTGCAGATTAATTGTTGAAGAGGATAGAAACTTATAGATAACGATAATTAATGACCAGTTCGATGATTTTGTTTGCTGATTTGACATTTTGGAACAATGGCGCACGCATATACATGCTTTGTTGAATCCAGCATGGGTAACGTATTTCACTTATACTCAATTCAAGTAAAATATACGTTTCTAATTCCATAGTTTTGAACGTCTTAAGATGAAATAAGAAATTGTTTAAAAAAATCACTTTTTAATCTGAATTTTCTGTTTTATCTTTCTATATCTGTATTAAAAAAAATAGAATTTTTGATTAAATTAAGAAAATAAGTTCTTGGTGATTTTTTTTTGCAGTTAAGAAGGATATTTTTAATTGCTTTAGATCTATAATCAACTGGTTTTTAAAAATAGAAATTTAAATAGAAACTTAAAATAATTATTTTATTTATTTAATATTAGTCTTATCATGGCAATATGAAAATATAAAATCATGATGCAAATTTTTGTGAAATTAGTTTAGATCTTATTTATTAGGTTTAGCTTCCTATATCGGATTTTTAGTATTATTTTTATTATTTATTTCTATTTTTTATTATTTGTAACCACGAACTAATAGAACATTTCCGCCAAGTTTCCCTTTGTACAAATGTCCACGTAAAAGAAAGGGGGTTAGGGAGGTAAGTAGGTAAGTTTGTATTATCTGGTAGGACATTCTAGTCAAAGAATAGAAAGACACAAGGTTAATTTTTTTTTGTGTATTAATTATTAATTATATTATTATTAACAAACATGAACAACATTTACAACATGTATAATGGTACAAGCGATGTTGATAATTGATAAGTACATGTCAATGATTTCAATCTCTACTCGAGAAAGAAGATTAAATACTGGGTTACATTCACAACATAATGGTTAACAGAGTGTTGATTACAAGTACATGTCGGTCATACTTCAATCTCTACTCGAGAAAGAAGATTAAATACTGGGTTACAGTTACAACATAATGGTTAACGAAGTGTCGATTAGAAGTACATGTCGGTCATAAATTGACTTCAATCTCTACTCGAGAAAGAAGATTAAATACTGGGTTACATTTAAAACATTGTTATTAATATACGATGTTAAATAGTATGTGTTGGCCATAGTGTTCAATCTCTGCTCGAGAAAGAACGTTAAATACTCGGTTACATTTACAACATTTATAATAGTTTAAGTGAAACTGATTAAATACGCTTGTATCGCTCCGTCTTTAAAATTACATGCATAATAGTTTAAGCAATAATAGTGTTGATTACAATAAATACATGTCAAAATAACTTCAAGAAAATTAAATACAGCTTTACACTTACACATGCATAATAATAGTTTAAGCAGTAGCAGCATTAATTATAATAAGTAAATGTTAATTTCTCTTCTTTCCGTCTTTTTCCAAAGTAACTTCCATCTCATCTCGAGAAAGAAGGTTAGATAGAAATAGGGGGAGGGGGGGATAGGATTGGGTAAATGTTCAAGAATATCGTTACCTACTAAATACAACATATACATACATATACATACATATACATACATATCGAAGTCGCTATAATGCTATTTGATTTTGATTCTTTGTTTCTTAAAGATACGATTTGACCATCACACAGTGAGATAATTCGACCGATCTAACCGGCCAAAAATCGCGCACTTGAAGGCTTGCAATTGGACGGAATTTTTTTACACTTCCCGATGATTCCCTCAAAATTCTCGTGATACCTCGAGAAATCCGAATTTCTCGGAAAACCCGAAATATTTGTTGTTGGTGTTGGTTATTGTAGGGCCTGCAGGTACCTGATATTCTCGACCCGGGGCGGGTCGAGTGAAGATGGTCGGGGGTTTCAGCCCCGAAATACAGGGTGTCTCATTTAAGTGTGACCTAAATATCTCTTCTTATTATAAAGATGTAAAAAATATTTCATACGTAATAATTTATCCTGCAAAATGTTGTTCTTTCCAAAGGGAACGCTTTTTTCTTTTTCGGAGTTTCCAAGAAGTTTTTTTTTTTTAATAACCACGTATTTTTCTCACTGTTTCGCGAAAATATACGTTCGGATGCGTACCACGGTTGACTTTCCAATGAGCTTGAATTCCAAAAACTCAAAATTCATAGGAAAAACGTAGGCACTGCGAGAGGGGAGCACTTGTGAATCTGAAGAGAATGTTTCTTTTTTACAGTACAAAGAACGTACAGAGAATTTGATCGTAAAGTTTGTAAGGTGTTGCTTACTTTCATTCAGTACTGCTTGCTAGGTGTTCAAAATATCTTTCTGTAGATACTCGCATCTCTCTCAAAGCCTGCGTTTTTCTGATCTATGAATTTCGAGTTTCCAGTAACAGGATTGGAAGATCACATCACAACACGCATCTTTCTATATTTTCGTGAGCTGCTCGATACAACAGAGAGAAATATAGTGATTACTTGAAAAAAAAGAACCATCGGTGACTTTGAAAACTTCGAAAAAGAAAAACCACCCTCCGTTAGACACAATGCTTTGCAGAATAATCGCTAGCCAGACTTCGTTCTAATTACCCATAAAATATACTTTTACACCTTTGCAATTTCAAAAAGACATATCTGAGATCACACTTAAACGAGACACCCTGTATCTAAAGAACCGGGTAGCCCGATTGTGTCGGGTGGTGCGATCAACCGTCGGAAGAAGTCTGACGTATTCGACGATATTCAATATCGATGTATTGAATAGTTACATGCTGACATCCAAGATCGAATTCGATGTGGAATTTGCCGAATCCGCCAGACTTGTTCCGAGACCGAAAGCCACTACCCGACTTCGTCAGGCGAGCCCGAAACATCGGGTTACTCAAAAGACACGGAAGAGCAGAGCCACCCGACGGAATCGGAGCACTTGAAGAACTGAGAATACCCGAAACGAGTCGAACTGTCCCGAAACGAGTCGAACCGCCAGAAAGAACCAGGTTATGTGTTCGCGTCCGAAAACGATGCCTGAAAACTTCGGATCGGTTCGAGGCGAGTCGAGCCGCACGAAAGGACTCGGACAATCTCAAATAATCGGGCTACCCGGAACGAAAGTCGAAAGAATCGGAAAACAAGCCTGATGGAAAGATCGAAATATCTTCGACGATACTAAGAACCCGATGCCTCGGAAATCCCTAAATATCTCGAGAGATACGAGGCTCGAAATCGCGAGATATTGTTTAGGGTCGCGACATTCCCGAGCTCCATCAGGTTCTTAGTATTTTCGGACTTTTCGCACACCTCTGACACCGCGCGATTCTTTCTCACCGCGTTGTAAATCATCCATCCGCGAATACCCGCAAAAAGTTGTTGCGATCCTTTGATGTTCAAGCCTTCCTCTTTGCTGAATTATAGTCGAGATTCACCCGGAAATACAAGGAAATCCCGTCCAATTAAATGTCTTTAAGCGGTGTGACTTTTAGCCAGATTCTTAGATCGGCTGAACATCCCAGTTGTGCATTGCGACGAATATACCATGCAAAAACACTTGTTATTCCCTTGTTTCTATATCCGTTCCATAAGAAGTGTCTTTTTCGTCGTGATGGAAAAATCACGTTTCACAGGTTACGCTTATAATTTGCGATCTCGTTAGAAGAAATAGTTGAAAGAATGGAGAGAATCGCAGGAAAACGATTGTGATCGATGTGACGTGTAATATACTATACACATATACTATACATATATATGTACGGAAGATATTATGGAATAAACTAAAGTCGTTTCAGCCAGTTAAGCTTTAACATTTGAGAACGAAAGAATTATTCGTTATTCGTACGTGTCAATGAGAGTTAAGAATTTGTTCGCAAGTCCTTCTCATAAATTTACAAAGTGGCTAAATGTAACTCGACTCGACTAAATCCTACCTTATTCCATATTTAAACGTTATAAACGGCTAACAATGCGTCTACTCACATTACGAGCCTTATCAAATCAAATACTAAACCCTACGGAAATATAATTAATTACAGTTACTTAATTACATAATTACACAGTTATAATTTACACGTAAAAACTAAATCGAACGGGTCCCTCGTTTCCTATGCAAGTCTCGTTCTCTTGAATAACAAGCATGGTACAGATCGAGCTTCTATCTAAAAAATATTCTCTTTTGATCGCGTTTAGGCCGTCACTTCGGTCGACGAACACTTGTCGAACATCGCGTCTAATACCTGCGTGAACTTCAGATGCCTCTCCTCCGGCGCCACGGTGGCCCCCCGACTCCCCCACAGGAATTTTATGTGAAATTCTGTTCGAAACGCGTCGGATAGTAACTCGTCGCTCCTCGAACCTTCGAGGACAATTTCTGCGTTTCTGCGGAACAACGGTAGGCTTTCCGCCATCTTTCGAGCCGATTCTAAATGAGACCAAACGATGGACAGGCCACAGTCGGGGGCTGAATTTTCCCAGGGCGATAGAATTGCCGCTGCCAGGCCCGATGGAGCTACGGTTCCTGAAAAGGCGTGCAATTTAAATTTTATTATATCACCGGTCGCTCGCTATTGTTGGACAAAATCTTATTTTGGATCCCTGCGGTGAAGTGAAAATTGAAAACAAAAGGAAAAGAAGAGAAATACCAAAGATAATTCTTACGTTTCTTGAAAAATGAAAATCTTACAAATCGTCGTCATCAATGCGTTTGATTAAATCGAAAGGAGACTTTCTAAAAATTCGACTCACCTAGAATATCTTCCGGACCTCGTTCTCCGAGGAGAGCGACGGGCAACAGATGCGGCAGCGTGGTGTTCGGTGCTTGCGGGTTCGTGCACTCGTTCATAGCACGGAGCGTAGGCCTGAGCTTCGCCTCGAAGCTGAACGCTTCGTCGGTATGTTTCTGCCGCAGGAGATGCCAGGTGTTGGCCAACCTCTGTATCTGAGGTAAGCACAGGCCGAGCATCACGCCGCAGAAGCCGTACAAGTTGCCCAAAGCCGTCTTCGTGTCTATGGCCACCTTGATCCATTTGCTGATGGTACCCGCTCTTTCGATGGCGGTGGCTCCAGCCAGCACAGTCACCGCCACGACGAGCTTCAAACACTCGGACCGTTCGATCAAGTCCATCCTAGCTTGTCGACCATGCGGCAGAGTGGCCAGTTCGATCCCGCTGAGCCCGTTTCTGTTCCCGGTGCCAGGTTGTAGAGCCAATTCCAGATCGATCTTCGTTAGATGCGACGCCAAGACTCTCGGAGCCGAGTCGTGCAACATTCCGGACACTCCTCTCAGGGCAGTGGGATCTAGAGGCCTGTGCTCGCCAGCTGGTAGCAGCAGGGTGGTGAAACCTTCGATGTCCAAAGCCGTCGTGATTTCCAAAGACGGCGCAGCCACTACTAGCTGCTCCTCCGCGGATAGTTCGTACTCGTTGCCGTTGTTCCCGTTGGTGCCATCGTTGCTGGTGTTGTAATGACTTCTGATCACCACTCCTTTGATGGGAGCAGAGGAGGAGGGGTTGCTAGCACCGCCAGAGTTGTTCGTTTCAAACTCGCTGTCCCCGGATCCGTTTCCACTGTCGCTTCCTGACGCTTGGTAGCCTTGATGGTGGTGATGGTGATGATGATGGTGGTGATGAGCGTGATGCTGGTGATTAGGGGCGTACGGCACCCTCGGTGGCTTCGGCGGAGCAGTGCCGTGTGAATTCTGATGATTCAAGCTCGATGGCTGAAGTGTCGGCTGCTGTTGCTGTTGAAGTGCCGGATCGGAGATCACCCTGGTGATTTTCTGGCGACCGAGAGACAAGGAACACGACGGTGGTTGATTTTGAATGGGCGGCACCCGCGGCAGGGTGCTCGACTGGACTGGCACACCGTGAGACGCTGACTGTTGGTTGGACGTTTGACGGCCGTCGTGCTGATCAGGGGGGTGATGCTGCGCAGTCAGGGAGTGACTCCGTTGCTGTTTCCGAGGTAGACGTGGTGGGGAGCCGGTCGATAGGGACGAGGAGGAAGGGCTGGAACAGTGTTGGCTGTTCGTGGGGGGTGGTACGCAGGTGAGGGGAACGCATCTTGGTTTCGGATTGATTATGCGAGCGCCGCTTGCTTGGCTTATCGGGCGGCCGCTGCCCACGTAAAATGTTATCAGATCTGCCACCGTGTCGAACGCTTCGTCTTCGAACTGGTACTGAGCTCTTTCGTAGACTGTTTCTGGCTGGATTACTACCTGTTAGTAAAGAAGTTACTCCCTTCATGCTGGGTAGTACAATAGAGGCTCGAAGTGCCGATATACGTCGAAATATCGATCGACGAAGTTATTTGTTATTTATTATATACCATATTATATACCAGAATGAATAGAAAAAAGGGTTCGCAACTTTTGGAGTACATGGTACTCCAAACATTGAAAAGAGACATGAGAAAAAGTTCTAATAAACGTGGATCGAAAAATTAACAGCTTCGAAATTATATTATATACAATTTTTTGTCTCTGTTGAAGGAAGGAATTTTTTCGCTTCGAGAGCTATCACACTATATGTAATTTATACTACTTATATATATATATAATTTATAATTTTTAATACTTATAATTTTTTCTTTTTCTGATTACAAGAGGTTTTTTTAAACTCTTTTCATTTTTGCGCATGCTTGACACCTTCGTATCAAAGAATTACGTACTCTTTCAAATCATTCTCAGATGTATCCTAACTTTTTCACAAGCATTCAATTTGTTTCAACCGAAACAAAAGATCGTTTATAACTTAGTTACAACTTACTTAGTTATTTATTAATATTTATCACGGAAATTATGGAAAATTATTAATATTTATCATGGAAAACGTGGAAGTAATTAATTATAAAGAAGATTGGACGAAAGTATTTATTGTAGTAGAAGTAAAGAGAATGAAATCATGTCGATACACCAAGGGTTGAATGAGAGATCAAGCAAGAACTCACCCTATTGATGACGAAATGAAGGGGTTGGCTCTTCCATCGTACCGTAAGGACGTAATTTCCAGGCTGGGAGGCACAGTCCCGGACCAGGAAATCACCGTCGTTCGGTACTTCCGCTTCAGCGCCCTTCCGACCACCTCGAAGAGTGCTGCCATGATACCAAGCGTGCGATCTTAGGTCTCGGGGATCTAAAAGTCGAAGTTCTCGTTCCAGAAGTTTCCGAGTCGACTCTTCGGGTGGATCCTAAATCAGATATGCAAGCAAAATGAATTTTAAACGAGCTGACGGCATAACGTCATGTCAGCTTGGGACATTGGAATTTCAACGAGAACTTTGGGATTAGCATTTTTTGAAACATTAACGGCGTTAAAATTATCCCGAAAATCTCTCTTTACGATTCTCTCTCTTTACGTATCTCGTTTACAATTCATTTACGGAAATTCATTTGTAGGATCGTTGTATATTCGTTCTTTGCGACTCGAAATATTTTTCGAAATAATATTGTTCAAGAATATTTTTTCGAAATAATATTGTTCAAGAATATTTTTTCTCATTTTCTCATTTTCTTTTACGTAATAATAAAGCTTCAGGAGAAGTTTTATTATTATTCTAAGCGACTTCTCACATGAGATAATCGCTATAGTCAACGAGGTAGACAGTCTGGACGAGACTGCAAGATTGGCTTAACAAGAACAGCCTTGAGTACTCGGTCCATAAAGGGATCAACGAAGTCGTCGTTCATGCACACAACTTAACGGTCCAGAGTGTCACGCGTAAAAGCTGGATCATCGAGTCGGTAGCATGAACGAATCAATTATCCGGTTTCTTCGATGAGTATATTACTCCTCATCACCATATCTCCGATCAAATGGAGCTTCGTTAATTTGATAATTCTAAAAATGGTTCTTTGTCCCGTAGCATGCACTAGCGCGACTACTTTTTAGATATACGAATTAAACATTTTCACATATTATCACAATTGCTAATACATCTCGCAAATAATATTAGAGGATTTGAAAAATTCATTAGAACTTTCTACGGATCGCTACATTTCGTGGTTAAAAATGGGTGTTGTCACTAAACAAACTCTCTCTCTCGCATGTCAACCTTAACTTCTCATCCGTTAACATTCGTCATCGTATAGTCTACAGTTTGAAAATCAATCTGCTGAAAAAATAATATTTCATAATAAATGGCACACTCACCATTGGTAGGTTGGAATAGTCGTTGCTCGCAGCAGATTCGTACGCGTCGCAGTCCTCCCTTCTGGCCGCCACTTCCTCCTCCGCCTCGTCGACCTTAACTTCCAACGACCTACGTCGAAAAAGTCACTTTAGACGTGAATCGCTTACATCTTGCCAATTGTCCACCCCCTTGTTTGTTAACTTCTTCCTTTTAATCGCCTCTTTCGTTTGAAGTGAAAGAAGACTATCATCTGTTCGCAGATGCTATCAAGAGCGCGACATTTAGAGTCGTTAGGAGTTAGTGAGGAGGGTTTTGCCACACCGGCCTCTCTGGCCGAGCGCGCACACCCTACTGAACTATGTGCCTGGAAAGCGGCGAGAGCAGGGCTGTCTTTTTGGCCGATGGTAGTGGGGGCTCGGGATATTAATAGAACAACCTGGGGACAAAATCGATTCGGTCGTCCAGCCGGGGAAAACCATTTTCCTTCCTTCCCCCCTCCCCTTTTCCCGGTGGATATTGGCAATTCTGCTTCACTGTGAATCTATTTCAAAATTTCTCTGCTTGTTTTCTTGTACGATCTTGGAAACATCGTGAATTGGCATTGTATGGTGTTTTTTTCTCTATTCCGGATAATTTCGTTAGTAATTATTTTTCCTTGAAGTCGTCAGTCTCGAGCTTTGTGTTAGAAGAATGACAATGGGGAGTCAGTGTCTCCTACAAATAGCTAAGATAAAAATAGTACATCAGAAAGAAAGGAATTAATAAAAAAGCTAAACTGTTGGAGTCAGGCGCAATTCGAGCTAATTCATCCAGAAGTCGAGAAATCATCTAAAAATTACTAAAGAAACTAAATTTTTCAAGTCCATCTGAACCACAATGTTGGGCAGAACATTTCTAACATTTCGAATAAATTCTTGGAATAAAATTTTATTCGAATAACATTTCGAGTAAATTCTACGAATAAAATTTTATTCGTATAACATCTCTAATAAAATTTTATTCCAATATCATTTCGAATAAATTCTTCGAGTAAAATTTTATTCGAAATATTTACTGAAATAATGTAAAGAAAAAGAGTTAGCAGTCCTTTTTTCACAATTTTGGTTTATTTAATAAATTTGTTCTTAGAACAATATTTTGTTCGATAAAGAATAAAATTTTATTCGAATAATGCCCAACTGTATGTTCGAATAAGCTTTGTTCGAATAGAATCGTTATTCGTAAATAACGAATAATGTTTTCTCGAATAGAATCGTTATTCGTAAATAACGAATAATGTTTTCTCGAATAGAATCATTATTCGTAAATAACGAATAATTTTTCTTCGAATAAAATCGTTATTCGTAAATAAAGAATAATTCTTCCTCGAATAAAATCGTTACTCGTAAATAACGAATAATTTTTCCTCGAATAAAATAGTTATTCGTAAATAACGAATAATTTTTCCTCGAATAAAATCATTATTTGTAAATAACGAATAATTTTTCTCCGAATAAAATCGTTACTCGTAAATAACGAATAATTTTTCTCCGAATAAAATCGTTACTCGTAAATAACGAATAATTTTTCTTCGAATAAAATCGTTGTTCGTAAATAAAGAATAATTCTTCCTCGAATAAAATCGTTATTCGTAAATAACGAATAATTTTTCTTCGAATAAAATCGTTATTCGTAAATAATGAATAATTTTTCTTCGAATAAAATCGTTATTCGTAAATAACGAATAATTTTTCTTCGAATAAAATCGTTATTCGTAAATAAAGAATAATTCTTCCTCGAATAAAATCGTTACTCGTAAATAACGAATAATTTTTCCTCGAATAAAATAGTTATTCGTAAATAACGAATAATTTTTCTTCGAATAAAATCGTTATTTGTAAATAAAGAATAATTCTTCCTCGAATAAAATCGTTACTCGTAAATAACGAATAATTTTTCCTCGAATAAAATAGTTATTCGTAAATAACGAATAATTTTTCCTCGAATAAAATCATTATTTGTAAATAACGAATAATTCTTCCTCGAATAAAATCGTTATTCGTAAATAACGAATAATGTTTTCTCGAATAGAATCATTATTCGTAAATAACGAATAATTTTTCTTCGAATAAAATCGTTATTCGTAAATAAAGAATAATTCTTCCTCGAATAAAATCGTTACTCGTAAATAACGAATAATTTTTCCTCGAATAAAATCGTTATTCGTAAATAAAGAATAATTTTTCCTCGAATAAAATCGTTACTCGTAAATAACGAATAATTTTTCCTCGAATAAAATAGTTATTCGTAAATAACGAATAATTTTTCTTCGAATAAAATCGTTATTTGTAAATAAAGAATAATTCTTCCTCGAATAAAATCGTTACTCGTAAATAACGAATAATTTTTCCTCGAATAAAATAGTTATTCGTAAATAACGAATAATTTTTCCTCGAATAAAATCATTATTTGTAAATAACGAATAATTCTTCCTCGAATAAAATCGTTATTCGTAAATAACGAATAATGTTTTCTCGAATAGAATCATTATTCGTAAATAACGAATAATTTTTCTTCGAATAAAATCGTTATTCGTAAATAAAGAATAATTCTTCCTCGAATAAAATCGTTACTCGTAAATAACGAATAATTTTTCCTCGAATAAAATAGTTATTCGTAAATAACGAATAATTTTTCCTCGAATGAAATCATTATTTGTAAATAACGAATAATTTTTCTCCGAATAAAATCGTTACTCGTAAATAACGAATAATTCTTCCTCGAATAAAATCGTTATTCGTTATTTGCGAATAAATTTGTCAGATTTATTCGTTATTCGTTATTCGTTGTTCGAATGAAATATGCCCAACTCTGGTCTGAACTTAATCCATCGGGGTTAAAGGATTATCATGCATTATAATTAAAGAATTAACAAAGAAATTAATAAAGGAAGTCAAAAATTAAGTTTGGATGTGTTAGGTACGTCATTGCGACCATATCTCATTGCGTCCTCGCCCACGCCTGCGTTCTCCGTTCTTGAGCACCTTTCCAACACCAGCCACTCGATCGATAAATTCAGGAACCTGACGCTATATTGATTTCCAGGGGATTTTCCAGGGGTTAATTGCAGCTTGAAAATTCCGGGATTCCGTGGCCGGGACTGCCGCATTAGACATGCTCAGTTCAGGCGGAAATTATTGATCTGTGCGGAAATAGGGTGTTGCACAGGGTGAAGCTTGGCGCGCATGCGTCGTACAGAGGCGTTCAATAAGTTTCAAAACGCATCTGCGCATTTGTTTCGATCAATACAGAAACATTCTCTAGAACATTCTCTATTTGAGAATGAGGTTGTTGGATATTGTTAATAAAATTGATAATAATTCAAACTGTAACTCTTGAATAATTGAAACTGATTTAAACATTTAAGAATTTACAAATGAAAGAGTATTTTGGAAGACTTAGATTAAAAGAATGTTTTAGAAGACTTAGAATAATGAAAGGATATTTTTTGATAAACGATAATAGACAACGATTTCTGTAACGAGAGATGTATATTTTCTTACGTCTCCCTGCTAATGGACAAAAAAGAAAAATAAATTTATCACCCCAACGTATTCTATCACGTCCAAATACACTTGGTTACGTAGAGTGCAACATGTGGGCGTTTCCCTTTTGGATACAACGGATCTAGCGATCATTTATGTTTCTTTTCTCGTCCCATTTCCTTTTCTGGAATTGAATTATTGCAGTTTATTTCACACGCGTTCGGTAGCATCCTGCACGATGGTTTGTTAGCATTTGATAACGATTGTTTTGCTTTGCGATAAATGCTGGAGTACAAACATACTATACGCGTGACGTAATACGTAATACGTGATCATTTCAAAATTCTTTCGTTTTTATCATTTGCTGTGCTATCGAAATCAATCAACTTTAGTTAGTAACTCGTGACTGACTTTCTCTCATAATCTTCTTCTCTATCTTCCTAAATTTATCTTCCCAAATTTCGATATTTCGACATTTTGTACACTTTTTTGTTAATTAAGTGTTAAGTCGTTGTAATTTTACAACGTTTTCTAATGTCGTTGATCTTTATTGTACAATTTGTTGCAATTTTTACAACGTTTTGTAACGTCGCGACCATAATAATGTTGCAATGTAATCTTTTATACGTAAAGTATGAAGATCAAAGCATACGTTTTCTTCTATACCTCGACATCGTTCACATCGGTTGTTATCAGCAGTTTGTCGTTGAAAATTGTAACAGCTTGCGCGACGGGAGCAATTTTCAGCTGGCGTCTATAAATAGACCGGTAGGGGTGCAGATGCAACGTTTGAAAACGTTTGAAAACGATTCGGAGAAATACGCCGCGTGCTTTATCTTCTCGTTCTAATGTCAATGCGACAGTGATTTCACGTGTGCTATCTCCTGCGAAATTGCACGCGTACGCATCTTTTCGGGCAACGTTGCTTCTCGTTTCGTCGACAGTCCCTCCCCTTTCGTTCGTAGCATAAAATAAAGCTCGGAAGCAGCACAGAGAATTGAGAAAAAGTAAAGTCAAGAAACTAGCATCCTGGAAAAGGCATCGCAGTGACAGAAAATGAAACACGAGAACTTTTTCTAACTGTAGAAAAAAGGGCACAGGGTGAAGACAGAAAAAGTAAACGAACGAACAAAAGAGTAAGAAAAAAGAAGGAACTAAAACTACGAATAAAAGCCAAGTAAGATGTACTTCGTGCGATGAAATAATGAAATCTCGGTTCGAGTTCCTCCATCCATTCGCTCGTCCACGTAATCGATCACAACTTTGACCCTTGTCCGATTTTACGTCTTTACACCGATCATCGTATTTAATCCTTGCTTAACATACCGTAAAGTGAAATCAGTTTTAACGTCGCTTAACACTTTGTTGACTACGCTGGATTTACGCTGCGTTTGTTCAAGAAGTGCCAAACTTCAGTCAAAGTGTGAATTAATCGACCCTTTGCACTCGACTGAGCGGACCTTCTGAGGGGACATCGTACTTAAATCCAGCCAACAGCTCGGATTTCCTCTTTTTATAATTTGCCGATAATTACAACAAACGTATACATTTGGTATTGTATGATAGAATAATATCTGAACAGACGCCTGGAGCGAAAACTATAACAACGACGTAAGAACAAAAAAATTTCAGAAAGAAGAAATTTCTAAAAGTCAATTGACACTCAATAATTCACATAATTTGGAATAATTCGCGTGAAACTAGACTTCTCGTTGCTTCCTGCGAAAGTTTAAAATATGGCGAAGGATACTATTTTTCCAGAGATCGGAAACTGTGTATCGTTGACTCTTATACTTATATTATACTTGTGCTAGCAAACCCGCTTTGAATTTAAACAATTTATCACGTGTTAGAAAGGTGCAATCGACGAAATTTCGTGTATCATTTTATTTGAAGCGATGCTTCGTAAATAAATTGCTGGCAGATGAGACATGCGAAAGAAAAAGTTTTCGAGGGCAAAGGGTTAACAATCAAAGCCAGTTCTCGTTGGTTCTCGGTATTTAGATAAATTTCGAGATGAAAGGAACAAGGATCGGCCGGACAGATTTCCAGAGGGATTACGAAACAGCTACAAGTGTCGGTGAAACGTTTATAGTTTCCCCTATTGTGCTGTCTTTCCGTTATGGGGATTCCAGCGTTCAATCGAGGGAGGACGTCACTTCGAAGGCAAAGATCGAGGAAAACCGGTTCGGGAGCTGTCGGCTTTATTATCCTCCTGGTATCCTCAGTATATCCTCCAACAGACTAATTCTTAACTTATAACGCGAGAATTCCGACCCGACTCCCTTGAAAAAGTCCTTGGAAGGACTTCTTAAGGTTCTTTGAACCCTCGTTTCAGTGCTTTTTATCGATACACGCACGTGAAACTTGAAACTTGGGATCAGCCGCGTTGAAAATGTAAATCCTCAAAGTTAGTCATTGTCAAAGATATTATCGGTGATTGTCACAAGATCGTAAATTAGATAAGAATTACAGAAATACCCGTGTGAATTGAATTTTAGAAAAATTGTGGGTCGCTAGAATTATCGACAGTTAACATATAAAATTTATAGCAAAGAAATTAAGGCGCAAAATACACGGAAAAATTTACAACACATAGAAAACACGAGCTTCTATTTATATATTTTATTTTTATATATTCTATTTATATATTTAAAAATATATTTTTATTTAAAAATCATTCAAATCTCTGAAAATACACCGTTATGGATATACATGAGAGTTCTATAGAAAATTATGAATTGGTCCACTTTGACAATCCTAGCATTGAAAAACTCAGAAAATTACAATCAAGATATATGCTACGAATGGATGAGTAAAATGAGAGATCACAGGATATAGATTTTTCAGGAATTTTCGTCCAATAGAGTAGTTAGTTCGTAGCTGGTTAACATGTCATTCGAGTTACCTTCTGTTTTCCTCGGTCGGATCTTCCGGCGACGGTGGCGTCACGATGAACGATGGCTCCTTCTGAATAATTACTTCCGGCTGTAGATGGATCGTGTGTCGTTTTTGATGGAGTTCCTTACAAGAGGTTGAAGAGGATATGCCGTTTCTCTTTCGACGACGGCCACTGGCGCCTAGATTTTGCAGGGTGCCCATAGATGGAAACCGGAAGCTCCATGCTATGCCTGAGGAACATATTATTGTGTTCCCGTGAACAAACTCTCAACTTTGACAATCATTCGAACACTTTGCTTCTTTAAATATTTCTCGAAGTGAACTTTACTAGTGTGAACTGTACTTTAGAAACAGCGGTGAAAAGGAAGGATTATAGTCTTTAATACGAAGAAGAAGAAAATCTCAATTTTAATTACTGAAATTCTCTCGAGTTGTGAATATTTTTTCAAGTTATTTAGCGAAAGCATTCACCACCATTTTGGCTGTAAAATTTAGAAAACGATTGGAAAGAAAGAGCAATCAATCCTGACGAAAGAAACATCACTCTCAACTTGCACTCACAGCTATTATGTATTTTATTCAGTGAATCGAATTTCTTCTGTGTACCTAGTCTTGTTACAATCTGTCATTTCATCAGGAGCACAAATTAGCTCATTTCTCATAGAAAATGAATCAAATCGCCTCGTCTTACATCAAAAATCCATAAAGAAACTTAGGTTTCATCCGTCATTTCATTCTCACAGTGTAGAGTGACTACGAAAGGAATTTGAATATATCTGATTGTGTAGCATTTACATACTACTTGACACTAGAAAGCACAGAATTTCCATTAAAGACCAGTAAAGTCGAAACATTAGCTAACATTACGACAGAACGTGCAATCTTAAATTTATACATTTTGTCATTACACATTTTTAATCATTTAAATTTCAAAATTACTACAGTTGTGTACTCTACAATTGCCACAGTGTAAAAATAAACTGTTATACATTTATATATTATTATACTTTATACATTTTTAATCATTTAAATCTCAAAATTACTCTACAATTGCTACAGTGTAAAAATAAACTGTTTTACATCTACAAAATTTCTGATGAAAATTCTAGTGTTAATTCAATCGCATTAAATTTCGTAGCATTTAAAAATATTTTCTAAATAATTTAGTGCTACGATAATGAAATGCAAAATTACTAAGGAATAGTACCTGCTGTATTGATATTTTTAACAGAAATCTTTGTTACGCATTTGAAGTTAGATTTCCGTACGATATCGCGAAAGATTTTCAGAGATTTTCGAGAAGTCGTATAAAATCCATATAAAAGTGTGAGCAAGTGTTATTATTTTTTTTCTTTCTTTTCTTTTTTCTCGTGAAAGAGAGTGCATTGACGCGAAAATTTGTCATATTCGGAGTTCAGATCCTTCATTCCCGATACTCACGCATGCCGGTATTTTTCCGTGCGCGATCCTTATCGCTCACGATCATCGCAATTCACGCCACTCACTCGCGGCCGAATCTTATCACGTCGCGGTTGTTGTTACCGTTCTGTCAATTGTTCGTGACAGTCACTGTTAAAACGTACGAACCACTGTGCGAATCACTTGAACGAACAAGAGCGTTTAAAATCGCTGAACTCGCTGGATCTGCTATCGCGAGCAGAGATTCCAGTGCCCCTCCATCACGATCACACCGAACGGTTTTATCGGGACTCGTACACAAACGATCGGTGCAGTTGATGCCTTTATCTGGACTCTTCTTTCGCCTGTCAACGAGGAAAGCTTCGATCGTGGTCGTTCTATTACAGACTTTTATCATTTCTTTCTTCAGTTTTAGCCAGTTATTCTTCTGATTAAATTCGTCGTGAAAAAAATTGCCATAGCCAAGATATCCAAGATGTCCCTGCGTGCGTGCTCTGACGTGAGTGTTTCAACGAGTCTTCCAATCTCGATTTTCCTAGTTTCGTTAGCAGAGATAGACGTTCGTCGCACCTGTGTTCACAGAGAAAGAGCGTCGACATACCTTCCATACCTTCCGTCTCTATATGGATACGATTACATACTCAAAGTCTCGTTTCTCCCTTACGTAGGCCACATCCTCTCCATCTGCACTTTTCACTGTTCATACTTATCTGTTCATACTTATTCCTCCACTGCTCTTAGTTAGTGCCATTTCAAACGACCTGACCGCTCACTTTACCTTCTAAACAGCGATCGATTCACCTGCCGTTCGTCAGTTCTAACGATCACACAGCATCTGGTTTTCGTTTCGATCATATTTCGTTTATATTTCTATATACGTCTCTATATACGTTGGGAACTGGTTATAGGTTTCGTTTTTGAAGAAACGTAGTTCGGTGCAACCGGACTTGTCCTTCGTTGGAATCACCGCGTCGCGTTCGCGGAGAACACGATCGCAGGTGCAGCTGCACGAAGCAAGCCCTGGAGTCTCCTATCTCGATTGCTCGTTACACTTGGATCCAAAGATTAGAAATCGCGTCGCACGCGACAAATTTCGTCCCTCTTTCACCACGTACGCGCATCTTCGCGAGCGTGATCGTGCACGGATCGTTGGAACAAAGTTGACCAGAAACTGAAGTGTTCGGCTCACTTTCGCTTCGATTCGTTTATCTTCGCTCGCCTTCACGCGCGCCGATGTAAACCTGTTCTCTCTCGAGCCTTTCCAGCCGCGAATGGGGCACGGGACCCCCGTGCGTTCCCCCGTTAAACTCCGCGATTTTTCTAGACAAGCCCAGAAGGTGCTCCTCCTCGTTTCTCGGTCTCTCCGCTTTTCCGGTATGTAGGCGGCCACGACAGAGCAAATCGTAATTATCCCGAAGTCGCGTGACTCCGGCGTGCATTCTTCGACGCAAGGAAAGCGTGCCCGTTCCAGAGCATTGGCAAACGCTCGTTCCGCTCTAGTTTCTGGAACACGAGGTATCAGTTGCGCGAATGTTTCCTTCGTTCGTGGAAAGGACCACGGTTGAAATATTTACGCAGGATTTTGCGAGGATTTATCGTGAGATTTCTTTCTCGGTACTTGTCGACAAATGTTTTCTTCTTTTCAAAGAAGCTGATTAATTCCGTAATGTTTCTTGAAATATAAAGAATTATAGATGCTGCAAGTATTATCTTTTGTAACATATAATGTTTGTATTTCCAATCAGTTTGAAACGATCGATCCAACAGATTCAAACGATTTGCAACAGACTCAAACGAGCGATATGCAACACTTTTACATCCATCAACTTGATGTATTGGGTCGTCCGGAAAGTTCGTGCCGATTTAATAAGTGTATACTAAAATTTAAATCTTCAATTTTCCTTCAAAATCGGCACAAATGTTCCGGACAACCCAATACATTTTTAAAGTGTTGTCATTCCTTAACGTTGTTGTTCGTCTTTGCGAGAAATTTCGTCGAATATAAAAAAATAAAAAATATTCGAATCGTTCTTATTTCTGCCTCAATTTTCGCTGACTTGTACAACACAGACTCGCCTTTATCGTAAATGCGCATTCGGTTTAGCGTACGATTTAGCAGACGAAATTTCAACGTTGGCACGCGAAACGGCAATGTTTCGACACGAAGAGAACAAATTGATCGTTTGGATAAATTTCACAGTGACGGACGTGCATCATCCGATCGCGATAAGACAGAGGACGTGACTAAAAATTCTTCGAGCTCGAAATGTCAGCGATAGATCAACGCCGGCGGGGACAATGGACCATTCATTCCGACAATATACGCGTTTATCGTTTCCTTTCAATCAGCGAATCTGCATAATCGAGCTTAATGTACGTTCCTCGTTCACAATTCGCCGAAAACGCTGTCGCGGAACTGCAAGAAAATCTTTCTCTCTGTGTATTATCATCGACAACCTATCCTTTTCTTTCTCAGATGTAAAAAAAGGGAAATTTCCTCTCGACTTTCTCCCCTCTAAACTTTGAACTATATTTCCTGTTTTAACTTAACTTACTTTCTCGGTGACATGTTTGAAACGACAGCTGCGTTTGAAACGACAGAAGCATTATTGGAACTGTCATTAGAGAAATAATCGTGCAATTTTATTATTTTAACACTGTAACAATCGAACTCGTCAGTACGAACGATTTCTACATGTGCCTGAAAGATACGGATATTCTTGCCAAAATTAACAGTAATTTCTGTTTGGACATTTATTTTAATTATCCATTATATACAATTATATAGACTATTTTAATTGTTGTTTGAATTATAATGATTGTGTAGAATATTTCGATACGGTTGTTAAATTAACATTTTTGTTAATATCAACCAAAAGTCAAGTATTTAACAAAAGTTGATGTTGAAAGATTTCATTTTAATTAAAATGAAATTCCACGAAATTTCACAGCGAAGACAATGACATCAATGAAAAGTCCCCACGAAACATTAACTATTAGTAATAATATTCGTATTAATAGTAATAATAATAATATACTATTGGTAATAATATTCTTATTAATAGTAATGATAATAAAATTAATAATATACTATTAGTAATAATATTCGTATTAATAGTAATAATAATAAAAGTAATAGTATACTATTAGCAATAATATTCGTATTAATAGTAATAATAATAAAAGTAATAGTATACTATTAGCAATAATATTCGTATTAATAGTAGTAATAATAAAAGTAATGATAGACTATATTAGTAATAATATTCGCATTAATAGTAATAATAATAAAAGTAATAATATACTATTAGTAACAGTAGTCAGAAATTAAATAGACACGATCTTCCCCTTCTTTTCAATTGCTCGAATATTTTCGCAAGATACCGCATTTTGCTGCGACACAATTGTCCTTAGTATTTACACGAGGGTAACCTTTTCGTAGAAATTCGTTTACGTTCGCTTTCGTGGAAGACCGAAATCCGTATTAAACGTGCCATTGACGCTCTGTCCTCTCGACTCGCACGAACTCCCTTTTCAATTCAGTACATTTTCTCTGGCCATCGGCATTTAAGGCTGTCTGAAAATTTCACGGTGTGCTACGAAGGAAAAGAGAAAAAGGACGGACATCCATGATGATGATGAGTGTTTTCGAGTCCAAATAGTCCGGAAGAAGAGTCCAAACACTTGGAGGGAAAAGAAGAGCGAGGTTGGTCGCGTTCGAAGAATACAACTCGCTGGAATGCAGGTGTGTTTTGCGCCGGCGGCTGGTTCGTTCGCTTGCTTGCTCGCCGACATAATACCTAGCGACGCTGATAACGCCGACCGCTTGTCGAGATAACTACGCAACGTTTGGAGAACCATTATCGACCGAAAAGGCCGTGGTAAACGCCGTTTCGGAGCACGAAACGAGGCGGATAAACCACGCGAATGTTTTTAACGACTCGATGCTCGATACTTGCTCCGAATAAATTGATTTTTCGTTCGGATCTTGGATACGATGTGCGAACAATTTTTGAATAGGAAAATGAAAAATCTTCCTTGAATAATTTAAAATATTTTCTTGACCGATTTGAAATCTTCGAATCATTTAAAAAATTTTTTTACTCGCGATTTGAACGATACGAAATCTTCTTTCAACAATTTTATCTACCTTTCAATTTCGTTCGATGCTCGATATGTAAAAATATATAAAAAGGAGGGGAATTTTGTGTGACGATAATCTTCTTTTTCAGTAATTTTGCATTTAAATAAATAAAACATTTTCTAAAAATGCATAAGCCGCGTGATGTGATACGATACGACTGGAGGTAACATTTGCCACGAGTTTCAATTACGCGATCAATTATTCATTGACTGCTGATTAAATCACGTAATTAATTCGATCGATTAAATTTGGACGAACATCGTCGCTTGTTATTCGTGTCGAGTTTGTTACGTGCGTGTATAAAATTTTGCTTGATTAGCAAATCGACCGGATCGCGCGCAGTCGATAAAAAGGCTAGGATCACCTGTTGCTGCAGCTTCGTAAATGTTTCATCGGTGTCGAGAGTTTGAAATTCCCGAAATCTGCATACCGTCGAAGATACGCACGAACGAAGATAACGTTCCCTTTTATCCGCGGTTCATTTTTACAGTCAGCCGCTCGTGAAATCGTCGGAAGTCTCTCGTTTCATAATTTTTTATGAACATTCCGATTTTTTTCGTCCGCGCACTTATACGCAGGAAGACTCGTAAATATAAATACAAACGAATTTTGCGAAAACTCTGTTAACGATTTTGTCAGAGCTCCTTCGGTGGTTGGAAAAAAAAAAAAAAAGAGAAACACGTGCACGGTTTTTTCTTTGTCATCGAAAATTTCTCATCATCGAGGCTTATTCGACGTGGCTGATTCTTTGCGCGTACCGTTGAAAAAAAGAAGTTTTATTCACGTGCGTGAAACGTGCGCCGAGATCCCCCCTCCCCCGGTTTCCTTCGCGGCTGCGTAATTATATGCGCGTTTACCTCGCGACGTGAATGTCAATCGGATCCAGTTTGTACACAGACGGGGACGAACGCGCATTGAAATCCCGAGATTTTAAAATCTACTCCAATACATCACTTCGAAACATGTAGGAGAAAATTTAGGGAATGTTGCAACTCGAAATTTCTCGCGTTTTGTGCAAGAAATTGAATTCCCTCGCTGTTTGTCCATATATCGTACAGTCGAAGTAACGAATGATCTAACATAATGATTAAGTAGATCGACTGATGAAACTAGAGCAATCAGAAGAATCACGAAGCAGAAATTATGAATATTTAATGTACTCGCACGAGAGTATAATGTAACAACAGTGGGACGTGTCGATAAAATTGATCATGCAGTAGTGAAGATGAATAATACACACGTATCGCGGAAAGATTTTCCTTTGTAGCAAAGAGAAAATTTTCTGTAACGAGGAAAAGAAATATTTTGTTACAAAGGAAAATCTTTTCGTGATACCACTGCATAATCAATTTTATTTTTTAATCAATATAACCGATCATTATATGATTATTTAATCAATTACATTTCCCCCCCTCGTTACATTAAAAGTATATTTTTATTACAATTGCAAAAGGTGCGACATTTTTTTAATCGTACACGTTAATCCACTATCGTTACTACGAACAGCCAGAAGGTTGAATTCGGGCAGAGTCAGTATTTAATCTCTGATTGCTCTCGTTTACACGCTTGGCGCGCTCGAATATCCTCAAAGACGCGCGTTTATCTTGACATTTGGTCGGTGCAAGCAGCGTTTATCAGCCACGGGCTGTGCAAGAAGGAACTACCGTGCGACCTACATCCCACGTTTAGCATACTTCGTACCAGTTTCGATTTTGAAACGAAACTCCGACGTGATTCTCAACGCGTGTACAATGCGCCGGGCCGCGAAGCGATCGCTGCGTAGGCGGAGCGCTGCGATAAACCGCTGATACGCCAGGTGACTTATCGCAGCGTCCCGTTCCCACTGTTTGGCGAACGATCCCCGCGCCGTGGTTGCGTAACAGGATTAATATCCAAATTGAACGCGTCCTGCGTCTTTTTTACGTAATGATCTGTTCGCCGATTGTGTCAGTCGGTAATTGTAAATTCTTCTTCTCTTTTTTTCGTTATGATAACGAAGCGAATGGTAAAATTTTAGTCGTAGAGTTTCGTTCGCGTAACTTGTTGCTTTTATCCAGAGAAATTACAGCCCGTGGCTTGTACGATGTTACTATATAACAACCTAGCTCAAATTATGGCTATAGGAGAATATTTTTTAATTAACCCAGGCGCAAGGTTTTTTTCTGTGTTTAAAAAAGGACGTTTTCGCGTAAGTAAAATAACCTGGAATTTTGCTACATAGCTAGCATGTTCTACGTCGAGAAGATTAAGAGTGGCATCGGAGACAAAAACAGGTCTGGCGAAGTATTAACATAACCTGTACTATGAAATAATAAATATTTTTGTCTTCTTTTCGTCTGTCTAAATATAATTTGTGTAAGAATTACGCGTTACTTTTTTACAATTTTTATCACGTTGCGTAAAGATGTACGGAGATTTTCCTGAGAAATGGTACATATTGTCCATGTTGTGGATAATTAATGTACTCACTCTGAGAATAATATTTTTTGGAGGAAATTAATACTAATTGGTTATTGTTATCCCATAGTTAGGAGTTAATTAGAATATTATCGTCGAAAGCAAAGTTTCACGACTTTTTGAATAAAATCAACGAGATCGAATAGATTATAAAATTCAAAGGAAAATGAAAAAGAGAAAAGAAACAAATTTGTCATTAAGCGTGTATGAATGCAACTTCACGTGGTCGTTTAGCTCAACCGCGAGATCTCTCACCGATATCAGCCTCGAGCGTCCATTATCCGAGCACGTGCTCCCTGAATCACAAAGACTCATCACTTTCCTTTCGCAAGGATCGTACAAACCACTCCCGAATTGAATTTGTAATTCAACGCTTCCTCAAACACTTTACAACTCGAGCAAACAGCCAAAATAATCCCTCAACAATTTCAAAATTTCCTCATTCATCCTCGGGGCACGTTTTTTCTTCGTCACGATACACTGCGATCTCAAAAACCTCTCAACTTTTAGAAACTTTTTTAAATCTTCGCATTTAATTCATCGTCAAATCAATTGTCGATTTGAAAAAGAAAAAAATGACTCTTCAACGCTGAAAAGTAATACTGCCTCCGAAAACTGAACTTTTATTACACTGTAGTTGTACTACGTTCCAAAAAAAAAAAAAAAAAAAAAAAGAACCACCGCTTCAAACGTAAAGATACCGCGTCAAACATAAAGATTGTTCGAAAAGTGAAACGAGAAAGTTGAAAGAAAAAGGAAAGAAGACGTATAGAATAGGACACTGACTCTGGCTCCTGCGGGACTTGAGTTTGCTGGCGGTCTTTCCCATTTTCCGAGCGGACGCATGCCAGCGGGTCTTACGTTGCACCGGTTCCAGGTATCGTCGCGTCGAGGAGGCTCCGGCCGCGGTTAGGATGCGATCTCCGTTGCGACCGTAGCATAATGCGATGCCGAGCTTGACTGACTGACTGACCGGCCCGCGAAACGAAACACCAAGGGACGAAACCTCCGATGGACAGAGAGGTTGGCTCCGATCGTCGTCGGTCGACACACAGCCAACGAGCGCCGTCAGGAGAATGTCGGCTCGTGGAGAGAGGGAGCGCAGGCCTCCGCTTGAAAGAGGATGGAGTTCTTTGTCGTTTGAACGAGCTTGAATGTTTGACAAAACGAGACAGAGTAACGAGAAAACAGAGTTCGGAGAGGGGAACCCGGAGTCGTTTAATGAGATAGGACGAGCACACAGCTCGGTTTGATTCCGACTGATTAATAAACGCGGCCAGACGATCGCAAAGTGATTGGGTAATCGACGAGTTGGGTTCGGGTGAAAGGTGACAGTTTGTCTTTGCAAGGAACGTCTTCTTGTACTTCTGATTAAGATCGTAGTACTGTGTTTTACTTCGTTTGCGAGTTTTTGGCAAATTTGACGACGTTGCGAGAAGTATTTGGGTAATGGATGAGTTCGGGTAAGAGGTGAGAGTTTATCTTTACAAGGAACGCGTTTCCCTGTACTTCTGATTATGATCGTAGTACTATGTTTTACCTTGTTTGCGAATTTTTGTCAAATTTGATGATGTTGCGTCGCGTTGCGAGAAATATCTCGATAATCGGCGAGTTCGGATGAGAATTCACCTTTGTTATGAGAATTGTGTTTGTTGTCTATGTAATGTACGATTTAATTCTTCTAAGGTAGTTTGATGCTGTTGCGTCATGTTGTGAGACGCAAGTTAAAATGTTGATTACATCAGGATAAAAAGATGCGAATTTGTAGGAGACAATAGATGATATTTCAATGTCGAAATTGATAGTTCTGTTTCAAAAAATTGTACGCCATATATCCATGATAATTTTGTATATAAGTTTGGATTATCTCTCAATATAATTACGATATCAATAAACAACTAGTTTTGTTTGAAGCGAGCTTGAAGAAGAGTTTGGTGAACGGAAATAGATACGCTCGAAGAGTTTGGGCGAGTTGAGTAATGTGAGTTGGATAATTGGATTGGAAAGGAAGCAGGGAGTGGAAGGAGGATATCGGAGTAGAAATGATCAAGAAAATGTTGGATAATTGGCAAGGGAAAGCAGGAGAAGTTTCTCTTTCTATTGACCCACTTTCTGGGACAATGTGATCACTGTTAGAGGACAATTGGACAGAGCTTGTGTCAACCTTTTGACTGGATCGTCCCTTAATCAGAAACTTCCGTAATTATGAAATTGAAAATTAGCAGTAGAGGCAAACGAGCCTTAAAAATATCCAAACGTATGAAGAATATCTTTGACAACATTTACTCTAACTTTGTCGATAAAGATAGTTTTTATTACGTTTTTGTATATACTTTTACTACAGCTAACAAATTTGTAGATATATGTATATTTTCCCCATTAAATGAAAGGGAGGAAATTTTGACGATGAGAAGTTTAGCGAAGATAGCTTCGAAGAACTTCATAAACCGTTTATGTACTACGAATCGCTTCGACACGAAGTAATCAACGAAGACTGGCGAGATAAACGAGATTGAATTGAGCGATCAACGAAGAGAGCGAGAGCAGTTGAAACGATTCCGCTTAAATATATCAGGCAGCTGTTTCATAATTAAATTTTTCAATTTCTTTTGCGTTTCTGTGATCAACGTGTTCGGACAACTGTATAGAAAAATCGAGGTATATAGCTATCTATGTGTTTGTAAAAAAATAATACGACAGCGAGGAAAATAGAGAGGAATGCAATGTTCGAAGAGAGAGGAAGAGAGAGAGAGAGAGAGAAGAGTGAGATGAAGAGAGACAGGCTTGCGGGTCTGTACATGTGGCACGCCAGTGGCATGGTTGGCAACAGAGACAGATACGAAATTGAAAAGGAAGCGAGACAAAGAGAAACATGCAGATTATGCGGCGACACTGGCAATTGTTTAATAAGCGATATCAATAAAACTGTAAACAGAGAGAGCGACTCGTTGCCACGAGCTCATAACTCGTCCGCGCATTTAAAAAAAAATATCGACCTCGATGAAATGCATTTTTCTGCCTTTTTGTCTATTTTTCGCGGTGGAAAAATTCAGTGTACGCGCGCACGAGACACGTGGAAAACAAATAACGGTAAATTGAAAACGTAATTGAGTTAAGGGAACGCAATTTTTTTTTTCATTTAACATTTAACTAATTTAGCTTTGAATAGGACATTATTTTTTTCGAATTAAATTGCTACTGAATCCGAATCAGAAGAAATTTTGCTTTCGTCAAAATAACAACGTTATTTGATGTAAAGATAAATAATTCTCGTGACTGAAGCTAAATTAATTTCCTACTGAAAACAAAGAGCGAAATGATCGAACAGCGTGGCAAAATGTTTTTCAAACGAAGCAGCTCAACTTGATATTGAGAATTATTGTCTCTGTCCGTAATTGGAATTAAATTGATTATCGACTAAAAGTAAAAAAGAGACGATGAAAGAAGAGAAGAGGGTTTATGAAAAAAAGCGGTTTATGAAAAAAAAAAAGTAGGAAAAACGCGTGTGGCCGACAAGTGTTTCGCACACGCGTTGAAACAATCGTGTCGTCATCGAGATCCCGGACTCGTTTCAGTCGACGTACGTTACTCGGTTATTTACGATCGGCAAAAAACCGGAATGCATCGTATCCAGTTGCGAGCTGCACAAGGACACACGCGTCGATTGTAGAATCGTTACCTGTTCAACTTTCGACTTCCTCCATGACTTTTGCCCCGTCGTTGTTATCGTTAACGATACGACATATATCGTTTGGCCCAAAATTACAACATTTTCTCAGTTTTAAGTATATTGAAGTATAACCCAGGCAGAACGAATGATAAATTTATTACTTCTTGGTAATTTTTATCCAGTGATATACCGATAAATTCAAAAAAGAGACGAATTATTGTATACAGTTTGGTCGCTCGTTATGGTCCGCGGACCAGTTACTAGCGCAAGAGGTTAATAGAAAAAACGCCTTGCCATTAAAAATTTAAAATACCGAACAGAAGATAGAGTAGAAAAATAACGCACATACGTAACGTGCATACGTAGAGTGCGGAAAGCAAACTTTGGACTTTTGTTCTCCTTCCTTCCACGTATTTTCCGAGAGGGAGTCGAGGTTTCCATTAGAAAATCGATGCGACGTGCGGTATAAAGAACTTGTCGAGAATTATTGTCGCGAGCTTACGTCAGATACAACGGTACAAATTGCTGGAAAGTAGCAAGGTTGCGGCTGTAATTGCGCGATCATTCAGCGTTCACGCTGGCCGAGCGCTCTCATGCGTGTCTTCCAGCTGTAAAACAAGAACCGAAGCAGTAAAGTTATTTAATAAACATTATTTCTGATTGTTTGAAATTTGATACAACCGCTCTACACGTACGAAGACCTTGATATATATATATATATATATATATATATATATATACATATATCAATTGAACGATTGCGGTCGACGGTTGTAATTAGCCTTGAAAATTACAAAACGATCGTTGATTGAATTCCTCGGACAGAGTGCAATTTTTTTTCGATCGAGTTTTAATTGCCAAATTATTCTGCTTTAAATAATCATCTTCTTTTTCTTTATTTTTTAACAAAAAATACTGCAACATTGATCGCCAGGTATTTAATTGGCAATTATTTTTAAATTGTGAGAGCAGGTTTGTTTAAAAGATGTCCTTTTGAATCGAATACAGCGTATTTAAAGTGATCTACGCTGTAGTGAGGCGCCTGTATCTAGGCAGCCATGCTCTTCGCATAATAAGTTGCGTCTCCACATTCTCAAACGAAAGATCTTCAAGGATACGTGTTTGTAATGCAAAACGATTTTTGCCAGCAACTAGTGTCGTAGCTATTTTAAATATCTAATGATAGATAGATGCTTGGCGTTGATAGATAATTGAAGAAGTTAGCTCATAAGACAAAATAGAGAATGAAGTTTCAATTTTAATAATTCATTTATCTCGATATTAACTTGATGTTAAAAAATAATTCAGATAATACAGGAAGAAAGCTCTATTTAGAAAGAGTTTTAGCGTAAACTGTGGGATACGTGGGGCAAACAGATGATGCAAGGGGAAGTCAGAAGACCGTACTTCTTTAGGCCACTTTTTATTGGTGCGAACTTACCAGAATACATCGAGTTTTACAGTCAGTTATTCTCTATGAAACGACGCTTCATCGGGCAATCGTTCGCTTTACTCTCTATACAACGTACATACACAGAATAAACGACACGTATACACGCACGAGCACACACATATACGAGTTAGCGAATGTGCTCGTTAAGCTACGAGATGGTACAGTGCTTGCTTAAATTCCTCCACGAAACTTTCCGTTTCCTTCCGCCTCGTGTCGAAACGGAGCTTGACAAATTGCGTAAATTGCGTTTACATATAAAAATTTCGACAGACGATACGTCTGTCTTACTTTTTGTTTGTTTGTTCGTTCGTCTATCTGTCTGTTTTTCGGCTTGCGCGTTAATTATTTAAATATTTGGGTTACACGATGGTTTACACTTTTACGCGAGGGAATTGACATTTTGCAACAGCTTTTCGTTTCCCCGCCTGTTTCGGCATAATTGTTGTTGATAATGGATTTTTATGCGATTTCAGGTTTTTTATAAAAGTAACTAAAGAAATAGAATCTAAATAGAGACGTTGCTTCATCCTCCAGACGTTGTAACATGTACTTTATATTGGATATCCTCTACACTTTTGCATATTATCTTTAAACTCTGCACATTATGTATATATATATATATCGTTCCATATATCTTTGCATCATTTAAATTTCGCGGGTTACGCATAAAATTCTGCAGTTTAATCGTAACACTTTATACGTTAATATCTATTAGTTGTTTGAGAAGTTTCAAAATACGGCTGGATTTCTGTAGAATTTCATCGTCGCGTTGTTCGTCTGATTTTCGCAACGTATAATACACATTTCCACTTTTGTCTTAAACATAATGATCACGTCACGCGTGACCATTTTACAATAATAATTCCGATAAATGTTTTAACTGTTATAGTTATTATAATATTACATGTATGTATATATATATATATATATATATATATATATATCATGAATACATTGCATAATAAAGATTATAGTAGTCGTTACAAGTTTCGTCATCCAAAGACGATATTTTTAATGAAAAATTTGCGGCCCAGAAAAATACTATACATACATATCTCATTTTTTTTTTTTCTTTTTTTTCTTCTGTTTCTGCATACTGAACGGTGCAATAAGAATTAGCGCTTGAATATTTTCGCTGCTTTCCGAGATGTGAAAAAAACTTTATTAACAAATATTATTCAATATAGAAGGAGCTATGATAGTAATGATACTTTTAATTTCGGAGAGTTCAAGGACACTGCTTTTTAAAATGTCATGCATTAATCGATGCAGCTCGATACTCGTCACAAAAAAATACTAATCTACGTATGTCGAAAAATGATCAGTTCAGGAGATGTTTTAACTTTAATTTAATTTAAAAACTGATGAATAAAAAAACAATATGAATTCCCGTCATTCTTCGTTCTTTATATATCATAAATTTTGCAAAATTGGGGCTTTCAAAGGCTGAAATATCTCCTGAATTAATAATTTTTCAACATACGGATTGATATTTCTTCCATTCTACAGAGAATATCGATTAATGGATTAAAGGTATACGAAAAAACCTCCGAAATCCTACCACCTGCAAAAAAATTATCACTATGGTATTATAGCCCTTCCTATAGCTGAACAACTTTTGTTGAAATTTTGATAAAATTTTTGTACACCTGCGAAAACAACGGAGACACTCGGGACAGACGTTCGCTAATTTTTATTGGACAATCTCGTATGTCTTTTTCGATCTCTATTTCGTCCCTTTCCACGCACACGCATACGCAAGCCTCACAAAGAGTCGATTAATTGTAAATGAAACGTATGCAGCATGTGTCGGGTGTTCAGGTGAAGATGATCCAGTGGCTGTAGTGAAATCATGTAATTTGTGCGACTGGTTCACGTGATCGAGAAACCCTGCCCTTTTTCGTTGCGCCACTGTAATGTTCGTGGTTAAATTGAAAATTACAGAAAATAACGATGGTTCGTTAGGAAACGATTAATTTCGTCCAACGAAACAACATTTCAATCGAGACGGAGAATATTTTTTCCATCTTTGTCCAATCTTTCAAATTACTCCAAGAAACAGCGATGAGCTTTACCTTATTTTTTTCGTTAAATTGTAAATTGTAAATTCAAACACGTGAAATGTAAATTTTCCCCAAATGGGGCAGAGTTTCTCTCGTCACGCGAGTCGAAAGTACCGTTTTCGCATTGGTGATAAAGAGAGACCGCGACTTGTGTTGTTCGTACAAAAAGATGCATCTCACCGATAGAAAAAACGGATTTAACGATAGCGGGAGGGATCGACTATTCACGCACTTGAAATATTACTCGTGTTTCCTTTCAGCGCGAGGTACAAAAGAACTCTCGTATCTTGAACAACAGTGTATCTTCTGAAAAAGACAAGTGTATAGGCAGGTACTGTATTATGTTTCAGATTGACTCGATCGACGTCCACTCGATTGGACGATCGTGTCTCTCGAGACTTTCATCTCGGTTTCATTAATCTTCTCTCGTTGCTGAATCGCTCGACGAGTCGCAACGAGAGCACAATGTTTACAATAGAATCCTCGAAAAACAAAATAAAAAGAAAACAGAGAATAAAATTTGCGTCTCGAAGGCCCTAGGCTTACCTCTGCAACAGTAGAGTCGAATTTTCGCGATTTTATACAGCAAAAAATCACATCGAAGAGTGTCGTTTCAAAATCGCTAGACAGACTACGACAAGGTTAGCGCAACAAGTCGGAATTAATCGAATCAACGCAATGGAGAACGAAGAACCAGGAGTGTAAAATCATGTTTGAACAAACGAATAGAATCTACCGAGTCGTAAGAACGTTTTTTATACCCTATTTTCGCGGTCTATTTCGACTATCGTCTACTCAAGAAAATTGTAAGCGACGTAAAATTTGAAACAGAAAGATTGGACAGTGTTAAATGTCGCGTTGGTTTCCATGATTTTCGATAATTGTCTGCAAACGTATTGGTTGCACGTAGTACACGTGTTGGTTGTACAGATCAATTATTAAATTGACAGTCTAATACAGTTCGTCTGATTTGACATAACGCATCTTTTTATCTGTAAAATAAAAATTGTTACCACAAGATATAAAAGAAATTTATCTACGATATTTTATAATGATACGATGTACCAAAGAATTGTTTAATTCGAAAGGAAAATATCGAGGAAAATAATATTGAAGACGAATTTTTTGAAGAGATAGCACGACAAATGAATTTCTACATGTATAGTTTCTACTGTAAAATGTTATTTGAATATATATATATATATATAATAGAAGATCATCGACGACCAACGTGGCACTTGACAGACTAAAATTGTAAAAAAATCAAACGTCCTCGCGGTTTGTACCGCGAAGAAATATGCAAACGAGACACCATTGAATACACGTATTCGACGCTCGATCTATAATACTTTCATGTGTTTCGAGTTTCGATTTCCTCGGACACCGTACCGCGGGAAATCCGTGTAAATTACAATCGTTAATTACACATCTAGCTACGCGCGTTTCGTCGCGCGGAAGAATCGACAGGGGCCGTTGGATCGACATTGGAGCTTTCGATTTCTTTTCTTCTCGAGGAATGAGGTCGCGGCCGTTGTTCCTCTGGGAGTGCGTTTCTAGCCTTCTATCTGTAAAGGATAGTCCTAACGTCGCTTGTTTCGTGAAGTCTGTGGGAAGAAAGCGGTAACCGGAAGTAACACTTGGTGCCATTTGATTTGATGTTTGCCTCCAGTGGAGTAAGTGTTTGACTCCTCGCGCGAAAAGTCAAATATCAATGCAATAAACAATCTTTTCAGTTGTCGAGAAATCTACTTAAAGTTATTGGTCGATAACGTTTTAATAGTAAATTACGTGACTGTAAATTTCTTGAACTGTTTCTGTATGGTTTTAATTGTTTTCCATCGTGGACTCATCGGAGTGACGATGGGAAAAAAAAGTTGCGGGAGGTGCCTGTTCGTTAAAAAATACTATTTCGTGAGATTTACATAGGTAAAATGATAGGCCTGTTTTATCGTTGTCGAAAAATGTAAATAGTAGTACAGTAGTAAAAGTAGTTGGTAAAAAGACGTAGCCTATGAAAGACGGATGAACTTTCGCTCGTTATCTAAAGTAAGTTCTACAAAATCTCTCATCGATGAAAGTAGACTGCGGAAATTCATATCTTTATGCGCGTGATGAAAGAGAGAAAGACTAGTATTTAGACAGAGATTTATACAACAACGAGCATTGTACCCTAGATACTTTATACATTTACGCATTTTCGCGCGTTATTTCGATATTTCACAAATACACGAAAATTCGCAGTTTACTTTCAACGACTCTGTAAACTGTGTAATCGATTCGTCTCATTCCTCGAGCCAGAGAAAATTCGGAGCGAGTCGGTCGAACGGGGCAAAAAGTGGTCATTTACAATAGTACTGTTACAATAGTTTTCGAGACAACATGCCGATTACTTATATACTGCGTTTACAACATGGCTAACATTTACGCTATTTATTTATTTATTTTTTTCTTCATTTTTTTCGTAATTTCCCCAGATGAAAGGTACATCCCTTCCATTGACAAAGATTCCATGCTCTTTCGCATCATAGAAGGAAGAGAAAATCTCGTAAATTTTGTCCGAGTGAGAGTTTCACGATTGCAAATTGGTCCAGTTTTGATCAAATTCCATCCGGAGAATCTGGGGAGATTAAATGTGCATCGCCTGTGAGCAACACGGTTCAGATATTGATGTTTAACACTCCGGGGAGTCGAGTAGTATATACCGTTTTAGTCAGACATAGGCTATGAATTTTCGGACAATCTCGAACGTGGACTTTACAAATGCCTGTTGTACAAATTGGTCGAGCGTTTGCCAATCGAGTGAAAATGTAACGAGCAAAATTGACAAATTGACAAATTGAAATCTCTCCCTTTCTGACGTCGACACTTCCATTAGTGAAGCTTCTTCGTCGAAGCACAAAGACCGCAGTTTGTAGTTCGAGAAACGGTAACTCTCATAAGGTACCGTCAGACAACAAGTTCATCGAAACGTAATAATTTGCGATCGTTGAAAACAAAAATTCGCTCTCCTTCGCGGGATGAATTTCTTCGTGAATTAAATTTGGAATAATTTTAATATACCGTGTCGCTTGGTAATCATCGTTTCTTCAAATTTTCAAAATTTTTTTCACGATTCAATTTTGATCGGTCGATTTCTTCTTCTTCTTTTTTTTTTTCTTTTCGAACGAAGGAATCCCAAATGAAAATTCACGAAGATCCGATCTCTACGTACTTCGAAATATTGGCTGGCTTTAGAAAAATTGTCAAAGGACGACCGGTCGATAGCACGTTTTAGCTGATTCACGGTTCTCGTCGGTCCATCAGGGAACAGTGAGCCCGGCTTGTGCGCAATCACGTGAACTTTCGCTTGCCCCGCGGAAGCACGGCAAAGACCGTGTCGAGGCTCGTTTCCGCCGCCTTAGAACAGCACGCAAGCGGAACCTTGCATCACCTCGGAAATGAACATCGGCGTGCCGGCGCCGAGTCCGCCGTCAGTCTTCTGGTTCTCGTTCTTGTCGTACTCGCAGTCGAAGTAACAGCTCTGTGAACAGAATTCAATCGGATTATTCACGATTCTACACTACTGAAATACCACACCATACTGACAATACTGTTTGAGAAATGTTACTGAAATTAGTACGAATTAACGAGTGGTGAAAAATAAATTCTGTAACTGTAAGATCACATTTTGTCAGTAACTGTTCGCGATATATATTTGCAGTTACGAAATTTTAATTTGTAAAAAATGTTTTGAGAAATTTAAAGAATTCTGAACACTGCTACGTTTTTCGAGACTTTTATCGTCAAGAAGCTTCGATTTATTCAAATAGATAAATATAAAATATATGCCTCTTGTATTTCTTTCTCTTAAAATAGGCACTTTTTGGTACAAAAGTACAATGATAATAATAATAATAATCGAAGAGGCAATAAGTGTATAATTTGTAGTAAAAAATAAGTCTCAGAGACACTCCCGATTAATAAAATTCGAGGATGACACGAATGAATCGTCTGTCTTTAGTACGTTTGATCTTCCGGTTCAATTTTACTCAGGAAGTTGCCTTCTTCGCGGAAACGAGGGCGACGCAAGAATTGAGACATAAAAGTTGAAGGACGGCGGCGAGCGTGTACACAGGCCGTTTTGAAAAAGCAGCAAAGTGTCGGCCGGAACGTTGAAAGGAAGGTTGAGGTGCATTCAATATCGCAGCCGAGTGCGAGGCGGGCGAAGGGCGAGCTTACCTGACAGTCCAAGCATCTGCAGTGGTCGCTCATCTTGCAAGTGATGCCACACTGTTTCGCCACCGCTCTGTACAACTCTTTGCTCGACTTGTGAAGGATCTTGGGCGCTTTTGTCCTATTATCTTCGCCAGACGCGTCGTTCCCGGTGTTCTTTCCACCCTCGTACTTCTGCACCTCGGCTGCGTGCTCCAGCCGCGTCTACAATCACATCACCGTGATAAGATGATACGCACCTTGCGTGTATCGTTTCTCAACGCTCAAGATCTCGTTCAACACTTAAACAGATAAATGAAAAATTCCGCGTCTTCCGAAAATTACTTTCCCAACAAAGGATGGCTTTTAGATGGATCGACGCGAGAAACGTTCAACGACGATATACGTACATGTACGTATATGTACACGCGTATGTACGCTGAATGAAATTTTCATCGTTCTGTAAACGTGGAAGAATTGAGAATCAAGCATTTCCATTTTAAAGGTTTCCGACGATCGCACGTTTACGGGGGGAGGGAACGGGGGATGAGTTACGCTCTTTTTATTCGGTTAGGTCAACCCCAGATCTTCACCTGTTCGATAACGTGCTCGTAGGAGGGAGGAGGGGAGCTCGGTATGGCTTGTTCGTTCCTCACCATCGGGCTGTTGGAATCGAATATCGGCGATTTTAAATTGGATTCAGTTTCGGTGGTCAATTGCAGTTGACTCATTGGTAGCTGAATGTTCTGCCCTTTCGCGTTATCCTCCTCTTCATCGCGCGCCTTCTCCTTCCCCCCGTCCTGCTGTTCCTGCTGTTCGCTCTCTTTATCCCCTTCTTTCTCGCGACGCTTGTCCTTCTCCATTTTGCTTCCCGGTTCTTTGTCCTTGTCCTTCTCGTCGTTGCTTCGCGATTTGGACGTTCTCGAGAATGGAAACTTGAACGGAGCCAGTTTCACCGCTTTCTTCTTCGTTATTCGCCTGCGAAATTCGAAAGGATTCGTTAGAAACTGCGCGCTGAGAAGTCGAACATCAAGGGATAATTGACGGAGGAATACTGTGTAAATTGAAAAAAATGTCGAAACACTTGTATTCCAATATTCCAATATTGTCGTGCTGCGTGAATCTTCGATTTTCTCGAGCTTTGTAGATTCCTGGAATTTTGTATTCACAAAATGGCACGATGAATGGAATTCGACAACGGAAATCGACCGGAATCGATGCGGAATTTGCAGACGAAATGTTGCGTTAACGCCTCTGATGGATTCCACTCTGTAGGCGAAATAAATGAGTTATTAAGCGTAGGAATTTCCCAGCTGCCACGGCGTTTCAATGTCGGGGCAGCTTGCAAATTTTCAATCGATATACCTACGCTTTCGATACGAAAGAATTATCGGCCTCAACGCGATCTTCTTTTTCTTTTTATCACTGAAAGTGAGAGGCCTCTTCAGGTGCAACGCTAATACAACGAAAATTAGCGATTGGTTGATTTGGGTATCACGTGATCCGTGAGGGGGCGTTGGGTAGACCTCGAGTAGGAGTGGCGTTGTCTGGTACGATCGCGCCTGTAATTTGTTTTCTATCGATTCGAATGATGTTTGCGTATCAATAAAATTTTATGGCAAAAAGATCGTCTTCATTTCCTAGTCGGAACAGTTGCTTCTGTGCGTTTCAATGAGACGAATTGTACTGGGGTACAAGTCGTGCAGTGTTTTCGTTTCTCGAGCCACGCTCGAGAAAGCTTCTTGATAACGATGCTTGCCATCGTCGCCACTTGTCCACACTTTCGTGGCTCGCGAAGGATTCTCGAGTGATTCTCGTTCACGCTACGGGACACGGATTCATCGAGCACGAGCCGGTGGACACAGTGGCTGAGAGAAAACCAAGTTCGCGAAAAAAAAGCGGAACGAGAGAACGGAAACGAGAGACAGAGGGGAGAAAAAAAAACGAAGAAAACACAGGAAAAACATAGGAAAAACAAGCGTTCCGGAGAGATCGGCGAGCGGGTTGGGGATTGGGGGGTGGCGAGAGGTGTGTCGGGGGTGTGTCTCGGTGCGAGTGCACCAGCTGCATCTGTCGTTGACCCAGTGACCGAGTTTGCCGTTTATCGGTCGACCTGGCGCAGTTGAGGCTGACTTTAAAGCCGTCGACTCCTCCGGAGATTTAAGGCCGTCGCCCATCTAACGGCACAGCGTATGAACACCGCTCGACGTGTTCAAAGATATCACGCCGAGTTTAAATATAAATGCACTCGCTCGTCCATCGTGGCGACACTTTTTTACATCTTTTCGATGGCGTCATGAATGTTTCGTCGACTGGACAATGCGTATACGTATGTATTGGTTGTGTGTGTAACCGCTTGCTAGGTTGCAACGAACGTGGGAGAGGAAGTGACGTTTCATACGCGATGGATGATAAAACGTCAAGAGAATATTTATCTTCACATTGTTCTACTTACATCAGAATCACGTTCGCGCTTGTACAATCATACGAAACGTATATCAAGTTCTTGCTTTGTCGAATTATCAGTTCGAAATCAATTTTTAATTTAATCAATTGAAACAGATTGTTTTAAGTTTACAGTGCATTGGCAAGTAAGAGATGGATTTTTGATTGAATTGCTAAGTTTCGTGAAACACTGGTCAACTCTCAAGCTTTAGTCTAAAATATAGGGTGGTCACTGAAAGACTGAACGATATAATACAAAAGTAACTTTTACAAACACATGTTTTTAAAATTTTTTATTATTTTATTTGGAAATATAATTAACAACCTACCTAAAAGAAGAAAATAAAAAAGATTGAAAATGAACAAGTTATGATTTTTTCAGTCTTTCAATGGCCACCTTGTTCAAGACGTTATATCGAATTTAAATGTTCGTACGTGTATTGGTTGTGCGTTGCTTGTGAAGGGTTGCAACGAGCGTAAGAAAGGGGGTGACAGTGTCGTTTTGTACGCGATGGACAATGAAACATTTATCTTCACGTTGTTCTACTTATGCCGTGTACGTCTGCACTTGTGCAATTATACAAAACGTATCAACATCGAGCGTACAAATCAAGTTCTTGCTTCATCGAGCTCAGTTCGAATTCAATTTTTAATTAATAATCAGCTGAAATAGATAGTTCTGTGTTGGGTAAGTAAGAGATTTTGATTGAATTCCGTGGTCAACGTTCAAACTTCGGCCCAATGACACGTTATTCGTACCCGATCCAGAATTTAGGAAATGCTCGCACCAGTGTCGTATCGTAGCGTAATATCGTTGGCCCGATAGCGTCCTGTTAAAAGCAGACCAGGGTCTTCGAAGATTCGTCGCGTGGCTCTTGCCGAACTCGACGATCTCCAGCGGGAATTAACGTAACGGGAGATAATTCGCTAGCCGGTGATCGATATCAGAACGATCCAGCTGCTACGTGACCTATCTCGCGATTCGTCCGGCATCTTGATTGTTTCCGGTTACGGGCGTAACTCTGGCTTTATTGGTTTGATACTGCCTCCATGTGGACACTTTCCACCCGTGGGGTGTAAAATCGAGGATGTGCAGATTGAGGGCTGTAGGGGAAGAGGGAGTGTCGGATTTAGTCGAGTGTGTGGGTTTTGGAAACACCGGGGTGATCAATTAGGCAGGTCCCTTTCCACAAAATTGCATGGAAGTTTGAGTGGGTGGGCAGGGTTTTACGCCGCTTGAAACGTGCCAGTCGATCGAAGCTCGTGAAAGAAACGAGGCAGAATTTGAACCGTTCCGAATTTTTCACGTTTGGGAATTGAGAGCGAAGACGTAGTAACGTTTTAAATCGCATTGAAATTGTAATGCAAGTTATCCGCGCTTCTCGTTATAAACAACAGAAATGAAATACTTTTACACAAAATTGTGAAATCCTTTTTTAAACGTGAAATTATCTTCACTTGTTCCACTTGTTTTGGTCGATCAAAATATTCGCAATAATATTCAAAATTATACACAGTACGGCGTTATTTAGACTTGTTGCGCATTCGCGAGGAATTGTTGTTACGTTCCGAGTACGTACAAAATAAATCAAAGAAATTTTAGCATCGGAACAAATAATTGGATCGTCGGATGCTGTATCGTAGTGTGTCGAAGTAAATTCTTCGATTCAGCTTTTTGAATTAACAAGCACAGACAATAATAATAATTTTTAAATTAATTGCAAAAGCATAATAATCGCATAAACGTTTCTGATAACGGCGTAACGATGTTACGTAGAACGTAATCAGCGCTTGAAGCTTCCAAGCCTCCTGGAGATCAATATTCTACGCGAAAGGGGGCGCGAGAAGATGCAATTTCCTGCTTTCCTTCAGACGCAACGGAGGATCGTTTCATGCGAAGCGCGAAACTCTGTGCTCGTCAACGTCGTCTCTCTCTTCCCCCAAATGAGAAAATTCTTTTCCCGTCTGTTCGATCGGCTGATGGTAGGAACGCTTACATCGGAAGCGTCAGTCAAACGCTCGGGACGAGTGGTGGCAGCTTTAATTCGACACGTCACTCGAAACTGCTCCGACCGGCACGTTAAAAATGTATCACTTTGGAGGACTGACGATACAGCCGTCTGTCAATGCTTTTGACGCGAATCGTCGAAAAAACATAGCGTGGCTCGCGCGCGCAATTAGGTAGAATTATCCACAGCGTGGGTGGAACGTTTTGGCTCGCGCGAATCAAGTAACATCAGCCAAGGTCTTTCATTTCAAGCGCGAGGTTTCGTTTGTCGAAGTCAACAAGTTGTTGGCGGAGATAACAGTTATTGGCATATTCTTCGACGAGTCATTTCATCACTGAAAGTGATTTTGGCGGGGGTAACCCAGAAAATCGGGCCTCTTCAGGTGCAACGAAATGCTAATGCAACGAAAATTAGCGATTGGTTGATTTGGGTCACGTGGTTCGCGAGGGGGCGTGGGATAGATCTCGAGTAGAAACGGCGTTGCCTGTAATTTGTTTTCTATCGATTCAAATGTTTGCACATCAATGAAATTTTATGGCAAAAAGGTCGTCTCCATTTCCTAGTCGGAACAGTTGCTTCTAGGCCTTTCAGTGAGACGAATCGAGGTACAAGTCGTGCAGTTTTTGAATTATACGTACGTATCACAGAAACGGAGAATTTAGACCGTAGAATTTGGCTAATCTGTCGGAGGAGTCGAGCAGCGCTCCGTATCGGTTGTAATCGCAGAAACAGGGGGGAAGGTGGGGAGATTGAGATTGATTCACAGTCGGGCAAATACCTTGTGGAACAACAAGTAGATACGACCGCGCGTGTTCAGACAAGCGGAAGGTTGTCGGCTACGGGCAAATGGATAAGAAGGAAGTCACGCGTCGTCGAGTAAATAGAACGTGACCGTTCGTCTACAGACGTGCAGAGTAAAATGTAGCGCATTCTGAGAGCGATACCGGTGCGTTAACGTTTGTAGATTTGAGTAGACAGTCGGGTAATCTGGACGACGCGTTGACAATTTTCCTCTCCTCCCTTCCGAAGTCTCGTGGTCTTTCATCGAAATCGGGGCTCGAATTTACGCGAGTGTCGTTGATGATTTCACGAAATTTCAAATTTTACACGCGGGATGTTTCAATTTGTCAGCTTGTTCGGAAACTCGCGGAGCAAACAATCGCAGCGGAGCGAGCAATCGTACACATTAATCCCGCGGCAGAATGGTCGGAAAGTTTGCAATTCAGGAGGAAGTTTCATCGCGCGTTGAATTGGAGCAAGGACGGCCGCATTTGAATGTCTTCGCAGAAGTAGGCAAAAGCGGGGAAAAAAGAGAGACAAAAAGAGAGAGAGAGAGAGAGAGAGAGAGGAGAATGAAAGAGAGGAACTCACGGCAATTGTATCGCGGATATTGTGTCACACTTCGTGCGCGATACGAGCGGCTCTATTTCGCTTCCGGTTCCTAAAACCAGAATTTTCCAGCTCCCTTGCTGCCTCCGGCCGTGAAAAAAACGCGAAAAGGAAATCGGGACGGTAGAAATCCTTGTTCGTGCGTTTTCAAACATCGATTCTCCCTTTTCTCCCCGAACTCACGCTCTCAACTGATTTCTGAAATTTTCCATGCGTACGGACGCCGTTATCGCTCGAAGGATCATCTCTTCGATAATTGTTCGTTACGCGACACACAGATCGATCTAATTAATCCGACCGTACGTACGTGTTGTCGGTATCGAAAGAACGTACGTTGCTAACGAGACGACGGTAAAAAAACAATTTACTCGACCTTCGCTGTCGATGGAGGGCTCGCAGCGCGGGGATTCGTTACGATTCGAAATCGTTGCTCGTTTGGAACGTCGTTTGGCGCGCTGGGGTCGAATACAGGTCGTCGAAATAAGACGACCACTCGGCGGGTTCGCGCGAGGGAAACGAACGAAGTAGCTGGCAAAGTAGGTTGCACCGGGATGGGGGGTGGAAATCCAGCGAATTCAATGGCCGTACACCCCTCGATAGAAGTGGACGGTCTCATGTCAGTGGCCCCAGCTAGTGCACCGTCATCCTGGGCTCGCACCTTTCGTCCTAGTTTCTCCGTTCTTACCCTCTCCCCCTGTTCCGGCCACCCTTTCGTTCCGCTTCATCCCTCCCTCCGCTCTCCTTCTCTGTCTAACTCTTTTCTCCGCGACCACCCCCTCCCGTAGATCTTCGCAACCCGCTCGCGTGTCTCATTCTCTCTCGTCATCTCCGTTCCGTTCGTGCGTTCAGACGTCTTCGTTTCCACTCGTTCCCCTCCGGGTCTGACCCGCGTCCGGCCACGCACGACACGAGTTCTACTCGCAAGCGAAGAAAGGAGGAAATTTTTCGCTCGAACCTACCTTCGAGGGACGAGCAGATCGATGCTCGATGTTGATAGGCGAAGATAGGCAAAGTGGAAAATGGAAATTTGGACGTGGTCTCGTCTCGAGGAAGGTGACGCGCTTCGATATTTTCGACGTGGAGAGAAATTGCGTTTGGTTCTCCCTCTCTCTCTTCGAGGGTTTTACCGAGGTATATAGGTTTTTACCACGAAAACCTCTTCGAGCAAAGAACAGCCGGTGTTCACGGGCTGTTTCGTTTTCCAGCTAGTTTGACCGGAGAAATTAACAGGCTGAACACTAACGGGAATAACGCGCGGGTCACATTTTCTTTTTCTTTCTCTTTTTCTAAAGAAACAATTTACCCCTCGGTGGCACAAAAATTCTACGAATTCTGCGTGTCATCTTTTCTCTCTCGCTTTATCTTTTTCCTTTTTCATCTTCGATACCTCGTCGTTCTCGTTCTCGTTCTCGTTCGTTCACCCTCGTGGAGAAGTTTTATAATCAGACCGAGGAGCGGCATTGTCTTTGGGATAACAAACACCCTCGGCTTCGTGTCCTTTCATGCGGGAACTTGGACCGCCATTGTGGCGTTCTCCTCCGCGGGAGAACTTGGGAAAACAAAATGGTCGCGTCTGCGACGATGCTAAACCCCCGAGGTTACGTGGTAATCTCGGTGTCTTCGCGGCGAAAGTTTGCTCTGTCCAAACATCAGCCAGAAATCTCTGGGACGAGTACGACCAGGGGGGGGGGGGGAAGGGGAAGGGGAAGGGAACAATTTTAGCAGACGATTTCGCCGCGAGTCGCGACGATCCACTGCCTCGAATTATTTCAACCCTTGGTAGAGGGACTCTGTTGTTCCCGAGATTGTTATTAAATCTCCCTGTTCGCGGTCGACGACGAAACCGACTAGTAGAGGGAATAATTAAAAGCGTTTTGCGCTTGTCGTTCGTTTTCCATTTCCATATTTAAGGGTGGCTGTTTCGCCCCTTTTGCGCGGAATTTTACAAACGCGAGACGAAGAGAAACTCGGGGGAGACGCGAAATTCGTTCGAGCAAACGGGGATCAACGAATCTCCTCGTCGAGAGAAAAGCGATTAACAGACACGGTAAAATCACATCGGGGCCGCAGCTTGGTCGATTTTCATACCCCTGGTTTTGATTTCTCGTTCGATTATTCATACCCCGTCGTTATTTGTTTGAAAGGATGATATTACACTGTTATTAACCCGTTCGCAGTTCTGCGCGGGCAGAATGTATATAATTCGCGGTACCTTGGTCTCGAATTTCAATAATAATCTGATTTTCAGCATATAATTTTAATAACGTAATTCTGCCGATACGATAATTTCGAGTATTTTTTAAATAACGTATAATCAGCAGTTCGCGATGAATTCAATGGTCGATCGTTGAGTTCGCTGCGCGAATAGCTTACCGCTCATTTGCGAAATATTTTACGACGGCGTTAATAACGGCAACGCCTAAAATTTTGAAGCAATCCGCTTTCCAGCGAATTTTCTTCCTCTCTTTTTTTTTTCGCGAAATAAGGCCGCTCGCGTCGCATCCGACGCGTCAACTCGCATTCAGACGGCGAACAATGAGACCCGTTGAATTTACATCGTATTCGTCCGAGAGTGGAGAATTTTTAAAGCGATTTCCACCCCGTCTCGTCCCACCTCGCAACCGTTTTTTGGTACATTGAAAGCGTTTTTCTTCCATTTTCGAACGTGCAGAATTTTTGTTTGTTTCGCGTGTAAACTGGCTACGTGTACTTTTCTAGCTTTTGTTCGCCGGCGATTTTACGAGTCGGACAATATTCGTTAAATGATACGAAGCGATCGGATAGAACCACGAATAAAGAATATACAGAGGAAATTGTGGAAATATTCGTGCACTGTGGATTTCCCTGCATTGATATGCAAAAATACACAATACGCATATAATACATTATTGTAACATTTAGTTAATAAAACAGCTCTCTGATTGTATTCAGTTATTGAAATTATACATGCGAAAATATGAATTCGAGTAAAAACTCGGTTTCCACTTGCGACAGAAAATTTTTGCGAATATATTACGGACATCGGGCGAAAAGAACTTTTTAAAATTTCATTAGCATTATAATGAGACGCGAATATCGCGATTATGTTGGCGTAAGTTGAAACCAAATTCGAACGTAGAAGTTGCAAAATATTTGTGTTGCGCGCTTATCGAAAAATAAGCAATGGAATTAACGTTAAAGATAGTAATAGAATTAGAATAGTAATAGCAATAGAATTAATGTTAAAGATTTTCCTTGTAGTACAATCATTTCCCGTGTCGCGCAATACTCACGAGTATTATTTTTTACGAGTTCGACGAACAGCAGGGTTTTTATTTATTTTCCAATTTTTCCCATCTTTCTCGTTTAACGTCTTCTTGCAGCGTGTCGTTACGAGCTTGAAAGAATTTGATTAATCCGAGGCAAGATGTTTTACCCTCTTCCGAGGGGTGGTCAGTGCGCGAACGCTGCTGGGTGGGCGCAAAAACGGCTCGTAATGGATGGGAAATTGCCAAGAAATGGCGACGGCGATCTCCGCGGAAACACGAGGCGAAGATGTGGGTGGTCGTCGTAAACACGGAGGGATGGCGAACGATCGAGCGTTCCGAAGAAATCGTTAAGGCGATTTTTATCGTACGGCAACTAGCGTCGAACCTTCACTCAGGGAATTTTTGTGCCTGTCGAAAGAAAACGAGCCGCGTAATTTCTATCTGCCAGCCGATCTAGAAGATCGTTCCTCCGCCAGAATTAATTTCCTTCCGTTAAAGTTCGTGCAAAACCCGCTATATTCTTCCTCCTTAATCGGTTTTCCGATGATCGACGATACGTTAATCGAACTCTCTTTCTATCCTTTGTCCTTCTTTCTCCTCCCCTTTTTTTTGTATTCCAAAATAGACCGCTGTATCACCGGGAAAGCAATCTCTAAGCAAAACCGGGACCGGAGTGTTCCGGAGAACAAATTACTCGACGAGCGATTTGGGTCATGCGGTCTTGTTTCACGTGCGAGGTGGTGGCCGTAACGTTGCCGAGGGGAAATGTGCGCTTGCTATCGGTATCGGGGTCCTAACCGAGAGAGGATAACGTTTATCGTTGATATTCGATATTTCGACGAGGGAGGAAACGAGACGAAGAACACCAAACAGCCAAATTTCACAGGCGGTGAAGATAATCCGGCGATGCGAGAGATTCGGCCCCCCCCGTCCCGAAGAAGAACAGCTCTTGAAAGCCCTCAACATCAATCTCAGCTGCCTTCTCTCTCATTCGGCTCGAATTCGCATCGATGAGTAATCCTAAACCACCAAACAAACTTCTAACTCGCATCGAATACCGGCCACTACCTTTCTTACCCGCGTATTTTATTCCTCTCCGACCAAATTTCTCCGTTCAGCTGACGGATAGATCGGTGGTTTTCTTCTCTTTTTCTAAAAACAGATCTAGAAATCTTGACTGACGAATTTTCTGAGACGTTGATCTCTTTGATTTGCTCAGTCGTTGAAGGATTTCAGGATTCTTCCCCTTGTTGCTTGTCTCTTCAGCTTTTCGTTTGAACAAGTTTGCAAATGGATCTCGAGAAAATCGATGATTCGTTAAATTCACACAAATGTTAGAAAAGAATACTGTATTAATGGTAAGAATTATCATAAAAATTGGTGATAAACTCCTATTGCCTTCAAGTATCTAACAACTTTCTCCCACTTTTTCGTTTGTTCCACCTGATACTCGCTACTTTTCTCCAAAATTTTGACTTTCAAGAAACGAACTTGCGATACTTGTATTCCTTTGGAAATTTTGAAGTTTGTCGTTTCGTTCGAACGAACGATATCCACGAATTCACGAGTTTATCGTCGAATTTCATTTCCCAAGAACGGCGATAAATACCGTACGAATCGAATACCGTCGAACTGATTCGCGTCCAAGTGTCAGAAGATTACAGTTGTAATTTCGGGATAGACGTTTATCGGGGCCGCGTGAAATTTTATGCACCTGTTGATATATATGCAAGCGGCCGGCGGATTAAAGCGATCCGTTGCTCGTCAAAGAGCCGGCAGCCCCGCTTCCCCGGAACGAACGTCGAACGATCGCATCAAACGCCGGCACGCGACTGCGAACATCTTGAGAGCCAGCCGGTCGCCAGCCACCTTCGATTTAACGTTGATTCGACTAATCGCGTCGTTGAATTTTCACTCCATTTTCGAGACGATCGGTACGCATGTTGCCATGGTTATGCGTTATCCGCACTGTGAATATAATTGGATCATTATCCGTTGCTATCATTGCCCGTGTATAAACGTGTTCCATGAATATATTTGAACAGTTGGCGCGATTCGATCGGAAAGGTTGATGTTATTTTTTCAACTTTTACGATCCGATAAATTTATGTTTAAATTGTGCGTTCGTTTGCAATTATTTTTTAATTTTTCATACTTTGTGAAATTTACAGAAACTTTTAGCAATTCTGAAAATTCCAATATGGAACAGATACACTTAAAGTCGTTTTGCAAAGTAAATTTTCCACCTTCCACCTTCCAATCGTTCCTTTTTTATTTATACTGATCAATGTTATTTTGATAATGAGCCACTCACAAGTCAAGATGATTAATGTTTCTCGAACCTTCTTACATTTGCTTGGTAAATTTTCTTAATAATTAAGTCCAATTTGTTCGATCACGGAATGATAAATAATTTACTTCAGAAGCTAGTGTAATTACTCCAACAACACATTTAATAATGCTACGCTTGTAACAACACATTTTACATGTTTATTCTTCCAAAATAAATAATACGCTCCAAAAATGTAAATGTTTGGAAGAAATTTTAAACAAAAATGTGCAGATGAAAAGCGAAAGAAATTAATTATATTTAAAGTGTACGTGTTTTATGTTTCAATACTTGGAGATGGTAATGTAAATTCTGCGACGAACGTTCACGACTGTGTGTCGATGTACAAGGTAGAAACAGCACATCGACGGAAAGGGGCAAGGCTTTCGTCGATCGATGCCATCGACGGTGAAAATTTCTGGCACAATTACTGTTTAATTCGCGAAACTACCCTTTGTATAGACGATCGCAGAGCGACGAAACGGGTCATCACGTGGAATTTGATTACCGATGCTAATTGAACGCACAGTACCGGCATCTGATTAACAACAAAATTAATACTGCGTCGGTACGCTGAGTTCGATTTTAAATGGGGTTAAAAATATTTGCAATACAAATGGCGCGTGGCGATCGCGTGGCAACTGCTGGTCGTTGCTTTTTTCCCTCGAAATGTCGAATCGTGTATATATGTCGCGTGATTATGCTGCAATGATTAGATGTACGTTATTGGACGTATTTTGGTCGGTTAGTAATAATGGTGTTTGAATTTAAGTAAAGTGCACAAATTAATTAGATGCAACGCTGACTGTATGTTTCTCTGAGTCTATGAATTTCAATCATTTGTTAAAAACGTGCACCGTTGTTTGATGAAACTGAGAGTGGTGATTGGAAACTTTTCAAGGAAACAGAAATTTAATCAACGTTCGTTTAACAAGTACTGTTTAGATCGAATGGTGCGATATCAATAAAATCTTATTACAATAAAATTGATGAATTTACTTTTCTGTTGATTAATAGTTAGAAGCTCGCCGTAGCACGAAGCGAAAAAAACGATATTCGCTGTTAACAACAACAGCTAGGAACTCTCTCTCAGCCTAGCTCTTACGTAAGAAGCGAAATAAAGTATAAAAAGTGTCGTTCGGATAATTAAAGCGTCTGCCGCGTATTTATTTCGCGCGACTCTGTAAAAAACATTTCATTAGGAAGAACAATGGAACGACGATGGATAGAGTTCGCGAGTTGCGAAGGGTAGTTTTTGCTCGGTTCTCCGTAGAGGGTCGCGACAAAACGTTAACAAAACGTGGTGGAAATGCGAAACGCCGTGAAAGACGCGGGAAATTGTCGTCGGGCCTTTCATCTTTCTTCTTGACTCGGCGAGAGAGAAAAAGAAGAAGAAAAGGTGAACGACACATATAAGGAGCGACGCTCGGTGGAATCCGGACGGGGTGGATCGAACCAGCGAGTTTTTCGACTAGAAACGAGGGTCTCGATGACAGGCGGAAACACTCACACGTGTCGCGCAGACGGAAGACTTGGTCAATCAACGGTGACGGATCGAACGTTATTGAACGCGCGTTCTTCCTTGTCCGTGGAAAGCGAAGCAAAGACAAGAGAAATTATTAATTGCCAATAAGCAATTCGTCTCTTTCTCTGCTGGCGAAGAATGGGTTTAAAAGAGCAACGTGAAAACCACTGGAGTTATAAATATGATACGGTCCGCGAATAAAACGATGCCGATGCGTTATAAATAGTGTGCGTACATGTGTCCTTTCTGCTACTACTCATTCATAAAACCCTGTCGTACAACTCGAACAATACAATACAGTACAATTGGAAACAAATACCTGAAAGTTCTCTACTCTTGCGACTTATATATATATATATATATATATATATATAATTTCAACCACACCATAAGTCACGAAATGATCAGACCAAGTCAAGTCCCCTCCCCTACGACGAATTGTCTACCTAAAGTAAATTTCAAGAAATCAGTTTGTCCAGAGACAAACGCTCGATCGATCGGAGATCCTGCGTGGAAGATCCGAAGATCGAGCCTGTCGTTAACCATCGGCTCTATTGATCGGCCAATGTCAACGCACACCATCGCACGAGGCGGCGTAGATACACGCGAGAGGGGTGCGTTTCCTATGCCGGACGAAGCACGCAGTTCGACTTCGAGACACTTCACGTCGTTTGGGAGAGGTCGACTCGCAGTTTGGCAAAGAGACGATTACGAGAAATGAATGGTTACTCACAAGATTGGACTGTCGTCAGGCTCGACGATGGGATTCGCTGACTTCTTGGATATCATGCTGGTCAGCTTGGTGGAGGCTTGCACGGGGTGTCGGTGTTAGACGGCCATGTTGTTGGAAATTCACCGCCCTCTGGCCGACGCTCGGCGAAGTCGCGATCCCTTCCTCGCGGAGGGAAGCTCACCCTCTCGTTTCCACCCTTTCTCGCGCGTCCTCGGGATACGACCGAGTTCACCAGCGAGCCTTGCCTCTTCGTTTAGGGTGGAAAGCGCCAAGGTGGTCCTTGCTAATTTAAATGATTTGTGCTGGTAATTTAAAGTGGACGAGATATATATCAGAGGGTCGAGTTCGGGGATTTTTATATTCGCGCGGAGCTAACGTGTTAAATTTAATTATACCGTGCTACGTTTTACGGTGACTTCTTTTCCTTCGTGCTTCTTCGCAAAGGAAATTTTATTCGTCGTCCAAAGATCAACTTTTCATTTCGCGTCAGTTGCGCGATACGCAAGGCTGACGATATATCGACTCGCAAATGATTGAAGTCACCTTCGAGAGATTTTCTTCTGTCAGAGACATTTATACCGATTTAATGTATGAATTAACGATAAAACGGTGATTAAAAGCAGAATTTTTTTATGGATGTATAGATATATATTATATAAAATTTGAAACTTTATTAATAACGCATTAAAATTAAATATACGGTTCGTTGAAATGTTGAATCAATTTTAAATATTATTGAAAAAATTAATCACGATGATTAACAATCAATCAAACATGCTGAAACTACCTCATTACGTTCGACATTTATAAACGCGAATTTTTCCATCATACGTTAAATTTTTTTAAATTCATCGCGTCGTTAATACTGATGAAACAGAATCAGGATAAAAATAAAATCGCTCTTTATATTTGTTATTTTCTGGCTGAAAATTATATTCTGTAAAACAAACATTTTGTTTATTCTGATTAAAGAACAAACACAGCGTATTCTACGACAACACTGATGAAACAAAGTGATAGGAATAAAATCATTCTGCGACTTTATATTTGTTGTTTCCCGACTAAAAATTATATTCTGTAAAGAGTAAACACGGTGTTAGATAATACTTAAGAGTAGACAACACTTTGTAACGTACATTGTGCGAGGGAATTAAACGATTGAAGACTTTCCAAGAAAATTTAAACTTGCATCGGGTGTTTGACTGGCGACCGCGGAACTTTCAGAATATTCAGAACCGTTTGAATTATGGGCTCTCAAAGGGAGCCTCGGCCGCGTCTACTTTCTCGTCTCTTTTCTTCATTCCTACCTTCATTTTCTCTTTCCCTTTTTCCTTTTTTTCATTCAGTGGGTTTTACTTTGACCGCGAATGATAATCTCAAGACGAACGCGAAGCGTAAATCGATGAATGCGCGCTTTTTAATTAGAAAGGCCGCACGTTTTATAAAAAAAAAAAAAAAAATTTTCGCCGTTGCTTATTCAGAGATTGAATTAATAGACACGAGCTTGTTTCGTGCCACGATACCTTTCTGGGTTTACAAATGAACCTCGAGCAGGGTGTAACTTTTACCTACCCTTTTAATACTTCGCTCCGATATGAACAACCTTGAATTTAATCAACTCTCTGCAAGAACGCACGAAATAATTCTACAGAAAGGACGTTTTTAACATTTCTTTGTTATGTATTCTCTTCAAATTACAATACGAAATTTCTCCATGAATCGTATCACTTCGATGCGAGCAATTTCAAATGCAATCAACTTTGTTGAAAAATTTCAATATCTTCCGAGATTGCGTAAAATAACTTTGCAAAAAATCGAAGAACCAAATTCTTCACAGTTCCTCTCTACATAGTTTGTTTGAATATTGCCATGCAGCCACGGTGCAAAACGAAGAAAGCTACGAAACGGAATTCCTTCGAAAGTTCTTCTGCATATTTCTTGAAATAAAATTAAAAATCTCTCGCTTCGTCTGCGCTTAGTTCTACGAGTAAAATCTTTTTTGCCATAGAATTTTATCGATATGAAAACATTTGAATCGATGCAAAACAAATTACAGGCGAGATCGCTCAGTACCAGACAACGCCACTCCTACTCGAGGTCTACCCCACGCCCCCTCGCGAACCACGTGATCCAAATCAACCAATCGCTAATTTTCGTTGCATCAGCGTTGCACCTGAAGAGGCTCGATTTTCTGGGTTTTCTCCGCTAAAATCATTTTCAGTGAGAAACAGAAACGAACCGATCTTGCGGTCCATGTCTCCAGCCAACTGTCAATCAATCTTCATAAAGGCAAATTGTCTTGATAAGCTTTGTAGATCCTAAGCTGGAAAATGCAATCTACGGCTAAGACTCCTACGCAAAAATAAACATTGTGTCACGAATACACTGATACACGTTCTCGAACCCGTTCCGGGGCAGAGTTATCAGAGAGACAGCGAAAACCTCTTTCCAACCTACACACACACACACACACACACATATACGTGTGCACGCAGAACATCCGGAGGAAAGATACTTAAACCTCTATGTGTATGTGCTCGAATGACGAGTACAACATAGTCTGTGCAACATTTTTTCCGCCGTCGTGGCAGATTTCGTTTCGCAAGGCGCAAAGAGGGAAGGATAGACGAGAGTACGTGGGGTGGAGTGGCCGGAAGAAGGACCGTAGTACCGAGTGCTCTTCTGGCTTGTTGTAATTAATACGGCCCGATCGATCCTCGCGGGGTTGCGAGCCTTTATCGCATCGCGCGGCAGCCACTTTCCTTCGCGGTTTTCGCGAGATCCGCGAATTCTTTTCGGTCCCAACCCCCTCCCTCTTCGTCCCCCCTCCTCCCGGTTTGTTACGAAAAGGTCAATGGGCCGACGTTCGAGAGGCTGGGAATGTAGGGCAATGGGGGAAGGGGCGAGACGCGGACACCGAACGATCCCCCGTGTGTACCCAATTCATACATTAATTCCGAGAGTAATCGAGCAGGTGGCTCGCGAAACGCGCCGAGTCGAACTTCAACGGCGATCGAAACTGTACTCTGACTTTCCTGCGTTCTAACGTTGATTTGTTAGATTGAGATGATTGGCAAATGGTTGATCGTGGTTAATGACAGATTACACTCGCGAGGAAATTTCGAAGTGATGAAAGATACTTTTTACGAGATCTAATGGACAAAATTGTCTTTCATTTAGGTTCCATTTTTTGGATTTCGATATCAGTAGTCTGATAATAATGGTTAGTGACATTGAGTAATAAAGTTATTTTCGCAGCGAATATTTTACTTGTCAGATTTCTTGCATCATCCACGTTAAAACTTTGTCAAGATATATCGCGATAACTCGGGTGTAAAATTCTAACATAGTGGCTAACTACTTGGACAGTTAATGGGATATTCCAGGAAATCGTCATTTATCAGTGTTTGATTAATGAGTTTACGCCACAATAAACCGTACTTTGTAGGTAGATCGTAGGCAGAGACAAACTTACTGCATATATTTATATAGTTTGCCGTGAAAAATTTATATTCCGTATCGTTGACATTTGCAATCTTATATCAATTGAAAATTTACGAGAAATTCGACAAATAAACGTATCGTATTTGTGTTTGACAAACACGATTCATCGGCGAATAGAAGCTTGCGAGATCTCGGTGTATCAAAATATTTAATCAAACTCTGTCAGGCAGGCAGTAAAAATCGCAGTTTTGAGAAACAAGCACGATGTTTCGTGATTAACGGCTGCTTGTGTACGACAGGTGGGACGGGGGCGGGGAGTTGCGAAGGACTTTCGATCGAACTTTTGACAGAGTGTCGTATATTAGCAGCGAATTTTTTGAGGCCGGTAATATCGGCGGAAAATTGAAATTTATAACGTGACGGAGCAACGGGATCCAGCACGGAATGCCAGCGGGGAATTGCATTTTGCGCTGAATTGCATTTTGCGCTGAATTATCACGATTGCGCTAAATTATCGACGCTGGTGTGTCCGCGTTGGTCGCTCTCTTCCTCCTTGTTTCGAGCTGGCTCTACGTGCAATTTACCACGCGGGAGTGTCCCGCGGCTGATGAATCATCCCGATGATCGTTGTCTACGTGGGAACATTTTTTCCTCGCGACGTGGTGCCGTCGCAAGCGGGGACGAACGGATACTGCCGCGACCACTCTGCGCGATTGTTTAATCTTCGCGTTTGCCGATCACCCTTCTTCCGCTCGTGATTGGCAATAACGTTACAACTTTCATCGGATAATCGAATCTGCAACGCTCTGTAACACGCTCTCGGGCTGTAATTTCTAAAAAATGTGATTCAGAAAGAAAGAGGAGGGTGGTCGATACTCGTTACAATTTGTCAGTCGGTCGACCAACTTCAAGAACCACCGCACGCTCATCGATGCCATCCGAAATTTACGATCCCTATATAAATTCCTCCGAGCCAACAATTTTCACGCTCGTAAATTTTGCCCCATCGAGTCCAGCGAAATCGCCATCTTACCGAGCTTCATCCTTCACCGAGCAACGAACCGCGCGTGCCACGGTGAACGCAGGCGGGCAACGCCTGCACGCTTCACCTCCGTAGTACCGAGCTGCCATTTGTCAGGGCTCTCAGTCATCTCAGTTGGCTTCGAAAAATTTTCCGTCCCCTTGATAATTCTTCGGGGGGGAGTGAGGGAACTTCGGATGGCGAAGCTTCCCAATCGGAGGAAGATTCACGGGGTCGTGAGCTACCTGTTCTCTGAGGAGGCCGAGCATTCATTCAGCGAACAAAGGAACTCGAGCACACTTGGAGCGTTCCTCCCTTTCCCTTTCCCTTGCTCTCCAGCCCTTCCTAGTATAGAGGGGGAGGGTTGGAGGAGTATCATCTTGAAAGCCGATCGCGCTACTCGGAAGTCGACTCGGTGCTCGTTCAGACTCTCGCCTCTCTCATTAAAAATTCACACGGGGCCAAGTGTTGGCAGAGTTCTAATCAATCGGCCGCTCAAGCGTTTCGATCTCTTTCTTCTTCCTTCCCGGAAGGAAGTCAAAGTCTGTCGTTCTGAAGCCTCTCTCTGGGAACTGTATTGTAGCAGGTCCGAGTCTGTTATCGAGGTTTTTCACGCTGTGGAGAAAGAGAGCTGGCGCCTTTCGATCGGGAGCCACGTTTATTTGGAGGAAGTGGTGATTTCAGCACGTGCTTTGTCAAGTCGATGCACAATTTTAAAATTCTATGTACATTGTGGCTGCTACATATAAAAGCTCCTTTCGTATTTTTCAGATTTCGAGATATTAATCGATAGAATATAAATTCAATTACATTTTTTGGACACAGCAGTGAGTTTGGCTACTTTTTCTAAGATATTCCATTTTGATCGTTAAAGTAAAAAATCGCTCCATCGTATTTCTCTGTACAAAATGATAGATTTCGCAATTAGCGTGGAATTATTGAGTGATTAAAATTGCTGTCAGATCATAACCGAAGGCCGCTGGGACGGGGCATAATGACGGGGCTCTCAGTTTTCCACGAGGGAGTAAATTTGAAAATTTGACGATCAATTCGACTCGCTTTTTATTTTTTAACCGAGTGTGTACAAATGAGTGGGCGACGAAGGGTAATACATTGAATTAAAGGCGCAGACTGTGCGTTTGTTGATTGGACTGAAAATATCGTGCCCCAATTGATAGCACGATATTTTGGGAATAAAATCTGGCTTCTTTATTAGAGGCTGGCGAGGAACTTTTACAACTGTCAATCAGGATATTCCTTTTTAATTTATCTGACGAAATTAGCCCTTGTTGATTGCTTGTTACATTTTTGTACGTCCTCTTTCGCGTGCTCTTCTCTCAAAGTGAACGAAAGCGTAACGTATACGTAAAGTTTTCGTCGAACCTCGCGCTCGGCAACTGTCCATGTTCGAACCGCGTACTGTCACAATATTGACTCGTCCATCGAGAATCGCTCGTTTCGAAATTAATTGTCGTTCGATCGATCAAAATCGATTACGCGTGAATCGTAAAGTCTAAAATTTTCGTATATGAAAAATACGAAACGGAGAAAGAATCATTGTTCGAGTCGAGTACAAATGTTCTCTGCCAGGACTGGAAGGTGGTTTCAATGCACGCTGTTCTCTACAAACGCGTTTAGAACAATTGCGTTTTTTCTTTCTTTCGTTTCAAAACTAGCTAAGAAGCATTTCAACGTAATTTGAAGTGACAGGAAGAATGGCGAACGGTGCGATATCTACGAAGAGCTACGTACGCGATGAAAAACCGCGAGGGTACGAAAGGTAAACGCGATGGATCGCGTAACCAGCGCAGGTGTTCCCGTAATTGCGATCGTGTTCGCGGAACACATCGTGCCATGTTCGGCGAACTTCATAAGCCGAGGTTGCAAGCTTCGTTGCGATGGAATCGCAATGTGTGCCACTGTTGTGGTAAATCGATACACACAGACACACAAAGTTCGCATCTCTCTTCGTTCTTCGCTCATCGATCTCCTCTCTCCTCTCTAATCCACCGATCGTGCCGTTTTTTTTAACCTCTGCGCCTTTGTCCCCTCCCTCTCGCTCGATTTTTGCGCGACAGTCGTCTGCCCCCTCCTTCCTTCCTTCCTCTCTTGTTTTTTTATCTCTTCGAGAGAATCGCCCGAAAAATATTTTTCTCCGATATTCGTTTCAGATTATTTCGTCCGCGATCGGCGTTTCCTTCCAGCCTTCTCGTTTTTTCATTATCAAGGAATCGTATCAGCGAAACGATATTCCTTCCGCCTTTCATCCGCCTCCCTTTTGTTACCCCAGTTGCTCTTTTCACTTTCTTCCTCGTCTCGCGCGAATCCCCACCCACTCTTCTTCCATTTCATTCATTTCTTCGCCTACACACACGCACACACGCGCGCGCGCGCGCGTCAATCTTCCGCAACACCTTGCGTATCGCCTAACCCCACCCCGTGACTTCTTTCCTTTATCGCATCATCTACTGTTCCTCCAACCCTCCCTCCCGATCGCGGTTTCATTCTCCCTCTTTCCAACCCTTTCTCGCTGATGCACCCTGCGCGCCGCCACCCCCCACCAAACGAACGAGAGCGCCGGCCCGAGAGCCTCGGTTGAGTCAAGCTCCGGCACGGTTCAGGCGAGTTCAGTCGCGCCATTCGGCCGTGGTGTGTTCACGTGCGACCGCGTTACCTCGCAGCGACCGTCTGTCGTTTCGTACGAGAACCGTAACTGAAAGACGGAGAGAGAGAGAGAAAGAGAGAGAGAGAGAGAGAGAGAAAGAGAGAGAGAAAGAAAGAGAGAGAGAAAGGGTGAAAGAGGGAGGGAGTGAAGCAAGTGGATCGCACGCGTTCGATGTTCCCGCTCGGAGAGGCCTGCCACGATCGCAAGGTAGATCCTTAGATCTCGTTTAAGCTCGTTGGATCGGTTCGTCGCTTCGACGGCCGGTCCGCGCGTTCATCTGTTAAATAAATGCAAATTTTGTTGCTCCGCGAGATTGTGAAATTCATGTGTCGGACGTCGTTGTGCTCTCTGGCACAGATAAATACATTTCTCTGTTTACGTCGTTTTCCCAGAACGACTCGACCGTATTTCCGGTAAACTCGGTCTGTTTTCTTTTCCTTTTCGAGATTCGCGTTGTCGGCGAGTCGACGAGGGATCGTTCGGACCCGTAGGGGGCCAAATTTAATTAAATTCGTACGGGAGCTTGATTGATGAAAGAGAGGCTAGATTGCGATCCCTTGTAGTTTTTTGGAGGGAAATTGATTCCCCGACTCGGGCGATAAACGAGTCGCGTTTCGAATCAACCGGCCCGACGACTGGTTCCCCTCTCCCGCCCATCGGGGGATCAATTAAAAATCATTCATATCAGGCAGACGGGGCCGATTGGTCCGCGAGTTCTCTCGATTCCTCGCCGATTCGAATCGACCTTTCCCGGGAGCAAATCGATCGAAAAGCCGTTCGTCGACTTTTGCTTGCAACGACGCACGATTTGCGAAATTCTCTGTAGACGGTTCGCCAAACGTCAGAGATAAAAGCGGAGGAATGAATTTGCACCTGTTTAATGCATCGAGTTCGAAACGTTCGCACTGCTCGATTAGCTTATTTTGCTCGAGTTTAATCAATGTTTCTCCCGCAAATGAAATTTTCCTCTCACGTTCCAATCCCCCCATGATCCAAGGACCGTTTCTTTTTTCTTTTCTTGCAGCTTTGGTAAGCGTTTGTGTCTTTTCCCACGCATGTTGTCCCCACGAAGGTAGATCCGAACGTTTAGAACGTAGAATAACCCCTTTTGGGGTTACGCGTTGCCACGATTCCCGCCATTTTGTACGATTCTAATTAATCCTCGAGAGGAAACTTGGATTAATATATCAATTGCGATTCGGTGCACGAAGAGGGAGAAAAACTGAGACCACCGTTTTCAAGTAGAAGGAACTTCCCTCGTCAGACCAGACCAGACGTACAAACAACTTTCGTAGCCTGCTCAGTTTGGGCTCCGCGTCGTTTGAAATCAATCGGCCGACGTTTCTGTCGAAAGCTGCAAATATAACTGCTCGAGACTATTTCCCCGAGCGTTGGTTCCTCGACCCCGGTTTAAATTATTTAATTATCGGTTTTCCGAGGCGAGCCAGACGAGAAAGAACGGGTCGAGGTATTCGCGCAGCGAGCAGCTTGGACGAATCTCGGTGGAACATTTACGATATTACGAGATCCAAAATTCTCGGGAAAGTTTGCCGTCCGTCCGAATCAACTTTCGCGAGTTTCCAAGTTTATCCTTTAGGGTGGTCCTAACGTATTTTGTTTCGTATCTTTCGGCGATTGGTCGAACGAAGAGGGAATACTAATGCCGTGAAAACTCGCGATGACAGATTGGATCGTAGAGATCCAAGAAAGAAGCAAAGCGCGGGGGAATATGGTTGTTGGATCTTTCTGTTTAGCTGCACAGTCGGAATTGAAAGCTGCACCGTAGAAAGATTCGAAATTGCGGTGAAAACGAATCAGAGATCGGCTTGGTTTGTTGTTTCCATCGGCTTATAGCTTCACGAGCGTTGTCTTTTTTCAGTACCAGTACCGAAAGCTTTTGCGATGACGAAAACAGCCAGAGAGCGATTGATTGATTCATTAAAACGACTGATTGATTTTAGTAACTTAGAACAACAACCACGCCTATCATTTCACCCCCTTTTTTACATTCTTCGATACTGCGTCCCCCTTTTCACGCCAAAACCGAGATTTCGAGATGTCTCGTATTTTCACAAAACGTACCCTCGACTCTGAAAATTCCTCCCTCGTCTCGCGACAAAAATTATCCGCGTCTACGCGTTAACGAAGTGCCAACGATCGTCGCGCGTTCAATTCGCCTAACCAAATCGCGAGACATCCGGAGCACTCCTGTCGAGAACGCGGGGCCGCGGTTCAACGAGTCGCGATTGATTAGCGAGAAAAGGAAATGAAAAAAAAAAAAAGAGAAAAGCGTAGACGGGAACGTGTGTCGATCCGCGGGCCGCGGATTTTGAAACGGGTAGGAAAAACAAGAAAAAAGAAAAAGGCGAAGTGGCAATCGAACGGACCGGGAACCGAGAGGGGCGGGAGGAGGGAAGAGGGGGAGGTCGCGAGCTGAAGAACGATATCGTAATTAATCACGTCGCTGGGAGCCGGCTCGAGACGTGTTGGATAGGTTGGGAGCGAGCGTCGCCTCTCGGGGGATGATCGGTGCAAGAGAGCAATTTCTACCGCGCCCTCTCAGCTGTTTCATTTCGTTTCTCCGTACACCGGCGCGTCGTCTCTGTATTCCGAGGGGTTTTCGTCGCGCGAGTTAGTTAGGCTCGCCCTCGACCTCGTGGAACGGGTGTCTCTCATCGGGGAACAATTTCAATTTCAATTTCGCGACGCGCCGGCCACCGACTACGGTTGCGCGGTTGCTCGAAAAAATGGCTGTCTGGGAAACATTGTAAACGTCAAGCATCGTGCTTTTCATGGCGAGAGAAAAATGGTAAACTAAGCCGAGGATTAGATATTTTGCGTTATCAGCGTTGACAAGTGCTTACGAAAGGAGAATTCCGAAAATATTAAATTGCGCGTCAGTTAATTTTTATCTTCCTTTTCTTTTTTTAAATTTCCAATTCTTTAAGGATTTTTAGTTATCAGAGAATATCGTTTGTGCGTGCATAAAAGTGAATAATCTTCGTTATCTTAAACAATGTCATTTTGAAGCACCTTGGCAGTTTTGTTAGTTGAAAAATTTGAAAATTCACAGAAATTTCATGATTTAGGATCGCTTCGATCGCCCGAAAAACGTATAAATAATCATTAACAAGCGAAGTAGTCAAACGTTTGGAAGTTTCAACAAGCGGGAGAGAATTTGAGGAATACCATTTAGCAGTCGATGTTTTATATCGCAAAAAAATTTAAAGAGTCGGACATAATATAGATATGGATTTCATATGATATAGATCACGCGTATCCAACCCGCGGCCCGCGCTGTATAGTCGAAATCGAACAAGAATTTTTTTGTTTGAATAATTTTAACCATAAATTTTCATGATATCCCCGAGTACTTATATTTGCTAACAGATTTTTTCCCGTATGAAGCACACAGGACATAAAATAAGAAGAAAAATTTTCAAACGAAAATACTCTTCGTATTATCTATTATCAAACCGAATATTGATGCACTGATATCTAAAAAATAATCTCAGTGTTCTCATTAAAAATTTTCATATTTTCTTAATTAATATAAATACATTTTTTAAATCAATTGTTTCAATATTCTCACTACATTAATTAAACTGATCGAGAGCTGTACAAACTGTGTGCGGCTGTCGATAAATTCCTGTTGGCCAATGAGGCCAGGGAAGATCTAAAAGGTTGACACACCCATGATATAAATCTCAATTATAGAGAAAGGTATACGTCTAAAAAGAAATGTTGAAACTCTCGAGCACACGCGTCCGTGAATAATCAACTTTTCGACGCGCATGTAATTTCACGGTGGACGATTCTGGTCTGCACAGTGTCCCGCGGCTCTTTCACGGTCAGACAGATGTTTTAATCGACGAGAACGCGAGGAGCGGTTTCTTTCAATCGGTCGATTGAAAGCCGCGTTTCACACGGGTGTGGCGGCGGAATCCCTTTTCCCTTCGTTGTATTACTTTGGAAACCGATTCACGGTTATTAGTTTCTACCTTTGTCTCGCGCTTTACGCGGACGAATTGCCGAGAATCTGAACGTATCTGACGGATCTCGACAAGAGGCATTCATAGAAATTCGTTTAGTTTCTTCTTTTGTCTCGCCAGCTGAACACGCATCGTTGGCGGTGTACAGGATGAATAGGAAAAAGGGTTCGTGATTTCTAGGTTAGACAGTACTCGCCAAAACGCGAAGAAAAATCCTAGTAAACGTGGGTCGAAAAATTAATAGTTTTTGTTTCGGTTGAAAACGTTATAACATATTCGGGAATTTTTGAAAGAGTGCATAATTCTTTAATACGAAAGTGTCGAGTATGTCTGAAAACGAAAGCGGGACGCGTAGAAAAGTGCCTGTAATCGGAAAAAGAAGAAATTATAAGGTAAACCACTTACGTACAGTATGATAGCTCTCGAACCGAGAAATTCGTTTCTTCAATCGATTTATTAGAATCTCTTTTTTCGTATTTCGTATTAAGTACTATCCTTACAAGTTACGAACCCTTTTTTTCTTTATTCATTCTGTCGGTGAATCTTTTTACATCTTTAACTACCATTGCGCAGATGAAATTCAGCTCGGGCAGGATTAAAATCAGAGAAATTAATCAAAGGTTGGCAGTAAGTGCGTGTTTCGAGAAATTTAAGATCTCAACAAACGATCGAGTCAGGGAAGGGACTAAGATCGATTTTGAAATTGAGTGGATCGTTTCTGACGCGACTATGAATTAGAAGGGAAATGTAACATTGAAGATAAATTTTGCGAATTTACGTATACAAGTACGTACAATTGCGTAGTTTTTATCTATTAACGAATTTTAATGGCTTGAAACGCACTTAAATGCGTACCATTCGAATCTGTCGTTTCAAAAAATTCTCAATCTTTCGTGAATGGCCGAGGAAAAATGCAAAATTTTCGTTCCTGTACTGGACGATATCTCTAACATTTGAATCGGCTTGCAGCAACAATGACAAATAACGATGAATTGATATCAGTGCGATTAAAAGAAGAAACGATGTCGCGAGGATGTAAAAATTGTTTTTTCTAAAATCACTTTAGACTCGCTATGTTCGTATCATTTTTCTTCGATTCTGCAGAATCGTGTGTTTTTTCTGTTTTTTCACGTGGTGAAATTGACAAAAAAAAAGGAAAAAAATTGACGAAAGAATCGATCGATTTAGCTCTACGTTCGCTGGTTCGCGAACAAGTTGACATCGGTTGATATCGATCGACGATCTTGGGGATCGTTTGCGATTTTCGATTTCCCGCGGCCGGCGACCTGGAAGAAAAAAGCGCGCGCTGGAATTTCTATGGATCGTGAAATACAGTGGGAGTATTTCCGCGGCATAATGTGTTTTCCTCGGCTTAATTCCACTCTCCCGGGAGGATTCCGCCGTCCGTGGTTATATTTTTCCGCGAGGAAGACTTTCGAATGCATTAAGCGAGGCTCCTCCGATGAATTACGGCCGGGAGTTGGATAGGCTCGTGCCGTGGTGGAACGCGTAATGAAAAGGAATACCTCGCCTTCGTGCACGCGATTTAACCTGTTTCGGGCCCGAGGTAATCCGAACGCGAATTTAACCTATTTTTCAGTCGAAAATAAAAGAGGATGGAAACGAAATTTAGCATAATGGCGTTTGCCGGGCGAGTTTAAACTAGAATCAAGATTTTCTAGTTTTAAATTGGATATTATTAAGATCGGGTTCGGGGGGAAATATGAACGTTTCATTAAATGCTTCGTTAAACAAAATTCGTGCAAATTCGAATTTTCTTTTTTTGCTCGTGGTCGTTAGATTGGGCTCGAATTGGAAGAATAGTTTTATAAAAATATCAAAATTAGGATGTTTGAGTTTAATCAGGTGGATATTCGAATTTTTCCCTAATCCGAACGTAATACATAGTTAAATTGAATTCGGAAGTTCAACTGGAAGAACTGGTTTTGTAAAAATATTAAAATTGAGATGTTTAGGTTTAATCGAGCGAGTATTCAAAGTTTTCCTTTAATCCGAGAATAGTAATTAATTAGAAGAACAATTTTATAAAAATATTAAAATCAGGATGTTCAAGTTTAATCTTGACTGAATTTTTTCTTAACCTGGTTTTGTAAAAATGTCACGAAATTAAGATGTAAAATTAGAAATTAATCGAGCCGATCTGTGAGTCACATTTTTAAGAGTTACTGCATTTATTCTTATTTCTGTTTGACAATTTTTAGGACCGATGTTTATAAAAATATTTATTTGAGAGTTAGATATACAACAGTCTGAAATACGTGCTCCTTCGTCGAAACCATTTCTTGATGTCGGAGGAAAAGGGATTGCAAGATTATTGTAAAAATAAGTCTCGAAATAAATTTCTTCGAACATTAGCAAATTAACACACAGAGGGAATGGCATCAATTTAGAAAATTGAAAACACTCCCGTTCGAATGTATTTTATTTCCCTACGCGAAAGTCAAATTTGTTCCATCTGATCAATCTCGAGAGCTACGCGAAACAAGCGAGCGACGAAGAAGGAAGTAGTTTAAACGACGATATTCACCGGATGCAAGGAGGGAATTTTAAGTACACCGTGAAAAAGCTTCAGCGAAATACACTCACGTTCCACGCTCGTGTCAAGTGGAAGGAAGATGTTTCGTTCCTTGTGGAAAATTGATATTGACACGGAGAATTCTGAATCGTGATTGAATAGTGCCGGGCCAGTTATCGCGAGGTGTGATCAGATTCAATTGAAATATCGCCTTCCATTTCTCTTCGACTCTCAAACTGAGACTCTTGAAATCAAAATAATTCGAAGATCTTCTGATATTCTCCGATATATGGGGGAAGGAGAAAAAACTGCACGACATATATCCTAGTACGAATCGTCTCACTGAAAGACCCAGAAGCAACTGTTCCGACTAGGAAATGAAGACGACTTTTTAGCCATAAAATTTTATTGATGTGCAAACATTTGAATCGATACAAAACAAATTACAGACGCGATTGCTCAGTACCAGACAATGCCACTCCTACTCGAGGTCTACCGCACGCCCCCTCACGAATCACATGACCCAAATTAACCAATCGCTAATTTTCGTTGCATTAGCGTTGCATCTGAAGAGGCCCGATTTTCTGGGTTACCCCGACTAAAATCACTTTCAGTGATAAAAAAACAATAATTGTAACATTCTGTTATATCCATTAAATATTTTTGGATTTATTCACGCTCAAGAATTCTCCGTTGCAAATCTCTACCATTCACGCGTGTGCGAACTAATCCCTTTTTACAATTCAGCGAAATAGAAATCATTAAAAATCAATATTTCGATATTTCATACAACTGAAAGGATAAGATACGAGTAAATATAATAACTGGCAATATAAGTTTTTATGTAAATATTTATGGGAACGTGAGAAGTGCAGAAATGCACAGAACGCACGTCATATGCAAAAGTAGAAAAATCCAAAGTTCATCGTGTATAATATTTGGCGAGTAAAACGATTCTCTACCTATGTTCCATTATATTAATTACATTCGTAAAACTGTACCCAAGTATCTACACTCTGACTTCGAGCCAAGATGGAAGACAACTTCACGCAAAAAGCCGCTGTGAAGTAGTGAAGAGACACCGATTGTCAGACATCTCTGGCATTGCTCGAGACTCGAGACGACTTTCGAGATAAAGAAGACAACATTCGCAGTGCCAAACTTTATCCAAAGAACGGCTGGTACTTTCTTCATGTTTCTTTACTCTCTGCTTGTACAAACACGCTGTTTTCTGTAAGTACGGTCATCCTTCACATTCAATTCGTCTCTGTCAGCTCTCCATTTTTCATCATTAAACTTCGTCAACCGAGGAAAATAACGCGCGTGCTGCCGATCATGTTACCGAGAAATGAACCGCATCTTCGATTTTCTAACAGAAAATGAGAAATCTAGCTTTTCATTCCCTTTGAACTTGTTTCACTTGCTTAAAATTCAATTTTTCAATGGCGACTCGATGGGGGAGGTAATGGCTGGCGATTGCGAGGCGTTAAAGCACGATGATATTAAAATTGACGTCTGAACGACGATCAAATGGGAATTAATACACTGTTGTTCTGTGACAATGTATGATGCACGGTCTCGACACGATTCTGTCAGTGAAAATGAAGCTTAATAGCCACGCTGCATTCACGTTCCCGTGTTTATGTCACGTTGATGCCACGTGTTTACCGTCGTGTAAAGCGGGGGACAGCTTACAAGGAATGTTTGGACAACGATCGATTCCCCGAATTTTGGCTTCTGGTTCCTCTGGAATTTACACTTCCTGTACCTTGTAACGAGATTCACTCGGGAACTTCACTTTATCCGGGCGGGGAAAAAACCGATATTTTGCTTTTAGCGGTTTTAGCGATCTTCCATCGACAATGCGCGAAATATACATTCCCGTTTCGAAATGTGACAACCACCGTATTTACGTACTTTTCAAAAACTGAGAAAATTTAACAACATTTTGCACAGCTAAAAGGAGAAACTGCAAAAACTGTTTGATGCACTAATATCATAAAGCGCAATTTAAAAAAATTTTTTTTATCTACGATGAACGTTACAAATAAAGGATGATTTAAAACTTTCGGATGGGAGTGTACGTATTGTTTCAGTTAAATTGTACAGTTACGCGACTGCAGCATCGCGTGAAACGTGAAAATGCATTCAATCTCCGCGCTCAATGATTCGCCGCGACGTGATTCCGAGAAGTTCGGTCATTATCGTATTCATGTCGCAACGATTGTAAACCGTATTGACAACAGCTTCTCATTGCATTGCATATTTTCCCCCTTGTGCCTCTCATTTTCATTTCCTCGGCAGATTTCATACTTCTCGAATCGTCGGTAATTCCGCCATTATCGCAAGCGGCATGTTTTACCACGAAACGCAGATACTCGAAAGGGTAATCGAAAGCATTGAAATCTTTCGAGTTGAATTAAAATCGCCGGTTTCATCTCCTCGTTATTATAAATTTCAAAGATTTCAATATTCTCGAATGCTTTCGAACACTGGACCTCGCACTTTTCGAGACGACAGTATCAATAGACGAGCAATTTGTCCATCGAGGAAATTAAGTCGCCTAATTTTTCTACTATCCTGGAATTTTCAAAAGATTTAAACAATTTTTGGATTACTTGATGAAGTCATCGTTACATGATCTCAAAACAGACTTCTCAGGTCATACCTCTAACTCTCTTGCGCTAGTAACTGGTTCGCGGACCATAACGAGTGACCAAACCGTATACAATAATTCGTCTTCTTTTTGAATTCATCATTGGATAGAAATTACTAAGAAATATATATATTTATTATTTGTTTTGCCTTTGTTTGCCTTTATATTTCAATATATTTAAAACTGAGAAAATATTGCAATTTTGGGTAAAATATTCTCGATTCCAGCGCAAGCGGTTAAAAGGAAGATTTACTTTACGCGATTCAAGTTACCTTCTGAGGGTTAAAACTAAGTATATCGAGAGAAAATTCTCAAGAATTCGTCTCGTGAAACGATACACAAATATTGCGAACCGTCGCGACGATCGTGAGATCGAAATATCGAAAGGGTGGAGGATCGAAAGAAACCGGGACCAGTTCGGTTCTTGAAAATTTCACCGATACTGGGGCTAGTCACGTAAGTCGTTCGGAATTTAATTATCAGAGAGCCGGACGATTCAATGAAGTTACATTCGAAAGTTTTCAGCGACGTCGTCCATCCTCCTAGGCTGGCCTAGTTCGATACATACGTGTTGAAGTAAATGCGATCCTTTGGACTGCTTGTCTAATTAGACAAGCCTTTTTAGTCGGACGTTTGATTAAGTAGCAAATTGCCGGGCGTGTGTGAAAGGAAATTAGGAGCAAGGGGTGGGATAGAAAAGCGGGGAAGGGAATTGGATAAAACGCAACGAGAGAGTGGAAAAAATTGTCGCGCTTTTTGAAAATTTTCAAACGCTTTTATACTATCGGACATGATCTTTCGGCCATTTTGCGATTAATATACTCTCTGTCCAATGAATATCTTTGATATTGGAGGAAATTCGATGAAATCTACCATCTGGTTTCGTTTTATACGGAATTTGTTGGCTATTGGAATGCTTTTGGAATAGGAATGTTGGAAACATTTGAAATATCCACGATATTTGCTGCGTCTAATTTTAATGTTACGCATTGAATACGTCATACAATCACGTACGGTTGGACGTATTGTACTTGCACTACGTACATACACCCCCGCTCAGGAATCTTTGGACAAACGTTACAATTGTACGATAAAAACAACACGATGAATATAAATTATAAATTACACGTGCAATGTGCAATGTGCAATGTTCAATATAAATTATTTACAATAAATATCAAACGTATTTTGTACAACAAAGATTCTGTTAATATATCAATATATTGTATTCTTATATTATTATATTGTGTTACATTGTATTAAAAAAAAAAATATATATATATATATTTATTTATTATATTGTAATAAAATACATATATGATAATCGATAAGAACAGAATATTAGAAATGAAAATGTCCCAAGACTTTCGAGCGGGAAAACAAAAGTACATCACTGTGTTTTTTGCTCGAATCGATATTGTACCTTAAATAAATGAACACTTTTGTGCAGTATATTTCGCAGTACTACATATTGCACGTATATCGATGTATTTCCTGTACATTGCATTCTTTTTCTCGAACAAATGCAGTTTTGTCGCAGTTCAAATAAATTAAGTACATTCGAATGGTAGAAACGAAAAGGTATAGCGGATGTATTATATTCTCTCTGCTTTAACCAATTTTCACTTTATCCGTTTATTTGAAAATTTCCTCGTAGGGACGATTCAAGAGATCGAAGAACATTGGAAATGCACTTCTTTAAAAAGAGAAAAATTCACATGTCGTAGAACATTCCTGACAAAGAAATGAAATTCTCTTCCAAACGTGTCTCATTGAATTCTTCTTCGTCGCAGTTTACCTCTAATTAAATTTCCCAAGATGAAGAAACCTGAGACTGCACGACACTTTCACTTGACAGTCGAGCAAATGTATTTCAGCATCTGCCACGAAACGCGTGTCAGGTCAGGTTTATGTAAAACTTTAGCGTCGAAACGCTAAATTTTGGAGCGAACCTTACGAGCACGCGTATCCAAGGCAGAGGGACGCGTAGCTGCACGTAGGATGAAAAAAGGGCAAGGATGAAGGTATAAGAAACAGAGACGGAGTCTCGTAAAGCGATGGGTTGTTCTTTTAAGTGAATTGGACTCGATCCCCCGGAGGGAGGGTTCGAAGTCTGCACGCTGCTTGCACGTGGGGATGGAATTTTAATTAATGCATCTACGCGAACGATATCTTAGAGACGCCTTCGCTCTCTCGCTTCCGTGTCTGTTCCGTTCTACTCGAAGTATTAAAGAAACGCCGGCTCGTTTAATTGTTTATTCTGGCCGTTCTCGTTTCTTTCTCCCTGCCCCCCGGCGTTCATTTACTTTTCTATTTAAATTATTACCACGGTCGAACAAATTTGACGCTAGCGTTCTGTTTGCTCCGCCGTTAAATTTTTCTCGCCCGTCAAGTTTCGATTTAGGAATGCTCGTTTCCTTTATTTCGTTCGTCGAACAGAGGACAACGGTTTTTGCTATTAATTAAGTTGAGAGTTACAGAGAAGAAGAGTATGCCACTTATCATTTGAGAAAGTAATCAAAAATACGGACTGTGATTACAATTCGTTCGATCGCAACTTACGCACAACGTTTTTACATTCCTGAATCTTTCAATTTATATTTTATATCATTCGACACTGATCTTCCTTTCTCTCGAGATGATGTCACGAAAATTCACCGTGAAGTGAATGACAAACCTTCGAATTGAAAGTTTCCCGAAGGGAACGAAGAAATCCATCGTTTAATCGCGAAGCACGTTGACAATCGACATTTTTCATCTTCGGCGTTACGCAACAAATTGTTTCGTCCCAGTTATTAAAAGCGAAAGAATGATAAAAATAAAGAAGACAGAAAGCTCTTATTTATTTATCTTTTCGGGAAGCACGAAGTAGGTCGTGGAAGTGGTTCAGTGGTAGCTACTAATTACCCCACGCTTCGTGCATTCACGGAGAGACCAAGAGGAAGCTAGAATGCGAGATAAATGGCGGCGAGAAAGAGAAAGATAGAGAGCATCGTGCTTTTGAATATATTTCAGGAATGAAGCAATACACACCATGAAAATCCGCGAGACAGGTGAACGATTAAACCAGACGAATCGTTCGATCGTTCCTATTTACTCGAAATTGTCCGTCTATCTATTTCTCTTTTTCTAATCTAGATTCACGTTCCACTTAACACAGGTTAGAGGTAGTTCCATATCTTCTGAACGACAGGGGACGTTCAATTTGTCGCTTGACGGGTAATTATTCTTGACAGTGTAACTATTACGGGCGAATCAAAGAGACGCTTAATTGCCGAATCGTGTTCAATTCTGAAACCGAGAAGTAGTTTCTTGGAGTTTTCGTTGTCCTCGAGAAGGTCCATTTTCTGCGAGTCATTTGCTTGTTATTGATTTTCTTGCGGATTTGTAAGAAAGTTTAGAGAGGTGAAATATATTTATATGTTTTTTAAAGTAACGTTACTATTTCTGTAACATTTGAAATGTATGTCAAGTAAAACGAAAATGATAAATTTGCAATTGAAAGTCTCATTAACTCGCTGTCAGAGCTTGCACGTCCGAATTACACTTTCGTCACACGATTTAACTTCGAAAGAAAGAACAAGATGGAGAAACGCGAGATAGACGCAAGGTGATTAATAAAGTGAAACGACGCGCCGTGTATCTCCGTTCGTGAAGTTTTAATGGTCGCAGTTTATAAACTCGTGCCTAAAACTTCTGATAATTTTATACAGCAGGGGGACTATGTTATAATTAAAAACTTGAGTGGAAACGGTCGGAGATATCGGTTCGACCTAACTATTCTGCCTACCTTCTCAAAAGAAATCGCGACTCGTGTCTCTCTCTCTCTCTCTCTCTCTCTCTCTCTTTCTTTCTTTCTTTTTCGGTCCTTTTGTCCAAAATTGTGCAAGGCCATGGCCATCCCTCGTCGTCGAGTTATTTGCGCGAGGTTGAATTCACTCGGTGTCGCGAAATGCACTTTGAAATATCGGCCAAAAATGCGACAAAGAGAGAGAGAGAGAGAGAGATCTGCGCCACTTCCTTTCAAGATCGCAGCGACAACTCGCCCAGCATGTGGAATTTGATGAAAGCTCGTGCTTTAATATTCGCAGGTACGCGAATAGGTGAAAATACGAGGTCTAAAAATTATCAATCCCCGCGAGGAGATAAATCAGAGCGCTCGGCTTCTCGGAAATTTAATTCCAAAGGCACAAGATCGAATCGGAAGCTCCACTTTGGCAACGAAGTGAAAAAAATGTTTGCTCTCGAAAGATTGATATTACATTGAAAGTTACGTTTGCTGAACTGAGATTGAAATCACGATAAAAGTTCGAGTTTAAAAACCGTTCTCTTCGCAGAAAAGTTAACAAGCGCGGAATTATAATTTCGTAAGAAGTTCAAAGCAAAGATATCCAAAATTCGAGGTTGGCGCAAAGAATCCGTCAAATCGCGAGAAAAGGAATTACTTCACCCTTAGGATCAAAATGCCACTCGAAAGATCGATCTCCGCGGTAACTTGGAAAGCTTGAGGGACGAACGAAAGACGGAAAAAGTTTAAACAAACCATTAACCTTCCTCGACGTCCTGCGAGCGGAATTCGGAAAAAGTGTCGTGTTTGCGAGGAGCTCAAATACCTCTTAGCAGCTTAAAGGTCCGGTCTGGATGGTTAATGGTTCAAAAGCTGCGACGCCTGAAATCCCAAGCCATAAGAAACAGCGTTCTTCTGCGAAAGCTGTGTACCGAGGAAACAGTAGAAATCCGAGACACGGGTTTACCGGCGTAATGCATTGTCGCTTTAAACGGACGTTCCGTCAAATTCCATCGAAAATGAGGGACAACGTGAGAGTCGTTGCAGTTGCTGTTGCCCGACCCATTCGCGAAAATTTTCTATCTTTCTCTCCCCGAACGAACAGAGACCGAATGGAAAACAGAGGAGCCGCGTACGTATCCAAGAGTTCGGGCGTGAAGGAGATAACGGCACGTGGGAAATCACGACTGTTGTCCGCGCACAATAAAGACAATACGGCATACGCGGCGACTGGCTTGGTTGCCAATAGCCAGGGGACACGACGAAGTGTGTCAGATACGGAAGGCCGCGCGCATAAAAGGGGCGCGTGTTCCTCCGCGGTTAAGGCTGCGAAACGCTCGTGATTTCATGGCCCCTTAAATGTCGAAACGGGGAAGCGCGGGAAAGCTTCCCAAAAGGAAACCGGTTATTCCGTGAATTCTCATCCGAAGATTATTGGAAAGTGAGGGTCTCGGCGTTTCTATTCATTTTGCACTTTTTCGAGCATTCTCTTTTTATCACTGAAAGTGATTTTAGTCGGGGTAACCCAGAAAATCGGGCCTCTTCAGGTGCAACGCTGTTGCAACGAAAATTGGCGATTGGTTGATTTGGGTCACGTGATTCGTGAGGGAGCGTGGGGTAGACCTCGAGTAGGAGTGGCGTTGTCTGGTACTGAGCGATCGCGCCTGTAATTTGTTTTCTATCGATTCAAATGTATACATATCGATAAAATTTTATGGCAAAAAAGTCGTCTTCATTTCCTAGTCGGAACAGTTGCTTCTGGGCCCTTCAGTGAGACGAATCGCATTCAGGGGTACAAGTCGTACAGTTTTTTAATTTTTTAGTCGGGAATTTATAATACGTTGCCGCAGACTGTAGATTTTTGATAGCAAATTGATCTTTTGGTGTTTTTGGTAATTAATCAAATTAAATTATTGTACGTTTCTACGATACTGATTTTTGCCTCTCGTCTTTCGCGTTATTTTAATTATGAATTCAATGAACAAGAAGGACGTTCGTAATAGCTAAATGAAATTCGTTCGATTCAATCGGACTTAATAATCGGCCACAGACACGATCACAAGCTTGATTCGTATGAACACAATTTCGAATTCAAATCATCTCGAGTAACTTGAGACGCCGTGCGCGTGGCAATTGCGTGGCTTTTATCCCTGAACTGTGCTTCTCAAGTATATATCTGCAAGCGCATGTTGCTGTGGATGTGCTTGCGAGACACGTTCGGAAAGTGTAACGTTAGAAACGTGTTCTCTCGGTGAACACAATTCGTTCATTTCGTGCGTAACTAGCTTGTCGAAACTGTGTCACGCCATGACGTTTCAAAATACTTTCAGAATCGTCTAATTTCTTTCTAAATTGACATTGTACAGGGTGTTCTGTAGCACGTGGAATGTAGAGCTCCTCGTGAAAAAACCAAGTTGAAAATGCAGAATAAAATTTGTTCATTCAAGGCTTCGTTTCTTCGAGAAAATTTATCAGGTATACTTGAACTTTGACTAATCAGAAAAGAGTAATAGGTAGAAAAATGTAGAATGGAATTTTTTTATTCGAATCTTCATTTTCAATCAAAAATATGTTTCGTTAAAAATTAATACTCGGTGCTTGATAAATTTTCTAGGTCGGCCTCCTCGAGAACGAAGCCTCAGATGAAAATATTTTATTTTATATTTTCGACTTATTTTTTCGTGAGGAATCATCTCACATGCTACGGAACACTCTGTATATCGCAATAGAGCCGATAACGTGACTGTAATGTCATATGATTTTCCCCTAGTGATCGATGGCGTATAATTCGTTTAATATTATGGTTTCTATAACCCGTATAATCGTATATTTATTAACTCTAATAATGCACATTGTTTGATCAATGTTTATAACCATTCATTTTCACCATAAACGCTCACTATTTAGTATCTCCTTGTAATTTTTCACTCAGTCTCTCATACCTCTTTACATTTAAATTTTATCACTGAAAGTGATTTTAGCCGGGGTAACCCAGAAAATAGGGCCTCTTCAGGTGCAACGCTAATGCAACGAAAATTAGCGATTGGTTGATTTGTGTCACGTGATTCGTGAGGGGGCGTGGGATAGACCTTGAGTAGGAGTGGCGTTGTCTGGTACCCGTAATTTGTTTTGTATCGATTCAAATGTTTGCGTATCAATAAAATTTTTTAGCCAGGACAGTTGCTTCTGGGCCTATCAATGAGACGAATCGTACTGGGGTACAAGTCGTGCAGTTTTTTATAATTGTATCACTTTTTGTGCTAATGGGGTGTATATACTCGTGAAAATGAATAAATAAATAATTTCCAATAAATTAATAACTAATTTGACATGGTCATGGCGTCGTACGATTTTTACCGTATCTGTAAATTTGTAAGATAATTCCCGATAAAAAATGACTCGCGAAGAGAGTCAGTCGTCACAGCGTTAATAACTACGAGATCTCCTATTTACGTCTGTTCTCATTCGCAGTATCCCCGAGGAAATCTCGCAGTCATTAAACGATGCTTTTGCTCGCCGCGCATACTCTTGCTTTTACACATGCGGAACAGCAATTAAAATGACCCGGTTCTCTCTCGTCTAGTGACGAGCGAAGGAGAACAAAACGGGGAAGCAAGAGAAAGAGAGAGAGAGAGAGAGAGAGAGAGAGAGAGAGAGAGATTGGTGACGAACGACGAGCAGCAGCTGGTCGTCGGGAAATCTGGCAGGAAGTTAACGCGAACGACGAACGAGATTAAGTCTTCTCGAATCTCCTCGAAGCTGCGTTGTCGTCTTGGCTAATCACGAAGCCAAAAATTTCGTGGAGGCCAAAGTTATCTCGAAGCTCGTAAGAAAACAGCTCGTCTTGGACAATCACGTGAGCTTCGAGATAAATTATCGCTGGGGAAAACGTTCGCGAGCCAAGAAATCACCTTCGAACGAAATGGAACAACAAATCCAAGGACAACTCCATTCCCCTCTTATCTCAATCGTTAAACGGTGTCCCTAATCAACGATCCTTGGCCGATTTGCAATTTTGCGAAGTACGCTCGTTATCTCGTCTCGATTAAATCGCAAACAGCTTCTCTCTCTTCGTTTGTTTCTCTGCTTTTCTCCTCCGGATGAGGATGCTTCCAATTGCTTGCAAGGCCGCGAAGACGCTGAGAACGATACTTTCGACGAGGACACTAACGAAGTTTCGCTGATTGCTTTCTCTATTTTCTATTTTTCTTTCGGAAAATAAACGAAAATGCTTTGGATGTTTCGGCGAATTCGTCGACTGCGAAGTTCCTTTGTCATACGGCGGTTTGTTGCTGTCAGTTTGTATGTTCGTCGCACGGTTGTGCGAAACTTTTAGATTATCTACTACGATAATAAAGTTATTATACTTTTAATCGTTAGCACGTTGTATCGTTCGCGCGTAGCGTCAGTTTCAATACGTGTACACGTCGGAGTAAAAGGCCGTACTTTTACGAGGGAGGATTCCGCACAAATGACAACAGATTCACCGATATTGGAATCGACTAATAAAAAAGCAACGATACAGGTTCAAAGGTTCCCGGCAGACGTCTATAAAATTGCAGTAAAATTTAACGACGACCATGAACCCGGACATCTCTTCTCGATGTCTGTTTTTCACGATCGGTAACTGTATTGACCAGACGCTCGAAAAATGACGAGAGCGACAAAAAAACATGATATTCGAGTTATGTCGCTACAGTGTAAAAGTTCGCAGAAACAATTTTCTTTGCCAATTACAAAAATTTTACTTGAAAATCTCTTGCAACGTAATTTGCTTGATAAAAAAAATTATCTTGTTCATCCTAATTCATTACTGTGAATTTTGTCTTAACTATCATTGCGAACAAAAGAAGTGTATTATTTTTAATTGTGTTACTCCTTCAATTGACAGAATGCTATCTAATTTTGTTCGAAAGAACCAGAGATTTTTAGAAGAACATACTTTTGTGTTACTTTCGTCACAAGGAAGAGATACACTTCTGCGTTTTATTAACCTCTTGCGCTAGAATGAACGTGCCATGCACGTCAAGAATTTTTTGTCCCAAAATTGCAATATTTTCTCAGTTTTAAGTCTATTTAAATATAATCCCAGGCAAAACAAATAATAAATTCGTTACTTATTAATAATTTCTATTCAGTGATATCATACCAACGAGTTCGAAAGGAAAGCGACGAATTATCGTATACGGTTTGGTCACTCGTTATGGTCCGCGAACCAGTTGCCAGCGCAAGTGGTTAACGAAAAAAAAAAAAAAAAAAAAGAAACTAAAAAAAAAAGAAAAGAAAAATTAAAATTAAAAAAAAAGGGAGAAATAAGGAAAAATTAGAGAAGAAAAATAACCAGTAATGCATTTGACAGTTCACGATCAGGAGGTATAGTTCTTAACTGAAACTAAACAAATTTTCGATACCCATGATGTCTCAGCTACCGACAATTACGAACATCTTCCTCCGAAGCCATTTTTTTTCTTTTTTTTTAATGAAATTTGTTAACGAAATGTTGTTTTGGCTAGAAAGTTTCGTCGAAAGCGTTTCAATTATCCGACCGCGTTTCGTTTTAACGAAGTTACTCCCTCTTCGCGTTGTGCTGCTCCTCTTCTAATTGCTTCTGTATCTTGCCCACCCTTCCTCAATTATTTCGTATTTCGCATTTGCCGCGATAAAGGGGAGGGAACGCATTGGTTCACGAGTTGGCTCTTTATTCGGCAATTGCCTTTATCCGTCGATTTGCGTTTGCGTTTCGAGCTTTCGGTTTTCGAACTTTCGACTCGATCGATGATTCGTAAACTCGCCCTGCGAAATTTATACGCCGAACTTTAGAGCTCTGCTCTCAAGTTCTTGAAAGCCTTTTTAATTATCCTTCTATCTGGATAATTAAAAAGGCGCCCCCTACTCCCCCGCCCCCTTCACCAGCCGTCCTGCGATATTTTAATAAAATCGCGCAGCTTTTTCCCTTTGTTTTGCCGCGGAGTTCGCAGCCACGTTTTATTCGGACAGAGAAAGAAGCGTAAAACCGTTTTATTGACGCTGTAACATCCGGCTGTTCGTTCCCGATGCATCCGTTTGTTTGTATTATCGCGCTTCGTTTATAAACCTATTATCGTAACTCTCGTTATTCGAAGAATCGCCTTTCAGCAAATAAATAAAAGGCGTCACGTTGACATTTACCACTCGAGGTAAATTTCGTCGAATTTGTTACTAATATCGACAACTAAGCGACGATTAATACGCGATCGGAGAAACGCTGATAATACAACCGTGTTTTATCAGCGAAATACATGTTGCGTGAATCTAGAAAAAAAATGAATAATTTATTATTCCACGAAGTTCGTTTTGATTTTCCTCTCCGTTAATTATAATTAATACATAAATATAATTTTACATGGTTGTGAATTTATATAATTATAAATCTTATTTTTATTTGATTTTGTACTATTAGCTAATTATATTATTAAATCAACGCTATATTGTTTTTGCATCTTACGCTTACTTGTCATACAATTCTTCAATTTCCGTCTAACAGAGTACAAGATTCGATCGGCACAGTTTGTACATATTTGAATCATAATTAATCGCAAGCAAAGCAGCACGACGAAAGCGGGTACATTAAAAGTATGTTAAATATTAATTACGTTTCCGTGCAAATCAATAAAAAGATGACTATCACCGGAGATACTTGCGCGTTTTCACCAATTGCAAGAGAGAAGAAATTCGATCGATCGTGAGCGAGAGAATTTATTGGTTTGGAGGGGGAAGGAGGAGGGGGAATTATATTTAATTGAATTCTCTCTGCTGTTCGAAACACCTGTGATTAAATACCAATATTAGAAGTCGATCCAACGGGGGGGAAATTAATTTTCGGAGTTTTGAAACTCGGTGATTTCGTCGGGAATCGCGGCGTTCCGTTGGAATCCCCGTGGTATTGAAATTGGCTGGTGCATCGGCGCGCGATTCATAATTAATTCGCGGCGTTAGGCGAGCGCGCGAGCGCCACTTTCAGTCGTCGTCTGTGCGTGACAGACAGTGACTACTCGCGACGAAGACCCTCGTGAAACTAGGCGGGAGGACTAGGTGCAGTCGCACTCACGCGTTGGCCGGGTCACGCGAATTATTCAAAAACGGGCCAGCGAGGAAGCCAGGCCAGCGGCCACCTCTCGCTTCCTAATTCGACGGACCGTCGCCCCGGAGCCTGCCCTGTCCGGCCAACTTGTGGCGAAATCATTTTAACAAGGTCAGCCCGTGGGATGCTCCACGGTTATAGAGTAACTATGGAATTGTGTAATGACGTGAAATCGCTTGTTCAGTAGTTGGATTAAGTTTAGGAAACTGGGAACAGGATTTCACACTACTTTCGAATGTATCAATTTTGAAATTGAATCGTTTATTAGACACAGGAATTGGTTTATTCTATTGTCTTGTAGTTCTTTTTTTTCTTGTAGTTTCAGGTATGTATGAGGTAATTGTACGTATAGTATGTAACTATGGAATTGTATAATGATGTAAAATCACTTGTCCAGTAGTTGGATTAGGTTTAGGTTGGCTGAAATTGGGGACGAGATTTAATACTTCCCTTTTATTAATTAAGGCACTTTGAAATTAATAATTCAGGAGTCACAGAATTGTTTTGTTTTATTTTATTGTTTACAAGGTGTGTATAGAAGTTATGAGTTATTTTCTTTTTATTTGGGTATGTATTTTGGGTAAGATAATTGTGTATAGAGAGTGATCATGAAATTGTGTAATTAGGTTGATTATACAATAATAGATACTCAAAATTTAATCTTTAAATAGTGCATAATTTTTTCAGCTATATTAAAACATTTTGAAGTTGATCACTTAATGACAAAGAAATTATTGAGGAAAACTATTTTATTTTATTGCTTTGTATATAGTTTTACCATTTGGGTATTGTAGGACATGTAATTAATTTGAAATTGATCATGCGTAGTTCTAGTATCGTCAACATTTTGTTTTGATTATTTTTAAAAGCTACTCATGTCCACATTTGCACAAAATTCGATTATAATGCGAAGAAATAGGATTTATGCGTAAAGCTTTTCAACTCAGTAGACTATTATTTCTTCTGAAAAATAATCATACGTGCATTTGTACGATTATCCACATAGATAACCAATTATTCTCCACAAAAATATTTATTCGCAATAACGTTTGTTGTATTTTTTAAACAAAGAGAGAAGAAATTTAACGCGCGTGTATATCCCTCGAGACAATCGAACAAAATCAAATGTCGAACCAATTCAAGAAAGGCGAAAGGTCACGAGAACCAATTCCAGAAAAATAAAAAATATCACGATTGCAAAGAAAAATTGCGTGGTAGATCGACATTTGATTCTAGCAATTTTCTTTCACTTCTCTGGTAAATTTTTACTTTACCTCCGAGAGTATAGGATATTACAGAGTGTTCCTCGTTAAATACTACGCTTTCTTAAATCAAGAATTTCCTCCAACAAAAATTAAGGTATATTCGTAAAGTTACCTTTCGTGACACATCCGCACGAAATTCTTCAAAGTCGTCGCTCTCGAGTATTTTTTTTACGTCGGAGAACGCGTGTCTTTATTTTTCCCACAGTTAAGCAAACTTTACTTTACTCTCTTGCTCTTTCCGTTCTTATCGGTTTATTGTAGATAACGTCCCGCGAGTTAGCCAACTTTGTCTACGCGTTTACAGTTTGTAAAGCCGTCTGAGCAAACGCGATAAGAAAACGATGTGCGTCGGCGGTGAAAATTTCACGGGACATGAGCGGCGCGCGGCGTTGACAAACGCAAACGATGACCGGCGCAAAGGACATTTCGGTTCGATTGTTGTTCTGCTATACATAATTAAAATCGTCGATATTGGCTTTCGTCTCAATGTGCACTGTTGTTGTTAAACCAGGCCAATTAACCGCGGCTGAATCGTCGCTCGAGGATGGATAGGAAAAAAAGCGAAGAGTTCCACGAAGGAATTCTCCAGCAAAAGAAACACTGACTGGTGTTCTTTTTCACGACTTGCAATGGAAACGAAGCGTCGTATAAAGTGGGAGGTTTGAATACACGGTATGAAAATATCGCGATAAAACGCAGAGACACGTAGAGACACATCTATCGATCGAGTTACTATCGTGGAGTCTCTCTTATCCGAAACTCTGTTACTCGAATATTTGAACGTCACAGTGCCTGTGCGGAAGTTTTGCTAAAAAAAATCATTTGTTATTAGCATACATTTGATGACGTTTGAATATTAACCTTCGAACGATCGGCTATAACCACCAAAAATAGGAATAAATTTGTATCAGCGAAATCGACATAAATTAGCCTTGAAAAGCTTTCAAAATCAAACTGAAAAGTTTGTGTGCAAAAGCAGACAATATTGTAAGTGTGTAATATTACAAATTGCAGAAATGCAAATGATGATTATTTAAGTTTTAAGAAAATATCGTAAGATATTTAGGTACAACCAATAATTTAATATTAAAGGTTACAACTAAACCAAGAAGATGATACTACGTGAGAAAGTAGGTAGAAGATAAAGAATAAATATTTTTCATTTCATTCTTTCGAAAAGAATCAAGCTTGAAAATTTATCAACTGTACTTGAATTTAGGTAACGGACAGAAAATTATTTTACCTGTGAAAATAAGTCGAAAGTTTAGAATACAATTTTTTTACAAGGTACTTCGTTTTTGAGAAAATTCAGTTTAAAATTTTATCAAGTACGCGTTTACTAAACCAATTTTTAACACTATCAAACTCTATTTTCTTGGAAATAAGATCTTAAACAGGAGGAGAACATTGTTTTACATTTTACTTGACAAATTCTCAAATTTTTTCATATAGAATCACTATTTTCCCCACTGTACCTAATGTATATAAAATTGTACCTCATAATACTATATAATGTAACATTTGGATAATATTTGGATGTTAAGACATTCGAAGAATTAGAGATTCAAATAAGAGGTATCTTACAATACCTCTATAGTATCAAAAATATTATCGACAGAATTATTTTATTTTATTTGCATATATTTATATTTTTAGTTATTTTTACATATATTTGACATAAAAATTCATTCCATCTGTAGATGTTGATACTCTGAAAGTGAAATCAGGGTACTTTTCTTTCAATATCTTTTTTCTTCACTCTGTGAATTCCGCGTAACACGATTTTCATTGGCCCGAGCAAACAGCACGCGCTGACAAAGGATAAAGTTGCGAAACGCTGCGAAATTCTTTCGATCGAGCGTGAAATCGTGGTGCCCCGCGTTCTGAGATTTCATTCAAACAAACTCGCGTCTATGTCTTGCATCGAGATTTAATATTTTAGCAAACTCGATTGCGCGAGTGGAGAAAACGCGAGCCGAAGGATTGGTCCGCATCGATGGAAGTATATGTGGAAACCGGCAATCAGGGAAATCAATTTACGGAGAACACGCACCGCGTACGTGAACGGTTTGCAAAATTCCAATTTCCTCCCCTTTTCTGTCAAATATTGGGATATGCTGCACCTCTTACCATCTCTTTTAAACTCGATGTTTCCCAATTTTCCTTTCGAGACTTCAATCAACCGCGCGCGCGATCGACGTCTCGAGCTGCGCATAAATAACGCGTCACGTACTTTTAGAACAGACTCTGTACACACGGTGGGTAATAACGGCACTCGAACGTTTGCTGAAACTTTTCATCAGCGATATCGCGTCTGAAAATTCTTGATGCACAATGCGTGAAACTTAAAATAAAACGGTATTTAATGTTGGTATACATTTCGCAGAAATCATACGAATTTTGTTAGAAACCAATTAATAAGTAATATTCAGCGATTGAAACGATACTTCTGCAGTTTAAGTATATGTTTGCATTAAACGATGTTGGAACTTTTGTACGAGGAGTGATAAAAAAACAGGATGAATATTTAAATATTTGTTTCAACGGAATTTTTTCCGAATGATATTGGTATTTCTTTTTTTAGGTAAAACAAACTTTCTTCATTTTCCAAATAAATGTATTTTACGTTGATTTCATACGTGTCATTACGATACTATACAATTTCAGAACTATAAATTTCAGAATATACAGAAAACTTCTCTGTAATAAAAGCTCTCGTGCACCGTAAATACTTTTACGTAGCTGCAAACAAAATCCTGCCCGTGCAACCGTTCCGAAGGCTGAAAAATCACCGCGAAAGAATTTCCCCGTAAATTTCGCCGTCTCCCTCGATTTCCCGAAATCGCGGGCAGAGCACTGGTTGTGCTTTCCATCAGCGGATCGGCGATATTTCTAATTAATTTGTGAACGATCGGACCGTGGCCCGTTCGTTTTATTTGTCGTCGAGGCGGCACGCTGGAAGGGTGGCTCAGTGACCTGGCTGTGACCTGGTTTCCGAACCCCCGGATCGACCTTCCGCCCACCCACCTGGCATCCCAGTTCGCTGCCAGCGAACCGAATTCCTGGTTTTCCACCTCTCGTCATTTCCTCCGCTGGGTGTATCGCCTCGTCGGTCTCTTTGCTAGCTATCGACGTGACATCGGACTGTTATTGTTGCTTTTCGAGCGTTCGATTTCTCCCTTGATTCTCCTCGTCCATTTCTTCGCGCGACGCTTTAAATCGATTCGATATCGATCGCGTTATTTGTCACCATTTACCTTCCCAAATTTCACACCACCAGGACTTTCGAGAGAGATAGAGATAGAGAGAAAGAGAGATAAGTTTAAATAAGTTTTGGTCTCGATACAACGATTGCACGACAGAGATATTTTCTTTCTTTCTTTCTCTCTTTTTCTTCTCAGATTAAAGTGGAGACGATGAAGTGGAGCAAATGAGATCATTAGGAGTTTGTAGGTGAAAGGAGAGACGGCTTGTGGGAGGTTTTTTTGCTTTTCGATGGAAGGCGGAGAGAGGGTGGGATCGCGAGGCGATAAGTTGTCGTTAACGAGTGTTCGAGGGTGTAAGTAGTGCTTTCCCGATGGAAGACGAAGGTCATTAGAGAGAAGTGGGTGTGGTTCTTAATTGGAGACGCTTCGACACAAAGATTCCTTCGGCATTCGGCCTTCGTAATTAAGACGAGTGTGCCAGATCCTTTTGTCCTCGGCGACGAATCTTGGCTTTCTGGTTCGTAACTATCGGGAAATTTGCAGGGGAGATGAGTCATTTACAGAGGCGAGTCGATCTTGACGAATCGTTGGGAAATTATTGAAATCTTTTCAAAATTATCTTGAAGCAAAGGTGAAACGTAGTTCCTCGGCCATTACACCAACAGCTTGCCTTCAGAATCTACGCTTCTCAGCTGAGGACAGAAAATGAAAAGAAACTGGAACAACAAATGGAAAACGGTGCCTAACAGCAATTAAAAAAGTGACTTTTTTGAGAAGACAATTGCTCGTTCATCTCGAGCAAGTACAAAACTCACCCTTCAGTATTTCCTCGATCAAAGAAGATCCCCAAATTTGTGATTTGTGCAAAGTTCAACTGACAGTGGAACGTGCGATATTATTGTCCAGAAGATACACTGCGAATAGATATCAATTGAACACAAATCCTTCCCTGAATAACAACCTAAGGGATAAAGAATCAATCCCAAAGATAATGCACCTTCTAAAACAGCCTGTGGGAATGAAAGATGCAGAAGGATGCATATGGAAATGGATACAAAGGAAGAATGATGGAAGGTGTGAATGGAATTTGAGGTAGGGAGAAGAAAGTTGGTTGATGTCGTTTACCCCAGACGCTTTATTATTGTAACTATCTACCTCTACTACTGGCCCGATCACCCATCTTAGCGGGGTTCCGCACACTGCTTTGCTTAACGTCGGAGATCGACAACTAGGCGCGCAGCCACTTGCGGCTTATGCTAGTCAATGATCGAAACTCGTAGTTGAGGAATCCTAGGCCGCTACAAGTCTAACCTGTACAATAAATTGTAAAATTCAGTTTCAAATCGCTGATAACCCACGGTTGATGCGACTTTGAATAATAAAAATAAACATAATTTTAACGATAAATGATAAAATAGTAAAAATGCAACGAAATTTTAAGCGTTTAAAAACTGTTACTACGTAACTCGTGAGATGATTTACTATGCTCGAATATTCCACCGCGGACTTGCAAGAAGAAAGTACTTTCTTTAAGCCAGGGTGTCAATGTAATTCTCGCATCTTCAAAGAAGTTTCCACGAGATCCTGGTGGAATTGAGAGGCGGAGAGAGCGCTGTACGTGATTTCCGTGCTATAATGCAGAAAGCGCAAGTGTGTCGCGCCGTAAGAGGGGAAAAAAAGGATGTTCTTTTTTGGAAGGACCAAGCGAATATCGTCGAACTTTTCTCATTCTGGCTGGATGAAACGGGCGTTTGGAGCGCCATTGAGGCGACAAGCTCTACGATTAAAATAGTTTATTAATAACTATTTTGTAACGCAAGAAATTCTTGAAAAAAAGTAGATTTTTCTTTCTCCTTTCTCCTCTGTAGTCGTTAAGACGCGATCGATTAAAAACCCAAAGAGCGATAATTTTTTTTCGCGGCGTTAACCCTGGAGAACCGATGTCCATCGCTCGCGGCGATACAAAGGATGAAAATTCAAAGAGGGAGGCTTAATTAGCGAAGCAGTCGGTCTGCAGAGCAAGAGATCCGTCCACGAATTCCAATTCGGCGATAATCCAATCGGTCGATTCTCTTTCTTTCTGCGAAGAAGGCAAAAAAAAACATCGAATATTCGTCGCATTTCGTTTGTAGGACGAAATTTACTCTTCGACTAATAGAGGAAGAACATTGCTTGCTTGGTTGCCATTTACTTTCGCGTTTCTGCTTCATTAGAGATTTGATGACGTACGTTTGGTGTTAATATATTGATCATTTTGTTTGATAACCATTTGCCACCTCATGATTCTGCGTTCCATTTTGCTGGCCAGCAAAAAAATTCTTATCTTTCTCGACAAAAAGAAGCTCCAAAAACGACTTGATATCGTCGTCAGCAAACAATTTCTGACGCTTCTTCGCTGCACGCGTCGGATGATTTTTTTATGAGCTTGCGTAGCGTTTTCTTCTTTTTCGGAAGAATATACAGAAGGAAATGTTCTTTCCTGATCTTCCATTTTGAAATCGACGCCGAGCAAACAATCGTTAACGAGATCGAGCCTTTTCTTTTTCTAAAGCGAGCTTGAACAATCAGCTGTCAGATGGCACAGTGAATCTGCGGTTCAAAGATACACATATAGAAAAGCCCACCTGTTAGAAAAAGACGCAATTAACTTTTGGCCGATCCAACAGGTGATTTCAAGATCATATAAAAATAAGTAAATACACGAATGACTACGTTATAAACGCGAGTTGGTGATTTATATGACAGATAGTTTTAAACAAAAATCACGTCAAAATATACTTCGACGCGCATTTAATTCTCGCCATTAATTTTATGGATAAGTGAAAAAAATATCGCTATTTCGAACGTGTCGAGAAAATCGTCGGAAAGAGAAGCCTATCTGGGCTAATGGACCGTCGTAATTTGAAACAAAAAAACAAAAAAAAAAAGAGAGATAGAGAGAGAAAGAAAGAGAAAGAGCCAGCAAAATGGAACGATTAAGCGGAGAAAATGGTATTTACGCGACGATTCGTTCCATCGTGCGGACGATGTGTCGGTCGAAAACGAAATTCGACACGGTGTTCCTCGGAACAAAAGCGAGCGAAACATACATACATATTTAGTTCGAAATGAGGATGAAACCGACCGTGGCTGGTTTCCAGCGTTGTGAACGCTGCCGAAAAGCTCGGGATGGAGTGCTCGTTTTCCACATCCGAAAGTTGCCGGCTCGACGAAGAAGTTGGACGACGTAATACGTTGAAAGGCATTCGGGAAACGCAGCGAACCGTTCAGCTCCTTGGCCGAGGAGAAGCGCGCTCGTTCAGATTTCACGTTGTATCGACATCGAGAGATCGAGCGACGAGGGGATGTAGGTCATTTGGAAAGAACGAGGGTTATTGGCTTTACGCTATTATTATGTATTGTTACTCGCGTCGATATCGGTACCGCTCCGCGCTCGCCGTTTTCACGGTAGTTCTGGTCTTGTTATAGCGTTCTGTAGTTTTTGGAATCAGTTTGTTTTTTTTTTTTTTTATCACTGAAGGTGATTTTAGCGGCGGTAACCTAGAAAATCGGGCCTTTTCAGGTGCAACGCTGATGCAACGAAAATTAGCGATTGGTTGATTTGGGTCACGTGATTCGCGAAGGGGACGTGGGGTAGACCTCGAGTAGGAGTGGCATTGTCTGGTACTGAGCGAGGTTGTAGGTTCCAATGATTAATCTGTATTTAATGGCAGAGTGTTATTGGAAAAATTACAAAACAATATTCTTTAATTTAAGTATAAAATATTGAAGTACTGGAATGCCATCGTGTCAACATTAGGAAAGGGTGCTTGTCTATAAATCATTAAAAATATTTTACATTTTGGTCAAATACATAGTAGAGTTGCAAAAAGATCCCTTGTGTGTCAATATCTTTTTGATTCTCGAATTTTTACATCATTTGTATTATTGAAAATTTCTGCTCTGCAAATTATTTTTATATATACTATTATGAAATAGTAATAATGTTGTATATATAATTTATGGAAACAGATTTTGTTAATATATAAATTCTTTTCATAAAGATATTGCAAAAATGCTGAATACATCAATACTTTTTTCAAAATTAATTTTTATTATATTGTGTTATATAGTAGCATGTTCATTTCTATTAAAATACTTCCATCAAGTAAATCACTGTTATTATTGGAATTATTATTATTAATATCAATTTTAAACTCATAGAAAAATCGTAACAAATTTTTAGTCACAATTCATCAAGACCATGATGGATTCAGTTACGAACAGAAATTTTCAACGTCCACGGAGTACAAATTTACAAAATTTTAATTTTTAAAAAAACCATGCAAGAACATCTTCGAAAGAAATGAACTCAGAATCGTGAATTGTTTTAATATAAGGGTTGTTCATACATAAGCATACATACATAAGCATTGTAATTGTTTTAAATCGATTCAGCTCGATGGTTCCACAATATCCTTCGGCAAAGTTACAAAAGCGAAGAAATATTTTCTGTAGCCACTCTGCGGTATGAAAACTCTTATCGTAATAAAAATTCGCGAAAACATTATACACGCTGTACGCGTGACTATCAACCGTTCAAATATTTTTGCGATCTTGGCTGATACGGGTACCGCGTTGGTGGAATATGCTTGCGGAATGTGTCAGCCAACCGGAGCAACGTCACAGAAAATGAACCAAGTAAAGTAAAATCCACGTGTCACCGAATAGTCAACGCGGAGATCCCGAGCGCACGCTAGAGTGGATAAGCCAGAAAATTCATACTTGTAAACGAGGAGAACGGGACCGTACGTGATCAGGCAAATAGAATAGAATTATATGTCGGCCGAGCGAGCGTGGAACGGGATCGTACATTTCTGGGATAGTAGAGCGGCAGCGTAATATATCAGACGTTGAACAGAGTGCATTTATACACGTTAGAAGTACGAGTAAATTTATGGTAATCTGACGGGCTGAATCTTGCTCAGAGTCCAATAAGATTGTTCGACGGGTAAACAAGATATGTTACAGTCTCGAAATGGAAAAATATAGAGTATCAAGGAGCATCGCTCGTTCGATCAGCAAAACTGCCGACTTGATATCACAGCCTGTTTCTTTCGCCATTGGACCAATATCCCTCTGAACCGAAGGATATTATTGTCTGATTTGCGAATTGGCGTCTGTCAGACGGGAGCTGCTTCGGCGATGATTTAATTAAAATAGTTTCGGTGGATCGATCCGTGCCTCGAAACAGACAGTGATATTTTCGTTCCCCGCGCAATGGCCGCTCGAAACATTTCTGTAACGACGAGCAGTGGCAGATTCGTGCGCGAGAATCAAATACTGACTACGAACACGTCGGTATCCCGACAAATTTACAAGTTGCAATCGCGATTTAACGTTGGAACTACCGAGGTCTAAAATATAAAAATGGAGTCGAAGAAATTAGAACAGGCAAGGAATAGGAAATTTTATTCATATATTTTAGAAAAATCATTCGAATCTCTGAAAAAATTACAAATTGGTCATTCTTATCACTTTGGTAGGTTCTACTGTTAAGACTATCGGAAAACAGCGTCGATGGAAATGGAATTAATTGCCACTATTGTCGATGATAATACCAAGCTTTCTGTCTCGAAGTCAATTAATTTTTATAGCTACGTGTAACGGCGATTCTATCCTTCGTTAATATTTTTTTTCTTTTGTCCAACTCGTAACAGCTCGCGATGAAATCCTCATCCGTGGCGACTTCTTTCTCATCGACAGTAACCAAAAAGATCGAGAAGGTAAAACCTTCGAGCGTTATCTCTCTGGCTATTTGTCGACTAGCGAAAAGCTTCAACTTTTTTTCTAATCTTCGATCTCCGCGTGAATGCTTGACAGACGCTCTCACCCTCATCACGATTATTACTAGACGCGAAGTTTACGCTAGACGAAGCGAACATTCGGTTTGCGTTAATCTTACTGAATATTGCAGTTAAATGTACATATACAGCTGTTTGCACGTGCGTACACGTGCGTACACGTGCTTACACGTGCTATCTCCAACGTACGTGTAAACTTCCCGATTCGACGAATCGAAGCAAGATAACAGCGATAGAAAGTCATTTCTCCAGATGTTTTCCAGAATTTGTTCCAAGGTAAAGAAGGAACAATTCTCCGATTTTGCGAATTTAGGCCAGGTATTTCCTCCTCTCCTTCGTGATTTTGCTGCTTTCGGTGTCGGCCGAAAAGCATGTTTTCGTTGTCGATTCCGAGTAGTCGACGTATCGACAGGCTGCTATCAAACCTCGCGATTGAAACACGGGGGAAAGTGCGGTCGTTATCCAGGTTTTCTTCGCGTCGCGCTGAGAGGAAACGGCTGCGAAACAATGGCGACAGCATCGCTCGTTTTATTGGGAACAGACGATGCTCGATGATATTTTACGTTCAGCTTGATGCCGTCGAAGATTGAAGAGCAAAAGGAAATTTGATCACGAGATCGAATCACGTTGGTGTTCAGTTGTCTAACAGCGAGTGAACGCTTGTTAAGAATGTTAAATGAGCGTCAGAGTTACGAGTGGAGTGCACGAAAAATATGTATATGCGTATACGTACAATATATACGAAGAACGTGAATTGCTGTTTCAACTTTAGTTTTGTTTCAATTAATTTATTTACAACGAGATATCATAAATTAATATTTTTTTGGCAATTGCAGTTGCAATCATCCTTTTTGGTCTAACTATACTTATATACGCACGAGTGAAATAAAAGAAAAGAATAATTTTCTGAAGCGACGTTCTCTTCGGTTTCAAAACTGATTGATATATATATATATAATCATCAATAATCAGAATTAGACGCTGAAATGAATACGAAAGAAATACTTAATGTATATGTGCATGTGCTTTTTAATTTAAATGCACGAACCGTATGCAATATGCAAAACAGCAAATCGAAAAAATCCGCATTCGTTATGAGCTACGAATTAAATGACTACAAAAAACTGCACGACTCGTACGCCAGTACGATTCGTCTCACTGAAAGGCCCAAAAGCAACTGTTCTGACTAGGAAATGAAAACGACTTTTTTGTCTTAAAATTTTATTGATATGCAAACATTTGAATCGATACAAAACAAATTACAGGCGCGATCGCTTAGTGTCAGAGAACGCCACTCCTACTCGCGAATCACGTGACCCAAATCAACCAATCGCTAATTTTCGTTGCATTAGCGTTGCACCTGAAGAGGTCCGATTTATTCCGAGTTTATTGGTTAAATGATCAGCATGTTTGAAACTCGTAATATCGTTAGACTCCATTTAAACCTCCGAATAAAACTTGTCGAACTTGTTCCCTGAACACGCTTAGCATGACCACAAATTCGCATCGTTCTAATGTTTATTAAAATTTTAAGCTTGCAAAAAAATGTGACGTGAATTAGACTTTCAGATCGGATCAGAAACACACCAATGATCATTTTCAAGAGGAAAATTCTGATTAAAATACTTTGATCAAATTCCATGTCACGAAGATTCCACAAGAGATACAAAAGTTATCATTTCGTCTCATCTTCTTCGTTGTCCCCGTTCGTAAAAAGAAATTCAGATATACGCCACTGGAAGCCTTGCTCGGCCATGAATCTTTCATTCACGGGATAATATTAAGTACTTGACCCAAGCTTCCTAATATAACAATTTGATATTCTTTGCCAAAAAAAAACCACAAGAGCCATTTTCTGGCCGTTTGACACGAATCTTATTACTTATTACTATCTATAAATATCTATATAGCATCTAATAAAATTTTGGATTACGATTATTAAGATAAGAAAATCCAGCTTGGGCTAATTCGCTGAAACTCGGAAAATACTCGGCCGCGTCGCGTTGAGCCGATTTCGCGGACGATCTCTCGCGGGAGAGACTGTTCTGCTTCCGGCAGACGTAATTTTCTGATTGATAACCCGCATCACAGCGGAGAAGTAATCTCTGGCTCGAGATTAAATTTCCCGTGACGTCTTGCACGCGGTCCTGAAACGGCCGCAAGCCGTGGGAGTAATCTTTGGAAAGTACGATAAATGGCTGGTAGTTTTCTTCTGACAACGGCGCAGAGAAAATATAAGAACCTGATTCCTCTGGATCTTCATCCTTGACTGAGGAGAAAGGGGATACAGAAGCTCGGTTTCAGCTCGATTCTCGCGGTCCTCTGTCCCTTCTCTAATAACAGCGGCGTCCTTGTTTTCTCTGTTATCGAGATTCCTCAGCTTTATTTCGTTACGTCGCAGACATTGGTACACTTACGGAGGAATTAAGTAAACCAAAAGAATTATTAGAGCATGGCTAGGGTGTGTTTGAGTCACCTAATATTACCTTCGATACCTAAAACCTTCAAATTCAATCTGGAACTTTATATAGAATAATCAAATTTGTTTTACATCGCGAGACTTTGACACCATGTTTTAAATCTATGTAGCAACGAGAGAGTTTCCGAAAGCGAGAATAAGTGGGAGACGTGATACTGCGGTAGAACCGCGATTATCTGAACTAATTGGAAGACAAATTTGTTTTGTTCTGGAAGAATCAAATTTCCGATCGTGTCACAAATCAATTAGAAATTAAACAGTTTTCAAATATGGATGTTTTTACACGTGAAAGAATACATATCTGATAATCGGTAAATGCTGTAAAATTTTCATTGCCTCTTCACGTACACAGCTCGATCTTAATTACCATCGTTTGCTATTTTCAAGCTTTTACACAGATAAAAGTTTCTCTTATTGTCGAAATTATTTTGAAATTCTAATTATATAATTATTATTACGCTTTTTTCTAAAACTTTCAATAATATTTAATTTCACCACTTTTCTCTTAAATAGTATGAAAGGCAATTCATTTAGATGAGATATTAAAATAGAGCATTCGAGGCAACGATACATGTTTCAAAATATAAACATTGCTCGATGTATAGTTTAAATGTGTACATACACAATTAGAGTGTACTCGATATTTTACTGTAATTATAATTTATCATATTTTTGTAACGTACTAATAATTTGAATCACGAACTTGCACGAATACAAAATTTCGATCTATTGACTATTTTTATTATCATGGATTAATTATTATTAAACTGTAGATATTTACGAATCTATGTAACTAAAGAAATGAAACATACATAAATACGAAACTATTTCATCCGCTAAATACTCTATTTTTTTTTTCTTTATTTTATATACATTTTCGTACACCATGTTCATTCAAATATCTGTGTATTTTTGCATTTCGTACGAGCCATCAGGTATTCTAATACTTCCACCGGGAATATTGTTTCCTTCGTTTCACGCGTCGAACATAAAGTGAATAGATAAGAAAAGAGCGTTGAAAGCGATGTTTCGTTGCCTTTGTACTCAAAAGAATACGAGAACGTTGTTTAATTCCGTGCAACTTTCTGTTAACCTTCGGGGAAATTCAACTCCATTTCTTATTCTTTTGTATCGCTTCGAATCTTGTAGCCAATCGATGGATTCTTTCGCCTTACTTCGACGTAATTGATGCACGTCCTGCTTCGACCATGTTTCCAAACGATTCCCTTCCCTTTCCTCCAACGTTCACCGATGAATATTAAATATCCTTTAAACATCGATCCTGCAATCGAGAATGGGCTGAAAGAAGTTGGAATCTTTAAAAACATTGCGCGCTTTGAGCTTCGAAGTTCGCTATAATTGACTGATGCTTGCATAACCAATTGTCCTTGAAGACCATCTTTCATCGATGGAGTCGACCGATTCTTTGATTTCGCAATTAAAAGGTGTATTGTCGTCGACGAGGCTCGATCGACGCGACAGCGTTTGTATCGGTTCCTTTATGTCGTTTGAGCCAATTGTCGTCGAAGACCTGTCGATATTCTGCGTTTAGAAACGTGACGTGACTCTGGAAAATGGGGAATATTTACCTATGGAGCTATTTTAATCGATGGAACAACATCGTAAAACTCTAAATAAAATCTGCGTACAGAGGATGTAATTTATAACTGTCAATCTGCGAGATATATTACGCGACAAATGTGCACTCGTAGTGAAAAACGTAAATAGAATTCGAAACGATTGTAATCCTAGCAATCAAATTAACGACAAAATAAAGGGTCTTCTCTTTTTCAATTTCATTTCACACGATGGATAAAACGTACGATATTGCCTCTGGTCTAAACTAATTTGATCACACAGCCGATACAGGCTTTTCACATACAACTATCCGCCGCGCCTTGCACAAGCAATGTGTCCGATCATCGTTCAACCGGCTCCCGCAATATTTTTTCATGGCACGCAAAAGTCATCTTCATTACTATTTTTTACTATTTTCTCGCTTCGCGGATTTTTGATTTTCTAACGATTGTCGCACGAAGGCGAGAATGATCGACAATGATTCTCGAAATATAATATAAATGAATATCGTTGATATATATCGATATTAATTTGTATTACGTTTTCGAAAAAAAAATAATTTTAAAAATACACGAGATTCGAACATTTACCAGAACATACCTGCTCTTCTTTTTTCTTTTTATCCCTGAAAACTTGATTTTGGCGGGGGTAACCCAGAAAATCGGGCCTCTTCAGGTGCAACGCTGATGCAACGAAAATTAGCGATTGGTTGATTTGGGTGATCCGTGAGGGGGCGTGGAGTAGACCTCGAGTAGGAGCGATCGCGCCTGTAATTTGTTTAATTTGTAAATCGATTCATATGTTTGCGTATCACTAAAATTTTTATGGCAAAAAGGCTTCATTTCTTAGTCAGAACAGTTGCTTCTGGGCCTTTCAGAATCGTACTGAGGTACAAGTCGTGCAGTTTTTTTGTTGATAGACAATTCAACATGGTGGAAAGTAATCGCTAAATAGCCGGTCTCTTTAATTACAGGTTTCTGACACAGACTAGAATGTAAATTTATATAAAATACGAAAAATCGATTCGCAACAGGTTGATGGACTCTATTCCCACTTCGAATCAACTCGTCCCCCAAACTTTTCTCAATCAAAACACTTTACCTCGTCTTTCTCTGTTCAGCCCTGCCGCACATATTCTCTGGAAAAAAAGAGTTTTCGGAAACAAAAATTCTGCCAACTCATGCAAATTCATGGAATATTTGCCGATACACACACACACACACACACACACACAGAGTTTCGCTACACTTCTACTCCATTTATCACCATCGACAACGTGTTCCTTCGTACTACTCCGTCGAAATTCAGTTATCCTCTCCGCGCGTATCTACCTACGTGATCTTCGTGTTCAATAATTTACCAAAGCCTTCTTACATAATAATGTTCTAACTCAATAATGGCGAACTGATAAGTTACGAGACGTAGGTTATAAATTTCTCTTGTGTAGTTTTATTACTTTTATTGTGACTAGTAGAATATACTGTGGAGTATGTTGTAACTACTGCAGTATAGTAGAAATATTTAGTATTGTTATTTTATTTATTATTCGTTAGTATTATTGCCATGTCATCGTATGATTTTAATCTTGTTAAAATATTTATGAAGAAAACTTGCTTCTAAAATTGAACTTGCTTAACGTCTATACAGTAATTATTAATTAAGAATTAGAGAAGAAAAGAGGCGAGGAAATTTTTTAATTTTTATAATTTCTAACCAGCCTGCAACTTGTAAAATTTCATCGATAATTTATAATACTTGTAACAATTTTTATACTCGTATTTCTGGAGTATGAAGCAATTCCAACACCCAAGTAAAATCAAAAGTAAGAATGCAAATATAATAAAAGTAGCAAACGAATGATTACAATTTAATAATAATGAAAGAATAATATAAGAAAAATTAATTGCAAGTATAATTACAATTACAATTGAGTAGATTAAAACAATTTTACGCTACAACAATGCAACAGCAACGCTTAATTCAACGCAGCATTAGTAGTTCGTTTACTCGAATATATCATTCACCGAAACGAAATCCCAGTTAGTGTCTGATTAACTAAACTGCTGCTGGTCGAATTCACTTATCCACTTATCCCTATTACGTGAACTGATAGATTATGAATCTGACAACGTATAATCGTGAGATGTATATTATGAATTTTCGTCGAACATGATTAATCAGGCCCTGTCGTGCTTGTTCGTTACGACAATGCTCGATGTACATATCTTCCATCTTTCTTCTTCTTCTTCTTCTTCTTTTGTGACGTAAAAAGCGCATTATTGCATTGCAGATACATTATACAAAGTAGAATTTAAAATCCATTATCAAGGGAAATTGATGGATGGTTTGGAACATCAAGTGAAACTTCAAACTTTAGATAAATGGAATTTTTTTCTTTTAACATGATACATTTTTTTTCTGTGTTGTGTTTGTTAAACTAACATGTGTACGATGCATGTACAGCGTTATTTTCCAACGAAGTGTGTTTTTATCATGTTTTACGTTTCATTTTTGTAACATCGAATTTTGTTATTCTATAGGACGCACTGCCAGCTAAATTTACGAAATTTAATATTTCCGACTGAATTTATTTATTAACATAATAAATGCAACTGGCCACTGTGTATTAATACTGTACAATTTTAGCCATTAATTTGTAGCCATTGTGCGTTACGAGAATAACTTTGAAAATACAAACAAAATTATAAGATACAATAAATCATCCACGCGATAAAAACGATACGTTTCTCCACATTTCCCTACTGTTCAATAATTCAAGCACGTATCTTCCAAGCAATAGATTTAAACTCGAAGTAAACTCGCAGACATCGCCGCATATTCAATCACGGCCCCCCGTAAATCTCGAACCATTTTCCATTCTTCTTTCATATCCCAATCTCTGATGTATTTCTAACGTTCAATCTCTAATGTAATATACATTAAACGTGTTGAGGCCAACCATATATATGTTTATGAATATAATTTAAATTAATTAAATAAAATAATCCAGAAGAAATAAATCCATAACTAGTATATATATATATATATACTCCATGAGCGTGAACGTGGTTATCTTCTGAAAATTATTCTGCACAATCCTTCCTTATATATATTATATATATATATATATATACGACGGTAATAGGAAATTTTAGAAATCTTCCCCCATACTTCTCAATTAGAGTCTTTTGGAAAATCCAAAGCTTGTTACAAAAGAGGACTTTGAGGGAATCAGAGTCAGTGATTTTTGAACATGAAAGCACAAGGTAGAACAGTCAGATAAGAACGATTGAACCAAGAAACTAATCGTCAGTCGTCAGTCATATTCTGCCAACAAGTGTACCTGTCAAATTCAGTCGTCAGTAGTTTGACCATTCAGACGAGCCAAGCTTTCTGAATCTGGTAAAAGCCAATTAGGCTTGTTACACAATAAAGACAGTGCAAATAACCAGAGTTATTCAGTTCCCACAACAGTGGGTGGTTCTTTGAACCCCAAGAGTATTCTTGACAAAATGATCATTTCCAGGCTATCGAATCCGGTTTTCACTCGACGTCCACCGGTTTAATTCGCGCCCTTATGTCGCCCCCATGCTCGCGCGTCGAGAAAATTCTAAATCTCTCTCTCGATGGGACTGAAGGGCGCGAGCTTCATTTCCTCGACTTCGCCCCCCCCCCCCCGAGGAGGAAGTTCAACTCGGCGGATATCGGTGTCCGGTATTAAACCGTCGGCGAGCGTAATCCTTAATGATCGCGTGATATCGAAGTTTCTAATCCAGCGAGAGTTAATACTGTCGTATTTCGTGAAACGAAACGAACGCGTGGGCGTCCACTGCGACTGCCTCTGTCGCCTCTGTCGCTCGTACACGTGCACGTGTTCACATGTTCACGTGTGCGCGCATATTTTCGCGGATACGTCCCTTTGTTCTCTTCGCATTCTTTCTTTTTTTTTTTTGTGTATGTCGAGGCTTATTCGCCCTGTGCTGGCGAATGAGAGATAAAGGGGCGATTTTCCGCTTGCTCGTTACGAGATGCACGAAACTAAGGGCGAAGAGGGTGAGGGAGGGTAGCTGTATTTTTAACTGCGAACGAATGGGACGTTACGGTTATGAGAGGGCAGATTTCGTCTAAATTACTTTTTATTACAGCGAATACGGTGATTGGGGCGTACGTGTTTCGCAGAGCTTAACCTGAACAGTTTTTCAATTTGTTCAGTGCTGTTTGCCTCGTGGAATGTTTGTTGAATTTATTCATGTCAGTCCGATAGAATTCGAAGTGGTTGACAGTCGATGGAGCATATTTATTTAGATCATCACCCAATATAGAATTGAATTAATATTCTTTGGTTACGTGAGACACTTTTTCAACTGGATGATTTATATTCTTGAGTATTTCAATGTCGATGTTGATAGAGAGTGATTTATACAAAATCTGAGTTCGATTGCATCGGCGTGTAATAAATTGTTCAATCGCAAATCGAAGCTTCAGTTCCTAGAATGTCCATAAAACTGAATCTCGTAGCTTTTAAATATTTTTCAAGATTCATGGCAGTTATATCTAACAAATTGGTAATTCTATTTTTAGTATGAACGAGTAGGTTGCGTTTCAACGTTACAAGTTCATACAAAATAGGCTGATGGATCATATAATGAATGGCAAGTTGGAACATAAAGTCCCAGAACATCTATATAAATTGAATTTCGTAGCTTTGAAATATTTCATAGTAATTGTATGTAACAAATTAATAATTGTATTTTTAATGTGGACAAGTAGATTATAAAATAACTTAAACGTTACAAAATAGTTTAGCTCGTGTAAAAATAGTTCAATGAATCGTACGACGAATGACAAGTTGAAACGTCAAGTCTCTAAATATCTAAAAAATTGAATTATCTAGCTTCGAAACATTTTCAAAGACTGTAACAAATTAGAAATTGTACTTTTTAACGTGGACAAACATGTTGCATTTAACCTTTTGCGCTGGAATGACGTGCACGTCGAGAAATTTTTGTCCCAAATTGCAAAATTTTCTCAGTTTTAAGTATATTTAAATATTATATTATATTATATATTAGTATATTTTTAAAAAATGATAAGTTTATTACTTTTTAATAATTTATATCCAGTGATATCGTGCCGACGAGTTCAAAAGAAAAAGAAAGCGAATTATTCGGTCACTCGTTATGGTCCGCGAACCAGTTGCCAGCGCGAGGGGTTAAACGTCGCGAGCCCATTTAAAATAGCCTGATGGATTGTAGACTGAATGACGGGTTAAAACAGCCGAGAACATCTATGAAATTTGATCCCGTCAATTACGAAACGTTCGTAACCGTTTAACGAATTAATTATTTTTACGCAAAGAGAGGAACGTTTCACTCCTCCCGGGGTTCTTCACGTCATTTACTCGTTGACGCGTTCGAGCGTTTGCTAATTACATCGTGCACTTTTCGTGCACGTTTCGCTCGCGCGTGGATCGGCGTCGAAAGCGCGTTTACGAAGGAAAAATATTTTCCACGGCGTCGCGGGGACCGTTTGAAACTAATGACCCTAGAGGTGTGAAACGTGTGCTTTTTTTCGTCGAGACGAGAGGGAGAGAGAAACTGAACTTCCGGCGGCGTAATTTCCAGCCAGGAGAATACGTTCGACTGAAGTGGAACGAGCACGGGTAATTGCAAAGCGTGTTTTAAATCTCGCGGCGCGTGTTTAGAGAAGCCTGCGTTTGGGGATTTTAGCCCCGGAGTCGAGAGCTCCGGATTTATGAGATGCGCGTGAGATATTCAGCGTGACTAATGGATAACTTCTGGGGAATCTTTTGAACGCCCCTGGTAGCTGCGGAATGGAATTTTTGAAGAAATTTGACAAAACTCCCCCGGGGACAAAGGAGCGCGAGCATTATGAACAGAGGGAATTCTTCATTTTCCAGAGACTGACGGAAAAAGATCGAGGCAGTGAGCTCGCTGGCCACGGCGATGATTCTCAGATTATCCAACGTTTGTACAAAAGTTTCGCGAGCGTATTACGCGAAACATTTTGAAATTTCATTAGCACTCCCGCGATATTCGAAATTATAAGCGCATAATTATGCTTGCAAGAATGTTGGAGGGGAATAACGATGCGGTAATTATAAAGTTATTAACAGCATAGAACCAAATAACGACGTACAGTGGAAAAATATGCAAAATAATAAAATAAATGGAATAATAAAATGAAATGTAAAATGTAATTTGAACCTTTTAATGTGTGAGTATAATATTTGTAGCAAAGAAATTAAAGTGCAAGGTACAAGAAAAAAAGTTAATAATACGACAAAGAACACAAGCTTCTGTTAATATATTTTATTAAACATCACTCGAGTATCTAAAAACATAATGTATAAAATTTCCACGGAAAATTAAATAACATTTTGACGACTTTGATGGTTCTAGCGTTAGTCGTACGTACATACGTACATCAGAAAACGCCAATACACCTTGACCGATTTTATACACTCCTCTTCGACTTCATCCTAAATGACAAATAGATCGTTGAAAAGTAGCGGAAGAACGTCGGAGCACCAAGCGGTGAACGATTTCCCTTTTCGCGAAGGAAGCTCCCGATAGGCGGGAATATTCGAGGATAAATCACTCGTCCGACCATTATCGCTCGTTTTCCACTGAAAGTTCGCCGCGCGGAGCGACGCTACGGAACGCGAGCGTATCGAGCGTACTACCCGGAACAACGGGCGGACCGCAATTTCGTTTCGCCGCAATTCCACCCGTAACGAGGCAACGCGTGCCAGTTAAATAATTCTCGATCGAGCTGGTGACTCGACAAGTTAACCGATTTGTCAATTGGTCGGTAAAATCAGTTATATCGACTCTCGTTCCATTAGACTTCTCTCTCTCTCTCTCTCTCTCTCTCTCTCTCTCTTTCTCTTTCTCTTTCTCTCTTCATCTCTTCGCCTCTTTCCCGTTTCTTTTTTCAACCTTTTCCCTCTGTCTCGTTCCTCGACGAGTTTCTTTTTCTCCCTGCCTCTCTGTCTAGAGTTTTCGAGCGTTCGTCAGAAACGAACTGCAGACGGAGCGCACGAATCCTCCGGGCATTGTACGGCCGGTACAATAAGTCTGGTATTGAATTCGACGCAGCGAGAGAGCGTAGCCCTGAATGAAATTCAAGGCTGTTTTGCTTCATTCAGCTACGTCGGCCGAGCTGAAAACGCGTTGAGCCGAGCAAGCCTCGAGACGTCTGTTAATACGTTCGGTGATTTTCTTTTTCTTTTTTTGTCGCGACGACGTTGTCCGCCTAATTCTGCGGCTAAATTCCTTTCTGTCAATTTTCGGTAAGAAGAAAACGTACCGAAGTGTCAGTCACCGATGAAATTTTTGACGAAATTTGGCATAAATGTGGTTTTCGAAAAAATATTTGACACGTATTTCTTTTTTTTTTTATGTCGAGGGGATAAAAACTACCATCAAAACACGATTCTTTAATATACTGTTTAAACAAATGTTTTTTTTTTTTTTGCAAAATGATATACACTGTTAAAAAACACTAATTTCATCAATTTACACAAAAACTGTATCTTCAATAATTTGACGAAATATGTTATTCCGGAATAACGTTCCCCAATTTTGAGGGTAGTGTCAAATATTTTCTCGAAAACTACATTTATGTCAAGTTTCATCAGAATCAGTACTCTCCTTTCTTGAAAAGATAAATTATTAGATTCTTGAATTATTCAAGTATATAATTTTATCCGGATTTCCTTTTTTCACAGCTAACGTTCTCGCTACAATTTTCGCCTCATGACCTCGAGAAGTCATTTTGAAACTTTCAAAAGATCGGACATTAGCTCGTTGAAAGTATCGTTGAATTCTTTCCCGGACTTTCCCGCAGTTAAATTCTCATATTCCCGGATTTTCCCAGTGTAATTTTGTCTGGACTTTTTTCTCTTTTTCCTCCCTTTTTATAGCTAATGTCAGAGCGACGTGCGATCGAACAGAAGGGTAGTCGTCCATTTTTGATACTTGCGCGAAAGCGTCCCCTGCAGGACCGCTCATTTGCATTAATCATGAGCGGCTTTTTTGTCCGACAGCGAGTTGCGATTTGTCTTTCAGTCTCAGTTATCGCTCGAAAATTCCCTGTGTCTGTCACTGAATAACGAGCACGTTCTCTTCCCCCTTTTTCTGCTTTTCTTTTTTCACTTTCCCTTGTAAAATTTCATTTTTTTGTTTCCTTTTTTTCGTTTCTTTCCTTCTAGAGCCGAGTTTCATTTCACGCAACTACCCTGTAATTCGTCCTTTCAGGTGAAAGAACGTGACCCCGATCCACGCGGATGTTCTTTTTCCTTCTCGTCGCCGGGATATTCTTAATCCGAGCCAATCCCCTTCGATTAGCTGCTTTTCCTCCCTGAATTCCACGGCACAGTCTACTGCCTCGTTCCAAGGGAACATCTAAGGCTACGGTTACACTGAATACGTGTTGGAATAGTACATCACAGCAGCCAAATACATAGAAAGTACAATACGGTAGAAGCGAATCGTGACTTTCGTTATTAGTACAATATCAATAGTGAATAAACTTGACTTCCACTCGAGTTACTGAAATTATTAAAACCTCGACGAGCAAGATAAAAATGATGCAAATTATTTTTGGTACTTTTATAAATCTATGCTGATTTCTCCTGAATGATTTATTTGCCGAATAATCTGTTTCCTATTTTCAACAAGTTGTATTTTATCACTGAAAATGATTTGATAGCCGGGGTGCAACGCTAATGCAACGAAAATTAACGATTGGTTGATTTGAGTCACGTGATTCGCGAGGGAGCGTGGAGTAGACCTCGAGTAGGAGTGGCGTTGTTTCGTACTGAGCGATCGCACCTGTAATTTGTTTTCTATCGATTCAAATGTCTGCATGTCAATAAAATGGCAAAAAAGTCGTCTTCATTTCCTAGTCAGAACAGTTGCTTCTGGGTGAGACTTTTCAAGAATTTTTGTTCAATTTGAAAGAATTATTCTTTACTATTTACTTCCTACTATACGTATGCGTGCGTTTTGATCTTCGCATATTTCATTCGTCCAAAGATTATAACTGTAATTTGAAAGATTAATCGATGCCTCTCCGCTTCGTAAAACGTTGTTTATTTTTCCTATTTTTCTTGAACAACGCCAAGCAGCTCAAGTATCCGAGTTCGGAACTGAAAAAGTCCAAGAGCGATTATGGATCGCGAAGAATGATAATCCTCTGTCGATACGTTTTACAAACGTTGGAGAAAAAGGGCAAGGTCCGCAATGAAATCGCGCCCATTCCACGTATTAGCCGATCCGACGAGAAAATATTTTGCACGAAATAAGTTGAGAGGATTTAGTGTGCCGTGAAAGCAACGACGTAGCTGGATGCGCTTTCGACGACGAGAATAAAAAGAAATCTTTCTTTTTATATTAATGGACCGGCAAATTGTCAATTTGTTTCGCGTTAAGACTCGAGTCTTTTTTTCATTTTATACGATGAGATGGCAAACAATCAACAAACAACAGTTCAAAATGATATGTCGACCGAGTGGGACAATGGGTTATCTAACAAACTGAACGTGACCATTCAGGTCAGATAAGAAGTTGCCGAGAGCGAGCGAGCTCCTCCTAGTTCAATAAAACCTAATTAATATCCTCCATAAAACGTTGATTACAGGGAAGAGAATACCTTCCTATAATGCGGTTTTTTGTTCGAATTTTGTTCGAAACCGTGTTATATGAAATTTAAAAGTATACAATATAGAAACAGTGTGATGAAAAACTGCCATATAAATTGTTGTCCAGTTTTATTAAATTATGCTACGTGGAAACTGTGTTATCAGAATATTACACGTGTGTTTAGAATTTTTGCGCCGTGTTGCAAAAGAATTGATTGTAGAAAGATGGTCTCAATTTTAAGATCCTGAAATATATGGTTTTTATACGATAATGATCTTGTTTGTCGCAATTCGTCAGATTCGTCGATCAGATTCTTCGAAAGAAATAAGATGTCTTATTTCTGTGTTATAAATATAGATGTACTGAGAGATTAAAAAATTGCCAAATGTTACGAAGAAAATTTGTTTCGATGGATGATGACGAAAATTAAATTGGAGTAAGTTAGTGAGAATGATGTTTATAATTCTGGGTTATAAAGTACAGAAGTTGTTTGACTCATTCGCTGAGTTGAGTCTAAGTAGAGAAGTTGTCTGAATCATTTACCTTCTCTAATTGATTCTACTAAATCAGTCTGATTGATTGTTTCCTCTCGAAAGAAATCTTGAAAATCGAGTCGAGAAGAAAGAATCAAATTTTGGAAATTGAGTTTAAGAAGAGTTTGAAAATTAATCAATTATATTTAAATTTTGCCAATCGTGTATTTCAACGAATAATGGATAAAAAGTTATTTTATAAATTAAAAGTACAGAATACGATTGGAGGAAAGGAGGGGGAATTTTAATAAATTCTTAGTTCAGCATTTTTTCGCATGCTTCCGAACTAAACTCGTCTGCGAACTAAACTTTTTCTGAGTTTTACATATTTCAATATAACGAGAAAATACAAAGTCGTGATGTTATGTATTGAAAAATAAATTCTAAAAACTTGACATTCCTCCTTTTCGATATTTCCACAAGGCTCTTTATTTTCGCGAGGATTAAATTTGTCAAGTATATATTTGCTAATTGCAAGTCAATTCTCAATTAAACGCATTCAAACTCTATTTCCTAGTGAAAAGAAATTCTATTTTCGCGAAGGTTTGAACTCTTTTCGATTCAGCTTGTGAAATCATTCCCTAGTCGATTGTCAACGATATATATACATACACACATACGGATGTATATAAAAATCGGATTTCACGGAATCGCGCGACGATGAAAACGATCAAGATCAAGGGATGAAAACTGAAATTTCCGCCGCTTGGCTCCAAGTGAGTCATCGTGCATCGTGTGTTATATAAAAGTAAAATGGCGTTGATTCAACTTCTTGCGCGACACGTAAACACGTCCTCGTAAACACGTCGCCGCCGACACGCCCGGACAGCGAGTCTTTGAAAAACAATCTCCGCGTTCTTAAATATTCCAGCGCGAATACAATTCGTTCCGAGGTTTGAGTTCGTGCGCTTCGCCCTTGGTTTAGTAAGCTCGTGTGCTCCTCGCCGCCGCGTACACGTCTCGCCGCGGGCCATGAAGAATTCATGGGTCGCGAGGAACGGCGACCACTAAACGAAAATAAACGGGACAAAAGTACGGGAGCTCGACGACCAGGGAAAGAGGGCGAGGATAAAGCAAGGGTGAGACTGAAGACGAAGAGGGGGGGGGGGGATTAACTTCCTCCCCCGCCTCGCGCGACTATGAGCAACCTTTGACGTGTATTTAACTTTGATGGGATTTGCCGGCGCTTCTGCGGCACATTAAATGAGCGCAGAAATTACAAATTCCGCCGGGTGCGTTTATTAAAGCCTTATTTGCCGCGTGGCGCGGTATAAACAACGTAAACAAAAAGAAGAAAAAAAAAGAACGAAAAAAAACGCCATTGTTTCAGCCGTGACAGAGTTTGCTTTCGCCAGCTTTAATCCGCCTTTGAACGCCGTTTAACGGGATTTCGCTCCCGTGTTGCATCGTACTTTTCAATTTGGATTATTCATTTCATCGGAATCCTCGATCACTGCAGCGCAGTGATCTTAAAATCCCTAAAGATGATTGCTGCCGCTGGATCGCGCTTTAATACCGATTCTTCGACCGATAAAAAAGTATTGAAATCTGCGAAGCTCGTTTTCGAAAAGAAATACTTTTGTCGCGATTGGACCGACAATATCTGTACGTTTATTAAAAATTCAAAATTGAAAAGACTAAAAATTGAAGGAAGAACACGACATGTAAGTATAAATAAATAGTTAAATATTAAATTGCAATATTCCTTGAGATATCTAATTTGTGTGAAACAAATTCCTACTTAGATCTCACTACGTTGTATTGATTTACAAAAGTTCTCGTCTACAGTCGAATGATAATAATCAACTCATAAATCTGCGAAGCTTATTTTAAAAGGACTCCTTTGTCAGAATTAAACTGTTAATATTTGTGCGTTTATTAAAAATTCAAAATTATAAAAATATCCAGATTCAGACACAAATAAACAGTTTAAATTACAATACACTCAACGTGTATTAATAACATTTAATTTTTGTGAAACAAATCTCTACGTCGTTACAGCATACAATCGTCTACAGTCAAATGGATCAATAATTAATTCATAATTGATTCACATTGCATTCTAAACTTATTGATCTCTCAATTACACCTCAACCTCATGTTCTATCCGTTGAAAGTACAACATTCAAGTATCTGGAATTCTTCGCACGTGTGGTATCGCTTCCACGAGAAAACCCCGACGATATATCAAAACGCTGGCCACCGTCTAGTTTGCCGTATCCTCGGCTGCTTTTCTTCCGGATAGAGCTTCCATTCGGTGCACTCTTCTTTTCTTTGTCAAACGTATTCCGATTCCCACGGACTGTCGCGCGAGGCTTCCTCTCCATCTTCATCCATTTCCGTGTCGCAGAAAGGTCCTGGAACGAAAGCTCGTGCGGTCGAAATCCTCTCTCTCTCTCTGACCATTTCTCTGAGATTTCTCGAAACGATAAATTCAAATCAACTGAAACTGAGCCTAACTTTAACGATTTCTACACTCGGTTGCTGAGTAAATTGGTAGTTGAGACGTTACAAGTATTCAGTTACCCATCTTCGCTTAAGATTAATATTGTATTTGATCTGACAGATAAGATGATATTAAATGTTCAATATTTAGATAGTATTCCACAGTATTCGAACTTTCACGAAAGCACATTGTGAATATATTACATAAGCTAAGAAGTTGACAGTCGAGAGTTACAGAATGAGTCTATTGAATCACCTGTAGAATTAAACTGTTCTTTCCATGCAGAAGTAGCAAATTCAATTTTCAGACGTAGTGAAATTCTGCAAGAGTATTCAATTTTGTTTTCTCAAAAATTCGCATGTACTATATTTCTGATAATTTTTCAAGAATGGGAAACCGTTTCTTTTTTGCTTACGTTATTTATATCCGCTTCATTTGGGCACGAAAGAGTAGAGTACCAGGTGAAGACTCGGATCTTGAAAAGTCGCAACGTCTCAATAACGAAAGGTGGTCCATAAGTATCGCGGATGCAAGAGGGTTCTCTGCGAGGCTTGCGAAGTTAGAGACCGAGGGAACGTATAAGTGAGGGTGGTTTTACAGTAATGCCGGGTGAATAAGTTTCCAAATATGAGCGAGTCAGGAGGGTCTCGCGACTGATCGATGTAAAGACGTACGTACGTACATACGTACATCTTTTACATAAGATTCACTAAAAATATTTACAATAATAATCTACAATAATTTTATTGAAACCTGTAAAGCTTCATAACGATATATATATATATATATATTTTTTTTTTTATATTTTTATTACGTGATGATATATTACAAGAATAGAAAAAGAATAATAACTTGTGGCTTAAGCACAGAGTTGGCAATCAAATTTTATTCTCTGTCGCACTGTTTTAAATTAGTTTTATCACTCCATAAGGTCCATACCAAATTATTATTTCTCCTCGGTGATTTTGGCAACGAACTCTATTTTCTCTCGATGTTCATCTAATCGCTGACAGAACGCCAAAAAAATACCGAAAGAAATTCGCGAGCAGAGAGTTAGATCGAAATGGATTCTTCTCCATTGAGAGAAGCGAGAATTAAATCGAATTAAATCGTGCAATGAAAGCAATCGAAAGATTCTTCCAACCGCGTTCAAATCAATCCTTTCGCATCTGTGGACAAGATATCTCGTAGTGTAAAATCGATGGTACCACGATACGAACGATATGCGTGTCGCGCGCTTTTCCAGATATCCCGTTCACAAATTCACGTAAAAGCGCCATCGACATTAACCACGATGGGCGTGTTGTATTTTTAAAAACAAAGTTTCTCCCTTTATCGCGCGAACGATATCGCAAAGAGATTAAAAATAGATTAGTTGCGTCTTTCATAGCAGAAATCTCCCTCTCCTTTTTTCTGTAGATGTCTCGTCCGCAGACACCAAAGAGTTAAAAGCAAATGACGACGCATGTCGTCACAGCAACGACCTCGAGATACTTCACGAGAAAAAAACTGAAACACACCGCCAACTGCCGCGTGAAATTAGTCCGAAACATCTCGCGCGCTGGAAATTTCGTATGGGGAAATAAGCCTGGTCAGGGATAAAAAGTTCCACGGGGATTAGCATTTTCGAGCAACATCCAGCCAGCTGGCTGGCCGAAATTCCGCGCGTACTCGGCGAACGACTCGTCGGCAAGTTTTAATGACGTCCCACCCTTCGATTCCCTACACCCTGCGGAGAGAGGGTACTTTTTCGGTCGTACGGCCGGGCTTTGCGGCTTGTTTCGGCCGCCAACTCCGTTGGGATAACGCGCAAAGGAATTCGAACTCGCGGCTGGCTCCGGCAGTTAACGCCCTTTCAAAGTTCGGAGTCACAGAGTTCGCGCGAATTGACGAGCGACGAATCGAGTTGTTCAAGTGTGTATTTTATTTGGAGCGGTGGCTAACTGGCGGCTCGCGGGCCTCCACGCTAGTAGCGCTATCCCCTCCATAATATATTTATATCATATTATATATAATAATATAATATTATAATATATAAATTGTTTTCTTTGTTGTTTTCTCAGCTTAAAAACGTTAAAGTCAAAGTTGAAGGAAGGTAGTTGCGTGGCGGGACGGAATGAACAGAGTGGGAACTGGCAATGGTGGGAGAACTGGCGTACTGACAGTGAGTGAGCAACTCGTGCAGCGGGAAAGAAATTCGTCACTTCTGATCTGGAATATCGATGGCCGGTGACAGAACGAATTCTGCGAATGCACGAGTTGATACGATGTCACGTAGAGATCTCACGCACATGGCAGAAATATGTGAGAGGCACGGTTATTTATTATCTCAGTGGTGAATGATTTTTGAAAATAATTTGCGACAATTGGATTTTAAACTTTTCGAAAAGAAACTTCAATATTCAAATTGTCGCGAAAAATTCGTTGTAATCGATTTGCGTATTTCGTATTTTTGCATATGCGCATTGTTTTGGCATCTTCGAATCTCAAATACGTAAAAATCCGTATTATGTAATACTATAGCGATCGAGAGATCACCATAACTAACTAAAAAAGACTCAAGAGTCAGCTCATCTACTAGAGCAAGTTTCCCTTTCTTTCAATGTATTCAAAACCACTTCTATTTTCGTTAAAAACAAATTTTCAATTTTTAATTTTCAATTTCTATATTTGCGAAAGTTTTTGATCAACAAAAACTTGATTCGATTAATAAGTTAAATATACGTCTTTTCTGCAATGCAACATTCCTACATCTCGTGGTTCGCGTTTTCCACGTTTGCAACATCGGTGTAGGATTATAGTGTTCGTCAATTGGCTCGTAAGCTATCCTGGTTTGTCTGATGTTCACAGTGATGAATAGATTCGGGAGATTGTGTGGTTATATGCAAGCAAACGCTCGTTGATAGACTCTGTATTGTGTCTGGATTCCAGAGTGTCGTTTCATCGTGGAAATTACTCGGAAAATTCATTTCGTTGGGTGTTTGGATACTGTAAAAAAACTTTCAACGGAAAAAAAGAAAAAAAACCTAAGAGAGGATTTTGGACAAAATCGTACAACTACGTCGAATCATACAACTGGTCTATTATGTTCCGTTTGCATATTTCTGACACAATGTCACGGGACGCAAACTATCGCTACCAGATTTCGAATTTTCAATTAGTTGAAGTATCGAAGTCGTATCTTCGAAGAGATCAAATTGCTTACCTAGTGGCTCTTGTTCGATTCGAAGTCCCATTTCGCGATATTGCAAAGCAGACTCCAGTTCGATCAATCGCTTCGGTATTGTTATCAACTGGGTCGTGTTGGTTTTCGCGGTTACCTACAGGGTGCCTCGTTCAACTTTTTTAATGGTTTATTTGCGACGAATTGCTTCGATTAAAACTTGTCTGCATAGACGCACATCTTCCTGTTTACAATAGGCGACACGTGTGTGCGTTATATTTTATCATCCCATTATTTTTTACAAAGATTCGCGTTGTATCAATTATAGTAATTGCTATTGCGGTGTTCCTTTCGGCAAGTTTGGAAAGGGATTTATTCTCGTTTTGCAATGTGCATAACAACACACGTGCATAAAATAAAAATAAAATTTATTAAAAATTCAATTTTAATGAGCTTCGTTCCAAATATTGGGTAATTGGGTCACGTACAGGGTGTCAGGGAAGTCAGAAGTTTAAAACCGGGATAGCGTTCACCGAAGAGGAAGATTCCCAGAATTATGATTTTTTCGAGTTTCATCACCTCGCAGATTTAAATACGGTAAAACGATTAATGAAATTATGCCGACGGATGAAACAAAATATTAGCGCGAATGAAATTATATGATTTTATGAAACGAAATTACAACAGAGGCAACGAGTAGATATACACGTAACATACACGTATATTATACGTGATTACTACCAGCATAATGAAAATGTCTAGTTCAGAAGTTAATATCACTCGTGTGTAGATACACACACACACACACACACACACACACACACACACACACACACACACACACACACACACACACACACACACACACACACACACACGAACGGCAATATTAAATTTTCCTTCCGTAACGCAACTATGAAGTGAGGCAGCGAAATTAAATTTATTATAATTTTCTAACAGAGATAGATTCGACTTTGATTTTTCCACGACGGAGCGCGAGAGAGAAAAAAAAGAAGTATCGCCGGTGAAACAATAAATAAAAAACTAAGTACCCGGCGCCGGCATTCCTTTCAATTTTAAGGAAGAGAAAAAGCCGATGAAACATTCAACGACGGCGGAGAACGGTGGAAAAACGTTTAATTACGGTAACGAGCCGGTTCCTGCCATAAATTTCATTTGCATGGAAAATACGCCCGCGGTGGATTTTCATTGAAACCGATGGAAACCGACACTCTTGTTCCGCCATGGAGCAATAAAATATCCGCCGTGGCGGAGAACGCACGTGCGTGTTTCGATGCGTTTGTTCTACCTGCCAACGCTTATAAAAAAATCCCTCCTTTTTTTCCATCCCCGCTGCCTCTATAATAAAATATATTCGTGTACGGTGCAATAATCTTCTCGCATCTGCAATCACGATCGAACGCCTCAAACGAAATTGTATAAAGTCGAAAGAAAACAGGAAGGTTATAATTTGAAACGGCAACACGTTTAATATCAATTCTGAGTAAACAGAAATTATATTTAATAAGTATACATATATATTTATATTATATAATTATATAATAACACACATGTATATATAAATTATTGAGTCAATTAAAAACTGCACGACTTGTACCTCAGTACGATTCGTCTTACTGAAAGGCCCAGAAGCAATTGTTCTGACTAGGAAATGAAGATCGCTCAGTACCAGACAATGCTACTTCTACTCGAGGTCTACCCCACGCCCCCTCACGAATCACGTGACCTAAATCAACCAATCGCTAAATTTCGTCGCACCTGAAGGGCCCGATTTTCTGGGTTACCTCCTCTAAAATCACTTTCAGTGATAAACTATAAAACAGACTTAAACTAGTGAATTGAGATTTCAATTTTGGGATATGATCGAATTTGAAAATTTATTCAATGTACATTCACTTGGCCATTTCCTGAATGAACAGATATAATGTTACTCTATGTGTACATATATAGGGAATGAAAAGTGAATTACGAGAATTCTCGTTAGAGTAATCTCCACTTTTTCAAAAAGCTTGCAATTCTTCATTTTCTTTTTCATCTACGGAGTAGTTTCCCTGGTTTCATTCGTACCAGAAGTTTCGGCCCATCCAGTACACAAGCAGAGAAGTTGCAACGCAATAGCGACAAAAACAACGCGAGTAAGTACGAAATTCCCCACCAATTATAATTATAATTAGATTTAATGATTTTCTTCAAGTTTGTTTTTCTTTTCTTCCTTTCTTATTAAAATTCTCATCAAAGGATTTTATCGTTTTCTCGTCGAACCGCGAAAAATCTCTTCCGAATAGAGAAGGAGCAACGCGAGGAACCTCCTCGTGTTCGTCTGCGTGGAGACGATTGGAAACAGGGAATCGCGGCCAAAGGAAGGGAATAAGGGTGAAAGGTGACCCAGTTCGCGAAGGGTGACCGGGTTGGATTTGGTGTCACTGCTTCCTAGCCCGGCGTGACCCGGATTCACCTGCTCTCCACCCTCTCCTACCTTCTCGCTTCTCTCTCTCTCTTTTCTCATCCTCTAACAGCCCCTTCCCTCCCTCTTTCTTTCTCCCTTCCCTCCTTGCTCGCTCGCTCGTCGAGTTATGTATCCACGTACGAGATGGATCTGGTAACCTAATAAGTTACGGTGATAAAAAACGTATCGTTGCGCGGGCATGTCGTTCTTTCGTGTCTCGTGTTTTACGGATTCTCGTGACTCCTTGAGGTAGAAAGTGGACGAGTAAAAGGCTCGTCGGGGGAGAGTATTAAACTTCCTCTCTTTTCGTTTATGGATCGTTTCGGCTCCTTGGGATTTTTCGTAGGTTTTTAAGGAACCTTACTTCTGTTTTCGTTCTCTCTCGCGTAAGAGAGAGCACAGAGTGCTTTTCGAAGATTTGGAATTATTTAGAAATTGAGAGAAGATGTTTTATACTCTCGGCGTATATTTTATATTGATAATCTTGCGTTTTGATCTGTTAGTTTCTGTTGATGGTTTAGTGGAAAAACAGGGACACTATGGAATTTCAATGGAGAAATTTAATTTGGAAAATAAATTAGTTTAGAAATTCGAGGTACATCGTAATATATACCAACGGCAAGGAGAATTTTTGAACTAGCCACTTCTTCCTTTAAACAGATCTCCGAGCCAATTGAATACGCAGGCTATTAATTAACAACTGGCACAAGATGTTCATTAGTACGAATTCCCAGACGTTTCATGCCCGTAATAGAGCATACTCTCTTGACGGAGCGTATCGCTCTGTTTCACCCTGCAAGGAAAGCTATATGCACAGCGCAAACGATACTGTTGTACACTATTGTTCATATACCTTGCGAAATTTTGTTCATTCAATCTTCCAAAGAAAATACATCTCGTAGTAAAATTTGAAGACAAAAACTGTACGACTTGTAGCCCAGTACCATTCGTCTCACTGAAAGGTCCAGAAGCAAATGAAGATGACTTTTTTGCCATAAAATTTTATTGATATGCAAACATTTGAATCGATAGAAAACAAATTACAGGCGCGATCGCCCTACTCGAGGTCTACCCCACGCCCCCTCACGAATCACATGACCCAAATCAACCAATCGCTAATTTTCGTTGCATCAGAGTTGCTGCATCATCCTGAAGAGGCCCGATTTTCTGGGTTACCCCCGCTAAAATCACTTTCAGTGATAATATTTTTGACCTCCGTTCGAAATTCATAGAATGTCCGATGCAGATCGTAAGTTTTAAACTGCACAGACGCGAAATTTCTCGATGTTCTCACATTTCGTTTCTTTCCTTTTTCTCAAATTTTGAAGCTAATACAGCAATTGTCTCGGAATTTCTACGAAGAAACGTGCGTTTCAACACGCATTCGCGCGCCACCGCTAGTAATCTCGCATTGTAAAAAAGCCAAGACGGATAATAACCCGAATCTCGACTCCGGAACTGGCTAAATATGCCAGATATTTATCATATCGCGGTCGATATCCGTTATTACTTCACCGCGGGCTCGATAAAACGTTCCAATAGACACGGTCGGGAATCAGGGGAAAACTTGGACGCGAGAGCGGAATTTTCAAAATTCCAACGATTCCGCGCTAGTTTCCAGCCTCGAGTGTTCAATCAGGGATCCCTCGAATCGAAATTGCCCGGGGAGTATCGCTTATACCAGAGGGAATTCTTCGGTCGATGATCTAGAGTTCTCGTGGTAATTGGTCGGTCAATACTGCAACGTTTCCTTGGCAAACAGTCGGCAAACATACAGCCGAAGGCGACACAAAGGTCAGTCTGTCGTGCTTTTCCACCGCGCAACGTTCGCGTAATTAAATTTCTTAGCGGTTGTCCATCAGTCAAGGCAGGCTTTCCATTAATTGGAAGAACAAACGTCGGACAGGTGCGCGATGGGTTACCTGGGAGTCAACTGGTGGAGGAATACGTCTATTGGGCCTCGTTTTAGACTCGCAAGTGCTTGGCAAGAGCCGAACCGAGTTACGAGCGAACTTGCTTCATTGGAAATTACTGCAACACGGGGATAATCAAGCTGCCGCCATTTGTTCTTTCGTTTGTTTTTATTTTTATAGGAGTTTCTTTAAAGGTGAAGGTGCGGTGAAGTACTTGAGTCTCGATCCTTCGAGTCTAAAGTTCTGAAGGTTCAGACGCGTGTAAGGAACGAGGAGCAGGCAACAGATTAAGAATTCATTTTCAAACTGTATGTACGTGCACTTTTGATGTGATTGTTTAATACCTCTTTGCATTCCTAACGAGTTCATTAATTAATCGAAGTATCTCAGATTATATTCCAACGCGGATAACACTCACAAAGGTTTAATACGTTCAGAAAGTGACGAGATTCTATTATAGTAAAAGATTTTCTTGGTTGTGTTTTAAAGTTATATTTCATAGGTTAATTAAATATCTTAATCAGTGTTAATTAAATATTTAATCGATGTAAGTGGTCGGTTTTGATATCATACTAATCGAAAGGTATATATATATATGGAATTTCATAGGCAAATTAAATATGAACACAACTAGTCAAATTTCATATTAATAAAAGACATATACAGAATTTTATACGTAAATTGAACAAGTAGTCAGATATCATAGTAATAAATAACATATGCAGAATTTCTTAAATTAAATATCAATACAAGTAGTCAGATTATAACATCACATGCTATATACAGAATTTTATAGCTAAATTAAATACACAAGTAGTCAGATTTGATACCATTCGAATAAAAGAGTTTCAATTTTTGAAATTGAATCAATTATATATTAAAAGACTGATTTTGCTGAAGATTAAGATTTGATATTACACAATATTAACAAAAAAAAAAAAAAAAACAATTGTAGAATTTGAATTTTTCGATATATTGTTTGGCATGTTATTAGTTAGGTTAATCGATAATATAGTCATTGACTTGAGATCTGAGACTCCTGTTGAAAAAATTCTACTAAAGCTTCGAAGTTTAAGAATCATTGTTCAGTGACAATACAGATATTTAATATTCAAGAGTGAGACGATGAATAATACGTTATTATACACATGTCGACCGTTTCATCGCCGTGCAATAATCCCAAAGACACTTCTCTCGAATTTCCCCTTTGAATGATTAATTACGCTGGAACGCAGTGTCGATTCCCGTACATAAATCTTTCTCGTTGCGAATGCATTAATAACAACGCGAGATCCCTCCGTATTTCGTATGACAACAATGGAAGCTCTGGAAAAGTGGTTTGTTTTGCGATTTGACCACCGAGTCGAGAACCGATCGTGATTTACACTCGATCATCGACTTGGAATTGAGGATGACATCGTTGTGAAGACACGTGGTTGAATGATAATTATTTTTGGAGACGATATCCTCTAAGAATAATTATTTTTCCGCTGGTGACTGTTTTTAGTATCGTTGTGGGGGTGAAGAAGTTACATTTTTTCGGAATTTAGATCTGTTTGGTCTAACAAAAGAGCTCGTTTCCGAACTCGGAATTTGGCACGAATGTAGTTTTCAGAAAAATGTTGCACTCGGTTTTTTTTTTTCATCGGCAATGGCCGATGTTGAAGGCGTGAAAACTATCTGTAAACTATAAGTTGGGGGTGCGAAATCCCGATATTTTGTCAAATATCTCGGAAATTATTGAAAATACCGTTTTTGTGTAAGTCGATGAAATTAGTACTTTTTAACAATGAATTTAATGGTGTATACCGTTTTGCAAGAAAATCTTTTGTTTAAACAATATATTTAAGAAACCGTATTTTTGATAAGTTTTTCCAAGTATATGTTCTTGAATATTTGTTTATGAATACCATATATTCAAACACAAATTACAGATAAAACGGAATCTTGATTTTTGCATGATAAAAACAATTCGTTATTTTCTAATACGTGCAAAGCAGATATACTGGAATTGTTCTCTGTTCGTAAATGTGTTTTAAAGTGTCAAATGTCGATATTTGACTTTTTCAGTTAATGAGTTATCAAAATTTCTAAATTAATTTATATTTTAAACGCAAATTGGTTTAATCGCGTTGTTTCTATTTGCATCGTTGTTGGATTTGAGTGTCCTACTTTTTCAGCTATCAACATACTCGCCAGCAGCTTTCTGTTTTCAAATAGCTAGTAGCCAACAGAATACGCTTTTCAATGCATTTTGTTAGTTCTTCTTCAATCGCAGTTTCCCCCGGGTAATAACGCGGCTTATGATCGTGTTGCATTTTAATCGCATTAACCACGCGGCACGGGAGCAAACGGAGTTCCGAACTACTTTAAATAAATGACCAACATCGGGTCAGAAAACAGCAGAGGACACGACAGGAAGCTCGGTCGTGTACGCGCGATATAATTTTGTGGGGCTTCTGCGGGATAAATTCGTAAGCACAGGTGAATCGATATCACGCGAACTGAACCTAATCGCGCTTCGCCCTTTGTCCAACGAGCAGGGAATCGAAACTAGTTGCCATTTCCACGCGAAGAAATTACATTTCCTCTGTGTTTTGTATTTCGCAGGGAGATGATTTTCGAACGTGATATTCTGTCAGGAACGATACGTTTTTATTTCATTTCGAGACACACGGTTCGTGCTTCTGGCGCTTTATGGGAGCATGTCGGGAAATATTGATTGATATGACTAGACAGCGGATGTTTGTATATTTATGGAAAATTTGGTGGTGCACGTGATGTGCAAAAGAGACTGTACGCGTCATTTGTTACCCTTATTACGCAGCACTTCTCTCAGATTACGACGTTGTACCAAAATAAAAGATCACCTGTCAATCAGTTGTAATCAATCGTATAACACGGTGTCACGTTCGGATGCACGAGAAAAAAGGAGACTCGCGTCGGCGAAACATCAAGCGACGAAGCTTAATTGCCAGGTGCCGGACGAGAAATTAATTAATTGATAGCGACTCGATGAAACCTATAGTCAGGCTAAGTTTCCGTGAAGTCGGGCGTGGCAGTTTCAACGAGCATCTGCTCGTTAGGAAATATAAATTGCAATCAGAAGCGGCTCCCTTCGAAAATGAAATCCGATACACATGCTTCCTGAAGTTTGAGTGTATTCTTTCTGGAGTGGAACTCCTCCTCTTTCGTCCCATTAAAATAACTCGATTCAAGCGGAAAATTACTTTCAACAACTTAAAATTCAAATTGCGAATCGTGCTTCAACGTGATAACGTGAAAATGTTTGACAGCGACGCGATCGTTTCTTAATTTTCACGAGCTACGAACTTTCGCGTAAAGTCGGAAGACAGAAATATTCTGCGTGAATCAAGTACGAATTTAATTTTAACAGATTATGTATAATAATCTTAATAAATATAATAAATAATAAATATTCAGTTCTTTTCTAAATTCAAAACAGGTTTCTTGTCGAGAAGAATGATGTATTGAGACAAACGGATACAAATGTATGACGTGGTTCGTCGATCGATCTATTTTCTACCTCTTCCGTGGCCGATCGAGATCGCTGAAGAGGGAGGAAAAACTCCTTACTGATATTATTCCTCTCGACTAATTCGAATGGTCAGCGTGTCACCAACATTATCGGCTTGATCAATAATCAGCATCTACAACTGCAACATCGCGGCGCGTTCTGGCTCAGTATAATTAATCCAGTCATGCGCCGCTGGATTGCCCGAAGAAAATCTCCGAAGTGCGCCTTCGGATTTTCGAGAAATTAATCCCCCTTGGTAAAGTCGTTGCCCACCCCGCGATTCTGCTAGATTGCCCTCGTTTCTTCAATTCATCCGCTGTGCGTTGCTTCACCAGCGTAGAAAATTTTCTTGCACTGACGCGAAACAGAAGAAAATTATTCACTGGGGAGAGCAGAGAAGAAAGAAGAGAAAAAAATTGCACGACTCATACCCCAGTACGACTCGTCTCACTGAAAGGCTGACTAGGAAATGAAGACGACTTTTTTGCTATAAAATTTTATTGATACGCAAACATTTGAATCGATGCAAAACGAATTACAGGCGCAATCGCTCAGTACCAGACAACGCCACTCGAGGTCTACGCCACGCCCCCTCACGAATCACGTGACCCAAATCAACCAGTCGCTAATTTTCGTTGCATCAGCGTTGCACCTGAAGAGGCCCGATTTTCTGGATCACTCCCGCTAAAATCACTTTCAGTGATAAAATGGAACTTTTACGTCTCCGTAGCTCCGGCACGTTTTTGAGCGTTGGTTTATTCATTTTGAAAGGGACGTGTACATATTTTAAAAACTTGTGCTGCTAACTCTCAAGGAGTTTCGATGGCGCACGTGAATCTTTCAGAGTGGAATCACACTGCGTTTTAAACTTTGAAAAATTTCCGGACAGATTTATTGGAATGTTTGTAGACATCCGGATTTACGAAGAAGTTTCGCGTTTCACGGTGAAAATGGAAATATCTTCCAAGGAATTTCAAACAACGGTAGTACCTTGGCTTTGAAAGAAAAAAGCCCAATATTTTCATTACTTTTATTGAATACCATCGACGACTGGCAATTGTAAATGGATTTAGCCGGCAGAGATGGATCTGGAACGAAATTTTCAGAGGAGCTTCGTTGATGCTCGAGAGATGAAAAGGGAAATCGTCGTCGCTGGTTATGGAAGGGAGTGGCCTTCGCTTCCCTTTAGAATCCACTTAATTCGAGTTTTATCGCAAGGACGGCGACTCTAAATCGCAAAGCGTAATACTCGGCGCTGTAATAACTTTTTACTCTGCCTGCCACGAACGCCTATATATTGTTTCCCATCCGCGAGACACGAGATTGAAGGAATATCACAATTGCGTTTCACCCTTTACATCGTGTAATTTCGACGAACTTGTTTGTTTCGACGTTCGTATTTGTTAATCGCCTATCGTTCACAAACGATACGAGTTCTTTTCGTTGCGAAGTTAGAATAAATTCAGCCGTGTATTTACGCTCGAACGCGTCGAAATACAAATAACCACAGCACGTACTATGCGTATCATAGTATTTTCCGTAATAACATCAGGCACTTTACTCGCGGCATCCCCTGTTACGCGAGATAAAAGTCACAAGTTCGCGATTTTATTAAATTCACAGTTAGTAAATTAATTCGACGTGCTTCGCGCGCGGTTTTCCAAAGATGTTGCGAGACGTAATTGGAAATTATAACGTAACAGTAGCGATTTGATTACTAATTAAAATTTTCTAAAACTCTTATTTTCGACTCTTTGAAAAATCCCTTCGCGTGTACTTTGGATCCTGATTTATTTTACTCCGAACGACATTCAGGCACGTTGATGTAGATTCAATTGTACAAGAGCAAAAGGAAAAAAGTTCTAAATATTCCGGCAAACTCAAGATTCAAGACTCTTCCCCTCGTCTCTTTGGACACTAACTTTCAGCTGCTAACTGCTAAACTCCAAATTTAATTAACTAACTCGTTTACCCAGTTATTTCAACCATTTATGTTTACGAATACATGTTCTGTTTCTATCAGCAGCGTTCGTCCAAGACTTTGAATGGTCACGTAGTTTCCGTCCTGACCGTCGCAAACATTACACATAGTTGGTTCAAACACTTTTCTTTTATGTGCCTGATAAATCAACTTTCTGGTTGATCTACACCAGTTTAATTTCAACTTTAAACACCCTTTGGGTTTTCTAACTCTGGTAATTAATTTAATTAACTAAAATTAGAGCTTAGTTTAAAACTGAGTAATTAATTTAATTATTACAATTATCTGTACGATCCGGTAATACCAACTTCACAGTATTAAAATATCGCTTGTCTTGACAATTCTACCTTCAACTTGTCAACTTATGTCAAGTCTTTAAGAAAACTTACGTCTTTGGACCTTAATTTTCAATTATACACAGGGTGTCTACTTTGTCAGTAGATTCTATAAAAATAAAAAAAAAGAAATGTTATATAAGCATACGTTCAAAAATTTTTTAAAGAACAGATTAAATTCGCTAATTCCATTTCAAAGTATCGTCCATTCCTTCCAGTTGATTTGCTTTCGTTTCATTAATTTTGGCGTAATGAACCTTTTAATTGTTTTAACAGTAAGTAAAATCCCAGTAAGTAAAAATCCAATAGCGTGAAGTCTGATGATCTTGAAGGCCAAGGAATTGGTCCTCCCCCATCTTTGTGAATAATGCTGATTTAGTCATATATCCAAGTGAAATCTCACTATGTTACTGTTATTACTTCGAATCTTCGTTATAGTTGTTTAACGAAGAACTTTCGAGCACATTTTTCTCTTATTTTCACTCACAAAGAATCTACTGACAAAGTTATGCGAGAAAAAGTAGGGACACTCTACATATATAACATTATACATTGCAAATATCATCGTAGAATTTCGAAAAATTTCGAATTTCGATGACTTTTCGACGATTAAAAAAGAAAAACTCGTGTTCTTTATTATTGTATCGTAAATTTTTCTCCCTCTCCTTCTTATACTTGAAATCTTCCATAATATTATAGCTGTTGAAGCTAATCAAGAAAAATCGTGCCTTTTCCATCTTGAAATATAATACGTAGAAAAAAAACGACGGAGATCTTAAAAAATTGCAAGCAGAAGGGAGCTTAACGCGCGCAGTTGATGCTCCTCGGTTTCCCGAAACCACCCCTTCGAGGAATCATCGAGCCCCAACGAACGTGGCTGCGCGTTATGCATGCTTCGCCAGCTTCGTTATTAGTATATGGAAATCCACGCGGTAAAAGTGGGGCATCGCGTCGATGTGTTCGCGTTTCCCACGCTTTGTTACCTGCTTTTCATTATGGATCGGGTTTCCGGCCGGAGGAATAATGCGCGGCCTCGTTGCATCGCGATAGGACGTCGCCTTTGGCCGGATTACGTGTAATTGGTAAACCGCGATCGGCGCTGATCGAAAAATTGGGTCGGGCCAGTTCAGCACTCGGTGTCGATGGTGTTTCTTTTCTTTTCTTTTTTATGAGCCGATACAACGGGCGCTAATCGATCGCGCTCAAGAATCGGACCCATTGTATGCACGCCCACACTCTATCTCGGAAGTCTTGGAACAGAGTTGTTAAATTTTCCTCGCGAGAGTTCATATTTCCGGGAGAGTGTAATTAGAAAAGCAGAATCTCGATTGAAAATTATTTTGTGCATTAAATGAAAGTACCATCGTCGTAGAAAGTACCATATTTTTTTTGGATACCTTATATACGTACGAAGCTAATCGCGCAATTTTTTCCTAAACTATTTCCTACAGAGAAAAATATTCTGAATGTCACTTGCGTTGTGACTTTTTTTTTAACAAAACTACATATTTTTGAGTTCATAATCTTGCAGCTTGTTTCGGTTTCGTATAAAAAAACAAATCACCTCGAAATCTCGGAAGCGTGGTCACATAAATAGAGATTTGTAGATATTCCCCTCGAAACAACATAAGTTTCATTTGAAACATTTTTCTCCATAGTGAACAGTTTAACAGTTAAAAAATTGCATGGTTATTTTCATACGGGACACCCTGTATTGTACCTCACTTTAAAATTCCCCGTCAACGAAAAATCCGCGGCTCTAATTATTACGTTTCGCTTCGGTTTGAATATAGAACATCGTCCAGCTCGATATCTTGCGGAATAAAACGGCGGAGATCGATCTTTTCTTGACACGAGAGGCGTCAAATTACATTAGATACCGGTTATTAGATTATGTTAACGCAACGCAACGACAGAAAATTATCCTTATGCAAATGAGCAGCGACCTCGTTCCACTTGGCACATGACGTTTGATTAATAGAGGGAATTTGTCTCGATCGAAGGAAAAATGAAGAGGATTATTTCCAAAGGATAAAAAGCTGGAAGAGCGGGCGACCCAGAAGCGAAAGAACGACCAACGTAGAAAATCTTCCACCGATCTAAGATCTTCATCTAGACGTGCACCAGCGTAAACGGTTGAAGCGCACGGTTCCTGAAGATCCGCAGTGGTTGTAATTTGCTTTTCGAATTCTACGTTGTCCCGGGGCTATTTGTCCGACTATGCACAGTTACTTCTCCTAGCCAGCACGATTGTATCCAGTCTATTTGACTTACCTAATCATCCTTTGCCGGTTCCAAACCGAGAAATTCTACCGTAGTGATTTCACAGCGTTTATCTAACTTTCCTAACTAACTTATCTATCTACTGTAGCAGCTACAAATGGAAATATCCTCCGAGAGGGAAAGAGAGAGAAAGGAACTCGAGATAGAGAGTCGTATTTAATTTCAGAGGAAGACGCGCCTCAGCGATGGAGCCATTTTTATTATCGCGGATTTTTCCTCAAATTTATACCGTTGTTGTTGTGAAACAACAGCGATACAGGCACCGGCGGAAAGTTATTCAGCTATTTCTCGGGGAATAACGAAAACTAATTTCATTTCGCCGTACTTTTAATTAAACGGCAAGAAAAATGCTTCACGATGCTAGGAGCAAGAAATTGGCTTCATGTCAGTGTTGGAGAACGATCCACTTTTTTTTTTAAAAAGTTATTACGTTTTAGACATAATCGAGGTCTAAAAATATACGTACTACTTACATGTGTATTTCTGAAAGTAGATACAAGTTTTGCAACATTATAAACAGAAAATTAAAAAATAATCACAGATTTGTAAAATAGAGGACATGACACTTTGTGCAAAGGCCATTCAGATTGGTCCAGGTAAAAAATACATACTGTGAGCTCAATTTTTAGTTTATTATTCAACTGTGGGCCTGTTTCATTCGTATTATTTCGTATTCGTATTTCTCCGTTTGTTTATGAGAGTTTCTCGTAAGGTTTGTTCGAACTGTTGAAAATATGAATCAATTCCTACCCTGAGACAAAGAAACACCTTCAGAAACACCATTTTCAGATACTGGGGATCTGGATGGTGCTTTAAAAACATCTAGCTAATTCTTTTTCCTTATTAAATTTATGATTTATCCCCAAGTTTTCAACCAAATTAAATGCCATGGATCTTGCGCACTCGCTGTGAAATCGAACTTTTTAATTTTGAATTTTCATTAAAGTTTCTTTTCATTTTCCACACTTAGCGATAAAAGTGGTTCTAAAGTTTTTTTTTTTTTTGAGTAATCATTATTTTTCATTCGTCTCTTTTAAACATTGGAATTGGAATGCCAAAAATGGCCCATTTTGCCATTTTGAACTGCCTCTATAGTATCTTTCATTTGCCCATAATCCACCATTGTTACATTGTTTCTAGATTCTCTAGAAAAATACTTAAAAAATCAGGCCATCTAAACCGATAGTTTGAGAACGATGACTCTCTTGTTTTTAATTTTATAATGACAGAACAATATCTCATTATAAAAGTATAACCATAACCTCTAACTACAATACTAATATAATACTGTATTCCAAAAAAGTCGCTACTTTTCGATAAAATGTATGTAAATAATAGTTTAAAGAATAAAAAGGACATAAAATTTTTGGAATCATTCAATTACACGCATTATCGTTCAAACGAAAACGAACGAGAATCCATTTCACCAGAACGTACAACTCGAACGTTAGTTTCAACGAAATTTTATTCTGTTGATATCGCCGAGTCACTGAGAGACGGTAACACATTTTTCACGCGATTTAATTTTATTTGCCAGATTCTATCACGAAGGAACGTGAAGTGCAAAATAAAGTGAAACGCCGTAAAATTTTAACGATTTAACAGACATCGGTTATTACAGCCACGTACAACTAACGATAACCATTTGAGGATTAAAATCCCGTTTTCCAATATGACACGTAAATTCGTTCGTTGAACTATTTCCACCAATAACTCGTACGCATCGTTGCAATTAAATCTTCGCTGCGCAATCAAAGTCACTTTTGAGAAATGGAAGATCTGATAACTAATTCTTCGTTTAAATCTACAGTTACCTTCCTTGACCCTCCACCCCCATTCCCATCCCGGATCGGGAGGTAGGGGTGGGAGGGGGAGGAGGACTTTTACTCTAACTTAATTTACTTTCCCATCGTCGTCGTTCGTCGTTAATACCCTTAATACCCTCGTGAACTTCTCCTCTTTCCTTTTCGTGTATCCGATACCGCGGTTATAATCCCGCTGGCAATTAACTTATGTAAAATCTCAGCCGGCCGAATAACGACTCTGTCGATTTTCGGATCGAACGGTCCATCGTGTGTTTAATAAAGCTCCGCCAGGGAGCGTTTCGCGAATACCAGTGAGCGACAGAGAGAAAGAGAGAGAGAGAGAGAGAGAGAGAGAGAGAGAGAGATAAAGGCTAAAGAAAAAAAGCACAGCTTCGAGCTTAGAGACAACTCGTTGATTCATCGAGATGATAACGAACACGCCTCGAGCGCTTCCTAATTAAATTCGACTGTTAATTAGCCGCGTAATTATCAGGAGTTTCGAGATGCTCGGAGCGCGATCCACCGGAAGCGTTTTCGTGTTTCTTCGACGAGGAGAAAGAAGGGCCGGCTAACTTGTCGGAACGGAATTTGTAGTATTAACACGTTCGTTTGTTCCGTGCCGGACCGATTTTTGGTTACTTTCTAAGTGTGTCTTATAATTTTTATAACAGTGCAAAATCAAAAATGAACAAGAAACGTGTCTAGAGTTTAAGGTTAATTTTAATGGTTTGATCATTTATAAGGTTAATTTAATTTTAATGGTTTGATTTTAATGTTTCATTTTAACAAGCAAATGTTTAATGATGTCAAAATTAATTTAAGATGAAACATTTTGTTCCAAATATTTTCGGCTTTTTATTGTTTCTGTACTAAATAATAATAGTTTATTGTATAAATTATGTAATACTATACTTGGAATACTTATTATATAAATTATATAATAATACGTAATGATACTAAATACTAATAAATAATATTTACTTTAACGTTACTTCAACTTTTTAACTTTGTTATTTTCATAACAAATTTCACAGCGTCCTCTTACTGAATTTACAATAATCGATCTTAAACAGAAAGTCGGAAAAAATGATCGTCACGTCGCGTGGGACGTGTGCCCTCTATGATAGGATAAACGCGATATACGTGACTTTATAATAAATTTTTAAAAAATTCTTCATTTTACAATGAAAATTCCAAATGGCCTGAACGGAAAGTCCACTGTTGGGCGTATACGCCCAACGTGGCACAGAAACCTGTTAATAAATTGCACCTTCGTGATCTTGTCAACGGCTTTATTCGGATAGAAACACCTTCGAACGATTACTTCACAAAGATGTCCGCGACAGAGCTCCATTAACTCCATTAACCTCGTTGATCGGTTGATTCTTTGCACGCAACAGTTCGTCCAGCTGTTCATATTTGCGACACCGATAATCCGTTGTTGATAACTTTTGCGATTCCTCTTTGGTTTAACGGCGAGTGTGGTACCCACAGTGACGTATACGACCACATTCGGCAATTAAATTACCGTGGAAAATTTCGGTTAAAGTGCGCGTCCGTTGTAGTTAACAAGGAACGTCGCTGCTCGCTGTGCGGACTAATTTCCAACCAACGGTTGCAAGTATTTAGTATGTTTGTTACGTTGTTAAACACGTTCGAAATGTGAGCCACTTAGGATCGTTCTGCATAATGTTTTCAATAATGAATAAAAAAACTACTAAAAAGAATCTACCGATATGATGAAAATTTTGGAGAAAAGAGATTGATAAAGTGTAGAACATTTAGTTGAGAAACTTAAATCGCAGGCGGTATTACGTTCGCGTAATACGAAACAAATTGCCGCGAAACTTGCTACGAAGCTACTAAATTCGCCCAAATTAATTATCATCCGGGCTTAATTAGCTCTCCTCGTACACAATAACTCAACGTACGAAGCTGCAATTTTACAAATTGAGCAGAAGCTACGATTTACAAAACGGAACGCCGCGACGATGATGCATGCTTCGAATTAGTTGTAAAAAATCGTGGATCGCCGGTGTCGGTCGAGAGGGATGTAATTTACAATTACGTTTTAATCGTTAATCTCTTTGGACGAAAGAAGAAATTCGCGACTGTTGTTAAATGTTAAAATCTCCTCTAAGAAACTTCCCGGAGGATTTCTTCAGTCGGGAAATCCCCGAAGGCTTAAAGCGACTCTCGAACAAAGCACCGCGGCGATTCGGCTTAATCTCTCGGGCACGTACAAGCAGCGATGTGTTTTCCTAGATATTGTGTATTTTTACCAAGTAACCGGAACAAATAATAAGCAGGGACGTGCAAGGCGGATATTATTTGAGACGATATCGAGTGGATGTTTCTGTAATATTATCGGGGATGTGCAAAAACTGAAGAGCACAAAGTTGGAAATTACTCTTTTGAGGAATCTCGGAAGGATTTTTGAAACTCAAAACACGTTTCAGTACTCGCTTAGAATTCACTGTACTTTTTTTTCTTTTTTATTAGAAAAATGCCGCAAAAATAAAAAAATTGCACGACTTGTGCCCCAGTACGATTCGTCTCATTGAAAGGCCCAGAAGCAACTGTTCTAACTAGGAAATGAAGACTTTTTTGCCATAAAATTTTATTGATATGCAAACACTTGAATTCGATAGAAAACAAATTACAGACGCGATCGCTCAGTACCAGACAACGCCACTCCTACTCGAGGTTTACCCCACGCCCCTTCACGAATCACGTGACCCAAATCAACCAATCGCTAATTTTCGTTGCATCAGCGTTGCACCTAAAGAGGCCCGATTTTCCGGGTTATCCCCGCTAAAATCACTTTCAGTGTGAAACCAGTCTGAAGATTCTCAAGAATTCTGATATTTTCGAGTTTTTAACACTTTTTCGAGATCCCGAAGAAAAAAGACATCCTCGACGACAAACCAATAAATCCGACGATTTTCTCGTTCTTGCGTACTTTTAATAACACGCTGGATGCCACAATATATCCCAGAAAATTCGTTGGTTCGTTCAAAGTCGCTGAGGTGGCGGAAGGAATCCGGTAGAGCGAGGATGAATAATAACGGAGCTTGTCGCGTTTGTAGTTTGTCGTTGGCACTAACTAAGGTCTCCCGCAGCTCATTTCGCAGCCTACCGCGTAATTTAATTTCCGCACAGCGATTTCTCCTCGTCCTGCGCACGTGTCCCGCGGCCGTGCACGCGCGTTCTGGAAACCGTGTAGGTATTTTCACTTTGCCCGATATTATAATACGTCGTTGCCTCCCTCGTCGTGCCAGATGGAAAATTAATTTCATCGATTCGCCTCGTGCAAACTGCTTTCGTTCGATCGCGCAAACGTTTCCAAATTTTTGTATCTCGCAATGTACATACGCGCGGTTTTTTTTGAGTTTTTCGTGGAGGAGAAATTTTAAAATTAAATAAATCGAGTGTACATACAATACGAAGCTATTTTGTCATTTTATTTTTTGACTTCGTCACCGTGCTTTGACAAATTAATTTATCAAGCAAATTTAAACTAATTCACTAGTATAATTAAATTAATCAATTCGTAATCGCAACGATATATTTTAGAGATTTGAGTGACTTTTATACAAAATATATACAGAGTATCCCATCTGGCGATTTTAAGCGAAAAGAAAGAAGAAAGCTTCTGTTTCGAGTTTGAAAATTCATCAAGTATATTTGCATCTTTATACCTTTGTACTGAAATTTATATTTTTCTTTTCTTCGATTGTATAGTACAAATGTGTGATGAAAAGACACGAGAAATAAGCAGAAAGTAAAAGATAAAATTTTCTTTTTTATTAAAGTCTTCGTTTTCAATAAAATGGAGTTTGAAAATTTGAATTTAGTTAATTTTCGACTCATTTTTTCACGTTGATTCAATCGGACGTACCATCAGTTACGGGACACCCTGTATTGTAACATTATATTTCCTTAAACTCTTTCTTGTTCCTTGCACTTCGTTCTGATGCAAATTTTATAGTTTCTATAGTTGTCGATAGATCGCGTAGAAAAGTTTCAATCAACGTATCCCTTTTTTGTTTACGTACTGTAATCGAGAAATTTACGAGAAGTAGCTACGAGCTGATCCACTTAGCTTTCGATAGGCTCGTTTCTGTATCCACGTTAATAATCGACGTACGATGTCCAATGGTCGACGTATGTACATGAATTATCACGCTTTGAAACATCTCTAATTGGGTATAGAATTACGATCTATAGTCCGCGTATTTGAATGCCCATGCTTGAGATAATCTATAATTGGCTGTGGATCTATAATCTATAGCCGATACGTTTGAATTCCCACAATTCGTATAATCTGTAATTGGCTGTATATCAACCAAATACAGTCGATGCTTTAGAATCTACCAAATGGGGATTGCTTCGGGTATCCATCAAACGCGCACTTTGCACAAACGTCAGCAAATATTCGCGGATATTTGTCATTATTCAAGATGAAATGGTTTTCATTTTCGAACGCAGAATGTGTGTCGGAGTCAAGGGAGCTATCGACGTCCCAATAATCGAGTTTAACCACTTGTTCGTGAAAGATACGAGTGAAACTTAGAGACGAGAATTTCTTCTTCCGCCAAATTACCACTGTCTCTATCAATAGGGACAAAATACCTATTATCGATAGTAAAATGCAATTTTTACGATTACATACTTGTCGAAAGAGTCAACATCACGATACGAAAACTGTCGAAATTATTGACGGCGGATCATCCGATTTTTAAATATACAACAAATTAATATCCTCTCTTAATGCTGATCCGAACGATGAAAAGATCTGTGAATTTTTAAAGTTTACAGAATTGTATTTATAAATTATCAATCGCTCGTCAAATTATTTTATAAATCAATATATGGTAAATATAAATTAATATAAATTAATATAAATTAATATAAATTAATATAAATATAATATAAATTAACATAGCGTTCGTGTTTTGCATACAGTGTAATAATTTTGCAGTTGACGCGATATTGAATGCTAATTAAAAGGGGAAAAGTTCGTGAGAAAAAACGTATTGAATTAGCAAACGTTAATAGAGAATTAATGAGCAGTTTGTTTGGTTAATGCGTTTTGAACTCTGTCACCATTTTCAATTCGTCACCATCCTCGCACTTTCAATGAATAATTTTACGAAACGGATCGGAAGCATCAGTGTTGGATATTTCGAGTTTGGGTTAGTTGTTGCTATTTTATCGTAGGGGAGAGGGTGACGCTTTTAGGGAGGTTTGTTCGTATATAGTTGGCTAATAGCTATTGTTTCGGATAGCTCTCACAATCAGGGTAACGTAATGGTTTTCGCGTGATGTCGATTATACAATTCCAATTTTCCACTATTTCGTAGCTACGAAACGTATTGTGATCGACAATGCCAAGTAATTGCGGTCAATCCCTGATTTCATCGAGCGCGAAAGCTGAATTTGAAAATGTTTGAAACGCTGTCAACGATTGTTACAGAAAAAATAATTCATCTAACTGAGTGTAAAAACATCCGCATATCAAGAAACGATTATTCAACGTTGTAAATTACATTTTTTTATATAAGTGGAATTAAATTTAGGTCTTTGAATCTGACCATGTTTTAGCAGTGACTATCGTCTATATATATATGATAAAATACAAATTTTATGAAAAATTTGAGCTTTGAGGAAATTTCTCAGATCGAAAGATTTCGGACGAATGACTCGCAAGAAAAGCATTCGACTCTTAGTTAATTAGATGCTCGCGTATTGTTCAGTTATCGTGGGTACGTGACCTCGAGGAATTCAATCCATTCGCCGTGCCCGTGCCCTCGATAAAAATTATGAATCTGCGCCGAGCGACATAAAGAGGAGAGCGCGCGGGCAAGAACAAAGCGTGTCGAATATTACAAAAGTTACAGTATAAAGCGGTGAAAGACGAAGGTCCTCGCCGGACGAGTTTGAAATCCAGTTTCCTGCGGAAATGGGCTAAGAAACGAGGGCTGAGAACGCCTAGGGGGCGTGTGGCTCGTCTTCTTAATCTCTTGGGAGAACGGTGAAAAAAGCTGATACAAGGGACGAGAAAGAAAGGTGTATCCCTTTCGAATCGACGACGATACGAAAATTGGATTGTGCCATTGGCGAAGGATGTTGCTAGAGACCGAAACGTTCTCTCGCTGACGAGAATGACCGATGTATATATATATATATATATATTATATATATTATATATACACATACACATATATATAATATATATACACACATAAATAATATATGTATTACACACACACACACACACACACACACACACACACACACACACACACACACACACACACACACACACACACACACACACACACACACACACCTATATCTGTATGTGTGTGTGTGTGTGTGTGTGTGTGTGTGTGTGTGTGTACACAGTATCTCTGTATATATATCTGTATATGTATATATATATATATATATATATAAACCAGAGACGAAAAAGAAATGAAATTTACGCGAAACGGGGAAAATATTTCAAAGCTTTCAAAGGTTGTCTAAGATTGCACGATTAAAGGTTTCCGCTTCGTAGCGGACGATTTATCAACGTTGTACGTGCTCCGGGGATCAAGTGACACGTGGAGTCTTGTGGTATACTTTATTTTATGTTTTACAAGACAGTTTGTTTGGTATAATATTTTATAAAATTCTTGTTCGATACTTATTCTGTAAATTGTTTTATAAATGTTAGTCTCTAGAGAATATAATGATACATTTTTATTTTATATCATTATATTTAAAATATCGCAAATCAAAATCGTATGATGATAAATTTTGGTTCATTTTAAAGCTTGGAGGCTCTACTTTTAAAATGCGTCATTCATTTTATTCTAAGATATTTTCACGTAGCGGGTGGAAAAGTGAAGACACTTTCCTCCTTCGAAAATAAATTGACACTTTTCCTCTCATTATAAATTTTCATAGTATATAAAAACAGTGAAAAATCTTTTTCACGACTGAATCTACAATGGATTCGAAGATTGAAACCTCCTTTTTACAACGACCACCAAAACCTTTTTTCGCCATTTTATTGTATTTTGAATGTCAGTCGAAAAAGAGTGTAACGAAAATGTCACTGAATTTCTGAAATTTTCGTCGTCCAGAAGTTCAATAAAGCGAATATCAATGTGAACTCAACAACTCTGCACTAAAATCTTTGTTTAGTGTCTTAGAAAACTAATATTCTGTAAATATTGTAACACATTCCTAGAGTTACACTTGTTTAATTAACAAAATTAATATTCCATCAACTAATTAATATATATTCCATAATATAAATATTCTACGTGTAAGTTAGATTCTCCAATATACGGATTTACTGTCCAGCGTTCTTTCTCGTAAAAGAGATAGTACTATGGAAAAATGAAAGAGGACAAAATTGAACACTATTTTTTTGCACAATTTTTCCCAATCGTACTACGTTTTTTGAGAATCGAAAGTGATCTTCAGTTTTTTTTAATGAAATGCTATACTATATGTTTTACATTGATATGAATTCAACGATATACCACTCGATGACCTTCGCACTTATACAAAGTCAGGAAGAAATAGTTTTGATATTGCGTGTTGATCCACCGCTGTTTCATATCGAAAATGTTTGGTTGTGAGATAAAATTTCCCCTTTATTCTACAGAAAGAAGGAGGAGAGTACATAATAAAAAATACCATATGTGTGTGTGTGTGTGTGTGTGTGTAGAATAAAGGGGAAATTTTATCTCACAATCAGAAGAGATCCGTTGCGCTTAACAGTTGTTTGTTCTACTGACGAATTTTATTTTATATATATATGTGTGTGTGTGTGTGTATATGTATTATACTTTATTTTATGTTTTGTAAAACAATTTGTTTGGTATAATATTTTATAAAATTTTGCTCTATACTTATTCTGTAAATTGTTTTATAAATGTTAGTCTCTAGAAAATGTAATGATACACTTTTATTTTTATTTTATAATACATTTTTATTGTATATGTATAATACATATTTATTGTTATTTTATATATATATATATATATATATTTTATATATATATATATATATATATATTTTATATATATATATATATATATATATATATTTTATATATATATATATATATATATATATATATACACACACACACACACAAAAACATAATCGAACACCAATGCACACATCACATATGCATGGATACGCAGGACAGTGAACGCAGAGACGACAAAGATAGACAGAGAAAGAGAGAAAGTTCTCCACTTTCTGGCTGACTCGTTTCATCGGTTCGGCCGGCGAACATGGAAATATTTCCCGACGAGGACAGGCTTCGCAGAGAGGCCTGGAAAACGCACGATGACGCTTCGACGCGGCGACGAATCCTTCGTTCAAAGACAAATTAACGAAAAAGGGAGGAGGCCAGGAGCGTTGTAAAAGAATCGGGGCCATTGTTCCGACGAGGCAGCGTGGACAAAGGCTGGAAGGAAGAAAGAAAGAAAGAAAGCGACTCCTTTTCGGATCTCAGTAAATCACGCCTTTAAATCTGTGTGGATCAAAGCGCTCGGCTCTCCAACGAACGTCGAGTCTCGCTCTCTCTCTTTCTCTCTCTCTCTTAGGCCCCTTTCGTGCGTCACGGCTGAGAAACGGAGAAATCAGGCTTTCATGAGAATCGAATAATTAACTGAACAAGACAGACGTTCTCAACCCTCTTGGCGAGTACAATTATCGATTCATTATATCGTCTACGACGCTACCCCGTCGAGAACTACTGCGGGCAACTCGAAAACGATTACCTTGGAGGATGTCGAATAGGATCAAGTTTGTGGCAGGGGGCTGCTTACTGGACAGTCTGTCCCGTTTCACGAAGTTTCAGTCGAAGCTGGGCTTAAATTTCGTGTATATCTGAACAGGCGATACTATCTCCGATCTTTGGAAAAATTTCGTACCTCCATGTGGGATTCTGATGGATTTTGTTATAAGCAGTTTTTGCAATGCCGCGAAATTATTTGTTTCAAGTTGAAGAATCTAAAGACAAGAAGCTTTTTAAACTGCGAATAACTGTAATAATCACAAAGGGTAAAATCATTGCAGATTCTCTCCGAATCACATCTGACTATGAGTATTTTGAGTAATGATAATGTACAGCGAAGGGCGTGTAAATGGAGGAATTCTTGCCTGTCCCATTAATCGCACTGTCAAGAGATTCATTTCCATCTTCGCCAGTAATACATTTCCCGTTTCTCAAAGTGCTGTGAAAAAAACGCAAGACTGCTCGGAAATGTTTATTGCGACCTTACATCTCTAAACGAAAGTCTGGGTTTCGTCTCAGATCTAACAACGTAGCGAAGTATTTTCACAAATCAACCTCAATCAATCTCAAAGAGAGAATTTTCGCGAATTGCACAATCTTCCCAACGTGTTCCGTAATACCATTAGAAAAAGCTATTGGTAGACTCGATACAACGGTTGAGGAAAATCATTCCAAAACTCCTTGTCGTAAATTCTACCGCAGTTTCTCTTTCTCCTCGTTGCAGATACCCATCCAATACTGTCTGAAAAAGCCATTGACGGTGATTCAAAAAATCGTTGCAGATCACTCGTCGTAAATTCTACCGCTCCTTTCCCTTTGCACAGTTACCTCCCTTTTCCTTATTGTGCCGAGCGCGATTTACGATGACCTAGTCTCCCGTTGAGCAGCCTTGCGGTGATCTTTCCATCGACGAGTTCGCCTAATCGGGTTCACGGATGATGGACCGGTTGGATACCAGCGGCGTCAAGAGCGAGCAGTTGCGCAGTGACTTCAATTGGGGGCCATTATCAGCCTGTTATTAATGGCGTCCGGAATAAGCGCGGTCCCGCGGAACCTGTGTCGTGTTATTCCGGCTGATTATTATACACGGACCTGGGCGAAGCCGAGGTGAAGTATCGATGTCAAGCATTCGTTGAACGATATCGCTTCCGGGGAAATGCCGCTCAATTTGGCCAATTCGCGATCCGACTCCGCTGCCACTCGTGGTTCCGATTAATTCCGGCAGTAATCTCGAAAAGGAGGAGGGGGGGGGGGAGAATTTCGGATGCTTGGGTCATGCTATTTTGCGTGATTAACACTGGCAAATTGTTCCGATAAGTGGATCGGAGCCGTACGTTGGCTTTTAAGCGAAGCTGCAGCCCGTTCGCAGCCGATTGTACGATCGGCTCGGGCTTCTGACGTCGCTGGCTGATCAATTTAAGCCCTCGAAATTTAAAAATACGTTGTACTTATGGCGTAAGTAAATTGTACTTAACGATATAAATTATTGAAAGAATATTTAATGACGTAGGTCTTTAATGATAGTGAATATTTAATTAGACGAAGGTTCGTTGAATTCTAGGAAACTGTATCAGAAAGAACTACGTTCTTTCATTTCATTATTTCACCTGTATAACTATGATATAAAAAATACTAATTTTTATATTGGTATTTATTTACTACCAACTATTTTTAATACTAATAAAAATACTAATTTTACTATTTTTAACTTAATGTCGTACTCTATTTTTACTTTGTTGTTGTACGATAAATATTACATATTTTATTTATATTTATATTTATATTTTACAGTTACTATTTACGTACATGATAAGAAATTGCACACGTTAGATTCAGCTACGTAATATATATTACGTATTTACAAAATGCAACGAACGTATTACGTAGTCTACGTAGATAGGCCAGGGAATTTAATGACACAAAATGGTTCCTAGAAGATACAGACGAAAGAATTCCTCCTTTTTATGGGAGAATAAAGGTTTCCCAGTTGGACGTGAAATATTTTTATTGCAAATTCTCGTGACACTATAATGATAGCGATTTATATGTTTGCTGACGCAGACGACGAGAAATTTGTTTCGAGACTGCAGATTTTTTGCAGTCTGTTTCGTCCGTGATCGAATTATAACGTAGAAATTATTTCATAGAAAATGAAAATAATCATTATTGGCAGAGTGATTATTATTGGAAGGTTTATCGGTAATTAAAGTCGCGATGCGAAGACATATTTTCGTTTCAGATACGTGCCACTATGTACAGGGTGTTCGTTATTCCGTTTATCCCGTAAAATGGAAATATCTGGTAAGGAATTGAAGTTATGAAAAAAATGTTCCTGCAAAAGTTGTTTAATATAAAGGAACACATTATGTGGTATCAATGGCGTTTCTGTTTTTTTTTTTTTTTTTTTTTGCATGGAGTGGTGAAGCAGAATTTATCATATGAAAGACAAAAGAAGATATGAACGGTATTTTTTGTGATTCCTTCCTTTTTCGATGCGATGAGCTTTACAAGATTCTTCAACATAAATAAATTAAAATTAATATAATCGAAATCATACGAGTCCATTTAACAAAATCAGCTTGACGTTGGAATCTCCTCCATCAGTCACCAAAATACCATTAGTATCGCGCAACGTGTCGCTCTGTAGCAAACAACTTTTATAGGAATATTTTCACTTATAACTTTTAATACATTTCCATTTGGCGAGATAAACAAAGCACCCTGTACAGAGAAGAATTGGAAACGTAAAGTTGAATTTTATTAAAAGCTAATTTGATGAAGTATGTTCAGCGTGGGTGGTCGAAACCTTGCACCCATTGCCCTTATTTATAGCGATCAGTACAGAAATATAAATTGATTTTGTTGACGTTCGTAAACATATATTCTATTTATTACGACTTACATTAAAATATTAAAGTATGTTTTTTTTCAAGCAAATTTACGATATAAGCACAAAGGGATAAGGGCATTTTTTCGTTGTTAATTCGCGTCAGATAAACGTGGAAATTTCACGCTTTGTTGTAAATGCATAAAGACTGCAAGATAGAAATATAATAAGTCACACTTATTTTTCGTTTTAAATTACCTTCGTATTCACTAAAATATTTTTTTACACATTTTTAGGATGCTAATCGTTTTGTAGCGGCTAGCGAACGTAGAGAAAGTTCTAGCACTACAAAAGCTAGGAGACCTTACGACTCTCAGGATATACGAGCTGTCGAAAGACGAAGGCCAAGTTTTTATTCCTAAAGTGCATAGGACAACAAAGTCCACACTCGGTAATATTAGAACGGCCAGGACAGCAATCGCGAGCGTCGTAAATTCTACGATTACGAAGGGTAAGCACTCAAGCCAGCGGGCCTAACGTAAACCAGATGGCGACGTGCAAGACCCAGAGAAATCCCGCTACGCCATTTTGGAATTCGAAGAAGTGCCTTCGGAAAAATTGCAGCCCCACTCCAGGAAGAGTAGGAGGCGCAATCACCCCTGACACCTAATTGGCCAGAGCCTAAAAAACGCTTGGCCAATTGGGGAAGAAAAAGCAGATCCAAAAATCTTCGAGCGACGACGCGAGCTCGAGCGCAGAGAGAACAAGTTGAGCTGTCCGCGAGCGCGAACCGCGAAGTACCGCGAAGTCCGAAATAGCCCGCTCTCTCTCAAGCTCGTCGTCAACTTGATTGTACAAGTTCATCTTTAAATAAAAGAGATAAACCAAGTACACAGTCTCGTCGATATCCAAATCCTTCTACAAAGTTTTATTCATTATTTCCAAAAGTTAGTATACCACAATTTTCATATTTTTTCAGTTAATAAGCGTTACAACTAAATTTTAGAAGATTAAAAGACTAAATAATGGTATAAAATTAATAATAATATAATAATCATAAGGTTAAAAAACTAAATAAAACTATATAAAACGTATAAAAGATAAAAAGATAATAAACTGAAACGGACTCTTGTCTCTCATCCCGTTCCTTTGGTTAAATATTCGGAAAAATTTGGTTAAATATTTGGATAATATTCGATTCCGAATTTTCTTTTCATTGTTTGCAGAATGCCTAACGAAAACGCGCCAGTGTGCGGGTGCGGAGTTGTGGTGGATCTGCCAAAATCACGGAATGGCGCCCTGTCCTCGAGGAAGCTCACGATCAGAATACCGAAGTCGAAGGGCGGCAAGTCGGACGGGCGGGCTGCCAAGAAACAACAAGACGACGCCCGTGGGAAGAGCAGAAGTTCCGAAACAGGAAGCTGCAGCTCGGTGACAGAACAAGCCAGACCGGTTACGAAAAGTAGCAAACACGAGAAGCGATTGAATCACTCGAGAAGGACCCGAAGCGCAGACAGAGCGGAGTCCCACTACACTTACATAGGTTGGTGCAAGCCAAAATTTTTAATTGCTCAATTTATGGAACCACTCTCGAACCGCGTGTCTTCTCAACACAGTTTATATAATTCCTACGCGATTTCTTTGTTCACGTGTATGTGTGCATGGATCTATGACAGTTTCTAAATTTCAAGATTTCTTTTTGACAGAGAGGTTTTCTGGCCAAACTTTACGTCTCAACGGTTTATAACTCTCTCTTTTAATTTTTAGAACATAAATTTTTCAAATATTTTATGAAATTTAAACAATTTCCGAATTCCACTCTCGAATCCTATGTTTCGATAGTTCAGTGTTCGTATATTAATTTATCGTTGTTTTTTAAGTTTCAAGATTCGACGTTGAAAAATACGTTACCATTATTCTGAATGGAACAAGTTATTACACTTACAATTTGCCACTGCAATGATCAAACTCATTGATGCGATGAATTTCAAAGTTTACGTTTTTGTAATTGTTGAAAAGATACAAGTATTTTTGTAAGAATTAACGTCGAGTTCATTAAACATCTGCATTTTCTGATCAACGACTTTCAAACCTTACGTTCCGCACAATTCCGTAAAATTTTCAGAACTTTTCGCGTATAATATTTCAATGAATATTTCGCGGAAATTTAAATCGGAGAATCTGGAACGACTTGAAGTTTTTCAATACGAACGTATTAATCCGCGAGTTTCGCGGAAAAATTCATCGAACGATTTCTCTCCCCGTTTCGTTTCGCCTCTACCTGAAAATCTCGTTAGGAAAATTCGTCGGAAAAACATTTTCATTCTAATTGCGAGTTTCGCAGAATGGAATTTTTTTTTTTGTTAAAATGGGAATCGTGTCTGAATTACGAAAGAGTGAGAAACACCGACGTACCGAAATTCGACACCGTCCAATATCGACGATCGTCTAACGCGATATTTTTTTTTAAAACGTAAAATTCTTTTCTCTGTGTTCTGTTGTTTTTTTCTCTTTTTTTTTTATCACTGAAAGTGATTCTAGTGGGGATAACCCAGAAAATCGGGCCTCTTCAGGTGCAACGCTAATGCAACGAAAATTAACGATTGGTTGATTTGGGTCACGTGATTCGTGAGGGGGCGTGGAGTAGACCTCGAGTAGGAGTGGCGTTGTCTGGTACCGAGCGATCACGCCTGTAATTTGTTTTGTATCGATTCAAATGTTTGCGTGACAATAAAATTTTATGGCAAAAAGTCGTCTTCATTTCCTAGTCAGAACAGTTGCTTCTGGTCCTTTTAGTGAGACGAATCGTACTGGGATACAAGTCATGCAGGTTTTTTTTTTTGTAATCGTTTGACGTTTCGTTGCAGATTCTGGCTCGAGCATACTCGGCGGCGGGATTCGGGAGAACACTATACCAGAGGTGCTGTACGCCACCATTCCAGACACGCCGAACACGAGCGCCAACGAAACCGGAAATAGTCAATTAAACGCGCAAAGTAGATCTCAGCCCGTTTACGCCATTCCTTCTATGGTGTCGCCGCCGCCCACCTATGACGTGGCGATCTCGAAAACGTGGCAGGTAAGTGATTATTATCAGTCCTCCCCCGTAGGAAATGGATTTTCTTTAACAGGGGAAACACGACCAACGTGATTACCCTTTTTTTAACAAAGTTCCTCGGTATTAGTAATTGTTTCCCCTTTCAATAAAATTGCGTTCGTTTAAACGCAAAACGCCGTGCCTTCTTTTTTCTTTGCGTTTTGCAGTTACGTGTTATTTACCACTGATAAATTAATCCGTATCAGAAAATTCTGGACACGTTAGAGTGGAACAAGCGAAATTAAACTCTGTTCGACTCGATCGTATATTTTTCTTCCGTTCCTTGCGTTTAGAAAATAATTTTTTATCGAAATAAAATAACAAAGAGTGCATTTATAAGTCACAAAGTTGTATGATTGAATGATCGTAATTCAATGAATTTTATGAAATTCAACGTTTGAATTTGGATGGGAAGGTGGACAGACGGACGGTTTTGAGAAAGAAAATTTACGCAGGTGAGTTGATTAATCAAATTCGATATTAATCGAAGTGAAAAATTTGGAAAGTTGGTGGAAAAAGTTTTGGGTGCGGGTAGAGCCAAAGTATTTAATATTTCGTATAGCATGTTATATAATATGATAATATAATGATTGTTAAGTTACTCGATTTATTCGCTACAATTTAATATTGATTGTTAAATATTTATTCGAACAGTCGCCAGCAACGAATGTCGCCGCTAAATCCTTTTGTCACTCGAACCATTCGATATTACAGGGTATATTGTTGTCGAAGCTTCATTGTTGGGCAAATAAATCATGCATTTCTCGAATAAAATGCCGGATAAACGAAAGCCTTCGTTGTTAATCAAACTCCAAACAACAAAACAATGCTCAGTACGTTTACTCGCGTGTTCGAAATTCAGATCTGCGATTCTCGAGGTATCGCGTAACGACACTTCGTCGCAAGCACGTGTATATATTTTAATTTTCATCAAAGTTGTCACCAGTTGTGTTCGGTGACGCTGTCATGTGAAGGAACCCAACGCGAAGGTTCGGAATTGCCAACCGAACGGACGTGTATTGACACGACGATGAAATTAGAAACCGCGTTGCATTCACCTGCAAACGCGGGTTCAAACGGTGACGATTTAACTACTAAGTAGTTTAACTACGCACCCTAGTCAGACAACGGGCACAGAATCGCCACAGTTGCTGTCGAGCGACCGCAAAGTAGCAAAGCTCGCTGCTAGTCAGACACGGATCTGGTAATCGATTCCCCCCTTAAATCCCGTTAAATACGCGCTCGAGCTGCTAATTAGACACCGGGGAGGAGAGAACCGGACAGAGGAAATTTCATTTTCTTCACGAGAGGAAGGGAATTTCTTCTCCTTCTTTTCTTGCTTTTTCTCTTTCAGCGTGTCGTTTAATCGACGATCAACGAAATTCAAGAAAACCAGGCCATCGTTCTCGATGGACGAAGGCTCGGCGTACAGTTCGGGAATTAAAACGACCGCAGAGCCAGGTGCAATCCATAAAATCGATGCTCCGGCTATCTCGAAGCCGCCCTAATTCCTCGATGATTGCAATCAAATATATATGTATACAGATGTGCATATACATATATATATATTTTTTTTTATCACTGAAAGTGATTTTAGCGCGTGTAACCCAGAAAATCGGGTCTTTTCAGGTGCAACGCTAATGCAACGAAAATTAGCGATTGGTTGATTTGGGTCACGTGATTCGTGAGGGGGCGTGGGATGACCTCAAGTAGGAGTGACGTTGTCTGGTACTGAGCATTCGCACTTGTAATTTATTTTCTATCGATTCAAACGTTTGCATATCAATCAAATTTTATGGCAAAAACGTCTTCTTCATTTCCTAGTCGGAACAGTTACTTCTGGGCCTTTCAGTGAGACGAATCGCACTGTGGTACAAGTCGTGCAGTTTTTTAAATAATCTCTCGATTTGTCCGTCCTTCGCAATCGTTCAGCTGTATTAAAAAAAAGAAACTCGAGGCTGGTGATTTACCGTTTGACTTACGTTTCCGTAGGACTCGAGGACGAGCTTCGAGGAACGAATCGGAAAGACACGAATTTGAATCTCGCTCGGGTCGGTGTGCGAATAATCCAGCGGCGGGATGAAATTAATGCTTGAATATTCAAAACGCCTGATCCACTCTGCTGACTCGAGTCTTGTTTACTGAATATTCGATTATTCGAATAATCAGCCATCTCGGCTCGTTTTCAGCGAGAATGAAGCTGGACTCCGTGGCGGCTTTACGAACGGGCGGAGAGTGGCCGCTCGAATTCCCGTAACGATCGGCAAATCGCTCACTCCGTTACACGTTCTTTAACACTATAACTACCAAAATGGTCAATTTTTTAATCTTTGATCAGACATTTCACAGGCGTGAAAGTGTGTTTTTAAAGATTTAGATAATTTTTTGTAAAATAACAGGGGCATCTAGGGACAATAATTTTGTACAGTATCGAAAAACGACATTATGTTATAATAGACTTCGATGTCTCCGATGGGAATCTTGTGCTGTAATCGGTAATTTTAGTGTTAAAGTAGCAGGAAGAGAGGGAGAGGGGGATAGAAGGAACGATGGGGGCAACGACAAGCAAATTCTTCGAGTTGCTCCTCGACTGAAGGACCGTTCAGCTTTCTAGCCAGCCATTTCGACCGCATAGTTCTGCGGCGCCGGGCAACATATAAATTTTCGTACCACGTCGCGGCAACTCACCGCGAAAAACACACCGCCACCTTCGATGGCGACCCACTTGAAAGTCCCGGTAACGACGCCAGGACACTTTGAGTTCTCCCGAACCCGTTGCTACACCGTCCTTAGTTGTCATTTTATCGACCGTCAGGGTCGATTGCAGCCGATTCGACTTCCCTCTCTCTTTTGCTCTTCCTTTGTTTCGCATCCTCCGAATTAATTGGACAACTAGGAAATCGAATTCTTGGATTTGCAATTTTTACGAGCGGTTTCGAGCAAGGAAGTATTCCGAGTAGAAGAATGTCACGTGTAATTTTTGGGAAATGAAATGGAATTAACTTCGTCGAATCCATGTAACCTTATCTAACTAACTGTGTAACCAATATTAATGTTATCACTATTATTAAACGTGTGGAATATTATTAATAGATAGCAGTTTTATCTATGATTTTTAATAATTCGCTCTATGATTGTTGAGAAGTGAAATTAAGTATTAACTTCGTCGAACCTTACATCATCAATGTTACCAATATTTTAAATACAATATCATTAATCAATAATTCTATCTATGATTTTTGAGAAGTGAAGTAGAATTAACTTTGCTGTATTTATCTAATCTTATGTCATGAGTGTTACCAATGTTATTAAATATATGCAATATATATACTATATATATAATTCAATCAATAATTCTGTCAATAATATCGTTCTATGATTTTTGAGAAATGAAGTAGAATTACTCACGTTGATTGAATTGATCTATGTAACTTTACGTCGTCAACGTTATCAACATTATCAAATACATACAATACTATTGTTCAATATTATTAAACACATACAATATTATTATTGCATCATTTTCAATTGGTAAATGTAAAACTAAGATGATCAGACTTTTCTTACGAATCGAGAAATTATTCTTTTTAGTATGTTTATATGGAGCAGCGTCACGGTTCGTGAAAATGAGACTTAAATTCACGAAGGGAACAACCTGGCAGAATTGGTTAAATGCGTCAATGGGCAACATTCTTGCGTCTCGAGAAATTGCACCCGTGTTCGTTCCCTCTTCGTTGAACAACAAATTGACGAGGGAATTAACATTCGCAAAATGAATTGCAAATTAATTCCGTACTTTCGAGCGTAAAATTCTAGGGTGCCAACTCGGCTGTACGAGTTTCTTGTTAACTCTTTGAAGTTTCTTCTGTAAAGTTAAATACTAGAATTCTCGGAACACGTTTCTTCCTACGAAACAAAATAACAATTCCACATCGAACTCCTTCAACGATCCTTCCCTCCCCCGGTTCCCCGCCACCATGGAAACCCATAGCTTTGTTACTCGTTACTTCAAATAACGAAGCTGCGTGTCGGTTCAAATACCATTGTCGGCGGTTGTAATTACAGCTCCGCTGTATTTGTCATCTTCTCTCGTCTTTTAACTCCTCGCGGCAGAGATTTAGCCAATTACACGGAAACAATACGAATAATTAATGACAAACTGTCTCTCGTCGCCGCATCATTAACGAATATAATTTCCTCTTCGACAATCGCCGCTGGATTACAACGGAACGGAAGTCTGAAATCGAAATCGCAATGAATTCGAAGGGCGTTTAAGCTTCTGCGTCGCTCGTCGAGCTTCCCGTTCGATTTGGCAAATGAATTAGAAACTCGCGACGACGATTTGTCACGGTGTTTGTAAAAATATTCCGCGTCTCCATGGGAGTGTCGTTAAATTCTCAAACTTCCGCACAGTGTTCGAAACGTTTCGCGAAGTTTATAGACTTCGTCGACCGTGTTCTGGAAGGGAAAAATCGGTAAAAGAAACGCGCGGGAATCTGCTCGAAAGAATTTGCACGAACTTGTCACGACGTTACAATGTTCAAAAGATGAATACGTAAAATACAAATCGCAAAAGAAATAACTGAAAAATAACATTCATACGGCGGATCATACGATGGATGTGTAGGAAGGGAGATAGAAGGACCGGGTGGACTTGGGGTAGTGAGTGAGAGAAGAGAAGAAAGGCGAATATGTCGCGTTTCGTCTCGGAGTCACTGTCTAAGACTCATCATCCAGTGGGGCTGATGGCAGCGACTCCTTACTCCAGACATTTGTTGTTGTAACTACCCGCTACTAAGGCTGGCCCCTCGATCACCCATCCTAGCGAGGTTCTGCACACTCTACTTTGCTTAACGTCGGAGATTGGCAGGACCTCGACGCTAGGCGCGCAGCCACTTGCGGCTTGTGCTAGTCAGTGTTCCTTCAACTCGTAGTTGAGGAATCCTAGGCCGCTACAGATGAAAAGAAACCAATTCGGGCTTTGATCTTTCAGACCGGTTTGCCACCCACCTACGAGGAGTACCTGTGCCACAAATACGCCATGATATCGCGATCGCACACGCCACCACCGCCGTGGTCAGATTCCACGACAACGACGACAACGACGACGCCCACGGCGCAGAACGTTCATGTTCGTCGCGAGCTGCTGGCCAGCCAGCCGGAGCTCAGAGAGTATCTGGCGCAGTTGTCGCTTTCTCAGAACAACGAGAGGTCGATCGGTCATCACCACCACCATCAAGGGACCGTTCTCAGAGACAGCAGCTACCTATCGAACCAGCAAATCTCGAGGGAGCAAGTGAGGACGCAACAACGCGCGCGAGCTATGCCTCCCAGGTGAGTTTTCCGAATGTACGCTGAGACACGGAGGTGATCTCCGCGTCTCGCGTGCGTCAGCCGGGAAAGAAGTCGGAACGAAATAATTCAGACGATCACGTGTCTCACGACACCCTTGGGCATCATACCGGCTGAATTTGATTCGAGTACAAATCGCCGGACGCGGCGTTTTTTTCCCTCGGTTAACGCGAATCGAATCTCCTCGGCTCACGGCCGGGAGATTTACGTTGACGCATGACTCCGTGGCATGATTCTTTGTCAACGTTCTCGCGTGTTACGGAAAATTCGAGAATGCCGTTGCGGTTTTGTATGATTTTTCTTTCTTTTAATGGGAAAAGAAAGAAGCACAATTTTGTACGAGTTCAGATCTTTGCGACGGAATTAAATTATTTACAGAGTGAAACATTAATAAACGAAATAAATAGAAATTTAACATACGAGTTGAAATGTGTAAAAATTTATTCATCGACGAATATAAACATTTCGCGTTTTCGAGTTTTGTAAAATTACATTTATAATTTTAATGTTATTTCTTTAACTTTGCAAGCATTTGCAAATGTACGACATTATTTGCACGCGATGCGGGACGAGATCGTTGGAAGATAAAGTGTTAATTGCTCATCAAATTCTTCGCCCATATAAAAGCAAAAGGAGTTTAAAGGAGGGGGCTGATTTAATCTCGAATTAATCTCGCAACACGGGGTGCAAGTTATGACGCTGTTTCTCGAACTTCGTCTTTCCCAACTTATTCAATTATCTCTCCAATCCAGTACTTTGAAAGAAAAAAACAGAAAAAAAAACAGAATCAACCAAATATTGAATTCCCTCTTACTCGTTGTCCTAAATAAACCCGTCGAGTGCGTTACAAGAGTATGTATTGCGAACATGATACACCTGTGCAATGAAATCCCACAGCAGCGAGGAGAACACGTAAGATCCTCGTTAATGAAGCTTGTAACACGCGAAGACACGATTGCGAACGACAGGATATTTTAGAGAGTAGTACGAATCTAGAACACGATCGTCGGTCTTTTTGGAATTTTTAATTTCTCTCCACGATACGAAAGAATTCAGCATTTACTGTAGAGAAACGCGTAACTGATCGGTAATTTCGTTACCGATTTTATGACTGATCATCTGATCATTTGGTTTGATTGGCAAATTATTAAGGGATTCGATTAATTCGAATTAAGAAATTAACGAAAGATGAATTTGGAAAAGGTCAATTTTGCTTCAGGACTCGAAATTCTGTCAATCCATTTCGAACTAAACTATTATACTTTTTTCTTCTTGTCTCGAAACAGATAACAATACCTTCTGCAATACTTTTTACGCAGATTCAAATTAGAATATTATATTATTATTTATATTATTATTTATATTATTTATATATTATATTATTATTATATTATTATTTTATTATTTATATATATTATATTATTATTATATTACTATTAGGGTATTATACAATATTACAATACAATTCTTTAATAATATAGTATACGATATATTGCATTATCAGAATATTGTAATAATTATATAATATATTATAATTATATATAATATATTAATTGCATTATGCAATATACAGGGTGATTCACGTAACTTGCACGCTCTTATGCGTATAATGAAAAATTGTTTGATACAAAAGTTGTACGGTTTTAAAAATTATTTCAGGTGTACAAGTTACGTGAATCACCCTGTATATACAATATATTGTATATTTTACAATAATAAATTAAACTAATAATTAGTTAGAATACTCTAATAATACAATATATTATATATTGTTCTCTAATTATTGTATGTGATACAATTACAATAATTTACAATAATATTGTCTCATTTCCCTATTTTTTCTATATTCGTCAACACGGAGTGGATCAACACTAGAACTATCAAAATGGTAAAAATGACCAATTCATAATTCCTTAAAGTACAATTCTGCAGATTTACCACATTATAAATATTTCCCGCGATTTGGATAATTTTTATAAAATACACGAATAAAAGTTTCTGTTCTTCGTTGTATTATAAACTTTGCTCTCTGTGTCTTCTTCGATACAATCTTTGTGCTTCGGTCGTCGGTAGTTCCAGTGTTAAGAAACTGCTTCGATCGTAAATCTCATCTTTTCAGGCGACAGGCGGCTCTTTTTGAAAACAGCTAACCTCGCGCTTTACATTTCAGATCGCAGAGCGAGAGCCGCGTGCAGCAGCAGAGAATCGCGACGATGTACGAGGACGGCGCGTTCTGCATGGAGACGACCGCGTTGCAGTCGGCGTTCGAGAACGGGATAGCCCTGTGCAGCCTGATGTAAGCTCAGCGGCAGATGGAGGAAACGATGACGCGGGACGGAGTCCCCAAAAAATCGCTTGTATTCAGAAAGAAAGAAAGAAAAAAACCGAAGATTACACTGTCTCTCTGTTCGCGACCATTCAAAGAGAAGAAATTGGAATGCAACGAAGCCAGTCAAAGTTCCGGCGACAAATTTCTCGATCGACTTTGCTACGATCGATCGTGTCCACCGATCTTCTTCCTCTTTTTCTCCTCTCTTTATTCTCTCCCTCTTTCTGCTTCCCTCTTCCTTCGATCGCGTCCGGACGAAATTAGAACGTTTCACTGGCACGCGGTCGACAATTAAGCGTAACTTCTCGTCCGACGTTGTCCAAAGGGGAGACGAAATCGAGGGAACGTCCGCGAGCACGTGCACGGGGACGAGAGGGGTTTCGGAAGTTGCACGGGCGTTTGGAATTTTTTCGAGTCTGGCCGGGAACTTCGCAGACACGAGCAGGAAGTCGCCCAGGGATCCAACAAGTTCTTCTCTTCCAACTCGAGTTCTCGCGCTCTCGCGGTGGGAAACTTTCCGAGAAACCGCGGCCATTGCGACGCGGACACTGTCATCTCCGTGCTCGAGAACGCTCTCGAAGTACCATCGAGTCGAACCATTCTGCTCTCTGTCGCGAATGTTTAAACGTCTCCACGTTTATCGAACGCGCGCCGGTGTCTGCAAAAGACCATTCGTGCAAATCTTCCCTCGAGCAAATAGCCAGATGTATATATATACATACATACATATATATATATATATATATATATATATATTAGGTCGGCTCGTAAGTTTTATCGTTCCTTTATTATTCGAGGCTTCGGTATTCTCATTTCAGGTTGAAAATGAACTCTTTTATTTATGATTTCTGAAATGTCTATCGTTTAGAATTTCGTCCGTCTCTCGTTTTCGCTGCTTGGTTTGTGCTTGGTGTTGATTTCACGCAATGATAAAGAGAACTAATATCCAAAGAAGAATTAATTAAAAAACTAATACTAAGAAACTACTAAAACACTAAATTACTATTAATAAAAGAATTAATAAAAGAACTAATACTAAAAAACTATTAAAAGAACTAATATTAAACAAGAATTAAGAATTAAAAAAAGAATTAAAGAAAGAACTAATATTAAATAAGAATTAAGAATTAAAAAAAGAATTAAAGAGAGAACTAATATTAAAAAAGAATTTGCAAGCTCTTCTACTAGAGATAAGTGAAATATCTGCTTTCTAAATTTGCGTTTAAAACCCACACAAATCCTACTCTCGTGTGCAAGTATTCAATTTCTATCTTACCTTTTTTATCTTTCTTATAATCATTTGTTTTGCGTTTGTTACAATTGCGTTCAAAATTATAAGTATCTTTGAAAAAGCGTGACGCCGTATAACAATTCTGTCGCACTGATTCAAACAGGCGTATTTAAATCAAATTTTGGAAAAGAGACTGTACATGTAGATAAATGTTTAATTTCCTTGCCAGATGACTTGATTTAAGCGAATGTTACAGACATATCGTTTTGATTTAACACACAGCAGAATTGTAAGGCAAAATTACAATAACACGACCGAATAACAAATGTTTGTCTTTTACTACAAAATAATGTAATATTTCATAAGAAAAATGTGTCAAATTGACACGAGAGACGGACGATATTAACCAATGAATGAATTCATTCCATTTCTGGAACTTTTCCAATACTTTGAGAATCGACAATTAAAGAAAAGCGAGAGAACTTATGAAACTTATCAACTATACTCTGTCGTGGATCGTTCACACGTTAGTTACGTGCCAAAGGATGGCGCGAATCGAAGAATTCCAGAGCTCAGTGCACGTACGATGACAATTCCATTCGTTGCTCACGGATCGTAAGTACGATAAGACATTTGTAGATAAGTCAGCTTTAAGCGACTTGGAACGAAGCTTTCTACTCGTATAATCTGACCGATCGTTCTGCGAACCGTAAACGAGATATTTCGTCATTGCCTTTGTCTTTCCTGGCTCATTCAGGCCCTCGCACGCGCCTAACCAAAACCTAGGAAAAGGAAAGAATACGTTTCGCTCTCTGTGTTCTCAACAGCAGTCAAACTTGTGGACTTTTTGCACGATCGAGCTAACATCAGTGAAATTACTAGTTACCGATATTGAGATAATATCCAATACTTAATAATAAAATATTATTATAGTATAATCATACGATAATGTAATATTATTAACGTCAGAATTTCAAAAAATTTTACAAAGATACAAGGATCGAAATCGGGGTGAATTTTCGTGAAATATACGGGCGAAAGTTTAATTGATTCAATTATACATCTGTCAGAGTAAAAAACTCTAAAACAATTATATCAGAGTGATAAAAATAATTTTTTATAATAATTCGACTCGTTTTAAGTATTTTGACCATGTCGTGCAATAGAGATGTGTCAATGGAAGCTTGGACTATATACAGTTTTTTCACATATGTCATTTTAATTTCAGTTTAAGTTTGGTAACGTTTTTAACGGTTGATTTTATTAAATGAGCGAATCACAGCTCTAACACTAACTGCAAAACTACGAAAAGTCTCTCATCCGGCAACTTGTTACTTATCAATTTACTAACAATACAAATCTACCAAATTATCGTGCAAGAAAGCCTCGGTTTTTGCCAACTTTCCTTTTCTTTTTCTATCGTCAGTGCGTAGAATTCTTTGCTAGGAACGTACATAGGTATTCGATCAGAAGCGAACGACACGGGAGTGACGATCTTCTGATAGGCCTAAATTACACAGGCAGGTAGAGATCGTTTGTTATTTCGTTTCGACATGGCGGATATCTCGAATAGAAAGTTCTATTTTTTCTACAGCTTTTGCGCGTGCATGATGTATTCTGATTTCTAGGGCGAGTACGTATACACCTAGGTTTGTACAAACGTTGCATGTAATTCGAACGGTACTAACCATTCAGCTGTTGGATTATCCAATGTTTGCATTTGCCGGTGCGACGTGGTATCGCCGACGCGTGAATACGCACGGCTTGCGTCTAATCGTTTGTATAAATGGGCTTATAATTTCGCGTTAGGTATTTAGACATGGCTGTAAATGGGCGGTGTGGACTTTTGCACAGAAGGAAAAGGTCGATGCTGGATTCATCGTGGGAGTCTATCATCGTATATAATAATTTCAATCAGCTCACGTTAACCTAGTTTGAAAACCAGTTTTCTTCTTTTTTCTTTTTTTTTTTTTTTTTTTCGTAAAATTTAAAATATCTTTAAAATATTTGTTCAGTTCAACGTTAATATTTTATAATATCTAATTAATGACACAGCGTGTACGCGACTTTTACGCGCGCAATATCGATCTTCGCGTTCTAAATTTAAGTCTTCAAGTCTCTTGTCAGTCTACGAAGAAATTCGCGATCGTCGAGGTTCAACAGGTCTTCGACGATCGCTTCGAAACGGAATTCAAGTTCGTGCTCGTTTTAACAACGAACGAATCACCGAGGCAAACAAATTGTGTTCACTACACGCTAAATTCGTTCCTCACGTTTCTTCGAACAGTTTGTTTCTCATTTCTGCTTGACGACCGTGTGGTGGTCGATAACCTTCGAGAAGAAAGTAATGTTAAACACTAGATTGTGTAATAAGTTTGACGAAAGTTGCATAATAACTGCGTAATTCGTTCTTTTTTAAATTATCACGTAATCGTAAGCACGAATATATAGTAATTTCTTATCATCAAACGCAGTTGCAACAATAATACTTGTCTAAATTGCAGACGCTTACGCAAATCTTCAAAAAAATCTAAGTGTAAATTTGTTTCTTTTTTCTTTTTCTTTTTGATATCGAACATATCGCGATATCTGCAGTAAAGCGTTCAATTATCATAGTTCGTCGTAGTTGTCATGTCGCTTCAAAGTCATTATAAATGTTTAAAAAAAAAGAATATCACAAATTTCTATAGAAAATGGAGAGACGTACACTTGGACTTTTGTACACGTACGTGTGTAACCTAATCGTAAAACGCAGAGGGTTGTCCATAATCATCTAATTCGTCTCTGTTCGAATTTCGTCTGGTCACTAGTTGCGCAATCCCCGCTGTAAGCTCAAGTTCTTTCCAAGATTTTTCCAAGTTAGTTTCCGATAAAACACAATCCTGCAACGATATTCGAGCGTTTCGTCAGACGTAAGAGTCAGACTGAAAAGCGCGCGTCGACTGAATTTTCACGGAACGACGAAATTTTTGTAATTCGACGCTAGAATTACCCACAAATTTCTATCAAAGACATCGAAGCAAAAGAAGTAGAAAAACTTTGCGATGCGATGGAATAAAACAAATTTTTATTTATGAAAGATCGTTCAAATACGTTGTTCTACAGTTTTAAAATTATAGATCGGTCGTTTTAACCACTTTGGTAGTTCTAGTGTTAATTACGTGCAACACGTGTAACAGCAGAATGGCATCTTCATCGTCGTAACAGGATGGTGACTTAATCAATCATTTGTATGCATCTACGTCACACGAAAAGATACATTATGCGTCGTGGTGTTTTCTGGAGTTTGTGTCGTGTCACGTTGCTCCTTTCCCAGAGACAACTGTACTCTGCGTTGCGAATTTCCACGCTGAAACTCAAAATCCCAATCACAATCCCTGTGCCGTTTCGTAGCTTACGAACAATTCCGATTTGATTCTTCATTTCAGTCTACGTGACGTTTAATTTCGTTCTTCAATCGTTGTATATTACCATGATTCGTGAGCAAGTAGCGGTACTTTGATTCGATTAACGATAAATTAACATAGAATTAGAAGCAGTGTATGTAAATTCAGTAAATTATGAATTTAATTTATGTATCGATGAGTAACGTTTATCTTTGAAACTTACAAGTTTAATCGTATCGTTATACGCTGTTACACAACTACAAAGGGTAAAAGAATACATTCTGAAACGACGGTGTGGGTGGCGTGAAAATGAAAGAATTTTCTTTTTCATTTAAAGTTGAAGCACGTCTGAAGAATAGTTGGAAAACTCACTTACGCGACGGCAAAGGTCAAAGGTTGCAAGAGTGGTCGATACTTTCTCGAGTTTTTTCACGCCCCAACTTGAACTGTTCCGCTACACGCACTTACACATACACACACACATACGCACACATGTTTCCTTAATTTCCCGAAACAACTCGTAACCCATCCATCGATCGAGAACGCGTAATATCACAGTATCAATGAAATGACTCGTATTTTTTCTATTTTTCCAAACAGCCAGTGAACGACTCGTTTCTCTGTGTACTCGCAGCACCCATCAATCGGACGCTCGATACAGGTAGTGTCGCACAGTATCAATTAAACGACTCGATTAAAGACTCTCGAGGGGATTTTTTTACGCGAGTTGCCTCGAGCAGAAAACGAGGGCTGACACACTCCCCGTGGATAGTTGTAACAATTAGTCGTGTAAAGTTCTCGGAGAGCCGAACTTCGACGCACCGTATTAGACGACAGGGAGACGATCTCTCTGTAATCAAGCATCAACGACATCGCTAGAAGCGTAGACGAGGGGGATCTCGGGATCTACGGACGTAGATCAAACTGCTTGTCCCAGCGGCACACAAAGCGGAAAGTAGCGCGCAAAGATTAAAAGTCGGTGTGTTGCAGCGCGAACGAGACGACAGAAGGGAGCGTACGTGTTACTTTTATCGTAGAACAACATCGTTCCGACGTACTCGGTGTAATTAAAATAAGAGTTCTAAGAGTTCGCCCCTTCGAGTGCGTGCACGCTCTGTTATTCGTAACGAAACGTCCCGCTTCGGGTCGTGTAATTGTAAGTGTAACTGTAAATATGTATCTCGTGGAAATACTCGTCTGGGGACGCTGTTCTTGAACTTGCAGCAGTCCTTCTTCGTTCAACTCACGCTTCGTTCGAGGGTTCACGGTTCGATCGATTATCGGGATCGATTAACCTCGTTGCACAACTGAAGCGATGTTCGCGGTATAGACTGCGAATGTTTGCGCGGTACTCGCAATTTAGTATCGAAACGAAGCAAAATTCTGTCATTAAGAGAATTACGAAGAAGAGATGAACAGTTCAACGACAGCGTTCCGTGGATCTCGAGCAAGCATAGTCGAGGAATCGGAGGTGGACGTGCACGATGATCACGTTAAGAATACGTAACATGTTACTCGTTACTGTATATAATTATTATACCATAGCCCCTTGAGTATTTAGCGCGTGTACATCTGCGAGTCGCAAAGCGATTCAAAAAAATCTGTATTTTCCGTGTCGAGACTTGAAGCGAGTGACTAAAATGCGCTTGCCTTTGCGGTTTATCTCTGTGGACGATGACACGAGTTTGGAGCTAATTCCGATCGTGTTTCTTTCCTCGCGGCGAATCGTTTCTGTCTAGTTACACTCGAACGATTGTCAGTCACTTGACGCGCGTGTTCTTGACACGAGTAGATATGTGACACGGTCTATCGTTTAATTCTTCATTCGCTTTTATCGTTTTCTAACGTTATAATTAGACTGCTTTAGAGTGTTTACGCAAATATATTTGCACGATATGCAAAGTAGGTGTTCACACAATATGCAAGAATAATAATGTACAAAATATTTCGAGCAGAGTACTTGCCACAACATTTAACAGACTTGTGTTTCTTTGGGTTAAGTTGTACAAACATGCGTAGTCCAATTACAACCTAAACAACCAGAGAAAGATCTTGCGCGTTGTTTATACATTTCTTTTCAGCCACGTATACTTTATACAAGATTTTTCATAATAGCTGTCTTCTCATTGAAAAGAAATTGAACAAAATCGCAAAGTCACCTGCAAAGGGAAGAACCTGCGCGTTAAGCGGATTGAACAAACCGGTCTGTCAACCGGCGTTTGCTACGACACACCTGTTAATCCTTTTTCTACTCAAACGACGAATTACTCGCAAACGATGTTCGAAAACAGCTTCCTCGCTCGGGATCGATAACACGCCATCAATTCGTTTTAGGAGAAGAATATCTTTATCAGTTGATAAGTGATTCGTATTCGTACACGTGTGTAGTCGATGTTGTGACACCCTACGGGCGCACGGTGAACTCCGACTTTTCGGGACGGATCGACGCGCGCTGTCGCTGCGAATTATCCCACGAAATCTCTCCGGCGATCCACGCTGTTTGTCCAATCGATCTCCGTTATTTCGAAATAACGTTTCATCTCCTTGATCGAGAGATTTTCGTTCCGAAAATTCGCGAGTCGTTTCGTATTTCGGTGAAAAAATAATCGATGTACGACGAAAACGAGATTCAACGTCGTTAAACGGACACAGAACGTTTGGATTTATCGCGTTGCCCGTACAGGTCGCTCGCGGAATCGACGAGTCCGCGTTCGATTTTCTAGCGAGTCGAAGGAATTCTTCTCGGATTTTCTCTCTCTGACGAATCGACTAAATTCGATTTTTCAGCGAATCGAGTTCTTCTTGGATTTTCCAGCGAATCGAAGGAATACGCGTTCGCGTCCTTAGTGTTGCACAAAGGGAGAGAAAACGGGGGAGAGAAAGGAAAAAAAAAGAAAATAATACAGTCAGCGTAGATTTAGTAATACGTGGTGCTTCTCCTGTTCAAATGATCTAATGTTAGCTGAACATTAACCTCGTCGAATGTCACACGCGTGGCTCTCCTGCTCGCTGCCGAGAGCGTTCAAGTTTAGAGTGACCAACGTGAAAACAGTATAATCTTCTTTCGAGTTGCATCCTCCGGGGCTTGAAAACACGGAAGAGTCTCGACTAAACAGAGATGCGCAGCTGGCGAGGCACTCGATAAGCGTACAGAGAACATCGCTTCCAATGGTACAATTAATTCTGCTATCTTTTTTGGATCGTTCTCTTGCAAGTCTCTAGTTGAAATCCAGTTGTCGACAGGCCTCTTAATTGCAGACGTCTGTATCTTTTCGTTCACTATCGTAACGATATCTCGATTAATTATCTGTTCATCTTGGAAGAATTATAGAAAGAGATCTAAAGTAATTGTTTTGTTTCATAATGTGTTACGCTTGTTTGCTGAGAAATTGACGATTCAATTCACTTGAAATTCTTGAAAATGAGATACAAATAATAATGGAGAAAGTGAATTTTTTAAATTAAAGATGGAAGAGTTATTTGTCATTTAAAAATGACTGTTCTTGCAAATACAGGTGTTTGAAGGATCCAGTTTGAAGGAATCCTTGAAATCTATGAAAACCACATTAACGCCATCGTGGAAAATACTTCACCTCGGTTACAGTTACTTTATGTTTCATAAATCAACGAGAGGAACGAGAGGAAGTTGAAATTGCGCACGCGAGAACTTTTAACTAGTTCAAGTCTAAACCTCCCGAAACCTTTGCTACGCTGAAAGAAGCGAGAAATTCGAAGATGGTAGCAGAGTTAAAGTCGTCCTCGACGTTCGCGACAGCGAAGGAGACTCACCTCTTCCGACGATACATGTACGTCTAAGCGCACACAGTCTATCGTTCACGCGATAAGAAGATAATAAATGTAAAGGAAGGAATAATAAATGTAACAACGATGCGTCGAATGGGATTTATTTCTCGGGGCATCGTCGCTTCCGGTACAGTTAACCGCCGGGAGTGAGGGGGGCAAATGGAACCCAGGACTGCCAAAGAGCGCGAAACTTCTAAAATGCATAGGTTCTCTAGCACGAGATTAATTCGTGTCAATCAATTTTGCGTGATTCAACCATCGTTCGAACGAGAAAGCTCGCGTCGTGTCGTGTGTGTGTATATGTGTGTGTGGAATCGTTTTGTCAATTTGTCGAAAGGGAATCGAACCTCGTATAGCTTCGCTTGTCGGTGAATAATGCGTTTAATTAATTAATTATCTTGTTTAATCGTCTCGAAGATGAATATTGCACGAAGAGATGAAAAGCTGTTTACGATTCTTTTCAAGTAGAGCTGAAACCTTGGCGAAGCATTATCTTGTAACAGAAATGATGAAACAATTTTTGATCTTGAATTTGGTTGGTGTACGCAATTTGTTGATTGTATTAAGAAGGAGAAAAATTTATTATATGTAGGTTTGATATTATGACAAAGAGACCTCAAAACCTCATTACTGACGGACACAAGGATATGGTAGAACTTGGTACTTGAAGAAAACCGTAAGCTTTGTCCTTTATTTTACCATCTTCTAACACTCAAATCGTCGATGGGTCTAAATATATTATGCATGAATAACCTTAATTGAAATTATATAACGAAAATGAATAAATACATAAAATCGCAAAAATCAATATTAATTATATTATTATGCAAAGACAAAAAATTTGAAATTAGTGATATTAAAACGTTTGGCAATAAAAAAAAAAATTGCGCCATTTCAAGAAACATTAAGTTCCAAAACTGACAACTTTTACAATCCAAATAGTAAAAAATCATTTTCGTTGAACGTACAGTGCTTCGAGGAAACAAAACGCAGATAGAACTTTTTACTTGTAGAGATCACGGTAGTTACACCAACCTCATAAAATGGCGCACTGGTTTAGACCGTGCCGTTCCGTTGTAACGGTGTTTCCAATTAAATCGATAAACCGCAAGCGAAGACGAAGCGAGAGAGACGGTTCAACGGGAATACGAGCCAAAAAAAGCGAAAAATAGACAGGAAAATGTTTCCATACAGAGCGCGAGATGAAAGGCATAAAGCGTTGTAAATTAAAAGTAAGCGAAAACGACAAAGAAGAAAAAAGAAAAGAAAGAAAAGAGAGAACAGAATCTACGATGGTATCTAGTAGACGCATTATATTCCGATATAGAAATATTTTTCTCATCGTGGTGTGTATATCTCCTACGGATTTTCGTGAATGTTGATCTATCTCCAGCCGTTGCGCACAGAATGACGCATGATCGATGCTCGATGGTGGAAAGTGCCGACGGAGGGAAAGAAAGCGCAACGTTCGTGAGTAACGAGAAACTTGATCATAACATTCTGTCGGTACCACGTTCGAACGAGGAACTAAAGAAAAAAAAAAAAAAAAAAAAAAAAAAAAAACAGAAGCTGAACCGCTATGTCGTATTGTATGTTGTGTATATTAATGAATGTTTAGAGGACCAAGAAATATAATGTACCGATGTAACGCGTATCGTTTATTTCCCTGTTGTCCCTGTTTCGTGCAGAAATCCACTCGTATAAATTTACAGCTAACTGGCACGCACGGTGGCAAGAAGAAGAAAGTTTGAAAATCGAGGGTAGCCCTTTATTTTTATATTTACCACTTTTTTTGTTTCTCGTGGATTGGTGAATCGAAGAAACAGAGAGAAGTTTAAAGGACAAATGACACGTAATCAATAATTCTATAATTATAATATAAAATTAGATTATAAAAAAACATCTATACGATATTATACGTACACCAATATCACATAGAGGAACGTTGCTATTGTAACCAAATAAATCAGTGGAAATGAAAATAAAAATCTAAAAATCATTCTTTATCAATCTTGATAAAATTTCTGATTGTTTCTTTATACATTTATCCAATATTACCACTAATACCTTATTTGCAACAATTAAATTAAATTAATTTCCAAATGTTATTTATTGTAATTTCTAATTAAATTTATTTATAAGAATTTAAGTTAATACATAACTCGTTATTTAACAATTTTAACTATTGTAATTGTCACTTCAAGAAACATAAAATTAATACAATAATATAAATATTAATAAATGAATATAACGTTTCAATAAACTATTTCATGAAATATGGAAACGTTTGGTATTCAAACTACGAGAGTTCATTTAATCAGAAGCCATCTGAAATTTTATTCGAGTGAACAAAGTTCGTATAACTGCATGAATGTTACTCGCGTGTATTTCCTGCATGGAACGACACGATCGTGATAAGTGTTACGCCTTTGGCTCGTGCGAAAGGAAAAGGCCCAAGAGGCAAAACGCGGTGAAACGGATACGAACAAGTCGAGCGTCTGGATGGAACGGTGTAAAATGATCACGAAGGCGTGACTTAAATGCCTAGGTCCCGCGGCCGCAGACACACGTACATATCTAATTTCACGCTGTCTAATTAAAGAATGAAACACCTCTTACAATAATCCGGACACGGCTTCCGTGAGTACACGTCGGCTCCAATTGGGACGGTGCTCTCAAAACTTGATTTGTCGATCTAGCACGCGATCCCATTCATTGACCCGCGACAGACGCGCGAAACACTTGTAAAACATGTCGTGTTTCAATGTATAAATAAAGATAAACATTAAATAAAATTGAAAATTCATTAATCCTTGTCTGGCATCGTTTGAGTGCACTAATCTAAAGTCGATTTACATAATTTTGTAACTTTTAGTTTGTTTATCTTGCTGTCTCGCGGAGAAGTACGAAATTCAAAACAATATTTAATACAATTAATTTTATTTCATGCTTCGGACATTCTCGAGTAAAGTACAAAATTAAAGTATTTTATAAATGATAAAACAAATAGCATGAATAATTTAGTAAAATATTGTTAAACAAAGTTGAAATTAAATTTTAGTAATTTAATAAATCATCAGAGTGATCTGTAACTTAATGAGAACTGTGTAAGTTGCGTTCGAGCTTAATAAATCTTCCTTCAAAGGACTTGGGATCATTCCACGTGTAACTCGTATCGTTTCGTCAATACTCTGGTTGATCAGAGGAGCGAAAGATCGAACTAGCTTAACGACCCAACGAAGAGATAAACTGCACGACTTGTACGATTCGTCTTACTGAAAGGCCCAGAAGCAACTGTTCCGACTAGGAAATGAAGAAGACGTTTTTGCCATAAAATTTTATTGATATGCAAACATTTGAAACGATACAAAACAAATTACAGGCGCGATCGCTCAGTACCAGATAACGCCACTCCTACTCGAAGTCTACCCCACGCTCCCTCACGAATCACGTGACCCAAATCAATCAATCGCTAATTTTCGTTGCATCAGCGTTGCACCTGAAGAGGCTCGATTTTCTGGGTTACCTCCGCTAAAATCACTTTCAGTGATAAAACGATCGAAGCCTAGGTTATCGTCTGCACAACACTGCGAATAAAGATCGTCACAGAAGATAATTAAGCGTAAATCGCGTATTTTCACATGTACTGTTTCCGGTTACTCGTATCGATCAATTGTAGTTGGTACGAGCCGATGGGATCATAATTGTTAGTTGACTCGTTATCCTTGTTTGAATTCTGGTTCGATCGAGCAGAAACGCGTGTGAAATGTGAATTCCAATTGTATGTACCTCGCATTCTACCGAGGATTTCATTATTTCTTTGTATGTGGAACATTAACGAGATTTATTTATTGTACGAAAAAGAAATTTTTGAGAAAAACATATTTCTGTGAAAATTGCAAGAAAAAGGAGTTTGAGAAAAAGATATTGTTATGAAAATTATATGAATTATTATAGTTGCCAATTAATTATTGAAGTTACTCTTCTAGTTTCGAGACTATACGTGTACTTTCCACTCTCTTCGAGATTTAAAAAAATATTGAAAGACATTAAAAAAAATATTTCTTATTAATTATGTTTTTGATTTCTGCAAAACTTGGTCAATTCCCATCTAACAGGTTTCTCCTCTTGCTTTCGTATTTTCATAAAATTCCTCTCGAGAACAATTCATGTTCGTGTATTTTTATGTTAACTACTACACGAGTCATGTTTATATATTTTCATATTATTAAATCGCACTCGATAACACGTTGAATATAAAAATATTTCTCTGACTCGTGTAGTAGTTATCGTTCAATTTCTATGACAGTAATATTTTTGTTTTGTTTCAAAAAGATAAAGAAAGTAAACAGAGAGAAGAAACTCGACATTTGTCTGATTGGTGCGCACCGCTTCTACTTGATTGTATTCGAATAAATAATACACGTACACAAATCAATTCGAAATTATTTGGCCGACAGGGGAAAAATATAAAATCAAGAAAGAGCACTGGTCGAATTTCTATTTTATTTTATTACTAGCACGTGTTTGAAAATTGGTAAGTATAATTTAGAAAATTGTATACGACAGTAAAAAAGTCCTCCAACGTTGATATTGAAAATAAATTAATATTAAACGGAGAATATGAAAAAAATATTTAGAAGAAACGTTTCTTGAATATAAACAGAGAAAAATCTTACTAAATCACCTAGTAATTTAATCCAATAATAATTAGTCTAATAATAATTTAACTTAATTAAATAATTTAGTTAGTTTAGTATTTAATAATTTAGTTTACTAATAATTTAATTATTTAGTATACTAATAATTTGGTCTAACAATGTTAATATCTACGATGCTTCAAATTACAACAAATGTATTTTTAAATCTTACAATGTGAAAAATAAATTCGCTGCTTTTGAGAAGTTTTCTGAGTTGTTCGATGAATTCTCTGAGATATTGATTTCGAGTAACGAATCGACTGCACTGGTCGAATTTCTATTTTATTTTATTACTAGCACGTGTTTGAAAATTGGTAAGTATAATTTAGAAAATTGTATACGACAGTAAAAAAGTCCTCCAACGTTGATATTGAAAATAAATTAATATTAAACGGAGAATATGAAAAAAATATTTAGAAGAAACGTTTCTTGAATATAAACAGAGAAAAATCTTACTAAATCACCTAGTAATTTAATCCAATAATAATTAGTCTAATAATAATTTAACTTAATTAAATAATTTACTCCACAAAAATAATAATTTGTGTGAAGCAAAGATGTTTCTCTCATCAATCTAGGAAAAACAAATTCCATAAAAATTCAACGTTCGATCACTGTGTGACAAAGAGCTGAACACACTCATACGCAACATACATATTTACTCGCGCGGTGCATAAAAGGGTAAACAGTGATGACACTGACTGATTCACGCTGTCTGATCGCGCAACAGTTGAAAATTCCAAAACACTGTCACAAACCGTAAGATGAAATTCACATTTAGTTTTTTTCGGATTTAGTTTTTTCCAAACTGCGACCACCGGTCTTCACCTTGGCGAACCAAGTGAAAAATTCGTTCCTCGATCGTTTCTGCAAGGTTCGCTCGTTGAACGAGAAGCTACGATCCAACCACTTTGATGCCGTTTGGCACGCGGAAAATTCTTTCCTCGAAGGGAAGCTCGCCGATCAGGTACTTCTCCAAGCTCTCCCTCGCCGTGGAAGAGTGTCCAGTGCCAATAAAGGCCAGAGTCGCGTCCCTGCCAGCGTACTCGAGGATCACGTCGTATCCGCCAGAATGACTCTTCAACAACTCCGTGCAATCGTAGACGAAATCGCGGATCACGACCCAACAACTGTCGACGGTGTCGTGCCACACAACTTCGTCCAAGTTGATCACCCTCAGCTGTTTCACTTCGTCCTTGGATTTGCTGGACGGTCTCGCATCTTCTCTCGACGCTTGTTTCGAGTTTCTTCTCGACCGTTTGGAAGACTCGTCGCTGTCTATGTCCTCCGAGTCGAGGAAATCGTCCGGTCGTGGCTCGCTGTCACCGAGGCTCAGCGATCGGAACGTCAAGCCGAGCAGACTCATCGTTTTGATCGTAATCTCGCTGTTTCTGGAAGGAAACACGATCGACGGGTTACGCTGCATCGCATTCGAGATAACTGGCGTTGTATTGTAACGATCGTTGGTCGATGGGTATTTAAACTGAGCATTAATATACGCAATCGTCGCGACTTGTACGGACGTAACTCGCTTGTGATGATCGCAATAAGTCGGGGGAATTTCATCTGGCAACGAGATTCGACAGACTGAATTTCACAATTTGCTTTGGTTGAAACTGCGATTACGACAGATGTTTCCCAACTTGTAAAATTTCTTGTCTGAAGTTATTCGGACAAGGTCGATCGGAAGGAAAGATTTCTATCAAAACGCTTCTGAATGATGATCACCACGTGATGAGATCCAATGGTGAGGGAAAAGGAAAACTAATTTCCAAAGCCGGTTTAAAAAATACCGATAAAGTTAGAGGTTATCAAGTTTGCTTTCTCGTGAACTCGCAGAAACAGAAGATAGTGCGGTTGCAGATGGAAATGGCGCGAAAAAAAAATAAAGATGATATGACGATTAATTTGTAACTTAAAAAATTTTACTTCGATTTTCGAAAAAAAAATATATCTTTCGAGGAAGAGTAGAGATACTTTATCATAGATAGACATAAACGAAAGACTTCTTTCAACAATCACGTTAATCGATTCATATGCTGCGAAATTAAAACAAAGTCTCGTCACTTAAAAAAAAAAAAAAGAAAAACAAAATTTATCCTTCGTTTTCTCTGCTTCTGTGCAATTTCCATTTGGTATTTTATACCGTACGTACAGTGAAAAACACTATCGTACACTTTGGATTTAATTTGTCGAGGGAAAACTAAACGAAACACTTGGATTTACCGTTCGACGGTGAGATCTACTAACAAAAATCGATCCTCGGTTAATTTACTGTGAATCGAAAAATCGATAAGGGCGATTACTTTCGTTCAATCCGCTGATCTTTCTCCATTTTCTTCGAGTATCTACACGAGTTCTCACCGATTGGACATTGCACGCAGTACTGAACAGCGTCTAGAAATCAATTCCCGGCGGCAAGGGAAAATAATTCTATTACCGGTTGAAACCCGATGCATACGAGCCGGTTGTTCTCTGACTGAACATTAGGTTACCTATCCAGTGGCGTCGCGCGTCCATGTTCCTGATAAATGGTTAATTACACACTGTTTCAACGCTGTTTCTGATCCGTTTTTCTTCCAATTCTATCGGTATTCCGAAAGTTTCGAATCACCGGGTGAAATCGACAACCTCGAGAGACAGCATTTCGTGAAAATTATTTCGTCGAAATTCTATGGAAACAAAAAGATTCCTGAAATTGATAGATTGCGCAGGAACTGAAGAAGAATTTAAAACGAGGTCAAAGATTTGGTTGCTTTGAGAAGAGAATTTGTAATTGTGGATAATTTGAAAAAAGTCTGCAGCTCTGTATGTCGTCTTCGAAAATTATATCGTCATCAATTTATCGGGAGGAGGCGAACTATTTCAAAAATTCGGCCGATAACTTATTCCAGAAAGTAATAAGTCTAGCATTTTATCATTGTGGAAAGATATTTCGTCAGCATAATCGACATGAAGGAAACTGATATTTTCAATTATAACATTAACGACGATATTTATAATATATCAACATCATAATATTATAACTAAATAATATAATAATATTAACAATATAATAATATTAATAAAATAATACTTAACACCATAATATATAAATATTTATAATATCATTTTTAAATAATTAAATAAATTAAACATTCTGTGTTTTGATATAAGAGATTGTTTTGAAATGATCACTTCTTGTTAGTATCAATTACATACATATATATTATATAAGAATAGTTTCTTTCAGGCACGTGAAATTTCGCAATTCTCAGAAGATTTATATATTATACTATGAGTTGATATTTATTTATTTTTTTGTCACGAGATAAATTTGATTCATATTTGGTTACGTCAATGATTATGTGTAATCTGACAAGTTACCCGTTATACGATAGCAGAAGCAGGAAGTTGCTAAAGTGTAAATTATATAAATGAAGGCTGTCTCATGAATGTTTCTTTCTTAACTATTTTGTAATTAAATTACATGCTTGTAATTAAATTTTTCAGTTTTCAATAAATAAATTATGATATCGGTTACTATAATAAATCGATAGTTGTATGTAAATTTACAAAAAATAAAGTATAAGTAAAATTGTTAAATTATTGAGCCTTATAATGGGAAAATCATTTTTTTTTTCAAAATCAACTTAATTTCGAGAATCCTCATAACATCAATGAATAAACATCGATGAAATTCCTAAATTAAATTTTTACATATAATTTCTGAATATACTTCAAATTTTTGCATATGTTATCTAATGTTTTTAATTTATTATTTTTTTCTTACTTATTCTTTATTTTTTATTATTAAATTTCTACCATTTATTTCTGAGAATTAAGTGCATAATATATCTCAATATTGAATAAGTTATTCACAACAATGAAATCGTTAATTCATTCCCACAATATTATTAAAAGTTATCGGATAACGATGAAGGATTTATTTGTAATTTAATTAGTTTTCATATTAATTCCAAACGTTGGTTAATAATTTCAGTTCGCCCATATCAGTTACATCATTAATTGAATTTCCTGGTATGCCAGAATATTATTAATTAGTATTAATGATTCATATACAACAATATGCTGACACAAGAAAAAGTAAGAAACTCATCTAAGTGTGCTGTAAAAAATATTTGTCACTGTAATAAATCAGTAGGAGTATAAATTTGCAATAAAGATCCACAATTATTAAATTATATGTCGTTATAATCGAAAACATCATTTTGCAAAGTATTGAGGAAGAAAAAATATCACTTCCTCGCGCCTCATGTTCTCCTGTTACATCATTCGAATCTTGAGCCAACTACTACTTTTCTTTCACGAGATATTTCTTATCAAACAATTGTTGAAAAAACTCATGCATCAGGAGAACCTCCAACCTGTGGGTTACGTTGCGCCACCACCTCGTCCATCTTGTTCTCCTGATACATCGTACGAATATTGAGCAAACTAGCATTTCTCGTTAACGCGATATTACTGACCAAACAATTTTTAGAAAAACCCGTGTATCAGGAGAACCGCCAATCTGTGGGTAACATCGTGCTACCACCTCATGCGTCATATGCTCCTGATACAATGATGCAAATTTCATAGGGATACACCGTCCGGCTCACGAGATATTACCGATTGTAATTTTATAGAAAGAGTCCTGTATCAAGACAACCGCTTGAAGGGGTAGCTTCCCATGCCACCCCCTCGAAGGTAATATGCCCCTGATACAATGTTCGAAATTTAAGAGGAGTATACAACCTGGCTCTCGAGATATTACCGATTGAAATTTTATCGAAAGACCTGCGTATCAGGAGAACCGCTTGGCGGGTTGTCTTGCTATGACACCTCCTCGATGGTCATATGCTCCTGATACAAATTTCCAAATTTCAGAAAAGTACACCATCTCGTTCTCGAGATATGATAGACTTAGCTTCAATGAAAGACGCCTGTAAAAGGAGAAATGTTTGTCCGCCTGGCATAGTATGCCACCACCAAGAAGGTCATTTACTCCTGACACATTGTTCCAAATTTCAGAGGAGTATACCTTCTAGTTCTCGAGATATGATGGACTTTAATTTTAAGGAAAGACGCCTGTAACAGGAGAACTGCTCGTATGCCTGTCATGTCATGCCACCTCCTAGAATGTCATGTACCCCTGATACAATGTTCCAAATTTAAGAGGAGTACGTCATCTCGTTCTCGAGATATGATCGACTTAGTTTCAATGAAAGACGCCTGTCGTAGGAGAACTGTTTGTCCGGCTGGCATAGTATGCCACCTCCAAGAAGGTCATATACCCCTGATAGAATGTTCCAAATATCAGAGGAGTATACCTAATAGTTCTCGAGATATGATGGACATTATTTTTAAGGAAAGACGCCTGTAACAGGAGATCTTGTGGTCTGCCTGGCATGCCATGCCACCTCCTAGAATGTCATGTACGCCAGATACAATGTTTCAAATTTGAGAGGAGCATACATTCAAGTTCTCGAGATATGATGGACTTTAATTTTAAGGAAAGACGCCTGTAACAGGAGAACTGCTCGTCTGCGTGGCATGTCATGCCACCTCCTAGAATGTCATGCACCCCTGATACAATGTTCCATACTTAAGAGGAGTACGTCATCTCGTTCTCGAGATATGATCGACTTAGTTTCAATGAAAGACGCCTGTAGTAGGAGAACTGTTTGTCCGGCTGGCATAGTATGCCACCACCAAGAAGGTCATATACCACTGATAGAATGTTCCAAATATCAGAGGAGTATACCTTCTAGATCTCGAGATATGATGGACTTTAATTTATGGAAAGACGCCTGTAGCAGGAGAACTTCTGGTCTGCCTGGCGTGCCATGCCACCTCCTAGAATGTCATGTACCCCTGATACAATGTTCCAAATTTAAGAGGAGTACATCATCTCGTTCTCGAGATATGATCGACTTAGTTTCAATGAAAGACGCCTGTAGTAGGAGAACTGTTTTTCCGGCTGGCATAGTATGCCACCTCCAAGAAGGTCATATACCCCTGATAGAATGTTCCAAATATCAGAGGAGTATACCTTCTAGTTCTCGAGATATGATGGACTTTAATTGTAAGGAAAGACGCCTGTAACAGGAGAACTTCTGGTCTGCCTGGCGTGCCATGCCACCTCCTAGAATGTCATGTACGCCTGATAAAATGTTCCTAATTTAAGAGGAGTATACCTTCTAGTTCTCGAGATATGATGGACTTTAATTTTAAGGAAAGACGCCTGTAGTAGGAGAACTGTTTGTCCGGCTGGCATAGTATGCCACCTCCAAGAAGGTCATATACCCCTGATAGAATGTTCCAAATATCAGAGGAGTATACCTTCTAGTTCTCGAGATATGATGGACTTTAATTTTAAGGAAAGACGCCTGTAACAGGAGAACTGCTCGTATGCCTGTCATGTCATGCCACCTCCTAGAATGTCATGTACCCCTGATACAATGTTCCAAATTTAAGAGGAGTACGTCATCTCGTTCTCGAGATATGATCGACTTAGTTTCAATGAAAGACGCCTGTCGTAGGAGAACTGTTTGTCCGGCTGGCATAGTATGCCACCTCCAAGAAGGTCATATACCCCTGATAGAATGTTCCAAATATCAGAGGAGTATACCTTCTAGTTCTCGAGATATGATGGACTTTAATTTTAAGGAAAGACGCCTGTACAGGAGATCTTGTGGTCTGCCTGGCATGCCATGCCACCTCCTAGAATGTCATGTACGCCTGATACAATGTTCCAAATTTAAGAGGAGCATACATTCAAGTTCTCGAGATATGATGGACTTTAATTTTAAGGAAAGACGCCTGTAACAGGAGAACTGCTCGTCTGCGTGGCATGTCATGCCACCTCCTAGAATGTCATGTACCCCTGATACAATGTTCCAAATTAAGAGGGAGTACGTCATCTCGTCCTCGAGATATGATCGACTTAGTTTCAAAGAAAGGCGCCTGTAGTAGGAGAACTGATTGTCCGGCTGGCATAGTATGCCACCTCCAAGAAGGTCATATACCCCTGATAGAATGTTCCAAATATCAGAGGAGTATACCTTCTAGTTCTCGAGATATGATGGACTTTAATTTATGGAAAGGCGCCTGTAACAGGAGAACTTCTGGTCTGCCTGGCGTGCCATGCCACCTCCTAGAATGTCATGTACGCCTGATAAAATGTTCCAAATTTAAGAGGAGTATAACTTCTAGTTCTCGAGTTATGATGGACTTTAATTTTAAGGAAACACGCCTGTAGTAGGAGAACTGTTTGTCCGGCTGGCATAGTATGCCACCTCCAAGAAGGTCATATACCCCTGATAGAATGTTCCAAATATCAGAGGAGTATACCTTCTAGTTCTCGAGATATGATGGACTTTAATTTATGGAAAGACGCCTGTAACAGGAGAACTTCTGGTCTGCCGGGCGTGCCATGCCACCTACGAGAATGTCATGTACGCCTGATACAATGATCCAAATTTAAGAGGAGTATACCTTCTAGTTCTCGAGATATGATGGACTTTAATTTTAAGGATAGACGCCTGTAGTAGGAGAACTTGTTTGTCCGGCTG